>CM038677.1:597105748-597705748 GCA_021605205.1 Aegilops longissima | reverse complement strand
TGGGCCTCCTTTGAGCCACGCCGCAGGCCGCAGACAGAAAGTATGGGGACCCCGTTCCCTGAACGCCGACAGAGCCCGGGCCTGGCGCGCCGAACTTGGCCGAGCGAAAGGCGAAGGGCAAGTCTGCGGCGTCGCGAGCCCTAACAGCTCTGCGGTTTTGGGCGCAGCGTGGCGGTTGATTTGACGTGTGCGCACTGCTCCCCCACGATGCCTCGGTAACCTCCCGGATTCGACAAGTCCCTGCATGCGGAGTTGGTCATGATTACCGTTGATCGTGGAGGCCGACGGTTGGCCTTCGCCAGCAATAAGTACGGAACGGCGCGCGCCCTTCCAGTCTATCCTTCTGCTTCTCCTCTTCCTCGTCTCGTCTGGTTGCCATGGCTCCGATCCGCCGGTTCTCCAGGGAAGAGAAGGGAAAGGCTCCTCAAGAGGGTCCTGACCCGCTCCCCCCAAAGAAGCGGCTTGCTCTCTGGTGTCTGGGCAGGAGCGCGCGCGAGGAGGCGCCCATGCCCTGGTGCGCGTGGCCGCCACCAGGGTTTCCTCTTACCTTGTACACGCAAATTGGTGGCCCTGAAGGAGGCGAGGCCGGGCGCCACGAGCGGTGCCGCCGACGACGCCGGCGGGTCACGAAGGTGTGCGTCTTCCCCCCTAGAGTTCACACCGAGGGCTCCTGCCGGGAGTTCGTGCATCGCGTCGCCGCGCCTCCTAAGTCTTGGATTCGCCTTCCTTCTTACTTCGCCTCCGTCGTCCGGCAGGGGGAGCCCCTGGGACTCTGGCTGCAGCACGCTGGCTGCGGCACTCTTGCGACCGGGGCAGAGGTCGCAGTAGTTGCCCCGGGCGAGGTCTTCATGACACGAGGCTGGAGCGAGGTCGCCCGGGTCTGCAGGACGAGGGGCGCCCTCACGATCCACCTGGAGTACGACGGTGCTTCGGTGATGTCCTTCAAGCTCTTCGACGCGGAGGGTCGTCGGCTGGAGTGCTGCCCCGGGAGAGGCGGTCGGGACCCTGCTGCGGTGAGGCGGAGGCCAACCGACCACTCCCTTGGCAGCTTCTCAGGCGACGAAGGCGCCGGAGGATCCAGCGACTCCGCCGAGCTCTTCGCGACGCCGGAGACGAGCGACGACAGCTACGAGCCCCCGAGCCTGCGCCGCTCCCGGAGCAGGGCGAGCTCGTCAGGTCGTCGCCGCCCCTGATCTGGATGGGGTTGGCTCCGGACCGGGTGGCCCATTGTTGATGATGGCGTCTGCCGCGGTGGTCCCTGTAGATAGGACTCCTTAGGATTCGCGTCTTTTGTTCCTGCGAGGAGCCAAGAATGTACCCCGCGGGGGCTTGTAAGATGTTTGTAGCTTCGTTTGTCAATATGATCCTTATTGTGAGGCAATGCGGGATGCTCATTCCGTTCTAGCTCAGTTTCTTCCTTTCAGACCTCGTGAGGGCTTGGTGCTCTGTGCCGGCGGGTCCCAGTCCCAAAGGCGGCTTGATCGTCGCTGGTATGCCAGTCGCAATGCCGTGGTCAAGGCGGAAGGTGAGCGGCCCGAGGTCCGTAAGAGCCTCGAGTCGCGATGCTCGGGGTCCCCTTGGCGCCAAGAAGCCATCATTCGGTGAGAAAGGAGAGCGACGTTGCTAACACGGAGTTGCATTGAGTGTGGGGATGGTGTTGCAATGACTAGTGTGTCCGGAGGGTGACTTATCTCGAGGGTCAGGACAATGCTTCCTGGTGCGGCGCCAGGTCCGTGCCTTGGCCGGCGAGAGATTGCGTGGCGAGGTCGTTTCGTGCTCCTTGGAGGGACCCTGCAGGTTCACCACAAAAGGAACAAGAGCTCGCCGTGGCGATCGTTAGTCCTGCCGTTAGTTGCTTTGGAGAGGCACGAGAGGCCTCGCGAGGTGTGTCGGGGCACCCGTGAGCCAGCGCGGGACTCACGAGGCCCTACCTCAAGGCGGGTTGCGCCTGGCTCTGGGCCTTATCTTCGAGTGTGTTCCTGCAAATTTGGCGGATGCGGTGCTCTCGTCTTGGTCCCGGCTCTCGGGCTGGTCTTAGCCGTCGCCTGGCAAGCCGGTCGCGATGCCATGGACAAGACCAGAGGGTGAGGGCCGAGAGCCGGTAGGAACCCTGAGTCGCGATGCTCGTGCACCCCCTTATCGCAAGAAGCTGGATTAGATGACGCAACTCTCGTCCTCGGGTCCGGCTCTCGGGCTGGTCTCGGCCGTCGGTGGCAAGCCAGGTCGCGATGCCATGGACAAGACCAGAGGGTGAGGGCCGGAGAGCCGGTAGGAGCCCTGAGTCGTGATGCTCAGGCACCCCCCCTTTAACGCACAAGCTGGGTTAGATGACGAAACTCTACGTCCTCGGGTCCCGGCTCTCGGGCTGGTCTCAGCCGTCGCTGGCAAGCCAGGTCGCGATGCCATGGACAAGACCAGAGGGTGAGGGCCGGAGAGCCGGTAGGAGCCCTGAGTTGCGATGCTCAGGCACCCCCCTTTAACGCGCAAGCTAGGTTAGATGACGAAACTCTACGTCCTCGGGTCCCGGCTCTCGGGCTGGTCTCGGCCGTCATTGGCAAGCTGTGTCGCGATGCCATGGACAAGACCAGAGGGTGAGGGCCGGAGAGCCGGTAGGAGCCCTGAGTCGCGATGCTCAGCACCCCCCTTTAACGTGCAAGATTCCGCCACCCAGGAAAAGGCACCAAATAACAAGCATGGTGGAGCGAGAGCATAATCCTAAGGAGAAAACAAGGAGGATACATGCCGCTGGGACTGGCCCGAGCGGCTTGGGGATGATGCAGCCCGAGGGGCGCCCCCAACAAGACAAGCTAATGCCATGAAATAAAAGGGATACATGCCGCAGGGACGGACCCACACGGCCTGGGAATAATGCGGCCCTGAAGGCGCTCCCAACCGGAAATAAAACTTAAAGATGTCACCTGGTGATGTTGGGGATGAAGGGGTGTTGGCGTAGCAGACTCGATGGGCTGCGGGAGCCGATCCTCACGAGCCCCCAGGCCCAGGGGCCTCGGGAGGCTCCGGAGGCGTTGGCGGCTCCTCATGGGCCATCTCCATCTCCGCCAGGCTGCGGGCGTGCTGACCTCTTGAGCCTCGGGATGGTCCTCATGAGACAGCTGGCACGCAGCAGCCGCGTTTGGCAGAGCCATAAGGCATGCGACGTGGTCATGGGGCGGACCCTGCAACGCCCCACTCGCGAGGGCCAGGCGCTCTTGAGATGCGGCTCGGTTGAGCCCTGGTATGTCGATGCAGACGCAAGAGCCCACCATCCTCGCCTGGATGGGGTCCACAGCGGGTGGCGGCGGCTGCCCTCATGACCCTTGACTCCTGTAGCTCTGAATGGCATTGCTGATGAACTCTTGAGGGTTCTGTCCTCCTGGTCTTGCTCACCGCTATGGAAATGTGCTTCAAACACGCCCACGTGGTGCCCAAGCGCCTCCCTCGAGACCTTGGCGAGGTCGGTGGCCCTCCAGGGGAGAGCCCCCGAGCCCTGCCTGAGGAGGGTGCCGGGTGCGCTTTCCTATGCGATGGAAGGAGGCTCCCTCTGGCCCGGTGCGGACCCTGAGGGGCCTGTCTCTTGAAGAGCCGGGCCGGTCAATGTCTTCTTCTTCTTGGGTGCGGCCTCGGGAGGCCTCCTGCTGCTGTGGTCAGGTCTTCCATGCGATCTCAAAAGCTCGCTCCAGGGAGCACACTGCGTCTCTCTCTTCACAGGGCACCGTGATGACTCCGCCGCTTCCTGACATCTTGAGGATGTTGTAGCCATGGTGGGTTACGGCCATCAATTTGGCCAGCACTGGGTACCCGAGGATGGCATTGTACGGCAGGCGAATGTGGGCGACGTCGAAGTCGATGAGCTTGGTGTGGTAGTTGTCGCGAGACCCGAAGGTGACAGGAAGGCGGACCTGCCCGATCGGGACCGTGGAGCCGTCGGTGACCCCGGAGAAAGGCTTGGTTGGCTGAAGCTGACTGTATGGCACTTGCAGATTGTTGAATGTCTCCACGGACAGGACGTTGAGCCCTGCTCCGCCGTCGATGAGGGTCTTGGAGACTAGCACATTGCTGATGATTGGGGAACAAAACATCGGGAGAACTCCGGCTGTGGCTGCGCACTTGAGCTGATCCGCTGAGCTGAACGTGATGGCGCACGCTGACCACCTGAGAGGGCATGTGGACTCGAGCTTGGGGAGGACTGCATTCACCTCGTGGGCGAACTGCTTGAAGATGCGGTGAGAGGCTGGGGCTTGAGCTCCGCCCCAGATGCTGCGATCGATCGCCGCGCTTCACGAAGCCCCAGCCCCCACGTCCTGATGACGGTCTTCGATTCTCCTTGGTGGCAGCGGCAGCGGAGGGAGGCCTGCATTCCCATGCGGACGATCCTCACGAGGCTGATCCCTCCAGCCCCCCTCGCGAGGTGGGTCTTGCCAACGGTCCTCGCGAGGTTGTTCGCGCCACCGTTGGCGCGGGCCGCGGTCTTCCCAGCGTCCTGCGTTCCTTTCTCCTCCTCAGCCGTAGCCCCGGTCGCTGCGCTCGGGGCATCTGCCGACCCTTCCTTCGCGCACGGCCCGGAGCTCTTGACATTCATTGGTGTTGTGGGTCTGGAGGTCGTGGTACACGCAGTACCGGCTGCCCTTGGAGGACTCGGGCTGATCTCTGCATCGCTTGGTGTCTGGTTCGGCCGCGAGCACGGCAACCCCCTTGCGCTTCACGCCCTGGCCTTGGACTTCTTCTCTTGGGATCCGGCGGGCAGCCCGAGGAGGAGAGCGGCCTCCTCGCCCCTGGCGCACTTGGTCGCCAAGTTGAATAGCTCCAGGAGGTGCACAGATCTTCATGCATCGCCAGCTCCTCCTTCATCTTGACGCGCGCAAGCGCCGTCGGAGAAGGCGAGATGATGGCCTCCTCCATCACCACAGGGATCTTGAGGTAGCGTTGTTGAAGCGCTGGATGTACTTTGCAGGGTTTCCCAGCTCGCTTGATTCGACGCGATGTCGCTCATGGCGGTGGCGGTCGCGAGTACCTTGAAGTTGGCAATGAAGCGGATGCGCATCTCGGCCCGTGAAGAGATCGTGCTCTGGGCCGATTCAGGAGCCAAAGGGCCCCGTCCTTGAGCGCCATGGGAAACCAGTTCGCCATGACCTTTTCATCCCCGTTGGCAGCCTCGATGCCCAGCTCGTAGAGCTGGAGAAACTCCGTAGGGTCGGCCGTGTCGTCATAGCGAGGAGGCAGGTCCGGCTTGAAATGGCGGGCCATGCGACGCTGCGCAGCTCGGAGGTGAAGGCGCGGCAGCCCGCCGTGGCCGCGGGGGGCCTCGGACGGCAGAGAGCTTGGTCTTGCAGGCCTCCCTGCACCGCGGCTGGGGGAAGCGCAGGTTCTTGACGTGCTGGAGCGGGCAGCGCTCGGGCGGCTTCTTGCGGGCGAGGGACTTCTTGACAGCTCTGCTCTTGCCGCGCCGGCGCCTGGCGGAACAGGTTCCGCCTAGGGCGCGTGGTTTTGGGGCTGTGGTGCCGTTGAGGAGGAGGCGGCCGAGGCGCCCGGAGCTTCATCGCCAGCGGGCGGGTGCGGTGCAGCGAGACGGACGGCGCGGGTCGCCTCCTGCAGCGCGGACGAGCTCGGCGACTTCGGTCGAGCCATTCTTTGTAGACGCGTCGCCGACGGGCGGTAGCGCAGAGCTCGTTAGCGCGATGAGCGCAGCTCGGGCCTCCATGCGCAAGGCACGCGTGATGAAGAACCAGCGGGGTGGCGGCGTGGAAGTGCGGCCGCCCCGCCTCATGGACGGGTCTTTGGGACGACGCTTGTTGCTCTTTACCCGCCGGGCGGTGGCGGCGTTGACGGCAAAGCGACGGAACGACGAGGACGCCCGCCGACGGGAGCCGTCTGGCGACATAGGAGGCGAGGCGGCTCGGCGCTGGCGCGGCCCGACGAAGCGCCGACATGGTTGCGGTGGTCGGGGAAGAACGAGGCGACGAAGGCAGATTCCGCGCACCTACGGGCGCGCCAAATGTCGGATTTCGGTTCCGCAGACCCTTAAGGTTCGAACTACGGGGGTGCGCGGAGATCCAACCCTCCACCGTCTCGTACCTCGCCGAATCGCAGGGACCTAAACTACTAGAAAGAACAGCACAAGAGACACGAGATTTATACTAGTTCGGGCCACCATTGTGGTGTAATACCCTACTCTAGTTGGTGGTGTGATGGATTGCCTCTTGGGCTGATGAGGAACAGTACAGGGAAGAACAGCCTCGCGAGGGTCTGTTCTTGGTGGGTGTGATGAACTGCTAGGTGGTGTTCCGTCGCTCTGGCTTGAGGATCGGGTCTCTATCTCTCTCTGGATGCCGATCGTCTTGATCTCTCGTCTCTCTCTACTATGGTGGCTAGCTCTATTTATAGGCGAAGGCCCTGGGCCTCTTCCCAAATATTGAGCGGGAAGGGTGCCAACAATTGGCCATTTTGAAGGGGAACAGCGGGTACACTTATCCCGACTAAAGTTGGTCCTCGCCGCCAAAGGCACCTTGGTGATGACGCCTGCTTGGGCTCCACGATGACTCCTTCCGGCCGTTGGGGCTGGTCTTGGTCTTGTTGCACGAAACGGATGCCTTTGCTTGATGTTCTCGCTGCGCTTGCTCCCTTTGCACCAAAGAGGAAAGGAGGACGTTCTTGCTGGCTGGCGCCCGATGGCGCGCCTTGGTAAATCATGGCTTGCGCCACGGGCACCTCGCGAGGTACCCTGCCTTGAACTCTCCGCCTCCTCATGAGCCAGCCCGACGAGGCCGTGCACGAGGAAGCTTCTGGTCGTCCGCCCCACGAGGCTTGGCCCCTCGCAAGGGTTTTGAGCTCGTGTTGATGAAGATGGGCTGTCCTAGGCCTCCTTTGAGCCACGCCGCAGGCCGCAAGCAGGCAAGTCTGGGGAACCCCGTTCCCAGAACGCCGACAGTATCCTCAGGAGTGATGGTCTTCTCGGAGCCACTCTTCACATCTGGCACATTGAGGTGCCTCATCAACTGAATCTGCCTGCGACGCGCCATCTTCTTAGCAACGTGGGCCTTGTAGAGCTTCTTTTGAATATGGGTCTGCAAGCAAAAGGTCTTCTTGATCTTGGAAGTCAGCTTCTCAACCCAGGTGGGCTGGACCCCAGGCTCCAACTCAAAGTCCTCGTCATCCGAGGTAGCATACACATCCTCCTGATTGCCTGTAGAAAAATGGGGAGTCTTATGCTTCTTCTTCCTTAGCTCCTTGACCTCATGCTCCGTGAGGTTGGCAGGAGTGGCGAGAGGCTCTCCTGGCCTACGGACTGCCCAAATGGTGCTCAGAAATTGCATCACAAAATGAGCATATATCGGTACCTTGCAGTACAACACCATGTTGTACATCTCCTCCCATAGCCACTTGGAGACATCAAACGTGGCACCGGATCCCCTCTTGGTCTTCATGGCCACAAGAAAATCCACCAGATAACCATAGATATTATCTTGATTCCCAACCTTGGGAAGCAGCACACAACAGAGCACATGATGCATAATGTCATAGACTGGCAGAAGATCATTGGACTTGCCCACAATGCCATGTCCAGGGATGTATAGAGGGGCGAGCTTCACCTTGTCCATGGGGTGAGCACGGTCGTAAGGACGGATGCCACCTTGATCCTCAATCCCGGTATCCTCATAACCAAGAGCATTGCAGAAGGCTCTCCACGGGACATGAAAGAACTCATCACGACACGTAAAGGAGAGATGGCGTTCCACATCAAAGCCAAAGTGGACTGTAGCATAGAACTGATGGATGAGGGGCACATCAAAATCACAGTTCACAGTCATGAGCTTGATCAAGTCAAACTCTTCACAGATCTCCAAAGCTTCTCCAAAGTAATCGTGGTTGTTCTTCCAATGATCAATGTCAATGGACCACATCCGGGTAAATTTGTTCTTGTGATGCTCGAACACCTATGACACAATCCTCATCTGTAATTCATTCTGGAACTGAGAGTTGTTCCACCGAGGATTTGGTTCAACAGTGTAGGGATCCAGGAAACGAAACTTTTGCCAGTCCGGCATCTTCCATTTCTGCATGGGCACCACAACACGTTTCTTGGCAGCAGCAGAATTCTCCCGACGAGTGGCCTTGGTAGGAATCACCACTTCATGAGAGGCCCTCTTCTTGGTGTTTTGAGGCTTCCGAGCAGC
This sequence comes from Aegilops longissima, assembly GCA_021605205.1. Lineage (NCBI taxonomy): Eukaryota > Viridiplantae > Streptophyta > Magnoliopsida > Poales > Poaceae > Aegilops > Aegilops longissima. Next base: position 597,697,577 of record CM038677.1, on the reverse strand, counting down.
ATGGGAACTAGAACCACCTGCAGACGCACACAGAGAGCACACAGAAACCCCAGCAAAGATGAGAGGAATGTACACAAGATCATAGGAATATGTTTCATATATGTGGGTAGAAGAGAAACAGGGTACATAGGTTCAGAGAAACCGGTTGTTCCGGTTGGACCACCGGTAGTACCGCCCGGGCGGTAGTACCGCTCGCAAGGAACGGTAGTACCGCTGGGAGCGAAACCGCCAAGTGGAAGAACGGGAACCGCCCGTTCTCGAATCTATATGCCATATTCCTATTACTACGTACGCACATGAAGCAGAAGGAGGCTATGCGGATCTCTCCCACCAACCATTTGGCCAAAAATGGGGGAGTACAAGCAATGCCCTAGGGTTGGATTCAAAACGAGGAACCTTAAAAAGGAGAAGAACAAGGCATTACCGGTATCCATGGAAGAGATCGAAGAGGAGGCGACCTCCACGGAGCGGATCCGATGGAGGGCCGACCGATCCGGAGAGCCTGAGGGCGCTCCGGGGAAAAGGGCGAATCAACCGGCAGCATGGGAGAAAAGGGGGAAGACGAGCACGAAGGGGAAAAGAAAGACCCCTTCTGCCCGCGTCCCTTTTATACGCCCCAGATGTCAACCAGTAGTACCGGTCCTGTAACTACCAGGCGGTTGAGAGCGGTACTTCCGCTCCAGAAGCAGCGGTAGTACCACGTCCAAACACTGGTAGTACCGGTCAGAGGTACTGGTACAGGCAGGAGCGGTAGAACCGCTCGTGCAGGACCGGAAGTACCGCTGAGACTGTTCAACAGAGGGGAATACCGGTAGAACCGGTCTGACCATCGGTTGTACCGCCAGGTTGCAACAGCCCAAGAACAGGGAGATCAACTTGTGTACATTTGGAGAGGATGGCTTGGGATAAGAAGGCTTAGGATAGAAACAGGTCACTGAAATATGATGAAGAAGACTCTCAAGAGTGCAAGAAGAACCAAGAAAAGCCACTCTTTAGAGAATTCAAACATCTAGGCAAACGAAAACACCCAACAAGGAAAAACACCTAAGCACAAGGGCAGTGGCCGAAGCCGCCTATGTTTGAGTTAAAAGGGTATGGCGCTGCGAAGAATTATCCTTGGGCCCATTGAGGGAGTCCTGGATTAGGGGGTTCTCGGACAGCCGGACTATATCCTTTGGCCGGACTGTTGGACTATGAAGATAGAAGATTGAAGACTTCGTCCCGTGTCCGGATGGGACTCTCCTTGGTGTGGAAGGCAAGCTTGGCAATACGGATATGTAGATCTCCTCCCTTGTAACCGACTCTGTGTAACCCTAGCCCCCTCCGGTGTCTATATAAACCGGAGGGTTTAGTCCGCAGGACAACAACAATCATACCACAGGCTAGCTTCTAGGGTTTAGCCTCCACGATCTCGTGGTAGATCAACTCTTGTAATAATCATATCATCAAGATCAATCAAGCAGGAAGTAGGGTATTACCTCCATCGAGAGGGCCCGAACCTGGGTAAACATCGTGTCCCCCGCCTCCTGTTACCATCCGCCTTAGACACATAGTTCGGGACCCCCTACCCGAGATCCGTCGGTTTTGACAGCGACATTGGTGCTTTCATTGAGAGTTCCACTGGGCCGTCGCGATAAAGGCTTGATGGCTCCTTCGATCATCGCCAATGATGCGATCCAGGGTGAGGTTTTCCTCCCTGGACAGATCTTCGTATTCGGCGGCCTCGTACTGCGGGCCAACTCGCTTGGCCATTTGGAGCAGATCGAGAGCTACGCCCCTGGCCGTCAGGGGCTAAACTACACTACCGACATCCACGGGGAATTGATCTTTGATGGATTTGAGTCCATGTCAGGTGCGCCGCACAGTCACGACGAGCATGACTTAGCTCTGCCGCCGGACGGTGTGTTCGGGAGATCACACCTATGCCTACTCCGGCCCTAGATCCGGAGTCGATTGCGCCGTCCGAGGACGGGTGGATGGACCCCGCCTCGGAGGCCACACACTCAGTGGCGATAGAGCCGAATACTGGCTTCACCTCCTATGAGACCTGTGCCGCCGGATCCTCGAATATATCCCCGACCACAAAGCCCCGAACCGCCCGCGTCCATGCCTATCGAATCTGATTGGGCGCCGATCATGGAGTTTACCTCCGCGGATATCTTTCGGCACTCGCCTTTTGGCGATGTGCTAAATTCATTAAGGTCTCTCTCCTTGTCAGGAGGCCCTTGGCCGAACTATGTCCGGCCCGAACGGGAAGCGAACGACGAAGAAATTCGTTCCCCACCCACCACCCACTTAATAGCCACTGTCGACGATTTAACCGACATGCTCGATTTCGACTCCGAAGACATCGACGGTATGGACGATTTATGCAGAGAGGAACAGAACCACCGCCCTGTGGTGCTGGACAGCCACTTCATCACACGATATATATATATGGTGGATACACCCAAAGAGAACAATGACGAGGAACGGAAGGATGCAGTGAAGGATAGCTCCCTCGAGAAGCAACCAAAGCGACGGCGTAGGCGCCGCTCCAAATCCCGCCTCGGCAAAAACAGCGATAACAGCGCAAGAAAAAATAATACCCCGGTCGAATCCGGAGGAAACGACGACCACATGGACCCAGCGACAGAGCAGGATGAACCAGCGGACGGCGAACATAGTACGGAGCCGCTGTCCGATCACGGCGATGCCAAGGATAAAGCTCATCAACCTCTCTCAGGAGAGGAAAACAGTCCGGACGACGATGCACACATCATCCCGGAAAGGCGCTTGGAACAAGAGAACCTCCGTAGAAGGCATATTGCCACCGCGAGGAGTCTGAAGAAGCAGAAGCAAAGGCTTAAGGCCGCACAGAATATGCTCAACAGTAGATGGAACAAAGTGCTCGACACTGAAGAAAAGTATGGTGGTAGTCGCCACACAAAGAGCTATCCAAAGCGCAAGCTGTTGCCTGAATTCGATGATGAGGCCTTAGAGCCTACACAGCCGAAAAATAAAACTGCCCACCGGTCGGATCGACAACCTCGTGGCTGCGATAGGGCGGCTAACGAGGCCGCACATAAGTCAGCACACGATCCACGCGAGGACTTGCATCAAAAGGCCAGCGTGACCAGATCGATCTATGGATCTAGGAAGCGTGCTCCAGCGCATAATCAAAACCGAACACTGCAACCGTCAGAACGCCATGACACATCCAAATACAGGAGTGCCTCACACGCCCTATGTTTCACCGATGAGGTGCTGGATCATGAATTTCCAGAGGGATTCAAACCCGTGAACATAGAGGCATACAACGGAACGACAGACCCTGGGGTCTGGATTGAGGACTTCATCCTCCATATCCATATGGCTCGCGGAGACGATCTCCACGCCATCAAGTACTTGCCCCTCAAGCTGAAAGGACCAACTCATTAATGGCTGAAGAGCCTTCCCGAAAATTCAATTGGAAGTTGGGAGGAGCTTGAGGATGCTTTCAGGGCTAACTTTCAAGGGACCTATGTCCGACCTCCGTATGCAGACGATTTAAGTCATATAATTCAATAGCCCGGAGAGTTAGCCCGAAAGCTTTAGAACAGATTTCTCACTAAGAAGAACCAAATCATCGATTGCCCGGACGCCGAAGCCTTAGCAGCTTTCAGACACAACGTCCGAGACGAATGGCTCGCCAGACACCTCGGCCAAGAAAAACCAAGAACAATGGCAGCCCTAACAAGCCTTATGACCCGCTTTTGCGCGAGCGAAGATAGTTGGCTGGCCCATAGTAGCACCAGCGACCCAGGCACATCTGAAGTCAGGGATGGCAATGGAAAACCACGACGCAGTAAAAGCAAGCGTCGAAATAACGAAGACAGCCCAGACAACACGGCGGTAAACGCCGGATTTAGGGGCTTTCGACCCGATCAACAGAAAAAGCCTTTCAAAGGCAACCGAGATGGACCATCCAGCCTAAACAAGATTCTAGACAAATTATGTCAGATTCACGGCACCTCCGATAAACCTGCAAATCACACCCACAGAGAATACTGGGTCTTCAAGTAGGCCGGTAAGCTAAACGCCGAACACAAGGGGAGGGAGAGACCAAGTGAAGACGAGGATGAGCCTCGTCAGCAAAACACTGGGGGACAACAAAAGTTCCCACCAGAGGTCAAAACAGTGAACATGATTCACATGACTAAGAGGAGGAGCAAACACGCACTCTGAGACGTATGCGCTGTAGAGCCCGTCACCCCCAAGTTCAACCCTTGGTCGGCCTACCCGATCACTTATGATCGCAGGGATAGCCCGACCAATGTCCGGCACGAAGGATCGGCTGCCTTGGTGCTCGACCCAATAATCAACGGATACCATCTCACCCGAGTCCTTATGGACGGTGGCAGTAGTATTAATCTGATATATCAGGACACAGTCCGCAAAATGGGGATAGACCCAATGAGAATTAGCCAAGGCAATACTACCTTTAAAGGAGTAATACCAGGCCCAGAGGCCTGCTGAACGGGCTCTCTCGTACTAGAAGTTGTATTCGGTTCCTCTGACAACTTCCGAAGTGAAAAGTTAACCTTCGACATCGCTCCATTCCGAAGCGGCTATCAAGCACTACTCGGAAGAAAGGCCTTCGCTCGTTTTAATGCAGTACCGCATTATGCTTATCTTAAGCTCAAGATGCCCGGTCCACGCAGCATCATCATAGTTAGCAGAAACACTGAGCGTTCCTTACGCGAGGAAAGAATGTGCGGCGGCTTTAGCAGCCGTGCACTAAATGGCCTCTCCAACTAGCATAAACGATCGGTCGTCAAGACCGCGGACACGGCCAGACGAGTCCGGTGCACCACTAGCTGTAACAGCTTGGATAAACCTGAGATTGGGTTGATGAATATACCCCCGTAGACAGTGCTAGGGGCTTCCCGCATGTAAAAAAACAAGTCTACAGTTCGGCTCGACCTTATTTTGAATTTTAATGGTTTATTAAGAATAATCAATTTTTCGCACGACAAATTTCATCTAAGTTCTTCTCTTTTAACAGATGATAATCGTGCTACACCCTTCTAGGATACGGCACAACGGAGACACATGCGCAGACGTGCAGCAGGGCCCCGCTCAAAGGTTTCTTTTTAGATTAAGACCCTGTGTAAACCTTTCTTACTGTCTCTTGTTGCTTCACACCCTCCGGATACTCAACACAACCAAGAGGGATGCTGGAGTTATTGGCATTTCGCCACGTCAGACTAATGCACGTACCTGGAAATTCAGGGTTCAAGGGCGTTACCCAGCCCGGTATATGTTGTAAAGACCGAGTACCTTAGGGAGTGTTCGGCGTCGCGAGTTTGGCCTTATATGCATCAGCTCCGAATCATGTCTTTGGTCAATTAAATGTTGGGTTTGCCCAGCTCTCGTGTTTTGCTACCTTACATTCCGTTCTATCGGCTAAGGTGGCACCGGGAGAACTACTGCGATTGTGCCCTGGTTCATCTGGACGAGCACCTTAGTAGAGAAAGCCGAAAACTGACTGTCATGATAAAGCGCGAGACTGGTCAACCACTCGATGACTCATCGGAATCTTTGGGATTCCTCCAGATTAACGAAGGACCGGTTTTCCCGGTCATGTACGTACGCGCACCGTATTCGGATAGACGCGGAAATACCAGGGGCTATATGGTAGCCCCACTGTCAAACTCCTATGGTTAAGTGAAAGTGTTAAAGCAATATAGTCCGATTGCCTCGTTCGCCGCGCTACCACCTCCTTAATGGACCAAGACGTTGGATCAAGTGTGAACACGTGCTTTTGCGAACACCCCCGCATTATATGTGTGGGGGCTGAAGCCGACAACTGCAAACTTTCAGGTTATATATATATATATATATATATATATATATATATATATATATATATATATATATATATATATATATATATATACATACATAAACGACCACACAAGAGGCATAATAATACTTTCGTGCAAAAGTATAATCACAACCTTTATAATTCAAATAACATTGTTCTTACAATTGGGATACATGTCACTAGAACATGATACTCTTGAGTTAATCGAGCCTCTATTAAACGAGCGCCTTCTAGGACTTCTTCAAAATAGTGCTCGGCCGATACCCGGCCTACGGCCGAACTCTGGGTTGCAATAGCGGTGGCCTCCATCTCTGCCCAGTATGTCTTGACACGGGCAAGAGCCATCCACGCACCCTCTATGCACGCCGACCTCTTCACAGCGTCGACATGCGGCACAGTACCAAGGAATCATTGCACTAAGCCAAAATAACTATTCTGCCTTGGTCCTTCCAGCCAAAGATGATCCACAACAGACCTCATGGCAAGCCCGGACAACCTATGGAGCTCGGCCCACTCGGCCATTTGCTCATTTAACAAAGAGCGGACGACCGAACATTGAACTGCGACCAGAACATCTTTTCCACTTCGTGATCTTTTTGATCTTTGAAAAACTCGGTCGCATCAGCAGCACTCGCTGCCAAATCCAAGTACGCGTCTGCAGAACTCCATAATTGATCCAGAAGGGCATACTTAGGATCTCCGAAATTCGTCCGCAAACAAAAGGGCTTCCCAGCCGTGATATCTCCGGCTTGACATAGCTCCTCCTTCGCTGCTCTGATTTTAGAGCGGGCTTCCTTGGCTGGTACCATGGCTTTCTCCAGGTCCGCCGTCTTCGTCCGGCTTTCCTTTTCAAGAAGCTCATAACGGTCGGTGGCATCTTTCAACTCAAGAACCATCTTGGCTATTTTCTATTTGCCCTGGCAATGCACAGCCTGTTCGGCTCTTAGCTCTTCGACCGCCTTTAGGGCGGCCGCATCTCTCTTCCTGGCTTGTTCCTTGGTTTCGCAAGTTCCGCTCAAGGGTCTCCACGGCGGCAGCTCCATCGCAATCCACAAAGATATTACGATACTAGCATCACACTCCTCTTAATATATGTTGATCACCGGAGAATACATACCTCAGACTCGTCAAGCTGCTTGTTTACAAGCACGATGTCAGATTCGCCGATCAAGTTGCCGCTTCAGCTTTGGCAAACTCACCGGTCCGCTAGCCACCGGACCTCAAATTACCGCACATGAAAGCAACACGGTTATTACTCGACTATGATCCTCTGCTTGCCGTTTCTTGATCGCAACCGAGTCTCGGGGCTACTATTCGATAGGGCACACCTAGCGTGTGCGACACGTAAAAAAATATTACTTTGCGTACCTCAAAGCCTCTTAGCAGGCTCATAAAGGCTTCATGCAACCCACTTTCGGCGGATGAAATTATCTCAAACACCGTACCCATTAGAGTACGATGCGCCTCTGAGATAGCCGCTTGCTCCAGAAGACTCATCAGTGCGTCCGGTCGTGCGCCGGACAGTCCCAGACTCTTTTTGTGGCTCTCCTTAGGAGCCGAATACTCCAGACTTCGGGTGGCTGAAGGGTTACCTTCTGGCCTTGGCGGATCAGGAGAAACCCTCCGTGACGACACCTCAGGGTCATCCTCCTCAGGAGGTGGGGAGGCACAGGGAGGCGTTTCGCTCTCCATCATCTCCGGAAGAAGATCCCCCGAAGACGAACTCTGTCGAGAAGGGCTACGATCCGAACTACAAGACATACGTCTCGGTTATTGTTCTTAGAAATGAAGCAGGGTGTATTTACTATAAAGTACTTTTGTTTACTTACAGCTCAGTGGAGGGCTGGTCCCCTTGCGGGCACTGTGTGGTAAGGATGCTCTCCGGGGTAGGGCCCCCTGACAAAGGTTTCTTCCCTCGTTTGAAAACCATTGTTTCCAAGTCTTCAAAGGCGGCCCTCTTCCTTCCTTGGGGAGATGGAATTTTAGATTCTTCTCCCCTATTATCCTCCTTCGCGGAGGCACTAATTCCCCCAGTTTGGATGAATAATGAGTGAGGCTCGCTTTCGGCTTCTTTGTTCCTCCCTTTATCTTCCCCTGATGGTGCTTGATAAGGCGCAAGCTCAAGCATCCTGGCTAGTACATGATCCAGTGATCCTTCGGGAAGGGGGGCCGAACACCTGATCATCTTCTCCTTTTTTATCCAGTCCTGGTCAAAAGGCGACTTTTCAGAATGATGTTGTGATAAACTAAAGACAAACGTGTTCGGCCGCAGAATTACTTACTTGGGTGTCTGGACGATTGTAGTTCAGACCCACATCCTCGGTGGTGTCCGGATACTTTATTCGTGATCCAAAGAACAATCCATACATCTCTTCGAGCGTCGCGCCGAAGAATTGTTGAATAGTTTGTGGTCCTTCCGGGTTGAACTCCCACATACGGAGAGGTCGACGTTGGCATGGCAGGACCCAATGAACTAGCATGACTTGCATTACCTTGACAAGGCTGACATCTCCCTTGAAGAGATCTCGGATGCGGCTCTGCAATGTCGGCACATCATTAGCTGGCCCCCAGTCCAGCCCTTTGTTGACCCATGACGCCAATTGTGGCGGAGGGCCCGGACGAAAGGTGGGGGCAGCTACCCGCTTAGCGCTTCGGGGAGCGGTGATGTAAAACCACTCCCGCTGCCATAACTTGGATGTCTCTGGGAAGGAACCCTTTGGCCATGGAGCATCGGCGCATTTGTTTATTATGGCGCCCAAGATTTCTGCGTGTCACCTCAATCATCTTCGCTTCACATCAAGGTCTTGAGCGAAGTCAAGTGTGGGGTGATGCGGAGGAAGGCTTCACACACGACGATGAACGACGAGATGTGAAGGATGGAAATCGAGCCCGTAGTAGAACATAAGCCCTCTAACAAAGGGATCAAGACTAAAGCCTAGCCCTCGGAGGAAGTGGGAAATAAATACGACACTCTCGTTGGGTTCGGGAGTGGGGATGACCTGCCCTTGAGCAGCAGCCCAGGCGAGATTTTGGCGGTCGACACTGCTTCTCTTAGCTTCTTGATGTCCTCCTCTGCGGATGAGGAGGCCATCCACCAGCCTTGAAGGTTGGATCCGGACATGATTGAAGGTCCGAAGCGCTTGGCCTGAGCCTTGAGTGTTGGAATTCAAGGTGGGGGAAGGGAAGGATCGAGCGCGAGAAGAAAAGGACAGGCCTTGGCCCCTTTATAAAGGGGGTGAATATCAAGTGTCCCCCACGTGGCCGTTTGGAACTTGCCTAAAATCGAGGAGTCATACCAACAGGCACGATTGGGTTACCCACACCCGTATTGATGAGAATCCCGTGAAAAGAGGGACACGATCTCTGCTTCAACAAGACGTGCCAACAAAACCGCCTCGCAACACGTGCAGTGGCAGGCTCGGAAAAACGGTTCATCATGACCAGATCACGGCAGAACGTCACGTTTAGAAAAGCTGTCCGCATATTAGATTTGTGGAAATATTATTCTCTCTACGGTGGTATGTGGAATATGTTTTGCAGAGCCGGACACTATCCTTGTGTTCAAAATCTTCTATGTAATATTCGGAGGAGGAACCCGCCTTGCAATGCCGAAGACAATCTGCGCGCCGGACTCATTGTCATTAAAGCCTGGTTCAGGGGCTACTAAGGGAGTCCTGGATTAGGGGGTCCTCGGACAACCAGACTATATCCTTTGGCCGGACTGTTGGACTATGAAGATACAAGATTGAAGACTTCGTCCCGTGTCCGGATGGGACTCTCCTTGGTGTGGAAGGCAAGCTTGGCAATACGGATATGTAGATCTCCTCCCTTGTAACCGACTCTGTGTAACCCTAGCCCCCTCCGGTGTCTATATAAACCGGAGGGTTTAGTCCACAGGACAACAACAATCATACCATAGGCTAGCTTCTAGGGTTTAGCCTCTACGATCTCATGGTAGATCAAATCTTATAATACTCATATCATCAAGATCAATCAAGCAGTAAGTAGGGTATTACCTCCATCGAGAGGGCCCGAACCTGGGTAAACATCGTGTCCCCCGCCTCCTGTTACCATCCGCCTTAGACGCACAGTTCGGGACCCCCTACCCGAGATCCGCCGGTTTTGACACTGACACCCATGACCACAACTCGTCTTTGAAGCACAAGTACCATCAGCAATGGCTAATGTGAAAGAGTTGATCAATTTATGCATAATGGGGGGAGGAAGAGTTCATTGAGAGAACAACACTCCCCCTATGTCCATGCCTACACAACTTTGCTCGAAACAAGATAACAAGCTAAGTATGGTGGGGTGTGCAAGGGTTCAAGCAACATTGCTCGAATCAATGATATTTAGCTCATGCCTTAACTCGTGAAATCTTGCTTCATCCAAAGGCTTCGTGAAAATATCTGCAAGGTTATCATGAGTATTGACATAGTTGAGCTCAATCTCCCCTCGCCTAATGTGATCCCGGATGAAGTGATACCGAATCTCAATATGCTTCATCTTGAAGTGTTGAACCGGATTGAGAGAAATCTTGATGGCACTTTCATTGTCACACCAAAGAGGCACTTTGTCACAAATGACACCGTAATCCTTTAAAGTTTTCCTCATCCAAAGAAGTTGTGCACAACAACTACCGGCCGCCACATACTCCGCTTCGGTGGACGAGAGAGACACACAACTTTGCTTCTTAGAAGACCAACTTACCAAAGAGCAACAAAGGAATTGGCACCCTCCGGAAGTGGACTTCCTATCCACTTTGTCTCCCGCCCAATCCGAGTCCGAATAACCTACAAGCTTGAAGTTTTCTCCTCTTGGGTACCATAAGCCAAAGTTTGGGGTATGAGCCAAATATTGAAAGATTTGCTTGACTGCCACAAAGTAGCTTTCCTTAGGTGCGGCTTGAAACCATGCACAAATTCCCACACTCAACATGATATCCGGTCTAGATGCACAAAGGTAAAGCAAGGAGCCAATCATGGAGCGATATACCTTTTGATCCACCGCTTTACCATTGGGATCAATGTCAAGTTGGCACTTGGTGGGCATTGGAGTGGAAGCCGGCTTAACATCACTTAGCTTGAATCTCTTTAGCATGTCTTGAGTGTATTTGGCTTGGTTGATGAAGGTCCCTTCTCCTCTTTGTTTGATTTCGAACCCGATAAAGAACTTCAACTCTCCCATCGAAGACATCTTGAACTTTGAGGTCATGAGAGCGGCAAATTCCTCATTGAAAGCTTTGTTAGGAGAACCAAATATAATATCATCAACATATAGTTGGCACACAAACAACTCCCCTTTGACCTTCTTAGTAAAAAGAGTGGGGTTGATTTTCCCAACTTCAAATCCACGATCTTGCAACAACTCGGTAAGGTGGTCATACCACGCACGTGGGGCTTGTTTAAGGCCATAGAGTGCCTTATCGAGTTGATACACATGATCGGGGAAGTAGGGGTCCTCGAACCCGGGGGGTTGTTTGACATATACCAACTCATTAATAGGACCATTAAGAAAATCACTCTTCACATCCATTTGTTGCAACTTAAAGTTATGATGAGAAGCATAAGCAATCAACAAACTAATGGATTCAAGGCGAGCAATGGGAGCGAAGGTTTCACCGTAGTCGATACCCTCGACTTGGGAGTAGCCTTGTGCTACCAACCTTGCCTTATTGCGAACTATTGTCCAATGAGCATCTTGCTTGTTCTTGAATATCCATTTGGTTCCAATGTCATTGTGGTTCCCCGTTGGCCTTGGCACCAATCTCCACACCTTGTTGTACTCGAAGTTGTCTAGTTCTTCATGCATGGCATTGAGCCAATCCGGATCTTCGAGCGCCTCATAGACCTTTTGGGGTTCAACACAAGAGACAAACACATGATGTTCGCAATAGTTTGCCAATTGTCTATGACTGCTTACCCCCTTTTGAATGCTTCCAAGCACATTCTTCATGAGATGACCCTTGGTAGAGAGCTTGGATGCAATCTTGGCGGCACGACGCTCCAATTCCTCCCCGGGGATGAGTTGAGGAGCAGTCACTTGATCATTCTGAGCGCCGTCTTGAGCTTGTTCTTGACCTTGAGCTTGCTCTTGATCTTGAACTTGCTTGGAGGAGAGAACTTGACCTTGGGCATCACATGGTGACTCAACACCGTCTTGAGGTTGATCTTGCCCTTGGTCATGTTCATGAGGTTGAGGGCCTTTACTTTGTTCTTCAGAAGCGTGTGGGTCTCGGGTTGGTGATGGTTCCACATGAGTGGAACATTGTCCTTCTCCTTCGGCCACAAGGGGTTCCTCAATGGGTAGGATATGACCAACACCCATTCTTCTTATGGCTTGGGGAGGAATTTTATCACCTACATCACAAGTACCACTTTGCTCCACTTGGGAGCGGTTATTCTCATTAAACTCCACATTACACGTCTCCTCAATAAGGCCCGTGGACTTATTGAGAACACGGTAAGCATGGGAGTTTGTAGCATAACCAACAAATATGCCCTCATAAGCTCTAGCCTCGAATTTAGACACGAACACCTTTCTTGAGAATGAAACACTTACACCCGAACACCCGAAAGTACTTGAGGTTGGGCTTGTTACCGGTGAGTATCTCATATGGAGTCTTGTTCAAGCCCTTGCGGAGGTAGAGCCGATTGGATGCATGACACGCGGTGTTGATGGCTTCGGCCCAAAAGTTGTATGGAGACTTGAACTCCGCCATCATGGTCCTTGCCGCATCCATTTTGTTAAGGGGTGTATGGTGCAGAATATTGATGCTTGATCCCCTCATCACTAAGAAACTCATCCAAGGTGTAGTTCTTGAACTCGGTGCTGTTGTCACTTCTTATTGTCAAGATCTTTGCATTGTGTTGACGTTGGACTTCATTTGCAAAGTCAATGACGGTTTGTTGGGTCTCGCTCTTCCTTTTGAAGAAATAAACCCATGTGTATCTTGAATAGTCATCCACAATCACCAATCAATACTTTCTACCCCCAAGACTATCGAAGGATGGAGGCCCAAAGAGATCCATGTGAAGGAGCTCCAAAGGCCTCTTCGAGTAAATGATAGTCGTGGGAGGGTGAGCCTTCTCATGTAGTTTTCCTTTGATACAAGCACTGCAAGCACGATCTTTAGCAAAACTAACATTTGTTAGTCCACGAACGTGGTCCCCCTTGAGAATACTTTGCAAATATCTCACATTGACATGGGCTAGACGGCGATGCAAAGCCATCCCACGTCAACTTTAGCCATTAGGCATGTCGCGGTCTTAGTGGGTCGCTCCGAAAAGTTAATCACATAGAGACTGTTCTCGACATGCCCAACAAAGGCTACTTTAAGAGTCTTGCTCCACAAGAGGGCCACGGTATCAATATCAAAGAAGGTGGCAAAACCCATGAGTGCAAGTTGACGAATGGAAAGTCAATTGTATGCAAGGGACTCAACAAGCATGACCTTCTCGATCATGAGATCATGAGAAATGACAACCTTGCCGAGTCCCAATACCTTAGAAGACGAGGCATCACCCCACTCGACATTGGTGGGCATAGATGGAATCTTGTGCACGTCCACCACCAAGTCCTTGCTTCCGGTCATACGATTTGTAGCTCCACTATCGAGCAACCATGATCCCCCACCGGAAGAAAACACCTGCAAGAGATCAATGCTTGGTTTTAGGTACCCATTTTGTAATGGGTCCTTTGGTGTTAGTGACAAGGGTCTTAGGAACCCAAATAGACCATTCAATGTGCTCATAAGGAGAACCAACAAATTTGGCATAAACATGTCCATCACTAGCACGGCACAACACATAAGAAGGGTTAAAGTCGCCGGCTTTGTTGGAAGGGGTGGCATTGCCCTTCTTGACACCACCACCGTTTGCATTGTTCTTCTTCTCCTTGGAAGCACCCTCTCCCTCCTTCACAAAGGTTTGCTTAAGAGGAGGAGGTCGTTTGGTCTTGTCATTCTTCTTCTTGTTCTTGGGCATGGGTGCGAACCCAATCCCCTCCTTGGCCACGACTTCCTTTTGATTGCTCAAAAGGTCGTTGAGGTTCTTCTCACCTTGTATGCATGACATAAGGCCTTTCTCAAGTTGCATCTTCAACTTGGCATTCTCCTCAACAAGATGCACATGCTCACAACATGGGTTAGTATAATTTGCATTATCAATCAAAACCATATGAGGAAAAGTGGCTTTCTCCTTGGTTAGCTTCACTTGGAGTTGATCGTGAGACTCTTTAAGACTAGCATGAATACCTTTCAAGGCTTTATGGGCCTTGTCAAGTATATCAAACTCTTCCTTGAGTCTAGCAAGATCAACTCCAAGTTTGGCCTTCTCGGAATTTAGCACACGAGATAAGACACTAGCATGATCAAGATCTTTCTTTAATTTAGCATGATCATCGTTGTGTGAATCCTCAAGAGCCAAACGAAGACCACGCTCTTCCTCAAGAGCATTAGAGAGATCCGATATCTCATCAGCATAATCACGACTATGCCCCTCCATCTTAGAGATGGTTTCTTCGTGAGCCTCGATGGTGTCATTGGCTTCACCAAGTTGTTCCAAGAGAGCAACAAAGTGCTTCTTGGACTTACCCTTGAGCTTACTCATAAAGGAAACAAACTCATTTTCTTCCTCATTAGGCCCCACATTTTCATCAATGCAATCCGTCAACGAAGGATTAGAAATGATGGTAGTTTTGATGTTGGGGGTTACCTTGTTGGTTGCTTTAGCCATGAGGCACTTGGCGATGATGTTCTCATTGGGTGAGTCGAAGAGAGATACCCGAGGAGTTGTTGCAATAGCCACGGAGGCCATAGCAACCGAGTCACCGCCTTCATCGTCATCATCATCCTCATTATACTCTTCTTGTGCATCCAACCCCTTGGGAGGAGTCCTCTTGGTGAAGTTGCTCTTGTTAGGGAAAGACTTGGCTTTTTCCTTTCGAATGAGCTTGCCACCATTGTCCTTTCTTTTCTCATAAGGACATTCCGCAACAAAATGGCTCACATTGCCACAATTATAGCAAGTTCTCACACGTTGATTGACCTTGTTGCCACTTGAGTTGTTCTTGTTGAAGTTGGGCCTTGAGTTCTTCTTACTCCAAAATTGTCGTGAAGCGAGAGCCATGTGCTCATGATAATCATACTTTGTATCTTCGGGGTTGCACTCCTCTTCTTCCTCTTCTTCTTCTTCTTCTTCCACACTAACCTTGGCCTTCAATGCAAGGTTGGGCTTCTTTGCTCTTTGAGAACGAAGCACCGCATTGTCGGCGGTCTTGTCCAGGATGCTCATAGCCACAAACTCATCCAACACTTCACTTGAGGATAAAGTGTGGAAGTCCGGCCTTTGACGATTGACGAAGGACATGGCCTTGTGGTAAGGCATCATTGCCTTGAGGAATTTGTGCTTGATCCAATTGTCATCTGTGTCCTTCCTCCCATGATCTCGGAGTGAGACTGCGACTTTTGTTACTCTCCGATAAAGCTCACGAGGTTTTCATCTTCTTTCGTTGCAAACTCATCGGCTTCATCTTGCACCACTTCATAGTTGGAGCGTTGAATGCTTGCGCTACCTCGGTAGAGGGAGACAACACAAAGCGATGCATGTTTGGCCAAGGTGAAGGGCCGAAGATGAGGGAGATCTTCGGGTGGGATTGCATCTTGGATGATGAAGAGAGCATTCTCATTGAATTGATTATCCGCGGCTTCTCTAGGGGTGAAGTTGCTTGGGTCATGCGGATAGAAACCTTCTTCAGTGATTCTCCAAAGATTAATATTCACATGATTTAAATGATGCTTAAAATGAAAAACCCAAGAATCGAAGTCCTCATTTTTCACAATCTTAGGGGGAGGACCGGCATGATTCAAATGAGTAGAAGGAATCGGTCCACCATAAACAAGTGGAGGTTCCACATGGGCAAAGATGCCGGTGCCATTCTTACCACTAGTAGAAGGAGCTTTTTCACTAGTAGCTTCCCCCTTGTCGGAGTTGGCATCCGTCACCTTGTTAGTGGGATCACCCACTTTCAATGGTGCGGTGGATAGTTTAAGCCCTTCTATGAATTTATTAAACATGCTTTCAACCTCGGTTGTCATGGAGGTCTTCAATGTGTCCAAAGCCACATTGAATTCCTCACGAGAGACAGCGGTTCCCCCATCAGCCGTAGACGAGATTGGATTCACACCGGAGTGCTCCTCTGCATCTTCTACGGTGTCAACCATACTCTTCGGATGACAAAGTCCTTAATAAAGAGACGAAGCTCTGATACCAATTGAAAGGATCGATACAGTTGACTAGAGGGGGGGTTAATAGGCAACTAACAATTTTTAGCTTTTCTTTACCAAATTAAACTTTGCAACAAGATAGGTTGTCTACATATGCAACTAGGTGAACAACCTATATGATGCAACAACAACAAGCACACAAGCAAGCAAGGGATATGACACAAATAAGCTTGCACAAGTAAAGGCACGAGATAACCAAGAGTGGAGCCGGTGAAGACGAGGATGTGTTACCGAAGTTCCTTCCTTTCGAGGGGAAGTACGTCTCCGTTGGAGCGGTGTGGAGGCACAATGCTCCCCAAGAAGCCACTAGGGCCACCGTATTCTCCTCACGCCCTCACACAATGCGAGATGCTGTGATTCCACTATTGGTGCCCTTGAAGGCGGCAATCGGACCTTTACAAACAAGGTTGAGGCTCTCTCCACAACTTAATTGGAGGCTTCCAACGAAACTCCGGAGCTTCACCACAATGGATTATGGCTCCGAAGTGACCTCTTTCGTCTAGGGCGCCCAAGCACCCAAGAGTAACAAAATCCACACAAGAAAGTATGGGGGAATCAAATATCCTTTGGTGGAAGTGTAGATCTAGGTCTCCTCCTTCAATCCCTATCAAATCAACAAGTTTGGGTGGCTAGGGAGAGAGATCGGGCAAGAAAGCTTTAATGGTAGTAATGGAGGGGAGAGAGAGGAAAGAGGTAGGTGGGAGGTAGGAGAAGCACCTCCTTAAATAGGCCCCAAGATCCAACCGTTATGTGCAGAAAAGCATGGGACCGGTACTTCCGCACTAGACACCGGTACAACCGGTGAATGCGGGGAACCCCTCCTAGGGCACCAGGGAAGTACTTCCGCACTAGACACCGGTACAACCGGTGAATGCGGGGAACCCCTCCTAGGGCACCAGGGCAGTACTTACGGTGGCGCACCCGGTAGTACCGGTCTATCGGAATAAACCGGAACTACCGCTCAACTACCGCATACATCCAGAAGGTTTACACCTCAGGCCGGTAGTTGGAGCGGTAGTAGGGCCGGAACTACCGCTGGGCTAGCTGTTCCTAGGTGATGGAGTCCGAGGCGGTACAACCGCCCTGGACACCGGTAGTACCGGTTTATCGAGACAAACCAGAACTTCCGTTCCACCGCCGTACCCGGTACAGAAGGGAGTCACCCCTGAGCGGTATTTGGAGCGGTGGTCAGACCAGAACTACCGCCCAACGGTACAACCGCTCGAAGGAGCGGTACTACCGCCATGGGCAGGACTGCACATGTCAGAGGGCAGTGGGGAACCTCTCTCTCCTCGAAACGGAAGGTATATGCTGGGTGCAAAGAATGTGTACGTGAAATGATTCACCCAATACCTTCCGATGAGGATTCCCTCTTAATAGTACGGATATCCTACGACCAAAGGAATAAAAACGTCGGAAACTCCGTCTTCGATATTTTCCGCATAGAGGGAAGACCTAACCGTCTTGCGCCACACCATGTGTACCTGAGAAAACTATGGCGCACGATTAGTCCACGTGTGATGTCATCATCACCAAAACCCTAAGGCAAAGGTTGCCCTTACACTACTGTGCTTCCACACATTCCTTAACCCAGTTTTGCCATGAGAGTCCACCATACCTACCTATGGATTGAGTAAGATCCTTCAAGTAAGTTGTCATTGGTGCATGCAATAAAAAAATTGCTCCTTAAATATGTATTATTAGTGCGAAGAAAATTAATAAGCTTTATACGAACTTGTGATAGGGAAGAAATAAAAGCGACGGACTGCATAATAAAGGTCTTTATCACAAGAGGCAATATAAAGTGACATTCTTTTGCATTAAGATTTTGTGTATCCAACCATAAAAGTGCATGACAACCTCTGCTTCCCTCTGTGAAGGGCCTATCTTTTACTTTTATCTTCTACCCTTATACAAGAGTCATGGTGATCATCACCTTTCCTTTTTACACTTTTTCCTTTGGCAAGCACTTTGTGTTGGAGCGATCCAGATATATATATCCAGTTGGATGTAGGTTTTCCTAAATTATTATTGTTGACATTACCCTTGAGGTAAAAGGTTGGGAGGCGAAACTATAAGCCCCTATCTTTCTCTGTGTCCGATTAAAACTTTGAACCCATAAATATCACATCAGTGTTAGCAATTGTGAAAGATTAAATGATAGTTGAGTATGTGGAGTTTGCTGAATCAAAGCTCTTACATAGACCCTTCCCGAAAATAAGATGAATTGCAATTGTTTGATGACTAAGAGCATGATTTGTTAGTTTTCAACAAAGTTTATGATCTATACTTTAACATGTGAATAGCTTGTTACTTGATCATGAGCAGTTCCATGAGTTGAGCTACTATTATGATATATAATGATGCTAGAAAAAGTGATTGGAACTATCATTGATCAAACTTATGCACTTTCTAGCATTCACACTTCATAAATTATTTATTTTATCATTTACCTACTCGAGGACGAGCAGGAATTAAGCTTAGAGATGCTGATACGTCTCCAACGTATCTATAATTTATGAAGTATTCATGCCATGTTTACAATTGTTTTATATGATTTTTGCTATGATTTGATTAGAACTAACCCAGACTGACGCTGTTTTCAACAGAACTACCGTGGTGTTGTTTTTGTGCAAAAATAGAAGTTCTCGGAATGTGATGAAAATCAACGGAGAATTTTTCTAGAAAATATAAAAAATACTACAACGAAGAGTTACCGGAGGGGAGGCCCGTGGGCCCCATGTAACGCCCCGGATTTGATGCGCCAGGTGTCCGCCAGTTATTCGCCGTCCTTGCCATGTCATGTGCTTGCGTGTTGCACTTTGCCATGTCATCATCTGCATTTCATATCATGTCGTCATGTGCATTTCATTTTGCATACGTGTTCGTCTCATGCATCCGAGCTTTTTCCCCGTTGTCCGTTTTGCAATCCGGCACTCCCATGTCTCCCGGCGCCCCCTTTTGCCTCTTTTCGTGTGCGGGTGTTAAACTTTCTCGGAATGGACCGAGGTTTGTCAAGCGGCCTTGGTATAGCACCGGTAGACCGCCTGTCAAGTTTCGTGCCATTTGGAGTTCGTTTGGTACTCCAACGGTTAACCGGGTAACCGTGAAAGCCCCCTTCTCTTTGCAGCACAACACCCCTTTCTAAGTGGCCCAAAACCCAGCAAACTCCTCTCCATGCTCTCGGTCGTTCGATCACGATCGTGTGGGCGAAAACCGCACCTCATTTGGAGGCTCCTAGCTCCCTCTACCTATAAATAGGTGTCTCCACCCGATTTTTTGCGCAGTTGAACCCTAGCCTCTTCCCCCGCGCGCCGCCGGACATGTCCATCCATGCCGGACGCTTCACCGCCGCCGCCCGCAGCCAATGGGAGGTTGCCACCTGTCCGCCCCATCTCTGCCTCCGCCGCGGCCCGCAGAGCCCACGGGAGCCGCGCCTGCGTCTGCTCCAGACGCCGCCGGCCCGAAGGCCGCCAGCAAGACGAGCTCCGCCTGCCTGGCACCGCCGCGCGCCCACAAGTCGCCGCCGCCTCCCTACGCGACCTCGGCCCGTCGCCGCCGGGCGCCCGCTGCCGCCGCCTCCACCGGCCGGAGCCGCACCTCGCCTCCGCCGGGCGCCCGCCGGCCCTCGCTCGCGGGTCTCGCGGCGCCTGCCTTCCCGCCGTCGGATCTCCTCCGTCGCCGGCGTCCAAGCTCGCCGGCGCCACCTCCTCACCGGATCGGGTCGGGGTGGATGAGATCCACCCGTCCCCGATCCAAACGGCCCCTCTGCGTCCCGGATATCCTCGTCCCGTTGACTTCTGGAGGGTATAAATTTCGCCAAAGTCCTTCATATCTGTGACATTTTCGTGCCATGTTCATCATGTCATAACTCCATGCATGCTACTCTGTTTTGTGCGTGTAATATGTCAAATTGTTCGCCTCGACGAGCAAAATCATTTCATTTCATTGCATCATTTTCATTTGAGCTCATCTTGATGCCCGAAATGCTGTTAGAAGAGGGCTATGTGATGTTAGTTTCAGATTCTTATCAGAACATGCACTTTTGTCATTTTTGCCATGATTGATGTGTGCACCCTATGAACTTGAGTCCTACATGTGTTTTGTACTATGCCATGCCATCTTTACAGGGGTGTATGCCATGTATTTTGGTGATCTATGTGGTGACTAGCACAAGCATGCAAACTAGGCTTCTTGATGTTGCTGATTTCAGCCCCTGTTTTGCTGATATTTTTATGCTATGTAAACTTGATGCTACAGAGAGATCCATGCATATTTTGAGATACTTCAGTAAGGATGTTTTGAACATATGGTTATTCTCTATCCATCCATGCCCTTGTTTGCAATCATGTAGTGCCATAGCTTGAGTCAATCGAGCTCTACTTTTGCTATAAAATGTTTCCTGGCAGATTGTTTACATGTTATTCAATTTTGCCAAGGTTGTTGTAGTTGATCCTTGCATGCTATGATGTTGTTCATGCCATGTACAGCTTCTATGCCATGTCTTCTTACTGTTGGTTGCCTTGCCATGCCATGTATTGCTTCGTGGTGAGTGGTTCAAGCTCACCAACATGCCTACTTATTGTTGTTCCTGCCATGTATGAATCTGTAATATAACTTGCCATGTTTACATGGGTGCCATCATATCTTCGGATCCTTTTTGGCTCATGGTCAGTAAAGGACTTTTGATCTATGCAATTAGTAGTTTCATGCCATGCCTTTTTTTGCCATGATAAGTTCCTGTAGCATGTTGTTTGATAGCTCTAAACATTGCAACCTGATGTTATTTCTGCAAAGTCTGAACCTGATATTATTTGCAATCTTGACATGTGTTTTTGAGCATGTTTTTGTCATTTCTGGAGATAGCTCAGTGTTCATGTTTTGTCATGCTTTACCTATACATCATGCCCATGCCTTTTGTTATTACGTCGAGATGCTGTAGCTTATTGTTTTGATGCTTGCAATATGCCTAGTTACTGTTTTGGACAGATTGTTGCTATAACTTGTATTGTGTGTATGTGTTGAACCGTTGCTCCATTTTGAGTGTGCTCTATATGAAACTTGCTTGATTTTGCATGTAGCTTCATATTATCATGTTGCATCCTTGTTTTGAGGTGTTTGCTTTATGTTTGTATGCATTTTGCATCAATGCCATGTTTAACTTGTTTTGCTCATATCTTCTAGGCCGTAGCTCCGAATTAAATGAACTTTATATGTAACTTGACTAGAATTTTCTTGTAGATCATCGTGGTGCATCTTAACTTGCTGTTTAACAACTTGAACATAAGGTTTATTCAGATCTGGACCAATTTCGAAATTTGCATATGAGGACTTACCGAAATTGTTATATGTTGCTTCCGGCCTCATTTAAACTTGTCTTGTTGTGTTGCTCTTGTATGCATCATCCCTTGCCATGAGTAGCTTCATGTAGTCTTGTCATGCATCATTCTTGTTTGTGCATCATGCCTTGTTCATGCGTGGTGTGTTTACCTATGTTGTGTGCTTCTTCTTGTTAGTTCCTGTTTCGTTGCGATCGTGAGGATTCGTTCGTCTACGCTTGGTTCGGCTTCATCCGTTCGTCTTCTTCATGGACTCGTTCTTCTTCCTTGCAGGATTTCAGGCAAGATGACCGCTACCTTGGATCTCATTACTATCATTGCTATGCTAGATGCTTCGTTCTTTCGCTATGCTGCGCCACCTATCATTTGCTCTTCAAGCCTCCCAAATTGCCATGAACCTCTAACCTTTGTCACCCTTCCTAGCAAACCGTTGTTTGGCTTTTTTACCGCTTGGCTCAGCCCCTCTTATAGCGTTGCTAGTTGCAGGTGAAGATGAAGATTGCTCCATGGTGGACATGATTTTTGTTGGGATATCACAATATCTCTTATATTATTTAATGCATCTATATACTTGGTAAAGGGTGGAAGGCTCGGCCTTATGCCTGGTGTTTTGTTCCACTCTTTCCGCCCTAGTTTCCGTCATATCGGTATTATGTTCCCGGATTTTTGCGTCCCTAACGCGGTCGGGTGATTTATGGGACCCCCTTGACAGTTCGCTTTGAATAAGACTTTTCCAAAGAAGGCCCAACATTGGTTTTACCATTTGCCTCACCTATTACCTTTTTCCCTTGGGAGTCGCGCATCCCAAGGGTCATCTTTATTTTAGCCCCCCCGGGCCAATGCTTGTCTAAGTGTTGGTCCAAACTAGAGCCACTTGCAGCGCCACCTCGGGGAAACTTGAGGGCTGGTTCTAGTTGTACGTAGTGCTCATCCGGTCATGGCCTGAGACGAGATACGCGCGGCTACTATCAGGATGTCGGCATGCCGGGAGGTCTTGCTGGTCTTGTTTTATTGCTGTCGAAATGTCTTGTAGTCGGGATTCCGAGACTGATCGGGTCTTCCCGGGGAGAAGGAATATCCTTTGTTGATCGCGAGAGCTTATCATGGGCTGTTGGGACACCCTGCAGGTATAAACTTTCGAGAGTCGTGCCCGTGGTTATGTGGCGATGGGAATTTGTTAATATCCGGTTGTAGTAAACTTGAAGCAAACTCTTCTAAAATACACCAACCGTATGCGCGAATCGTGAGTGTCTCTTTTCGGGTTGATCGAGAGGAGAACACGGTTTCGGGTTATGTTTGACGTAAGTAGGAGTTCAGGATCACTTCTTGATCATTACTAGTTGACGACCGTTCCTTTGTTTCTCTTCTCGCTCTCATTTGCGTATGTTAGCCACCATATCATGCTTAGTCGCTGCTACAACCTCACCACTTCATCCCTTCCTTTCCCATTAAGCTTTGCTAGTCTTGATACCCATGGTAATGGGATTGCTGAGTCCTCGTGGCTCACAGATTACTACAACACCAGTTGCAGGTACAGGTTTGCGATGATCATGACGCGAGAGCGATGTTTTCTTGTTTTGGAGTCCTTCTTCTGCTTCTTCGATCAGGGGATAGGTTCCAGGTCGGCAGCCTGGGCTAGCAGGGTGGATGTTGTTTGAGTTTCTGTTTATGTTTCATCCGTAGGCGGATGTTGATCTTGTATATGATGTGATGTTGTATTCGTGTGGCATTGTATGCCTTATGTATGTATCCCCATCTATTATGTAATGTTGATGTAATGATATCCACCTTGCAAAAGCGTCTTCAAGATGCGCTTCTATCCTTGGTGGGACCCTCGAGTTCCCTTAGGATAGGGTCGCATCTTGGGTGTGACACCCCATGAGGGTGGAGGGCGCGCCCACCCCCTAGGGCGTGCCCCTGTGCCTCTGACTTCCTGTGGGGCCCCCTGGCTTGTTCTCGATGCCAACCTCTCCTATAATTACCCTAACCTCCAGAAAATAACCTAGATCGAAAGTTCCGCCGCCGCAAGCCTCTGTAGCCACGAGAAATCAATCTAGGCCCTCTCTGGCACCCTGCCGGAGGGGGCCATCATCACCGGAGGCCATGGAGGAGGATCCCGGAGGGGCCATCATTGCCATGAAGGCCAATGATCAGAGGGAGAACCTCTCCCCATCTAGGGGGAGGCCATGGAGGAGGAAGCACTAGGGGGAGAACCTCTCCTCTCTCTTAGTTGCACCAGAGTGCCATCGGGAGGGGAATCATCGCCGCGGTGATCGTCTTCATCAACATCACCATCATCATCAGCATCCTCTTCTCTTTTACGTGATCCACTCTCACGCAACCCGCTGTAATCCCTACTTGAACATGGTGCTTTCTGCCACATATTATGATCCAATGATGTGTTGCCATCCTATGATGTTTTGAGTAGATATCCTTTGTCTTTGGGTTGATTTATGATCTAGATTGGTACGAGTTGTATGTTTTATTTCTTTGCTGTCCTATTGTGCCCTCCGTGTCACGCAAGCGTGAGGGATTCCCGTTGTAGGGTGTTGCAATACGTTCATGATTCGCTTATAGTGGGTTGCTTGAGTGAGTGATGCATAAACCCGAGTAGGGATGAAAATGGAGTGGAAAGTTTCTGCTTTTACGGAGGAAAATGGAAATGGAGAGGAAATATGAAAATGGAAATTTGCAAAACGAAAATGGAAATGGATTTTTTTTATGCGGAAACGGAAACAAAAACGGAATGGTGTTTTTCGGTGGAACACAACATGGAAACGGAACTTTCCGTTTCCGTTAATATGGAATTTTCGTTTCTACTATAGGCCCATGGCTGCTTTGTAGCCCAACTACCAAACAACATGCAATGACACAATGAGTAGAATGAGCAAAATGTATCATTTGAGTTCCAACTTTTACTACCACACACATACGCAGCTAGACCCTATACAGAATTGTCATGTAGTACTACAATACTACCCTGTGTTACCAACACAACCATATTATTTTGTATCCATGTTAACAATTCCGTCAATTTGTTTGTTTTTTTGTCTGTATTTCTTCATGATTCAAGGGGGCTTTAAGTTCCGTTTAACACACAGTTTTGTTTCCGTGTCCGCTCTGTATTCACTCCATGTTTGTTTCCGGTAGTATCTGTTTTCGTATTCGTTTCCGGGGTTTCCGTACTCGTTTCCGCTTCTGCAAAAAAATATGAAAACAAATATGGTAGCACCCAGTTCTGTCCGTTTTCGCGCCGTTTCCATCCCTAAACCCGAGTAAGGGGGTTGTTGCGTATGGGATAAAGGGGACTTGATATGTTAATGTTATGGTAGGGTTTTACCTTAATGATCTTTAGTAGTTGCCGATGCTTGCTAGAGTTCCAATCATAAGTGCATATGATCCAAGAAGAGAAAGTATGTTAGCTTATGCCTCTCCCTCATATGAAATCGAAATGACGACTACCGGTCTTGTTAATGATTGCCTAGGATAATTCCGCACACCAACCCATCATTATTCCACACTCGCTATTTATAATACTTAGTAATATATTCTAACTTTATGATAACAACACCTACTTTTATATTTTAGCTCTCCGATACCATGCAAAGTTATCCTCTTCATACCCACAACGCAGTTTTATTTCTCGTTTCTAGCTGGAAGCAAACGTTCGGTGTACGTAGAGTCATATTAGTGGCAGATAGGACTTGAGATAATATTGGTCTTACATTTAGCTCCTTGTGGGTTCGACACTCCATACTTATCACTTCCACCTTTGGGAATTGCTATGATGATTCCCATGCACTTGGGGATTATCACTACTAAGGATAAAAAGACGAGATCTATATCGAACGCCATATAGATAAACGGATCTTGTCTACATCATGCCATCGTTCTTATTGCATTACTCCATTTTTCCATGAACTTAATACACTAGATGCATGCTGGATAGCGGTCGATATGTGGAGTAATAGTAGTAGATGCGGGCAGGAGTCGGTCTACTAATCTTGGACGTGATGCCTATGTAATGATCATTGCCTGGATATCATCATAATTATTTGAAGTTCTATCAATTGCCCAACAGTAATTTGTTTACCCACTGTTTGCTATTTTTCTCGAGAGAAGCCACTAGTGAAACCTACAGCCCCGGGTCTTCTTTCTCATATATTTGCTTGCGATCTATTTTTCCTTTGCATTTTTATTCAGATCTATTAAACCAAAAATCCAAAAATACTTTGCTGCACTTTATTTTATTTGCGATCTATTTATTCAATCTATTACAACTTTCTCCCGTCAACACGCAATTTCTGGCGCCGTACCCCGAAAGGGATTGACAGCCCCTTTAACACGTCGGGTTGCGAGGTGTTGTTATTTGTGTGCAGGGGCTGTTTACAATGTGTTGCTTGGTTCTCCTACTAGTTCGATAACCTTGGTTTCATATCTGAGGGAAATACCTACCGCCGCTGTGCTGCATCATCCCTTCCTCTTTGGGTAAATACCGACGTAGCTTCAAGCGACATCAAAAGGAATTTCTGGTGCCGTTGCCGAGGTGGATCTTCAACATAACCAGGTTCCTAATCACAAATCTCACGTCCTTGCAATTTACATTATTTTCCATTTCCTCTCATTTTCCTCTCCCCCACTTCACAAAAAGTTTGTTGTTTTATTTGCATCTCTTTTTTCGTTCGCCCTTCTCTTGCCGGATCTGTTTTTGAGTGCAATCTTGTTGTGTGGTCATCATGACTCAAGAGAACACTAAATTATTTGATTTCTCAAATACCAACAATAATGATTTCATTGGCACTCCGCTTGCTCCTCCCGCCACTAGTGCGGAGACTTGTGATATTAATACCGCTTTGGTGAATCTTGTTATGAATGACCAAATTTTCTGGTACTCCTAATGAGGATGCCGCATCCCATCTTAATACCTTCAGGGAATTATGCGATATGCAAAAGAAAAAATATGTGGACAATGATGTGGTCAAGACGAAATTATTTTCGTTTTCTTTGCATGATTCTGCAAAAATTTGGTTCTCTTCTTTGCCTCGCAATAGTATTGATTCTTGGAATAAGTGCAAAGATTCTTTTATCACTAAGTATTTTCCTCCCACAAAAATTATTTCCCTTAGAACCCAGATCATGAATTCCAAGCAACTTGAACATGAGCATGCATGTTGCACAATCTTGGGAAAGGATGAAAATGATGCTAAGGAATTGCCCAACTCATGGGTTAAATCTTTGGATGATCATACAAAAATTTTATGCGGGGTTGAATTTTGTTTCTCGTAATCTTTTAGATTCCGCCGCGGGTGGTACTTTTATGGAAATTACTTTGGGTGAAGCCACCAAATTGCTTGATAATATCATGGCAAATTATTCACAAAGTCATACCGAAAGAGCTCCTACTAGTAAAATGGTTAATTCTGTTGAAGAAATTTCTTCTTTGAGTGATAAAGTTGATGCTCTTATAAAATTTGTTGCTAGTAAAAGTGCTCCTAATGATTTTAATGATATGCCTTTGTCTACTTTGATTGAGAAAAATAGTGATGCCATTGATGTGAATTTTATTTCTCTCTATAATTTCAACAACAATGTTTATAGAGGTAATTTTAATCCTAGGCCTTTTCCTTGTAATTCCTCTAATAATTATGGTAATTACTATGGAAATCAACCTTGCACTAATAATAAGAAAACCTCTGATCTTGAGAATAATATTAAAGAATTTATCAACACACAAAAAGTTTTCAACACTTCCATAGAAGAAAAGTTGAATAAGATTGATGATTTGTCTAGAAGTGTTGATAGAATTGCTCATGATGTGGAAAATCTCAAGATGAAAATTTTTGTGCCTAAAGTAGATGAATCAATTAAGGCTCTTTATGTTTCTATGGATGAAAGTAAGAAAAGAACTGCTATGCTTAGAGCTAAAAGATAATTTTTAGAGAAAGCTTTCTCTAGTGATTATTCTTGCAAAAATGATGAAGATCTTAAAATGATTGGTGTTTCTTCTATTGATTCCTTGTTTAGTAAAGTTAACAATGATGAAAAAGGGACTGGATAAGAGTCAACTTTAAGTAGAAGGCGTCCCAATATTTCGGAGGGTGAAAATCTTGTTGAGAAAATTGATGAAAGTGGTTTTGGAGAGGTGTCGGGGGAACGACACCTATGGGGTCACTGGGATCCCTTCTACGGCTGGCGGGCGCGAGGTTGTGCAAAGAGCGGGTCTAGGAGCCAGCACGAGGATCGTTTATCCAGGTTCGGGCCGTGAGGATGCATAATACCCTAGTCTTGCTATGGTGTATATTTGAGTGTTCTTGAGCTCTTGAACTAGCTACGGTGTGTGCGTCGTCCAAAAGATCCGAATCTCTCTCCAGTGCGTCGTGGGCCTCCTTTTATAGACAAAGGGGCTGCCACAGTGGCACACAGGAGGTGGGAAGGTATACAGTGCACATGATTATCGCCTACCATTACGGGACAGAACGCATTAAATGCGCTCCTTAGGTGTCCCCTTGCTTTATCGGGGACGGTAACGAGGCCCGTCCCGTCCGTCGCTGCTCCGTCTTGCTTCGACACGCGTCCGGGCCAACGAGGCATGCAACTCCATGTAGGCTGGCAGGCTATTGAGTTGGTGTGGTGGTAGGGTCTTCACGAAGATCCGCATGCCACCACACAGGTCCTTGCTGAGTTGGCCTAGAGGCTGCCCGACGCCATGCAGGTGCCCGCCTAGTTGATGGGCTGGCAGCTGCATGGGAACGACGGTGGCGTCTTGGCAGATGTGGGCTTGGCTGCGGCCCCGCAGATGTCCCCGGCAATGGTGTTGTCGTGGTATCGCGGTCGTCCCCAACAAGGATCTTGCCGGGGGTCTTGTGGGTCTACTCGGCAAGGATCTTGCCGAGGATCGTCGTCTTTTGGTTCTCATCTGATCTTGTGTGCTTCTGATCTTCACAAAGATTTGCATGCCACCATGGAGGTGCCTCCCGAGCCTTGGTTCCAATGTGGTTGATGGTGTTGGAACCCTTGGGCTCAAGGGTGGCGGCTCCGCTCGTGTCGGGCAAGTTTCCCCAGCAAGGTTCTTGCCGGGGGAGTTCACCTCGCCCCTCTGCTCTTTGTGTTTCTGTCTTGGTGTTGCTCCGGTTGTCTTGTGGCCTTGCTTCCTCTGCCCCTGCCCTACTAAGTGTGGCCGCGGGCGCAGCTCTGACTGCCCATGCATAAGTAAAGGGGTACAAAAAGGGCCCCTACTTTTGTACACCAACAGGAGCCCCCGGGCCTGGGTCACACATAAGAGCAACGCGTTGTTGGGCTAGGCCCAGGACGGTGCGCGGGCAGGCGGCGCGGAGTTTTTACTGCGGTAACTTCTCCGCTGATTGCGCTTCCCCACGACCCGCCTTGAATGCGCGACATGGGGGTCATGCGTGACGTGGGGGTCATGCGTGGGGGGTTGTTGCCCTCATGCGTCACATCATAGTAAAGAGGTGGCTTGTGCCTTCCCCATAAAAAGAGGAAAATGCAGGGGCGTGGCTCATTTACTAACTGGACTCGAGTCATGGCTTCCAAGGCGCCCGTGCCCCACGATCACGGGGTGGAAAACGGTCGCCTCACTCGTCTCCTTGATTTCGGCTTGCTCGCCACGTGTCCCCCATGCCTTGAAGACGGTAGGCGATGGGACGCGGGGGGCATGGGCCTTAAATGACGAGGCGGGGAACTGGGTCGTCGCTGATTGGAGCAGCGGGTCGGTCCCGATTCCCTGCGCCCCTGGTGGCCGGATTGGTTAAGTGGGGCGGCCGGGCCCCGGCCCCGCCCCTTTATAAGAACGGGAGGGGGATGGCACCCCCAACCTTTCATCATTCTTCTTCTCCCACCTTGGCTCCTTCCTTTCTTCCGCTATGGCTAGAGGGCGCGCTGGCACTTCGATGGCAGCGACGAGGGTCTCTGCTCGACAGCGTGCCCCTCCTTCGCAAGAGCTCGTGGCGGCGGAGCCGGTCGTGAGAGGAAGTGGGAGGGGGCGAGGCCGAGGTCGCCATGGTGCTCGGGAAAGAGGAGGACGGGGCAGCGCACCGGCCTCGCCTCCGCTAGCGCCCCCTCCCCCAATGGAGGGCCATGTTAGAGACCAGCCCCGCGATTCATCAGGCTGCACCGGCCAGTGTGCCATCGTCTTCGTCTCCCTACTCCATTCACTCTCGAGATGGAGCTCGACCCACCACAGACTCTGAGGTTGCATATGAGGGGCTGCGGGAATGGTAGCACGCGGGTCGATATCGACTTCCCTGCCCCTCACGTCATGTCCCTTCGTCGCGGATGGAAGACCTTCTCTCATGCCCATGATACATCTCCAACGTATCTATAATTTTTGATTGCTCCGTGTTATATTATCTATTGTTTTGGACTATATTGGGCTTTATTTTCCACTTTTATATTACTTTTGGGACCAACCTATTAACCGGAGGCCCAGCCCAAAATTTCTATTTTTTGCCTATTTCAGTGTTTCAAAGAAACGAAATATCAAACAGAGTCCAAACGGAATGAAATCTTCGGGAACGTGATTTTCTCATCAGATAAGATCCAGGAGACTTGGACCCTCGGTCATGAAAGGAGGGAGGCGGCCACGAGGGTGGAGGGCGCCCCCCCCCCCCCCACTAGGGCGCGGCCCCTACCTCGTGGGCCCCCTGAAGCTCCACCGACGTACTCCTTCCTCCTATATATACATACGTACCCCCCAACAGATCTGATACGGAGCCAAAAACCAAATTCCACCGCCGCAACTTTCTGTATCCACGAGATCCCATCTTGGGGCCTGTTCTGGAGCTCCGCCGGAAGGGGAATCCACCACGGAGGGCTTCTACATCATCATCATAGCCTCTCCGATGAAGTGTGAGTAGTTTACTTCAGACCTTCGGGTCCATAGATAGTAGCTAGATGACTTCTTCTCTCTTTTTGGATCACAATACAATGTTCTCCCCCTCTCTCGTGGAGATCTATTCGATGTAATCTTCCTTTTTGCGGTGTGTTTGTTGAGACCGATGAATTGTGGGTTTATGATCAAGATTATCTATGAGAAATATTTGAATCTTCTCTGAACTCTTTTATGTATGATTGGTTATCTTTGCAAGTCTCCTTGAATTATCCGTTTGGTTTGGCCAACTAGATTGGTAGTTCTTGCAATGGGAGAAGTGCTTAGCTTTGGGTTCAATCTTATGTGTCCTTTCCCAAAGTGATGAGGGGCAGCAAGGAACATATTGTATTGTTGCCATCGAGGATAACAAGATGGGTTTTTTATCATATTTTATGAATTTTATCCCTCTACATCATGTCATCTTGCTTAAGGTGTTACTCTGTTTTCATTAACTTAATACTCTAGATGCATGCTGGATAGCGGTCGATGAGTGGAGTAATAGTAGTAGATGCAGGCAGAGTCGGTCTACTTGTCTCGGACATGATGCCTATATACATGATCATACCTAGATACTCTCATAACTATGCTCAATTCATCAATTGCTCAACAGAATTGCTCACCCAACGTAAAATACTTATGCTCTTGAGAGAAGCCACTAGTGAAATCTATGGCCCCCGGGTCTATTCTCATCATATTAATCTTCCTACGCTTAATTATTGCTTTGCTTTTTTACTTTGCCTTTTATTTTACTTTGCATCTTTAAACCAAAAATACCAAAAATATTATCTATCATCTCTATCAGATCTCACTCTCGTAAGTGACCGTGAAGGGATTGACAACCCCTATTCGCTTTGGTTGCGTTGAGTTATTTTCTTTGTGTAGGTATGAGGGACTTGCGCGTGGCCTCCTACTGGATTGATACCTTGGTTCTCAAAAATTGAGGGAAATACTTACGCTACTCTGTTGCATCATCCTCTCCTCTTCGGGGAAAACGAACGCAAGCTCAAGATGTAGCAGCCCACAGCCTGTTGGAGGGCTCGTTCTCTACTTCAAATTAATGGAGGATGGCCTGCTCTCCATCAAGGTCTTTGGGGACTTAGGAACTCTCCTAAATTGCTGCGTGGAGAGCTCCTCCGATGATGAAGACTCCTCCTCAAGCGAGAGTGACGAGGAGGACAGCGACAGCGACGACGAAGGCGTCAAGCGGGAGGACGCCGACTCCGACTGACCGCGCCGCCCTCCTACCTCGGCCACGCGCCCTGCCAAGGGTCTTCCTCGTCAAGATCTCCATCGGCGCGTTCCACGTCGCCTCCTTTTTGCCTTCACCTGCCGCATCTGGGAGGAAAAGAGCAAGAACGGGGATCACGGGGCACTTATCTTTTTTAGTTTTTAAGCCTGCGGGCACTTGTTAGATTTAAACCTTGTAATCCCCTTGCTCATGTTTGCATTCCGTACGAACTGTACCTGTTTCGAACGTATTAATTAAAAAGGGTGCTTGCCGGGTTCTTTGTGCGTGAGCGAGTCCCCATAGAGGTAGGGGCGAAGTAGGGTTAGGCCCTTCGTTTGCTTCCTTGTCACCGCAACTACAACCAAGTTCCAGCCCAGGGAATAGTTCTTGGGCGTAGGAAAGGGGGAGCACGGTGGCCCAGGAATAAACGAGGCTTTATACGTCCCAATTCCATACGGAAATGCATAACAGGGGATAAAGGACTTATCTGGATCTGCAGCCCCCGGCGACCTTGGCTTGCCGTGGTCGGGTGCTTGAATCTGCAGCCCCCCGGTAATGGCTTGTCGGGGTCGGGGATGTCGATCCGTCTCCCTGCCCTTAAATGGCTTAGCAGTAACGCCTGTGCAGCCTGCGAACCAAAGAAAAGACTGTAAAGGACGGAAAGACACACACCCGACCTCTATGCTAGGGGTTAGTTGCCGCCGGGCACTATCAACCCTACCAAAGAGAGACTTAACCTAGCATTCATGCTAAAACTTAGGGCGCCAGTGCTTCATTTATTTATGCTCAGGGTCTGTGCCTGGCTTTGTTCAAAGGGTTACATGCCTTGTTGGCAAGGCTTGTACAAAAGGTGGCTTGTCGGGAGGCCCGACAACCGCGCCTCATGGGTAAAACTTACGAAGATGTTCGATGTTCCAGGAGTTGCTCATCGATACCATCTTCATCTCCAGCGGACTCGCGCCAGCCCCGTGACTCAGATACCCGATAAGGGCCTTCCCAATTCGGCGCCAAGTTGTCGTAATTCTTGGCCAACTGAACGCACCGAAGAACAAGGTCGCCTTCCTTGATGCTTCGGGCATGAACCTTGCGGCTATGGCAGCGGCGCAAGGCTTGCTGGTAGCGCGCTGCTCTCACAGCCGCCCGAAGACGATCTTCCTCAAGGAGCGTTGCGTCAACTTGCCGCAATTGCTCTTGCTCAAGCTCATCATAAGCGAGCACTCGGGGTGACCCGTATGTGAGTTCCGTGGGGAGAACTGCTTCTGCCCCATATACCAGGGCAAAGGGTGTCTGGCCGGTGGCTCGATTTGGCGTCGTTTTGATCGACCAAAGAACCGTCTGCAACTCATCAATCCAGCGCCTTCCACACTTGCATAGCCTGTCAAAAGTCCTTGTCCTCAGGCCTCGCAGTACTTCAGCATTCACCCTCTTTGCCTGGTCGTTGCTCCGTGGGTGGGCCACAGAGGCAAAACAGACCTTGTTGTCGAGGTCTTGGATGTACTGCATGAAGGTGCGGATTGTGAACTGCGTGCCGTTGTCGGTGATGACTCTGTTCGGCACACCAAAATGGCAAACTAGCCCCTTGAAGAACCTGGCGGCTGATTGTGCTGTCACCTTCCTCACTGCCTCCACTTCAGGCCACTTTGTGAACTTGTCGATTGCGACGTACAAGTACTCAAAGCCCCCGACAGCATGAGGGAAGGGGCCCAGTATGTCAAGCCCCCAGACCAAAAATGGCCATGTGAGAGGGATCGTTTGAAGGGCTTGAGCTGGTTGATGAAGCTTCTTTGAATGGAACTGACATGCTTCACACTTGATTACTAGTGCCGTTGCATCCTGGAGGGCAGTGGGCCAGAAGAAACCTTGCCGGAATGGTTTGCCGGCAAGGGCCCTCGATCCTATGTGGGAGCTACATATGCCTCCGTGTATCTCTGCCAACAGCTCCAGTCCTTCCTCCTGGGGAATGCACTTCAATTTCACACCGTTCGGCCTCTTCCTATACAGAACGTCGTCGACGAACTGATACATGCATGGCAGACCGACGGTCTACTTTCTCCGCTTCTTCCTGATCCTCAGGAAGCTCCCCTGTTTGGAGGAAGCTCCCCTGAAGTGCCCATGCCGGAGCCTGAGGCTCGACGGCAAGGACTAAAGGCATTTCCTCTGCCATGGGAGCGACTGCCTCTATGGCCGGGGCTTGACGCCCTGCCGGAGGCTGTTGCCCCATGGCAGGCTCAGTGTCCTCGGCAACATCTTTGCCGGCGGCTCCTGGGAGCTCGGCGGGAAAGTACTTGCCGGGACCTGATTTCCTTTGCTTGTTCTGCTCTATCGATGGTTCAACAGATGGTTGAGTTAAACGAAGCACAAAGGTACCTGGTTCCACAGGCAACTTGAGGGCAGCGCGTTTCGACAGGTAATTGGCGATGCTGTTCTACGCTCGGGGAACATGCTCCGCTTGTATACCGTCGAAACGCTCCTCCAACTTCCTCACCTCATCCACGTATGCCTCCATCAACGGACTCTGGTAATCCTTGTTAACTTGCTTGACGACAAGCTGCGAATCACCCCTGACGATGAGCTTTTTGATTCCAAGGTCTGTCGTGATCCTAAGACCGGCAAGCAACCCCTCGTACTCCGCCATATTGTTTGTTGATTTTTCCCGAGGGAAGTGCATCTGGATTACGTACTTGAGGTGCTCTCTGGTGGGTGCGACGAGTAGCACGCTAGCACCAGCACCTTGGAGTGAGAAAGCTCCATCAAAGTACATATTCCACTCACTGCTCTTCTCCTTGCCGGGAAGGGTGGTCTCTTGGATCTCCTCGTCGGGCGTTGCAATCCACTCTTCTATGAACTCTGCCAAAGCTCGGCTCTTGATCGTTGAAGTACTTTCAAATCTGAGGCCAAACCTCGACAGCTCCATTGCCCACTTCACAATCCTCCCTGTCGCATTTGGGTTGTGCCAAATCCGTTGCAAAGGTAGGCGGGTGACGACGGTGATCTCGTGCGCTTGGAAGTAGTGGCGCAGCTTTCTCGAGGCCATGAGAAGGCCGAAAAGCAGCTTCTGCATTCCAGAATATCTCGACCTAGCCCCCTGCAAGAGGGAATTGACAAAATATGTCAGGACCCCGATCCTAAGTCACACCGATCTAGCATGTAACACATCATATCACTTTGTGGCCTCACGCACGGTATTCCCACGGGTGTCGCCTTACCATGGCCGGGACCGTTTGCGCCTTTTGGCTCACGTATATGATAGTGTCGCTAGCATCCATATGACAAAGAACCCGGGCCGACATGGCTAGTCGTGAACCCAAAGCGGCACTAACCCATGGGGACAGGCATACATGAATCACATCGAGCATGTCGGTCATCAACGATATATTCGGCTGTAGCACTGGCTAACAGGACTCCGTATCCCGGGCTGTAGCAGGCTAGGCAGGACTCGAATAACACCGCGTGACATTTCGAAGGGATGGATATAGGAACGGCGAAGAACATGCCGCCAGTCAAGTGTCCAAGCAGTAGTGCTGGGCTAGCAGGACTCGTGAACCGGGCTGCAGCGGACTACTATCGCCGTAATCACGAGACTACATTTCCCCATATGAGAGGCTGCCGAGGATAAACAACTAGTTTGTCGGATCCCACACATACCAAGCATTTCAAACATACACACAATATGCTCAATATGTGTAGATACAACATGGCATCACAACATAACTCTACGACTCAAATATTTATTCATTAGGCCCGAGGAGCGAGATATCACAAACATGGGTCTCATGACCCAACACTCGGAAGCATACAAGTCAAAGCACAAGCGGAAGCTAAACATGTCTGGGTACAGACAACTATAAATGAAAAAGGCTGAGAAGCCTGACTATCTACCAGATCCTGCCGAGGGCACAAGATCGTAGCCGAGGTAACAAGCTAAACGTCGAAGTCCACGTGGAACTACTAGCGAGACTGACGTCTCTCTGCAAAACATAAAATAAGCAAACGTGAGTACAAACGTACTCAGCAAGAGTTACATCAGAACTAGCTACATATGCATCATTATCAAAGGGGGGGTGGTGGAGTTGGACTGCAGCAAGCCAGCTTTGACTTGGTGGCTATCCTGAACTACGACTGCAAGTAACTCTTTTGAGGTGGCGCACACGAGTCCACATATTCACCATATCAATACACCACTATGGACCCGCCCCGCCTCCCTCACGAGAACGCCATCCATAGCACTCACGCTTATCTTGCGATTTTAGAATATCCACTTTCACTTGTCTATGAACTGATATAGGAAACCCGAAGTCCTTCTCCGCGGACACGGCTATTCAATAGATCATATTAAACCCTGCAGGGTGTACTTCTTCACACGCGCTCACCACTTACCGCCGTTTACACGACATGTACTCGGCAACCTTCAAGCGGAAGCCCAACGTGGGTGTCGGCCACGGCCTACCTAAACACTCAAGTCCCTAGTCCGGGTTTATCGCCTATTCGGGTTCCATCCGCAGGAGTCCGCCGAGGTTTCCCATACAGCCCCGAACGATGTGTGCAGGGTTCCCGAGATACCAAACGGGCACTCGGCACACACCGGCCACGGTGTATCTACCGCATCATAGCCCACCCCTAGGGTCAGCGCCACGCACGGCCTCCAACACATATCCTACAAACACCGTAAACTAGTTGCAACTCCCGGACAGAGAACAAGGATGGTTAAGAAGCCGAGAGGGTCCATTGGTTTGGGCCCAATGCGTGGTAGTAATCTGTATCATGGATCACAAACACGTAACTCAGTTCTCGAGGACGGCTGCAATGAGACAACCCACCATGTACTCCTACATGGCCTCTCACCGCTACCTTTACCAAATCGTGTTCACACACTTAGCTCTCACACAATAGGACATGTTCATAACAATTCCAATTCATTCCCGATGAATCAGACCCGACTCAACTCTAAGCAGTAGCAGGCATGACAAACAAGCAGAATGAGTAGGCACAACATGGCTCAAACAATTCCTACTCATGCTAGTGGGTTTCATCTAATTCTTGTGGAATGACAGTCATGCAAAGGATCAAGGGTTCAGCTACGCAGCAAGTAACACATGAGTCGTTGTTGTCCTAATGCAGTAAAATAGAGCAGGAGCGAGAGAGTGGGATTATATCGGAATGGACAAGGGGGTTTTGCTTGCCTGGCACTTCTGAAGATAACATAGTTCTTCATCGGTGTCATCGAATAATCATCTAACATCGTCTCTCGAGGGGGGAACAATTACCGCAAACAAGAGAGAACACAATCAATGCAATGCACATCATATGAATGACATGTCATGTTAAGGTACTGAATTCACCTAGTGCAACAGTAATCCAAGTTAGTTGAAGTGGAATTCAAACAAGGTTGAACTCCAACTCCAAATGTTATTACATAAATTACCCTAATCATGATTCATCCTATTCAGTGAGGTTAACTTGTTCAAACATGCATGAAAATGCCATAAACAGATTCTTCATATTTTTCTGATCATTTTTCATATATAAATTATTTCCATTGGAGTTATAGATTAATTTCTATGATTTTTAGAAGTTTAGGACATTTTCGAAATTCCTAAATTATATTAAATCCAGAAAACTAGTTATTATATCCACCGACGTCAATGTGACGCGTCACGAGTCAACAGGGCGGCCGGGTCAAACCTGACCAGCGGGACCCGCTGATCAGTCTCACACAAGGAGGCTAGGGTCAGCGGCGACAGTGGGGTCAGTCAACAAGTGACGTGGCAGTCAAATCGACTGTGGGGCCTCTGTGCTTAGCACTAATCTAAACAGAAATTAAGTTAAACTAAACAGCGCAGGGCCCACATGGCAGTGACACTAGGGTTGGTTAGCGCCATTAGCAGTTAATGACAAGGCCACGCGGCGTGGCGGAGTTAGGCCGGCGACGACCAACCGAGCGGGCGGTGGCTCGCGGAGTGACGCTAGGGCAGCGGCCGGGCGCTACCGAGGGCACCGTGAGGGAGCCCGTGATCCCGCGATCCGGGAGACCAACGGAGGTGCGGGGGTGGCCGGAATCCCTGCCGGCGACGAGGTTTGGCGGCGGCAAGGCTCGGTTGGCGGCGGTTTCGTGGCTACGGCGTGCGGATCGACTAGCTAACGGCCTATGCATGACACACGCGTGCCCACGAATCCGTTGGACATGGTTGTGTGACCAAAAGGTCGCCGGAATAGCGCCGACGACGAGCTCGGGCGGAGGCGAGCTTCGGTCATGGTTGGGGATGAGGCTAGCAGGCGCAAATGAGAGAGGGAGAAGAGGGGTCCGGAGCAGGATCTCACAGCGCGTCGTTCGGCGGTGTCGGGTGGCTCGGGGAGGCACCGGAGCCGATGAATCGGGCGACGGCGACCGGCGGGTCCGAGGAGGGGAAAAACGGCGGGGCGGCGCCTCGGGGCTTCTCTGGTCGCGTGTGATGGCGGGGAGGGCGAGGATGGAGTGGCGGAGCTGGTGGGCTAGTTGGGGGAGCGAGGGAGTGGCGGTGGCCGCGAGGGCAGCGAGGGGCGGCGACGGGCGGCTTCGGTCCCAAGCGAGAGAGAGGGAGCAGAGGAGAGGAGGGCGCCTGAGAGAGGAGAGGGGGGCCGGGGGTCCAGGGCGGCACCGAGGAGGAGCTTCGAGGCCCTTCGGTGAGGCAGGCGAGCAAGGAGGAGGCGTGGCGTGCTCGGGGGCGTGCGCCATGTCCCTCCTCTGCCTACTGGCAAAGATAGGTGACGACTGGCGAGGCGGTTGGTGGGCTGGGCCAACTGGGCCAGCGAGGAGGAGGGGGGGGAAGAGAAGGCTGGGCTGTGGGCTGCTTGCAGTAAGCTGTAAGGTATTCTCTCTCTCTCTTTTTTTATTTCCATTTCTATTTTCTGTAATTATGTTTGGCTTTAATAAAAATGCCAGGGCATTTCCAAAAATCATGAAACTGGTCAATGTCACTGTTTGGAATATTTCCAACAACAAACATTTCAGTTTATGATTATTCGAGCATTTAAAATATTTTATAGTATTTAAATGCCCAAATGCAAATACCATATGAATTAATTCAAAAGTCCAAATGTCATGGAAAAATGTGCATCACCCCTGGTTATGTTTTAAAGCATTTTTCCAGATATGAGGAACATTTTTGAAGTCCATTTGGTTCATTGAAAAAAATATTTCTTAGTTGAACCTATTTGAATTGTTTTTGGTGCTAGGGCTTGGTCATTCCCATTTCAAATTTCCATGAATTTAAACATGATGCATGGATGCAATGCCACTGGTTACAAGCAAGCTCTAGGGCTGATCTGGGGCTGTGACAGCTCACCCCCACTAAACAGGAATCTCGCCCCGAGATTCAAGACGTGAGGTAAGAGGAAAGGAAGTCACAAACTATCACAATCTTCATGATCCATTTGCCCTTCTCAAGATGTTGATTTACTCCATCATCTTGGTCTTGACATCTTGCTTTCAAGATCTTCACCGACACGACAATAGAAAGGAGGGGGAAACCCTACATGATTCGATCTTCACGAAGATCAAGTAAACATGATCGATTCACGGACTGAGACGGTGACACATCTCGAGTTGAGACATAGAACACATCGAGATGGATGGAGAACAAGCGACGGGGTTTGATTGGTGGCAACAATTCCATGCTTAGAAGATGGTAGATGGTGTCAAGGTGGCGAGAAAATAATTACCATGATCCCGTAACGGGGCACCTCGGGAAAGGTGACGCAAAGAACTATTCCCTTAAGTGGCAAGAAGAATTACTTTTGATTCAGAGATCATTGAAACTCTTCATACCAGCCTAAGGCAATTCACAATGATCGTTTGGCGGAGTGCAAAGGAATGGTACACCCGGACTAGAATGGATGAAGTGGACTACCTTGTTGAAGACAACGCAATGGATGATTTTTGCTTATCGCCGGAAATGGATGGGACCCATGGTAAGTCCACTTTTGAAGATAAGCCTAGACAAGAATTACTAAGAAGGCAGCCCATAGTGAAATGGCACAAAGACGGTGCAAGCTGGGAACGAAATGCAACTGCTGGAATGTTCCAACCATCATATCTGCCTGAGATCCAGATCCGATTGGTAATGGGACACTTCAGACTCAACATGTCTGAAAAGAAGGGTTGCGACACAAATCGACGAGATGGCGTTGCGAGATTCTCGGGATATGAACTACGATAGCAAGCTCCAAAACATGAGCTGGTTCTGCTACACACCTGTGAACACACTGTCCTAGACAAGCATGACCACATGGTAGTCTTACAATAAAACACTACCGAGTCCTGATTAGGAACCATCATTGCGGAGAGCGAAGTCCTGCGCATGTACCTTTGGGTCCTTAAGGATTAGCACTCAAGAACTTCTTTTCCTTGAACAAATCAGTCAGTGGCTTGGTGTGCTAGGGATACATATAGAATGAAGGTTGCAAGTCTCCAACCATAGAATACTTCGCACGCATGCATGACTGACTTGGGATGGCTCCAGAGGAAACAAAACAATCTTTCTCGAACTCACGGCGGCAACTTGCACCAAATGCACATGAATTAGAGGAAGTCACTACTTTCATCCAAACATATGCTTCATGAACGAAATACGAAGATATGCTTACACAAGTTTCCAACACTAGGTTGATGTTCAACATGACTCATGGGGGAGACAAAATGCTACTGATGGGCTCAACAGCAACTCATCGGAATTTCCATATCACTGGACTTCCACCATCATGTGAACACGGTGTTAGCATCGGTCAGACCAAAGATGTAATGGGTATGCTCGAGGGATCAACCACGAGTAAGACAACATCACGAATATCGTTGGTTCTGATTTGACTCGGCAATGGCCCATACTCAAGTAAAAGAATTGATAAGACAATAGGTCCAACAACTGATCACAGGGACCAATCGATGAAGATATCATCTTTCTTCAACACACACTACACAAGAATATTCCTTTGGATCGAGCTAAGTTAGGCAAGCTTTTATCTTCCAACTCTCCAAGTTGTTGTCTAGCTTAACCAACTAGCTTAGGGATATCCAACACAGATTCTTGGAGAAAGGGTGGTCCACAGGGAACCAACTTGATCACGAGCTCAACATAACAGTCAGGGAACAACCCGGTAACACTTCCAAGAAGATATTTGGAAAATCACGACCCACCGTATGTTACTAAGCTCGAGAACAATCTTGCTTTTCAGGGCAAGACGATATGATCAAATGAGTGAGGACTTGACACAATCCTAACTCATCAATCGAAGTGTGCACCAGAAATAAGGACTAGGTAGCACAATCTATCTTAGAATGATGATTTAATAATCAACACGCTAAGAATGAGGATATTGTCCATTAACTACCGAGCAACGGAGTTACTAGGAGTATTGATGTCACATATCACAATTCACTTGTCGACATTCCGGTTACGACAACACGGAGCCGAGGATTGAATGATGATGGTGAGAAGTATCACTGC
Organism: Aegilops longissima; assembly: GCA_021605205.1. Classification (NCBI taxonomy): domain Eukaryota; kingdom Viridiplantae; phylum Streptophyta; class Magnoliopsida; order Poales; family Poaceae; genus Aegilops; species Aegilops longissima. The sequence continues at coordinate 597,656,511 of CM038677.1, read as the reverse complement.
GTCAAGAATTCATAAGAGAAGGTGCAATTCTGATGAAGCTCCTGACATAAAGTGGGTAATACTTCAGGATAGAACAGAACGGAACTGAATTGGCATTTTGATCTGCGGGATACAACTGAAGAGAGCAACTTAAAGGAACATATAATTTTCTGAGTTGTGGATGCACAGGTTAGTATGTCGAATGAAGCTCAACATTTCTTCCGGATAACCCATGCAGAAAGGTAGAGTTGGCAGATTCACAATTATGAATGGAGAACTCCTCAAGAGCACTCTAGTTGTGATCTTTTGGTTCAAAAGAACTTCTGCCATAAATAGTTCATGGTATTTGGAAGAAGGAAAATACCACGGACTTCGAGGACTATCGCAAAGTTTACTAATATCCTAAAGGCACTAGCAAATACTAACAACATGAAGTAGGATGAATCTCGGGTTCAGAAACCCAGGAGTAGAATACCTACTACTAAATGGCATCACGGGATGCTTTCGAGAATGATGGCCAGAATCATCACACTAGGGATACAAAAGCATTGCTAGATTTCTAGGTGACTTCCTAAACACCTAGGGTCATAATAATAGTTCCAACATATATGTCGAGGCAACAAAGTACCTCAACTTACCGATTAGTGTGCTTATCTGGCCCAAAAGGACATCAGGAACGGGAAGAAGGGATTTGCAAATGCATCAGACTATTTAGAGACCTGGAATGACTCGGACAGCATAACGGCTGTAAATGCTCAAAATGATTTGAGACATCCTGCAAAAAATGGTGGCATAACCACTCAACATCACAATATCAAGGGTCCGAGATCCACAGTTATCATACAAAAATAGTAGGAACTGAACTGGGGATTAAAACAAACAATCTTAAAGGTCTAGGGATTAGTAACACGCCATCCTGATAGATAGATGAGAAGCCTAGTTCTTAAACCCCGTAGAAGAGAAGAGGTTGACTCAGATCAGAAGGCCATGAGATATAAGGAGTAAAAAGAGCCTTACATTCCTTCCACAATCAATTCCCTTACATAACTAAAGCATTTCTAGACACAACGACCAGTTTGGCTTGGTAATCCCACAGCATCAAAGCTCGATACTAACGCTGTCAGACCCGATCCTAAGTCACACCGATCTAGCATGTAACACATCATATCACTTTGTGGCCTCACGCACGGTATTCCACGGTGTCGCCTTACCATGGCCGGACCGTTTGTGCCTTTTGGCTCACGATATGATAGTGTCGCTAGCATCCATATGACAAAGAACCGGGCCGACATGGCTAGTCGTGAACCCAAAGCGGCACTAACCCATGGGGACAGCATACATGAATCACATCGAGCATGTCGGTCATCAACGATATATTCGGCTGTAGCACTGGGCTAACAGGACTCCGTATCCCGGCTGTAGCAGGCTAGGCAGGACTCGAATAACACCGCGTGACATTTCCGGAGAGGGATGACATAGGAACGGCGAAGCACATGCCGCCGATCAAGTGTCCAAGCAAGAGTCTTTGGGCTAGCAGGACTCGTGAACCGGCTGCAGCGGACTACTATCGCTCAGAATCACGAGACTACATTTCCCCATATGAGAGGCTGCCGAGGATAAACAACTAGTTTGTCGGATCCCACACATACCAAGCATTTCAAACATACACACAATATGCTCAATATGTGTAGATACAACATGGCATCACAACATAACTCTACGACTCAAATATTTATTCATTAGGCTCCGAGGAGCGAGATATCACAAACATGGGTCTCATAACCCAACACTCAGAGCATACAAGTCAAAGCACAAGCGGAAGCTAAACATGTCTGGGTACAGACAACTATAAATGAAAAAGGCTGAGAAGCCTGACTATCTACCAGATCCTGCCGAGGGCACAAGATCGTAGCCGAGGTAACAAGCTAAACGTCGAAGTCCACGTGGAACTACTAGCGAGACTGACGTCTCTCTGCAAAACATAAAATAAGCAAACGTGAGTACAAACGTACTCAGCAAGACTTACATCAGAACTAGCTACATATGCATCATTATCAAAGGGGGGGTGGTGGAGTTGGACTGCAGCAAGCCAGCTTTGACTCGGTGGCTATCCTGAACTACGACTGCAAGTAACTCTTTTGAGGTGGCGCACACGAGTCCACATATTCACCATATCAATACACCACTATGGACCCGCTCCCGTCTCCCTACGAGAACGCCATCCATAGCACTCACGCTTATCTTGCGCATTTTAGAGTATCCACTTTCACTTGTCTATGAACTGATATAGGCAACCCAGAAGTCCTTCTCCGGACACGGCTATTCAATAGATCATATTAAACCCTGCAGGGTGTACTTCTTCACACACGCTCACCACTTACCGCCGTTTACACGACATGTACTCGGCAACCTTCAAGCGGAAGCCCAACGTGGGTGTCGGCCACGGCCTACCTAAACACTCAAGTCCCTAGTCCAGGTTTATCGCCTATTCGGTTCCATCCAGGAGTCCGCCGAGGTTTCCCATACAGCCCCGAACGATGTGTGCAGGGTTCCCGAGATACCAAACGGCACTCGGTACACCGGCCACGTGTATCTACCGCATCATAGCCCACCCCTAGGGTCAGCGCTACGCACGGCCTCCAACACATATCCTACAAACACCAGAAACTAGTTGCAACTCCTGGACAGAGAACAAGGATGGTTAAGAAGCCGAGAGGGTCCATTGGTTTCGGGCCCAATGCGTGGTAGTAAGCTGATCATGGATCACAAACACGTAACTCAGTTCTCGAGGACGGCTGCAATGAGACAACCCACCATGTACTCCTACATGGCCTCTCACCGCTACCTTTACCAAATCGTGTTCACACACTTAGCTCTCACACAATAGGACATGTTCATAACAATTCCAATTCATTCCCGATGAATCAGACCCGACTCAACTCTAAGCAGTAGCAGGCATGACAAACAAGCAGAATGAGTAGGCACAACATGGCTCAAACAATTCCTACTCATGCTAGTGGGTTTCATCTAATTACTGTGGAATGACAGGTCATGCAAAGGATCAAGGGGTTCAGCTACCGCAGCAAGTAACACATGAGTCGTTGTTGTCCTAATGCAGTAAAATAGAGCAGGAGCGAGAGAGTGGGATTATATCGGAATGGACAAGGGGGTTTTGCTTGCCTGGCACTTCTGAAGATAACATAGTTCTTCATCGGTGTCATCGAATAATCATCGGAACATCGTCTACTGAGGGGGGGAACAATTACCGGCAAGCAAGAGAGAACACAATCAATGCAATGCACATCATATGAATGACATGTCATGTTAAGGTACTTAATTCACCTAGTGCAACAGTAATCCAAGTTAGTTGAAGTGGAATTCAAACAAGGTTGAACTCCAACTCCAAATGTTATTACATAAACTACCCTAATCATGATTCATCCTATTCAGTGAGGTTAACTTCTTCAAACATGCATGAAAATGCCATAAACGGATTCTTCATATTTTTCTGATCATTTTTCATATATAAATTATTTCCATTGGAGTTATAGATTAATTTCTATGATTTTTAGAAGTTTAGGACATTTTCTGAAATTCCCTAAATTATATTAAATCCAGAAAACTAGTTATTGCGTCAGCCTGACGTCAATGTGACATCAGCGAGTCAACAGGGCGGCCGGGGTCAAACCTGACCAGCAGGACCCGCTGATCAGTCTCACAGTGGAGGCTAGGGTCACTGACAGGTGGGGTCAGGTCAACAAGTGACGTGGCCAGGTCAAACTGACCTGTGGGGCCTACAGGCTTAGCACTAATCTAAACAGGAAATTAAGTTAAACTAAACAGGCGCAGGGCCCACATGGCAGTGGCACTAGGGTTGGTTAGCGCGGCCATTAGCAGCTAATGACAAGGCCACGTCAGCGTGGCCGGAGTTAGGCCGGCGACGACCAACCGAGCGGCGGTGGCTCGCCGGAGTGACGCTAGGGCAGCGGCTGGGGCACGCTGAGGGCACCAGGAGGGAGCCCGTGATCCCGCGCATCTGGGGAGACCAACGGGAGGTGCGGGGGTGGCCGGAATCCCTGCCGGCGATGAGGTTTGGCGGCGGCAAGGCTCGGTTGGCGGCGGTTTCGTGGCTACGGCGTGCGGATCGACTAGCTAACGGCCTATGCATGACACACGCGTGCCCACGAATCCGTTGGACATGGTGGTGTGACCAAAAGGTCGCCGGAATAGCGCCGACGACGAGCTCGGGCGGAGGCGAGCCGGTCATGGTTGGGGATGAGGCTAGTGGGCGAAATGAGAGAGGGAGAAGAGGGTCCGAGCAGGATCTCACAGCAAGGCTGCTCGGCGGTGTCGGGTGGCTCGGGGAGGCACCGGAGCCGATGAATCGGGCGACGGCGACCGGCGGGTCCGAGGAGGGGAAAAACGGCGGGGCGGCGCCTCGGGGCTTCTCCGGTCGCGTGTGATGGCGGGGAGGGCGAGGATGGAGTGGCGGAGCTGGTGGGCTAGTTGGGGGAGCGAGGGAGTGGCGGTGGCCGCGAGGGCAGCGAGGGGCGGCGACGGCGGCGCTCGGTCCGGGCGAGAGAGAGGGAGCAGAGGAGAGGGAGGGCGTTCTGGAGAGAGGAGAGGGGGGGCCGGGGGTCCAGGGCGGCGCCGAGGAGGAGCTTCGAGGCCCTTCGGTGAGGCAGGCGAGCAGGGAGGAGGCGTGGCGTGCTCGGGCGCGGCGCGTGTCCTCCTCTCGCCTCTTGGCAGAGGTAGGTGACGATCGGGCGAGGCGGTTGGTGGGCTGGGCCAACTGGGCCAGCGAGGAGGAGGGGGGGAAAGAGAAGGCTGGGCTGTGGGCTGCGCAGTAAGCTGTAAGGTATTCTCTCTCTCTCTTTTTATTTCCATTTCTATTTTCGTAATTATGTTTGGCTTTAATAAAATGCTGGGCATTTCAAAAATCATGAAACTGGTCAATGTCACTGCTTGGAATATTTCCAACAACAAACATTTCAGTTTATGATTATTCGAGCATTTAAAATATTTTATAGTATTTAAATGCCCAAATGCAAATACCATATGAATTAATTCAAAAGTCCAAATGTCATGGAAAATGTGCATCACCCCGGTTATGTTTTAAAGCATTTTTCCAGATATGAGGAACATTTTTGAAGTCCATTTGGTTCATTGAAAAAAATATTTCTTAGTTGAACCTATTTGAATTGTTTTTGGTGCTAGGGCTTGGTCATCCCCATTTCAAATTTCCATGAATTTAAACATGATGCATGGATGCAATGCCACTGGTTACAAGCAAGCTCTAGGGCTGATCCTGGGGCTGTGACAAAATACACTGGGTGCTGCACCATCTTCTTCTTCTGTCCCACTTCGCCCATCCGCTCGGGCTCTGCCTCGCCGGGTTCGGGCCTTGCCGGAGGTTCAGGCTCTGTCGGGGAAGACCCCGGTCCACCATCCGACAGCTGCTACCTCTTGAGCACTGTGTTGGATTTCCCCGAAGAGGAGAGGATGATGCAACAAAGTAGCGTAAGTATTTTCCTCAGTTTTTGAGAACCAAGGTATCAATCCAAGAGGAGGCCACGACAAGTCCTCAGATACAAGACAAAACAATAGTTTCCTTCAGAACATCCCAAATTTTCAATTTGGAATGTTATACATAGAGCATCATTGCATATCATATTTTTGTTGCATTTTTGCTTGATCCTAGAAATCTTACACAACTCAAGGACCCATAGAGAGAGTTTGGGATTTCGTTATTTTCATATTTGAGTTTTCTCAAATTTTGAAAATAGGACCAGTTGATTTTAATTATTTTATCTTCAATTATTTCTACTATCAAAATATGAGAGAGGGAATAAAATGACTTTCCCAAAATAAAGAAATAATGAAGATTTAATAATAAAATAAAATAAGATTTTATTTTGGAGTTTTTCGCCTTTTTATATGAATTTAGGAAAAATGCGCGTTTTTTCAAAATTTCATTTAGGCCCCAAATAAATGTTCATTTAGTCCGGCTTGATTTTAGAAGCCGGGGAAAATTTATTTCGGGATTTTTGGAGTCCATTTATGTCACACCCTCGATGCGGCTATATCTCCCACGTGTCGAAGCACGACTTAGAGGCATAACCGCATTGAAAGCAATGTCGCAAGTGAGGTAATCTTCACACAACCCATGTAATACATAAGGGAAAGAGATACATAGTTGGCTTACAATCGCCACTTCACACAGTACATGAGTAAACCATTACAACATACAGATACAATCAAGGTCCGACTACGGAACCAAAATAAAAGAAGACTACCCCAAATGCTACATGATCCCGATCGTCCCAACTGGCTCCACTCTTGATCAACTGAAACGAAACAACACAATGAACAAGATCTTCATCGGGCTCCGCCTTGAGCTCGGGTGCATCACCTGCACGGTTTCATCGGCACCTGCAAACTGGTTTGGAAGTATCTGTGAGTCACGGGGACTCAGCAATCTCACACCCGCGAGATCAAGACTATTTAAGCTTAAAGGTAGGACAGGGTTGTGAGGTGGAGCTGCAGCAGTTTACTAGCATATATGGTGGCTAACATACGCAAAAGAGAGCGAGAAGAGAAGCAAAGCACGGTCGAACAACTATGATCAAGAAGTGATCCTGAAACTACTTACGCCAAACATAACTCCAACACGTGTTCACTTCCGGACTCCACGAGAAGAGACCATCACGCAGTTACACACGCGTTGGTGTATTTTATTTAAGATCAACTTCGGTTTTCTACAACCGACATTAACAAATTCCCATCTGCCACATAACCGCTGGCACGGCTTTGAAAGTTCAAACCCTGCAGGGTGTCCCAACTTAGCCCATGATAAGCTCTCGCGATCAACGAAGGATATTCCTTCTCCCGGAAGACCCGATCAGTCTGGAATCCGGCTACAAGACATTTCACAGCAATAAAACAAGACCAGCAAAGCCGCCCGGATGTGCCGACAAATCCTGATAGGAGCTGCACATATCTCGGTCTCAGGCACACCGGATGAGCAAGACGTCGGGTTGGCATAAACCCTGATTGCCCAGGGGGCGCCGGACATCGCTTCGGTTTGGACCAGCACTCAAAGGAGAACTGGCCCGGGGCTAAAATAAAGATGACCCCGGGCTCCTAAACCCAAGGGAAAAGGGCATAGGTGAGGCAAATGGTAAAACCAATGTTGGGCCTTGCTGGAAAAGTCTTATTCAAAGCGAACTGTCAAGGGGTCCCATAAATCACCCGACCGCGTTAGGGACGCAAAATCCGGGAACATAATACCGATATGACGGAAACTAGGGCGGCAAGAGTGGAACAAAACACTGCATAAGGCCGAGCCTTCCACCCTTTACCAAGTATATAGATGCATTAATTAAATAAGATATATTGTGATATCCCAACAAGTAAACATGTTCCAACAAGGAACAACATCTCCATGTTCCAACAAGGAACAAACTTCATCTTCACCTGCAACTAACAACGCTATAAGAGGGGCTGAGCAAAGCGGTAACATAGCCAAACAACGGTTTGCTAGGAAAGGATGGTTAGAGGTTTGACATGGCAATGTGGGTGGCATGATATAGCAAGTGGTAGGCATCGTAGCATAGGCATAGCAAAAGAGCGAGCATCTAGCAAGCAAAGATAGAAGTGATTTCGAGGGTATGGTCATCTTGCCTGAAATCCCGCAAGGAAGAAGAACGAGTCCATGAAGAAGACAAACGGATGAGGTCGAATGAATCCTCACAACTCCGGAACGGAACCGAAGCTAACGAGAAAAGCAAACCGGAAACAAACAAACAACATAGTAAACAACCATCACATAAACATGGCATGATGCACAATCAAGTATGATGCATGTCCGGTTTAATGAGGCATGGCATGGCAATATGCACAAACAATCCTACAAATTAAGTGGAGCTCAATATGCAACGAATTGCATATTGACGAAACTTCACAACATTTATTTAGTTCACTCTTGGTTAGGTTACCAACAATATTAAATGTTATTAAACATGGCAAGAGGTGAAGCATGATGAAACTACCTATCTAGGCAAGTTTAAATGAGGCCGGAAATAAGAAACAACAATTCCGGAAAAATCCTCATATGCATATTTATGGATTAGGTACTGATCTGACCTAAAGCATATTTTAGAGTTGTTAAACATGCAAATAAAGTATACCACGTTAAACTAGGCATTTTTCCACCCCATTTACATATATAATTTATTTAAAACCGAGCTACGGTTATTTAGTTATGAAATAAATCATTTTAGCATGGCATTTAAGCAAATTAATGCAAACAACAATTTTAAACATTTTAATTGTTGTTATCATGATGCGGATGACACGTGCAAGATTTATGCAATTTTATGAAAACGTTAACATGAGCATTAAGAAGCATTGTATCACCGTGGTGGAAGAAAGGGGTGCCACGGCAACGAATCCGAAAATGATGCCACGGCAACATATCGGTTCCGGTAGCTCACGGAGATACCGGTGCAAAAGGAAGTGTGGACGTGAGCGAGTCATGCGAGGATGGTGGGGTGCTCCCGATTACCGGGTTCCCACGGAACGGTGGCATGGCAAAAGAGGGGCATCGCAAGGACAAATCGGACACGGTGCAAACATATCGTGCATCTCATACATGCAAGGGCATCTCATCGCGGTCGTCTCGGGTTATACCTTCGGATCGTTCAAACGGGACGGTTCGTGTTTCGTAGAGGGAAGTAGACGTTCTCGCGATGATCGTCGAGGGAAGTAGTCGTACACGGCGTAGGTAGAGGAAGTAGTGTTTCACGTTCGTTTTCGAAGGGGTACTTGACGGGTCCGAATCCCTTCGGGGTTGTCGTGGTACTTGCGGTCTCGCGATGGTAGTCGTACATCTTGTAGTGGAACTCGGGCGTAGTGGTACACACATTGCTGGGGTACTTGTCGGGTCCTCGAGGTACACGGTTCGTAGACGTTCGGCGTCCGGTAGTTGTACACGTTTTCATAGATGCTCAGGTCGACGGTAGTGGTACACGTTTTGTAGACGAACTTTGATGGAACATGGGTGTCGTGGTACTTGGCGATATCCGGGACGGTCTTGCGTATCCGAAGGGGTACTGGCAGTTTGTGACGTCGACCTTGACGGAACCGAACGTCCTCGAGAGTAGTCGTGGTACTTGTCGCATCCACGTGTAGTCGAACTTGACGTATCTGTGTACTTGGCGTTCCGGTGTGGTAGTCGTTCAAGCGTCTGATAAAATGGTACTTGGCAGTCTTCAAAAGAAAAAAAACACTGGTAATCGCGGCAGGGTACTTGATGCATCCACGGAAGGGTCTTGGCGTCCTTGGCGGATGAAGACCGTGATGCGAGGTGGAGGCTTGGGGCGTGAGGAGGCGAAGCAGAGGGCCGGGAGGCCGGAGGGACACCGGATCCATCCGGGAACGGGGCGGGACGAGCTGGGCGGCCTGGACTCGCCGGCCGGAGGGGCGCCCTGGCATGGCTACGGGCGCCATGGGAGGCAAGGCGTGGGGTGACGCGAGGCAGGGGGCTGCAGGCCTCGGGCGGCAAGGAGGCACCACGAAGGAGAGGACCCTGGGCGGCGGCGGCGACCGCGGCATCCGACGGCGGAGATCCGGCAGGGCTCCGGCGGCCTCGGGCTCGCGGGACGCAGGGCCGGCGACGCACTCCTGATCCCATCGGGATCGAGCGGGAGGGGCGAGGCGAGATGCCCTGGCGGCGGCGCTAGGAGGAGGAGGCCGAGGGGGATCGGGCGCAGGGGTGGCCCTCCCGGTGGCGCATGAGGAGAGAAGGGGAGGAAGAGAGATGGGGATCGGGCGAGCGAGGCGACGAGGGGATCGGGCAGGGGGTGTGCGGCGCTGGAGGGAGTCGAGGGAGAGGGGATCGAGCGAGTGGGTGGATAAGAGGAGAGCGGGCAGGCCTCTTGGGCTGACTAGGTCAGGCCGCGGCTGGGCCTTGGGAGGCCTTGGGCCATAGAGGCCGGCGACGGTAGAGAATGGCCAGGGGCCGGCTGGGCTGGCTCTCCTCTCTCTCTCTCTTTAAACCTCTTCAAAAAAAAACAGCAACGCAAAGAAAGAAAGGGAGAGAAAAGAAATGAGTGGACAAGAATTAGGGTATGAGGGTAATTTTCCGGACTTGCAAAAATATGCTCGTTCCAAGAAAATAGAAAGGCCATGATAGAAGGAAATAAATTCAAATTCATTTGAATATAATTCAAATGGTTTGAATAGGAAGTGGAAGTTTGGAAGGCCCAAAAATGTTGAGAATTTTTGGTGGAGCTCCGGAATATGATAAAAGAAATTTAGGGCAAAGGGTTTGAGGTCAACCCGGAGCAGAAAAGGCATGGGATATATTTGCAAGTGGGTTATGGTGATTCCAAAACAATGGAATATTTATTATAGCTCCCTAATAATATTGGGAGGGTATGTTATAAAGAGAAGTCACCATGTGAATCCCTCGGTTTAAATGGATCGAAAAATCCATGCAATTTATTTAGAAGAGTTTTAAAAATTAATGATATGATGGCATGATGACATGATGCAATGCAAGAGATGACATGATGAATGCACAAACAAAACAAATCACACGACAAAACTCGGAAACCCTGGAAGGCAACTGAAGCTCCGGTCTTGGGGCGTTACAACACTCCACCACTACGAGAGGATCTCGTCCCGAGATCTAGGATGGCACCGGAGAAAAGCGGAAGAGGAAGAGGTAAAACAAAGTTGCTTCTTTGACGAACGAGTGAAACCATAAACCTTGAGAGGTTAAGCAATTTAAAAGAAAGAGTACAACAGAGATGAACGAGATTGCAAACAATCCTTAGAAAAGAGCAAACCATTTCGAGAACTTGAATGTTTAGTGATAAAATAGATATTGAAACCACTCTGGTTAAAACTAGATCGAGAGGGAATAAGATTGATAAAATTTGGGCAGCACTCCGACTAGAAGAAGAAGGAAAACTTGATAAGATGAAAAGAACTTGAAGAGATGACACAACACTCCGGTTAAATGGACAATGCAAGAAAAAGAACATGATCTTTGCAAAACGAGGTGATGGGTGAAGAGAGCAACATCACAATGCCTCCGGAAACAATGCATGATAGATAGAAAGTTGGAATGAATAGAACGAAGAATGAAACCAACATCTCCCACCATAATGAATTTGAAAGATCATCCCTACGAAGTAGGATTGAACGGAGTTGTTGGAAAAAACAACAACGATAAGAATAAGCTTGCAGTGGGCTTATGAAAACATCTCCAAATTATGAGGTGAGCTTCTGCCACCAACGGAAACAAACGATTGGATTGATATCAACAAGGAGACAAGAAACTTATTTCACCGAGAGGAGAAATGAAGAACTTGGGTCCTTTATAAGCACCATAATTAGCAACAATCCGTAGGGAAAGCTTTAGGTGAAATATAGCCCAAGATAACTCCAATGAAGAGATTGATGGATTTAAAATACCTCATTCTTGACAACATGTGAATCATGAAACACGAACTCAAATTGTTGAGAATGACATAACACCACCTCAAATGATAAGGTAGAACGAATTGCACTTCGGAATGCAAGATGAAGAATGCTTGAACTCCTCAAAACAAAACATGTGTTGGACACCATGCTTATTTTGAAGTATGGCTTGACGGATCTTAACTCCGAGAGAAATCTTGAAGAACAATTGAATAATGAAAAGAATCCTTGAGGAAGCACCATGTAGAGCCTCCATGATGAACTCCGGTAAACAAAAGATGATAAAAAGGAAGAGAAGTTGACAACACAAGGTGAAGCCTTGCAGTGATAAGATGAAGCTTTAAAATGATATAGCCGAGAAAACTTGGAACTCCGGAAAGAAAGATGAACAAATGAAATCAAGAATTTTGATGATCCTCCGAAATAAGGAATTGAATTTACTCGATGGAACAAGAATAAGAATTACGTTATGCGTATCCTTCACCAATTTAGATTGATGACAAGCAACGGATTTGGCACCCTACTTATTCCTGTAGAAAGGATTAAGAGAGATATAGCGCAAACTAGAGAAGGTATTGATGGAACCACCGGTGGGATTGAAAACAACGAATAAATTGATATGATAATAAAAGAAGTGAAATCTTGAACAAACCACCGTACGAATTGAAAATGAATGAAGAAAAAGAACGAATCGCCGTAAGGAATTAGAAATGAACGAAGATACTTGAGAGAATTTAGATACATGAGAACGAAGAGATCATGAACTGATTAGTGAATACTAGAATGATGCACCGGTCAGATTTGGAAAACAAGAGTTGAAAGCTGGAATGGATAATTCTGAGATGATGGGCTCCGAAGAATCAAACTGAAAAGACTCCTGAAATGCTTCGGGTGGGTTAAAAGAATTCTCACAATGAAAACAATTATGAGAATGGCACGAAGCTAGAACCAAGAATCTTGAAGAGAATGGAGCAAGATTAAAGAGAAACTCATCTTCGGTCTTCAAAATTCGAGAATGACGACGAGAAACATTACCATGAATTATTGAGATACTCCGGGTTGAAAATTAGAAAGGTTGAACCAACAATGAAAATAATTTGAAAGATCTTGGAGAAAGACATATGACTGATGATAATTCATCCTTACATCAAACTTCGAAAAGAATTTGGGAATAGCTCCGGGAAAATAAAAGAGTCAGGTAAGATCCTGGAAAAAGACCTGTGGGTTAGGGCCCACTCAAAAGAACCACCGTTGAACGATTGTTTGAAATAGATATTGCACCGGTAGAATTAAATGGCTTGAATGAGATAACAACCTCAAAAGAACTTGAGTGAACTGAGAATGGAAACTAGAATCTTCCGAGATATCTTCAACACTCCGGAACAATTGAATAGCGAGAAATGGATGATTAAGAGATGCACCGACATGAGAAAGCATTTGAAACGATGAAAAGAATACGATCCACACTGAAAACTTGACTTAAATCCACCGGAGAAGAAAATTAGAATGGAACAATGATAAGGTAAAAGCTTCCTTAGCGTCTTCATGAGAAATCACCGGATAAAACATTAAAGGAAAAGAATGAAGAAACTTCACTCAATAAAATGGCTACTTGATTAAGAAATCTGAGTCCTTGAAGAAAAGGGTGGGAGGGCGGGAAAACAAAGGCAACTTAGGTCGGATGAAACGAACACCGTTGAGAAAAAGGTTAGAATTGATCTTGCGAATGTTGGAATGATCGGATCCACTTGAAGAGAAGCACGCCGGTTGAGAAAAGAATTGACATGACAAGCTCAGTGATCAAGAAGGATTAGTATTCACATAGCAATATGAGAACACCATTTAGGAATGGTATGGAATCAACACTTGGCATTGAAGCAACTTGAATACCACAAAACGGAACAAAAACAAAGGATTTGGCTTGCAGAATAAGCCGGAACAAATACATATGATAGAGATTTACCCAATCCAATATCATGCATCCGTCGGAAAGATATTCTAGGAGCTACTTGAATTCCCACCTATAAACTCCTGAAACTTTCTGGTTATGCAATCTGGTGTTGGGGATACAGGGACACAAAATATATCACCCAAACTAACAATACCTAGATCCATTTGTATCCATCCGTCAACACATAACCAAGAAACCTTCGAAATCGTGTACCTCGACCTTCAAAAACATCCGTTATACAAGTCATGGCAATACTCCAAGACTCGCCACAAAGATCGGGCTATCAGGTTATCTCACCAACAACTGCACAAAAGAGATTTCGATGTCGGTAAAACTCAGGTATTCCGAATCGCAACGATAAAATTGTGACGACAACACCTCGGAGCTCAACTCCCGGGACACCGCCACAACCCCTAAATGTCGAGGCACCAAGAACAATGTTCTCGCCACAAAACCATCGGAACGATTCCAAGATACCCACGTGATCCTAAAAATTTTAGTGAAATTTGAGGAGAGAAAAGTCAAAACTCTACGTCGGGATACCTCACCAGAGCGACGAAGGGACCGAGGAGTAAAAAATCCTACTCTCCGATATATATAATCCTAAGACTCAAAACATTTTCCGTTCTAGACTCAACAACGCCAAACAAACAATCAAGTAGGGGCTCCTAAGTCGGGAAGGCTCGATTACCAACTTGTCACGCCCTCGATGCGGCTATATCTCCCACGTCGAAGCACGACTTAGAGGCATAACCGCATTGAAAGCAATGTCGCAAGTGAGGTAATCTTCACACAACCCATGTAATACATAAGGGAAAGAGATACATAGTTGGCTTACAATCGCCACTTCACACAGTACATGAGTAAACCATTACAACATACAGATACAATCAAGGTCCGACTACGGAACCAAAATAAAAGAAGACTACCCCAAATGCTACACAGATCCCCGATCGTCCCAACTGGGCTCCACTACTGATCAACTGAAACGAAACAACACAATGAACAAGATCTTCATCGGGCTCCGCCTTGAGCTCGGGTGCATCACCTGCACGGTTTCATCGGCACCTGCAAACTGGTTTGGAAGTATCTGTGAGTCACGGGACTCAGCAATCTCACACCCGCGAGATCAAGACTATTTAAGCTTAAAGGTAGGACAGGGTTGTGAGGTGGAGCTGCAGCAAGTTTACTAGCATATATGGTGGCTAACATACGCAAAAGAGAGCGAGAAGAGAAGCAAAGCACGGTCGAACAACTATGATCAAGAAGTGATCCTGAAACTACTTACGCCAAACATAACTCCAACACCGTGTTCACTTCCGGACTCACGAGAAGAGACCATCACGTTACACACGCGTTGGTGTATTTTAATTAAGATCAACTTCGGGTTTTCTACAACCGACATTAACAAATTCCCATCTGCCACATAACCGCGGGCACGGCTTTGAAAGTTCAAACCCTGCAGGGTGTCCCAACTTAGCCCATGATAAGCTCTCGCGATCAACGAAGAATATTCCTTCTCCCGGAAGACCCGATCAGTCTCGGAATCCGGCTACAAGACATTTCACAGCAATAAAACAAGACCAGCAAAGCCGCCCGGATGTGCCGACAAATCCTGATAGGAGCTGCACATATCTCGGTCTCAGGGCACACCGGATGAGCAAGACGTCGGGTTGGCATAAACCCTGATTGCCAGGGGCGCCGGACATCGCTTCGGTTTGGACCAGCACTCAAAGGAGAACTGCCCGGGGCTAAATAAAGATGACCCTCGGCTCCGAAACCCAAGGGAAAAAGGGCATAGGTGAGGCAAATGGTAAAACCAATGTTGGGCCTTGCTGGAAAAGTATTATTCAAAGCGAACTGTCAAGGGGGTCCCATAAATCACCCGACCGCGTTAGGGACGCAAAATCCGGGAACATAATACCGATATGACGGAAACTAGGGCGGCAAGAGTGGAACAAAACACTGCATAAGGCCGAGCCTTCCACCCTTTACCAAGTATATAGATGCATTAATTAAATAAGATATATTGTGATATCCCAACAAGTAAACATGTTCCAACAAGGAACAACATCTCCATGTTCCAACAAGGAACAAACTTCATCTTCACCGCAACTAACAACGCTATAAGAGGGGCTGAGCAAAGCGGTAACATAGCCAAACAACGGTTTGCTAGGAAAGGATGGTTAGAGGTTTGACATGGCAATGTGGGTGGCATGATATAGCAAGTGGTAGGCATCGAGCATAGGCATAGCAAAAGAGCGAGCATCTAGCAAGCAAAGATAGAAGTGATTTCGAGGGTATGGTCATCTTGCCTGAAATCCCGCAAGGAAGAAGAACGAGTCCATGAAGAAGACAAACGGATGAGGTCGAATGAATCCTCACAACTCCGGAACGGAACGAAGCTAACGAGAAAAGCAAACCGAAACAAACAAACAACATAGTAAACAACCATCACATAAACATGGCATGATGCACAATCAAGTATGATGCATGTCCGTTTAATGAGGCATGGCATGGCAATATGCACAAACAATCCTACAAATTAAGTGGAGCTCAATATGCAACGAATTGCATATTGACGAAACTTCACAACATTTATTTAGTTCACTCTTGGTTAGGTTACCAACAATATTAAATGTTATTAAACATGGCAAGAGGTGAAGCATGATGAAACTACCTATCTAGGCAAGTTTAAATGAGGCCGGAAATAAGAAACAACAATTCCGGAAAAATCCTCATATGCATATTTATGGATTAGGTACTGATCTGACCTAAAGCATATTTTAGAGTTGTTAAACATGCAAATAAAGTATACCACGTTAAACTAGGCATTTTTCCACCCCATTTACATATATAATTTATTTAAAACCGAGCTACGGTTATTTAGTTATGAAATAAATCATTTTAGCATGGCATTTAAGCAAATTAATGCAAACAACAATTTTAAACATTTTAATTGTTGTTATCATGATGCGGATGACACGTGCAAGATTTATGCAATTTTATGAAAACGTTAACATGAGCATTAAGAAGCATTGTATCACCGTGGTGGAAGAAAGGGGTGCCACGGCAACGAATCCGAAAATGATGCCACGGCAACATATTGGTTCCGTAGCTCACGGAGATACCGTGCAAAAGGAAGTGTGGACGGAGCGAGTCATGCGAGGATGGTGGGGTGCTCCCGACACGGGTTCCCACGGAACGGTGGCATGGCAAAAGAGGGCATCGCAAGGACAAATCGGACACGGTGCAAACATATCGTGCATCTCATACATGCAAGGGCATCTCATCGCGGTCGTCTCGGGTTATACCTTTGGATCGCTCAAACGGGACGGTTCGTGTTTCGAGAGGGAAGTAGACGTTCTCGCGATGATCGCCGAGGGAAGTAGTCGTACAGCGCGAGGTAGAGGAAGTAGTGTTTCACGCTCGTTTTGAAGGGGTACTTGACGGTCCGAATCCTTCGGGTTGTCGTGGTACTTGCGGTCTCGCGATGGTAGTCGTACATCTTGTAGTGGAACTCGGGCGTAGTGGTACACACATTGCTGGGGTACTTGTCGGGTCCTCGAGGTACACGGTTCGTAGACGTTCGGCGTCGCCGGTAGTTGTACACGTTTTCATAGATGCTCAGGTCGACGGTAGTGGTACACGTTTTGTAGACGAACTTTGATGGAACATGGGTGTCGTGGTACTTGGCGATATCCGGACGGTCTTGCGATCCGAAGGGTGCGGCAGTTTGTGACGCCGACCTTGACGGAACCGAACGCCCTCGAGTGTAGTCGTGGTACTTGTCGCATCCACGGTAGTCGAACTTGACGATCTGTGTACTTGGCGCCGGTGTGGTAGTCGCTCAAGCGCCCGATAAAATGGTACTTGGCAGTCTTCAAAAGAAAAAACACCGTAATCGTGGCAGGGTACTTGACGATCCACGGAAGGGTCTTGGCGCCCTTGGCGGATGAAGACGCTGGCGCGAGGTGGAGGCTTGGGGCGCGAGGAGGCGGGCAGAGGGCCGGAGGCGGAGGGACACCGGATCCATCCGGAACGGGCGGACGAGCTGGGCGGCTCGACTCGCCCGGCGGGGGGCGCCTGGCATGGCTACGGGCGCCATGGGAGGCAAGGCGTGGGGCGCGCGAGGCAGGGGCTGCAGGCCTCGGGCGGCAAGGAGGCACCATGGAGGAGAGGACCTGGGCGGCGGCGGCGATCGCGACATCCAACGGCGGAGATCCGGCAGGCTCCGGCGGCCAAGCTCAAGGACATGGGGCCTTGGCGACGCGCTCCTGATCCCATCGGGATCGAGCGGGAGGGGCGAGGCGAGATGCCCTGGCGGCGGCGCTAGGAGGAGGAGGCCGAGGGGGGATCGGGCGCAGGGGGTGGCCCTCCTGGTGGCGCTGCGAGGAGAGAAGGGGAGGAAGAGAGATGGGGATCGGGCGAGCGAGGCGACGAGGGGATCGGGCAGGGGGTGTGCGGCGCTGGAGGGAGTCGAGGGAGAGGGGATCGGGCGAGTGGGTGGATAAGAGGAGAGCGGGCAGGCCTCTTGGGCCGACTAGGTCAGGCCGCGGCTGGGCCTTGGGAGGCCTTGGGCCATAGAGGCCGGCGACGGTAGAGAATGGCCAGGGGCCGGCTGGGCTGGCTCTCCTCTCTCTCTCTCTTTAAACCTCTTCAAAAAAAACAGCAACGCAAAGAAAGAAAGGGAGAGAAAAGAAATGAGTGGACAAGAATTAGGGTATGAGAGTAATTTTCCGGACTTGCAAAAATATGCTCGTTCCAAGAAAATAGAAAGGCCATGATAGAAGGAAATAAATTCAAATTCATTTGAATATAATTCAAATGGTTTGAATAGGAAGTGGAAGTTTGGAAGGCCCAAAAATGTTGAGAATTTTTGGTGGAGCTCCGGAATATGATAAAAGAAATTTAGGGCAAAGGATTTGAGGTCAACCCGGAGCAGAAAAGGCATGGGATATATTTGCAAGTGGGTTATGGTGATTCCAAAACAATGGAATATTTATTATAGCTCCCTAATAATATTGGGAGGGTATGTTATAAAGAGAAGTCACCATGTGAATCCCTCGGTTTAAATGGATCGAAAAATCCATGCAATTTATTTAGAAGAGTTTTAAAAATTAATGATATGATGGCATGATGACATGATGCAATGCAAGAGATGACATGATGAATGCACAAACAAAACAAATCACACGACAAAACTCGGAAACCCTGGAAGGCAACTGAAGCTCCGGTCTTGGGGCGTTACAATTTAGTATTTCTTTTTATTTTTCTTCTGCGCGGAATTATTTAAAAAAAACGCGCCATCGACCCACGGGCCGTGTCCGCTTAGGACTCCGGACCACTGGGCTTTATAAGCCGGGGAGCCAGGCCGAGGCCCGGCCGCCCGCCTCAGCGCCCTAAACCCTAGCGCCGCTCCGCCGCCAGCCGCATTGCCGCCGCACACAAGGCCTCTCAGCCGTCGCGGACCCCCACCCGACCCACCGACCCACCGGACCCCGCCGCCGAGGTTCACCGCCTACCAGAACTGCGTGCACGCGGTTTTCTAAAAATCAAAGCGGTTTTTCTTCGCTTTATTTTAGTTTCGTTTTTTATTAGTTTTGGTTTTTTCGTTCGGTTAAATAGCTTAACGCTCGCTCATTTGTTCGCTTTAACGAACGCGTTCGTCGATTAGTTTAGTTAACTAACGCCCATTCGTTAACCAGTTCGTGTTTTTCTTTTCTCGGATTTAAATTCGTGATTTTTCCGATCGCGATTCTGATCCGATTTTCGCTTTTAGTATAACTTTTCGCTCGCTTATCGTAATCAGCGATTCAAGCGCCTAGAGTTTCGCCTCAAACCCTCTTCCGAATAACCTACTTAAACAAGTTTTTGCTTCTGTAAAATTTGACTTAGATCCAGATTAGTAAAACGGAGCTGTTTTCTTCCGCCGTTTGACTTTCGTTGCTTCGTTTGATTAGATTCTTTTTGCAAACTGGAGTTCTTAAGTTGAACTATCTGGTTAGATCTTTTTGATTTTTACCTATGCATTAGATGAGTACTTATTGTATGCTTGTTTGTTTGTCTGTGATAGAATACCCGGAGTGCGCCGCCTGTTACTTCGAGTCTCTAGGTTTCGCGGATCATCAGCAAGGCAAGTAACACTTTGATCATACTTCTTCTCATACCCAGTTTTTATCCATTAGATCTATCCTCAAACATTGCACGATTAGGATCTAATTAAATTGTGGGTTTTGGGAAGTAGATTGAGGTAGTACCTATTACCTGTTTTATTATCAAACCCTTGGGAGTTACTTCTACGTTTGCTTATTATGCCATGCTATGCTAGTAGACGTGGATTGGGTGAGTGTATCCATGACAGATGTGAGATTGTTATTTAATGGTTTATTTAAGGTGGCAACTTAAACACACATCTGGGTGGATTGAGGCACCTCGTTTCTATCAGACTTGCTCTGTATTTCTTCGGACCGCCACCCGTGCTCAAAGGGATCATGAGATTATTCAAACTAGAAACTTCCGTGTGCAGCCACAAGCCATTATGGGCTCTGGCATAGTTGATTGTTGTGCGAACTCTTACGGGTAGACTAGCAGATGTAGGGAAAGTAGGTGTACCGGTCTACCCACATGTAAGGTGCTAGCGCTTCGAAGACTATGTCTCGATCATCCGCTTCTCAAACATCATGTAGTGCGAGAAATCCAACGGAGGCGATCGAGTCTTGTGGGGAAAAGTCATAAACCTCTGCAGAGTGTATAAACTAATCATGGTTAGCCGTGTCCCCGGTTATGGACATCTTGAGTATCTAGTACTTGGATATCATGTGAATCTCATCATGTTACTTCTAAATTAATATTGTTGGGTTTTAATGAGTACTTTTAATTGGGATTGAGAATGTTGTCAACCATTCTCAATGTTTCGCAACCACCATGATAGTTAAATAAAATTTATTCCTTTGCAGTAGGGAAAAATTGGCTTTATGCAAAACTGTAACCATAGAGCTTTCTACCAGCCAAATATTCATGTAGTATAGGCTTATTATTCCATTGTTCTCTATGTGTTACATTGCCAGCATATTCCATGTGCTGACCCGTTTTCGGGCTGCAACGTTTCATGTTGCAGACTTTTCAGACGACGAGTAAGGTGCTTAGGTTGTGGTTCTATACTCAGTGATGCCGTTGGAGTTGATGGACTCGCATATTCTTCCAAGTCTTCCGTTGTTATCGTATTAGATGGCCTTAAGCCATATTTATTTTATTAAGTTCTCTCTTGAGACATTCGATTGTAATAAGTGTGTGATTGCTACTCTGTTATAAATCCTCCGAGTAATCGTGGTGGTGTCAAGACATCGATCCAGGGATGACACTGAGCACAGAGATCAGACTGTTTGAGGTCTGGTCGCCACAAAGATGGTATCAGAGCACACGCTGACTGTAGGACACGACCATTAAGATAAAGCCCTAGATCACTACTCTCTTCTCATTTCTGACTCCTCGTCTTTTCTACTCTTTTAGGATGACGGAAGCGAGGATCAAGTTCACCCAGTCGGATGAAGATACACCCTTTGGACGACTCCTGAAGGAAGTCACTAAGTACCTGAACATCGGATTACCAAGCTTCACCGGGACCTACAATTCCACTTTACCTGAAGAAGAGCGCTGGAAGATTCAAGCTCAAGTTCCCGGAAGGACGTTTGTGCCAATCACGGAGCCCATAGTGTGTGTTTTCAATGCACCAACTTGGAGTCTGGGAAAGAGCATGGCAGCTCACATAACCATGGGGCGCATTGGAGAAGTTTACAAAGAAGACCTCAAGGATACTATCTACCAGATTTGTGGGCGCCGAGATGAACAATGGGAGATAGTTGGCACTAAGAAGGATCGATCCATTGCAGCTTTCATCCAGGAGTTAAATCAGCACATTCGACGCCAGGAGAACCAGATGTGCGCAGACATGATGGAGTTGAAGATAGAAAAAGCCAAGATTATCAAACTAGAAGGAGAACTGAAGGCCACTCGCAAGGACTACATGAAGGAGATTGTAGCTCTAGTGGGACAAAACGGCGATCTTAAGGAGAAGATTGAAGAACTCATGGGAAATTCAGCATCCGGAGGAGAAGATGAAGATTGCACCTGTCCAGAGAACTACATCATCATCGACGACACCGATTCAGATCCTAGTGATGATGATTTCGAAGATGAAGCTGGAGCAGATATCATGGAGTCTTCATCGGAGCAGTTTTTCTAGTTGACCACCATAACAGTAGTAGATTCCTCCATTAAATATTAGTTTTAGTTCCAGCACTTTGTAACGATAGATAGACCGTTGTATGCCCTTGTTTGAACTGATTGGAGTGATATTGTGTGATTTGTCTCATGAGCATATGGGTAGTGTTTCCCTCTAGACCTCATTCTATTCTTAACTCTCGTCTTTTCTTAAACCCCTCGATGCCTCTCGAGACGCGACCCGGATTTGTTTTCCGCCAGAGATCACTCAGTTGATTCAGCAGCAGAATGCCTTGATTCAAACATTGGTACAGTAACCAAGGCAACAACAACAACAACAACCCACCACCACCACCACCGCTGACCATTTGACCCGTTTCTTAAGGCTGAATCGCGGTGTTTTCCAAAGAGCACCGAGCCAATTGTTGCAGATGATTGGCTCCGTAAGATAGGGAGGGAGTTGACCACTACAGGATGTACAGATGGAGAAAGGGTGAAGTTTGCTGCACATCAGCTTGAAGGACCTGCAGCAGCATGGTGGGAGAATTTTACAGCCACTTACCATGTAGACACTGTCACATGGGATCAGTTTCAGCAAGCTTTCCGTACTGCCCATGTTTCAGCAGGAGCTATGGCCATGAAAAAGCGTGAGTTTCGCAACTTGCGCCAAGGAGGACGGACAGTTGGCCAGTATGTGGATGATTTCAGTAAGTTAGCACGTTATGCCCCAGATGACGTTGCTACAAAGGACATGTGAACCACGTTACCGTGGAGGAGGTCGAAGCTCAGACAGATGCAGTAATAGGTAAGTTTTTGGTTAAGTCATTTACTGCAGTTGTTCTTTTTGATACTGGTGCATCGCATTCATACATATCAAGGGGATTTGTGGATAAGTTTAGCCTACCCACTAGGAATCTTAAGAAACCCATGCTAGTAAGCTCACCGGGAGCAGAGTATACGGCCAGTCAAGGATGTTTTCAAGTGCCATTAAGTATAGGGAGGCATGTTTTCCCAACGGATCTAATTATATTGGAATCCCAAGGTTTGGATGTAATTCTTGGTATGGATTGGTTGTCGATGTATGGAGGAAACATCGATTGCGCCATAAAGACAATTTTGCTTACGACACCAGAAGGAAGGAGTGTCAGTGTTCTGGGAACGGGGGTCCCCATACTTGCCTGCCTGCGGCCTGCGGCGTGGCTCAAAGGAGGCCCAGCGCAGCCCATCTTCATCAACGCAAGCTCAAGACCCTCGCGAGGGGCCAAGCCTCGCGGGGCGGACGACAAGGAGCTTCCTCAGGCACGGCCTCGTCAGGTTGGCTCATGAGGAGGCGGAGAGTTCAAGGCAGGGTACCTCGCGAGGTGCCCATGACGCAAGCCATGACGACCAAGGGCGCCAGTTGGGCGCCAGCCCGCGCAGTGTCCTCCTTTCCTCTTTGGTGCAAAGGGGGCAAGCGCAGGCCAGAGCATCAAGCAAAGGCATCCATTTCGTGCAACAAGACCAAGACCAGCCCAACGGCTGGAAGGGAGTCATCGTGGATCCCAAGCAGGCGTCATCACCAGAGCCTTTGGCAGGCGAGGACCAACTTTAGTCAGGATAAGTGTACCCGCTGTTCCCCTTCAATGGCCAATTATTGGCGCCCTTCCCGCTCAATATTTGGAAAGAGGCCCAGGGCCTTCGCCTATAAATATGAGTAGCCACATTCAGAGCTAGGACATCTTGGAGAGACGAAGAGAGATCGGAATCCTCATCAGGAAACCAGTAGCTAGAGCGACTGAACACCACCTAGCAGTTCATCGCACCCGCCAAGAACAGACCCTCGCGAGGCTGTTCTTCCTTGTATTTTACCTCATCAGCCCAAGAGGCAATCCACCACACCACACACTGGAGTAGGGTATTACACCACAATGGTGGCCCAAACCAGTATAAATCTTGTGTCTCTTGTGCTGTTCCGTTAGTAGTTTAGGTCCCTGCGATTCGGTGAAGTGCGAGACGGTGGAAGGTTGGATCACCGTGCGCACCCCAGTGTTCGAACCTCAAGGGTCTGCCGGAACCCGAAATCCGAAATTTGGCGCGCCAGGTAGGGGTGCGCCGGAATCTGCCTTTCGTCGCCTCGTTCTTCCCCGACCACCGCAACCATGTTCGACGCCTCGAACCGGGCCCGGCGCGCAGCGCCGAGCCCCGCCACCCATGTTGCCCAGACAGCTCCGTCGGCGGGCGCCCTCGTCGTTCTCGTCACCTATCGTCAACACCGCCACCGCCCGGCGGGAACAAGCAGCAAGCATCGCCCCAAGACCTGGCCCATGAGGCGGACGGCCGCACCGCCACGCCCGCCACCCCGCTGGTTCTTCGTCACGCTGCCCTGCGCGCCATGGAGGCTCGAGCTGCACTCATCGCGCAAACGAGCTCTGCGCTACTGCCCCATCGACGACGTCCACGAAGAATGGCTCGACCGAGTCGCCGAGCTCGTCCGCGCTGCAGGAGGCGCCCCCGAACCGTCCGTCTCACTGCACCACACCCCGCCCCGCGCGGGCGATGAAGCTCCCGGGGCGCCTCAGCCGCCTCCTCCTCAAGAAGGCGCCCTGGCCCCAAGGCGCGCGGCCCCTGGGCTGAACCCGCTCCACCAGGCACCGGCGCGGCAAGAGCAGAGCTGTCAAGAAGTTCCTCGCCCACAAGAAGCTGCGCGAGCGCTCCCCGCTCCGGCACGTCAAGACCTGCGCTTCCCCAGCCAAGGCCAGCAGGGAGGCCCGCAAGACCAAGCTCTGCCGCCCAAGGCCCCCGCTGCCACGGTGGGCTGTCGCGCCTTCACCTCCGAGAAGCTTGCAGCGTCGCGCGGGCCCGCCAAGTTCAAGCCGGACCTGCCTCGCTCACGACGGCACAGCTGACCCCACGGAGTTCCTCCAGCTCACGAGCTGGGCATCGTGGCTGCCAACGGGATGAAAAGGTCATGGCAAACTGGTTTCCCATGGCGCCAAGGACGGAGCCGCACTGGCTCCCGAACCGGCCCGTGCACGATCTCTTCTTGGGCCGAGATGTGCACCCGCTTCATCGCCAACTTCCAGGATACTCGCGACCGGCCACCCGCCGTGAGCGACATGCGTCGTATCAAGCAGCAGCCAGGGGAAACCCTGCAAAAGTACATCCAGCGCTTCAACAACGCGCACCTCAAGATCCCCAGGGTAACGGAGGAGGCCATCATCTCTGCCTTCTCCGACGGCGTGCGCGACGTCAAGATGAAGGAGGAGCTGGCGATGCATGAGGATCTGTGCACCTCCTTGGAGTTGTTCAACTTGGCGACCAAGTGCGCTAGGGATGAGGAGGGGCGCCTCTCCCTCCTCGAGCTGCCTGCCACGGATCCCGAAGAGAAGAAGTCCAAGGCCAAGGACGTGAAGCGCAAGGGGGCTGCCGTACTCGCGGCCGAACCAGACACCAAGCGAGGCAGAGATCAGCCCGAGTCCTCCAAAGGCAGCAGGTACTGCGTGTACCACGACCTCCACACCCACAACACCAATGAATGCCAAGAGCTCCGGGCCGTACGCGAAGGAAGGGTCGGCAGACGCCCCGAGCGCAGCGACCGGGGCTACGGCTGAGGAGGAGGAAGGAATGCAGGACGCTGGGAAGACCGCGGCCCGCGTCAAGGGTGGCGCGACCAACCTCGCGAGGACCGTTGGCAAGACCCGCCTCGCGAGGAGGCTGGAGGGATCAGCCTCGCGAGGATCGCCCACAGGGGAACGCAGGCCTCCCTCCGCTGCCGCCGCCGCAAGGAGAATTGAAGACCGTCATCAGGACGAGGGGGTTGGGGGCTTCCAGGAACCGTGTGCGATCGCCTGCATCCTGGGCGGAGCTCAAGCCCCAGCCTCTCGGCGCATCTTCAAGCAGTTCGCCCGTGAAGTGAATGCAGTCCTCCCCAAGCTCGAGGCCACGCGCCCTCTCAGGTGGTCGGCGTGCGCCATCACGTTCAGCTCAGCGGACCAGCTCAAGTGCGCGGCCACAGCCGGAGTTCTCCCGATGCTTTGTTCCCCAATCATCGGCAATGTGCTAGTCACCAAGAACCTCATCGACGGCGGAGCAGGGCTCAACGTCCTGTCCGTGGAGACATTCAACAATTTTCAAGTGCCTTACAGTCAGCTTAGGCCAACCAAGCCTTTCTCCGGAGTCACCGACGGCTCCACGGTCCCGATCGGGCAGGTCCGCCTTCCTGTCACCTTCGGGGCTCGCGACAACTACCACACCAAGCTCATCGACTTCGACGTCACCCACATTCGTCTGCCGTACAATGCCATCCTCGGTACCCAGCGTTGGCCAAATTCATGGCCAGAACTCCACCATGGCTACAACGCCCTCAAGATGCCAGAAGCGGCGGGTCATCACGGTGCCCTGTGAAGAGAGAGAGGGGTGTGCTCCCCGGAGCGAGCCTTTCAGCGTGATCGCTAGAAGACCTGCATCAGCAGCAGCATGAGGCCTCCCGAGGCCGCACTCCAAGAAGAAGAAGACATCGACCGTCCGGCTCCTCAAGAGGCAGTTCTTCAGGCCCGTGACTGGCCAGGCGCCTCCTTCCATCGCATAGGAAAGCGCGCCCGGCGCCCTCCTCAGGCCGGGCTCGGGGGCTCTCCCCTAGAGGGCCGACGACCTTGCCAAGGTCTCGAGGGAGGCGTTTGGGCACCACGTGGAGGCGTGTTTCGAAGCACGTTTCCCGCAAGCAGGAGCAAGGCAAGGAGGGCCGAACCCTCAGGAGTTCGTCAGCAAGGCCATTCAGGAGCTACAAGAGTCAAGGGTCATGAGGGGCAGCCGCCGCCTGCCCGCTGTGGCCCCCCATCCAGGCGAGGAAGGTGGGCTGCGGGCCTGCATCGACATACCAGGGCTCAACCGAGCCGCGTCTCAAGAGCGCCTCTGGCCCTCGCGAGTGGGACATTGCGAGGGTCCGCCCACAGCCACGCAGGCGCATGCCTTACGGCCTGCCAAACGCGGGCAGCTGCGCACTGGCGCCTCATGAGGACCGCCCCGAGGCTCAAGAGGTCGCACGCCGCAGCCCTGGCGGAGATGGAGATGGCCTCGCGAGGAGCCGCCGCCTCCCGGAGCCTCCCGAGGCCCTCGGGCCTGGGGGCTGTGAGGATCGCTCGCGCAGCCCACCGAGTCTGCTAAACCAACACCCCTTCGTCCCCAACATCACCAGGTGACATCTTTAAGTTTCGTTTCAGGCTGGGAGCGCCTTCAGGTCAGATTATTCCCTGTGCCGCGTGGGTCCGTCCCTCATGCATGTATCCCTTTATTTCATGTCATTAGCTTATCCTGTTGGGGGCGCCTCGGCTGCATCATCCCCAAGCCGCCAGGCCTGTCCCAGCGGCATGTATCCTTCCTACTTTTTCCTTAGGATTATGCTCTCGCTCCATCATGCTTGTTATTTGGTGCCTTTTCCTGGGTGACGGAATCTTGCACGTTAAAGGGGGGTGCCCGAGCATCGCGACTCGTGGCTCCTACCGCCTCCGCCCTCACCTCTGGTCTTGTCCATGGCATCGCGACTGCTTGCCAACGACGGCCGAGACCAGCCCGAGAGCTGGGACCCTAGGACGAGAGTTTCGCCATCTAACCCAGCTTGAGCGTTAAAGGGGGTGCCCGAGCATCGCGACTCGTGGCTCCTACCGCTCTCCGCCCTCACCTCTGGTCTTGTCCATGGCATCGCGACCTGGCTTGCCAGCGATGGCTGAGACCAGCCCGAGAGCCGGACCCGAGGACGAGTTTCGCCATCTAAACCAGCTTGTGCGTTAAAGGGGGGTGCCCGAGCATCGCGACTCAGTGGCTCCTACCGCTCTCCGCCCTCACCCTCTGGTCTTGTCCATGGCATCGCGACCTAGCTTGCCGCCGACGGCCGAGACCAGCCCGAGAGCCGGACCCGAGGACGAGAGCTTTGTCATCTAACCCAGCTTATGCTTAAAGGGGGTGCCCGAGCATCGCGACTCGTGGAAACTACCGCCTCCGCCTCACCCTCCTGGTCTTGTCCATGGCATCGTGACCTAGCTTGCCGCCGACGGCCGAGACCAGCCCGAGAGCCGGAACCGAAGACGAGAGCACCGCATCCGCCAAATTTGCAGGAACACACTCAAGATAAGGCCTAGAGCCAGTGCAACCCGCTTGAGGTAGGGCCCCGTGAGCCCTGCTGGCTGGCTCACGGGTGCCCCAACACACCTCGCGAGGCCTCTCGCGCCTCCAAAGCAACTAATGGCAGGATTAACGACGCCACGGGCGAGCTCTTGTTCCTTTTGTGGTGAACCTGCAGGGTCCCTCCAAGGAGCACGAAACGACCTCGCCACAGACACTCTCGCCGGCCAAGGCACGGACCTAGCACCGCACCAGGAGGCATTGTCCTGACCCTCGAGATAAGTCACCCTCCGGACACACTAGTTGTCGCAACACCATCCCCACCCTCAATGCAACCCCGTGTTAGCAACGTTGCTCTCCTTTCTCACCGAATGATGGCTGCTTGAGCGCCAAGGGGGACCCCCTGAGCATCGCGACTCAGAGGCTCTTACCGGACCTCGGGCCGCCACCTCCCCGCCCTTGACGACGGCATCGCGACCTGGCATACCAGCGACGGCTGAAGCCGCCTTGGGACTGGGACCTGTCGGCGCAGAGCATCAAGCCCTCACGAGGTCCGAAAGGAAGAAACCGAGCTAAGGTGGAATAAGCATCTCGCGCTGCTTCACAATAAGGATCATATTGATAAACGAAGCTACAAACGTCTTACAAGCCCCCACGGGGTACATTTTTGGCTCCTCGCAGGAACAAAAGACGCGAATCCTAAGGAGTCCTATCTACAGGGACCACCGCGCAGACGCCATCATCAACAATGGGCCACCCGGTCCGAGCCAACCCCATCCAGATCAGGGCGGCGACGACCGACGAGCCCGCCTCGCCCGGGAGCGGGCGCAGCTCGAGGCTCGAGCTGTCGCCGCCGCCTCGGCGTCGCTAAGAGCTCGGCGGAGTCGCTGGATCCTTCGGCGCCTTCGTCGCCTGGGGAGCTGCCAAGGGAGTGGTTGGTCGGCCTCTATCTCACCGCAACAGGACCTCGACCACCTCTCCCGGGGCATCACTCCAGCCGATGACCCTCTGCGTCGAAGACCTTGAGGGACACCACCGAAGCACCATCGTACTGCAGGTGGATCGTGAGGGCGCCCCTCGTCCTGCAGACCCGGGAGACCTCGCCCCAGCCTCGAGTCATGAAGACCTCGCCCGGGGCAACTACTGCGCCCTCGCCCGGGGCAACTACTACGGAGGCGAAGAAAGAAGGAAGGCGAATCCAAGACTTAGGAGGCGTGGCGATGCGAAGCACGAACTCCCGGCAGAGCCTCGGCGTGGACTCTGTGGGGAAGACGACACCTTCGTGACTGGGCCGGGCCGGGCGGCGGCGCTGGCCATGGCGCCCGCGCCGCTTCTTCAGAGCCGCCAACATGCGCAGACAAGGAAGAGGGAACCTGGTGGCGGCCGCCGCACCAGGGCATGGGCGCCTCCTGGCGAGCGATCCTGCCCTGACACCAGAGAGCAAGCCGCTTCTTTGGGGGGAGCAGGTTAGGATCCTCTTGAGGAGCCTTTCCCTTCTCTTCCGTGGAGAACCGGCGGATCGGAGCCATGGCAACCAGACAAAACGAGGAGGAGGAGAAGCAGAAGGATAGACTGGAAGGGCGCGCGCCGTTCCGTACTTGTAGCCGGCGAAGGCCAACCGTCGGCCTCCACGATCACTGGTAATTATGACCGACTCTGCATGCAGGGACTTGTCGAACCCGGGTGGTTACTGAGGTATCATGGGGAAGCAGTGCGCATGCGTCCAATCAACCGCCACGCGACGCCCAAGGCCGCAGGCTGTTAGGGCCCGCGACGCTTCGCACTTTCCCTTTCGCCTCTCTGCTCGGCCAAGTTCGGGCGCGCCATGGGCCCGGGGGCTACTGTCGGTGTTCTAGGAACGGGGGTCCCCAGACTTGCCTGCCTGCGGCCTGCAGCGTGGCTCAAAGGAGGCCCAGCGTAGCCCATCTTCATCAACGCAAGCTCAATACCCTCGCGAGGGGCCAAGATTCATGGGCGGACGACAAGGAGCTTCTCGTGCACGGCCTCGTCAAAGTTGGCTCATGAGGAGGCGGAGAGTTCAAGGCAGGTACCTCGCGAGGTGCCCATGACGCAAGCCATGATTTACCAAGGGCGCCTGGTCAGGCGCCACCCGCAGCAGGTGTCCTCCTTTCCTCTTTGGTGCAAAGGGGCAAGCGCAAAGTAGAGCATCAAGCGAAGGCATCCGTTTCGGTGCAACAAGACCAAGACCAGCCCAACGGCTGGAAAGGAGTCATCGAGGAGCCGAAGTAGGCGTCATCACCAGAGCCTTTGGCAGGTGAGGACCAACTTTAGTCAGGATAAGTGTACCCGCTGTTCCCCTTCAAAATGGCCAATTGTTGGCGCCCTTCCCACTCAATATTTGGGAAGAGGCCCAGGGCCTTCGCCATAAATAGGAGTAGCCACACTCGAGCCTGTGACATCTTGGAGAGACAAAGAGAGATCGGAATCCTCATCAGAAACCAGTAGCTAGAGCGATCGAACACCACCGGCATTTCATCGCGACTCCGCCAAGAATGACACTCATGAGGCTGTTCTTCCTTGTATTGTTCCTCATCAGCCCAAGAGGCAATCCACCACACCACACACTGGAGTAGGGTATTACACCACAATGGTGGCCCGAACCAGTATAAATCTTGTGTCTCTTGTGTTGTTCCGTTAGTAGTTTAGGTCCCTGTGATTCGGTGAAGTGCGAGACGGTGGAAGGTTGGATCACCGCGCGCACCCCAGTGTTCGAACCTCAAGCGTCTGCCGGAACCCGAAATCCGACAAGGAGAATCAAGTATGTATCACGGCACGAGCCGAGAAAGGCACATGTAAATTCCTTATCAGGAGTTGTGCAGGAGGAAGTACCAGTGGTAAGGGATTACCCGGACCTGTTTCCGGAAGAGTTGCCAGGCATGCCACCGGATAGAGACATTGAGTTTCTGATTGAACTACTGCCAGGCACTGGGCCGATATCTAAGAGACCGTATAGGATGCCAGCCCAAGATTTGGAGGAAATTAAGAAGCAGATTAAGGAGTTACTGGATAAAGGTTTTATTCGCCCAAGTTCTTCGCCTTGGGGATCACCAGTACTTCTATTGGAGAAGAAGGATGGATCATTAAGAATGGTTGTTCATTATCGCGGATTGAATGAAGTGACCATTAAGAACAAGTACCCACTGCCGATGATCAATGACTTGTTTGACCAATTGCAAGGAGCTAAGGTGTTTTCCAAGATCGATTTGCGATCAGGGTACCATCAGTTGAAGATTCGAGAGCACGATATACCTAAGACAGCTTTTACCACTGTGCACGGGCTATATGAGTATACCGTTATGTCATTTGGTCCGACTAATGCACCTGCCTATTTTATGAACATGATGAACAAAGTGTTTATGGAGTTTTGGATAAGTTCGTCGTGGTGTTCATTGATGATATTTTGGTTTACTCAAGAATGAAGAAGAACATAAGGAGCATTTGCGTTTGGTACTCGAGAAGCTCGAGAGAACACAGCTTATATGCCAAGTTCAGCAAGTGTGAGTTTTGGTTGAAGGAAGTTGGATTTCTCGGACATGTTATATCCGGAGAAGGTATAGCAGAGACCCCACTAAAGTTGTCACCGTGACAAATCGGGAAGCGCCAACAACAGTTGGAGAGATCCGAGTTTCCTTGGACTCGCAGGATACTACCGGAGATTCATTGAGAATTTCTCAAGGATTGCGCGGTTTATGACAGAATTGTTGAAGAAGGATACCAAGTTCATTTGGACTGAGGAGTGTGAAGCTAGTTTCCAAGAGTTGAAGAAATGTTTGGTTACCTCACCAGTGTTAATCCTGCCAGATCAGACCAAGGATTATGAGGTGTATTGCGACGCTTCACGTAGAGGACTTGGAGCAGTACTTATGCAGGAGGGAAGAGTTGTTTCGTATGCTTCACGACAGCTGAAACCTCACGAATTAAACTATGGCACGCATGATTTGGAGTTAGCAGCCGTAGTGCATGCATTGAAAACGTGGAGACATTTCCTCATTGGAAATCATTGTGAGGTGTATACGGATCACGAGAGTTTAAAGTACATCTTCACGCAGAAGGAGCTAAATCTCAGGCAGAGGAGATGGTTGGAACTCATCAGAGATTACGATATGAGATTACATTGTCACCCCGGAAAAGCTAACGTGGTAGCAGACGCGTTGAGCCGTAAGAGTCATGTCAACACACTAATGACCGGAGGTTTACCAAAGGAATTAGCCGAGGAATTTCGGGAGCTATGTTTGGAAATAGTTCCGCGAGGCTATGTAGCAGCATTGGAGATTCAGTCAACCTTGATGGACAAGATCAGGGAAGCTCAGAAGACTGACAAAGAGATTGCCTCTATAAAGGAGAAAATGAGAGAAGGAAAGGCTAAGGGATTTCGTGAGGATGAGCACGATACCCTATGGTTCGAAGACTGTGTTTATGTGCCCAATGACCCGGAGATCAGGAAGTTGATTCTACAAGAGGCACATGATTCACCATATTCGATTCACCCAGGAAATACCAAGATGTATTTGGATTTGAAGAATACTTTCTGGTGGACCGGAATGAAGAAGGACATTGGAGAGTACGTAGCAGTTTGTGATGTATGTCGAGGGTGAAGGCGAACATCGAAGCCGCAGGATTGTTGCAGCCATTGCCTATACCCGAATGGAAGTGGGATAAACTAGGTATGGATTTCATCACGGATTGCCCAGACTCGTTCAAAGCTATGACTCGATTTGGGTTGTAGTCGATCGCTTGACGAAGGTAGCTCATTTCATTCCAAAGAAGACTACCTACAGCAGTGCCAAATTGGCTAAGATATACATGACCAGGATTGTATGCTTGCATGGAGTTTCGAGGAGTATCATATCGATAGAGGAACCCAATTCACCTCAAAGTTCGGAAGCGCTTACGAAACTTTGGGAACCAGGCTGGAGTTTAGCACAACTTTTCATCCACGCATGATGGACAAACCGAGAGAGTCAACCAGATTTTGGAGGATATGCTTAGAGCTTGTGCTTTGGATTATGGATCAAGTTGGGATGACAACTTGCCGTATGCGGAGTTTTCTTATAACAACAGTTACCAAACCAGTTTGAAGATGGCACCTTTCGAAGCCTTGTACGGAAGGAGGTGCAGGACCCCGTTGTTGTGGGATGAAGTTGGAGACCGACAATTCTTTGGACCGGATTTGATTAAGGAGTCTGAACGGAAAGTAAAGTTGATTCGCAATAGGCTCAAGGTAGCCCAGTCAAGACAGAAGAGCTATGCAGACTCAAAACGCAAGGAGACAAAATACAAAGTCGGAGACAGAGTTTATCTTCGAGTATCGCCACTCCGAGGAGTTAAGCGTTTTGGTGTTAATGGAAAGTTAGCGCCACGATTTGTAGGACCTTGTCGTGTTTTGGAACACATGGGAGAAGTTGCGTACAAGTTGGAACTACCCAAAGGATTGTCAGGAGTTCATGATGTGTTCCATGTATCTCAGTTGAAGAAGTGTCATGTAGAGATGGCTGATATACCACTGAGAGATATTGTGCCACTAGAGGCGATTCAGTTGAATGATGATTTGACCTACGAGGAGAAACCAGTTAAGATTCTGGATTATGCCAGCCGAGTCACCCGCAGCAATGTCATTAAGTTTTGCAAAGTTCAGTGGAGCCACCACACAGAGGATGAAGCCACCTGGGAGCGAGAGGAAGATTTGGTTAAGGACCACCCTCACCTATTTTCTAGCCAACCCGAATCTCAAGGGCGAGATTCATCTTAAGGGGGTAGGTTTGTAACATCCCAAATTTTCAATTTGGAATGTTATACATAGAGCATCATTGCATATCATATTTATGTTGCATTTTTGCTTGATCCTATAAATTTTACACAACTCAAGGACCCACGGAGAGAGTTGGGGATTTCGTTATTTTCATATTTGAGTTTTCTCAAATTTTGAAAATAGGATCATTTGATTTTAATTATTTTATCTTCAATTATTTCTACTATAAAAATATGAGAGAGGGAATAAAATGACTTTCCCAAAATAAAGAAATAATGAAGATTTAATAATAAAATCAAATAAGATTTTATTTTGGAGTTTTTCGCCTTTTTATTTGAATTTAGGAAAAATGCACGTTTTTCAAAATTTCATTTAGGCCCCAAATAAATGTTCATTTAGTCCGGCTTGATTTTAGAAGCCGGGGAAAATTTATTTCGGGATTTTTGGAGTCCGTTTAGTATTTCTTTTTATTTTTCTTCTGCGCGGAATTATTTAAAAAAAACGCGCCACCGACCTACGGGTCGTGCCCGCCTAGGACTCCCGGCCCGCGGGGCTTTATAAGCCGGGAGGAGCCTGCCCGAGGCCCACCGCCGCCTCAGCGCCTAAACCCTTAGCGTCGCCCGCGCTGCCCACACGCCATGCCATGCCCCGCCCGCGCCTCTCCAGCCGCCGCCCGCGCCCGCCTTGCCGTCGCCGGACCCGCCACGACCCGCCGACTCGCGGACCCGCCGCCGAGGTTCGCCATTACCAGAATCGTGTCATTGTTTTTCTAAAAACCAGGCGGTTTTCTTCGGTTTATTTTCGGTTTTTAGTTTCATTTTTTATTAGTTTCGGTTTTTTTTTTCGGTTCGGTTAAATAGCGAACGTTCGTTCGTTTGTTCGTTTTAATGAACGTGTTCGTCAGATTAGTTTAGTTAACGAACGTCCGTTCGTTAACCCGTTCGTCGTTTTTCTTTTTCTTGGATTTAAATTCGTGATTTTTCTGATCGAGATTCCTGATCCGATTTTCGTTTTAGTATAACTTTTCGCTCGTTTATCGGAATCAGGCGATTCAAGCGCCTAGAGTTTCATCTCGAAACCCTCTTTCCGAATAATATACTTAAACAAGTTTTTGCTTCTGTAAAATTTGACTTA
Source organism: Aegilops longissima (assembly GCA_021605205.1). Classification (NCBI taxonomy): domain Eukaryota; kingdom Viridiplantae; phylum Streptophyta; class Magnoliopsida; order Poales; family Poaceae; genus Aegilops; species Aegilops longissima. The sequence goes on along the minus strand of CM038677.1, from coordinate 597,621,868 downwards.
GATCCAGATTAGTAAAATGGAGCTGTTTTCTTCCGCCGTTTGACTTTCGTTGCTCCGTTTGATTTGATTCTTTTTGCAAACCGGAGTTCTTAAGTTGAACTATCTAGTTAGATCTTTTTGAGTTTTACCTGTGCATTAGATGAGTACTTATTGTATGCTTGTTTATTTGTCTGCGATAGAATACCCGGAGTGCGCCGCCTGTTACTTCGAGTCTCTAGGTTTAGCGGATCATCAGCAAGGCAAGTAACACTTTGATCATACTTCTTCTCATACCCAGTTTTTATGCATTAGATCTATCCTCAAACATTGCACGATTAGGATCTAATTAAATTGTGGGTTTTGGGAAGTAGATTGAGGTAGTACCTATTACCTGTTTTATTATCAAACCCTCAAGAGTTACTTCTACGTTTGCTTATTATGCCATGCTATGCTAGTAGACGTGGATTGGGTGAGTGTATCTGAGGCAGTCCTGGACTAGGGGGTGTCCGGATAGCCGAACTATCATCACGGCCGGAATCCAAGACTATGAAGATACAAGATTGAAGACTTCGTCCCGTGTCCGGATGGGACTTTCCTTGGCGTGGAAGGCAAGCTTGGCGATACGGATATGTAGATCTCCTACCATTGTAACCGACTCTGTGTAACCCTAACCTATCCAGTGTCTATATAAACCGGAGGGTTTTAGTCCGTAGTACGAACAACAATCATACCATAGGCTAGCTTCTAGGGTTTAGCCTCTCTGATCTCGTGGTAGATCTACTCTTGTACTACCCATATCATCAATATTGATCAAGCAAGAGTAGGGTATTACCTCCATCGAGAGGGCCCGAACCTGGGTAAAAACATCGTGTCCCTTGTCTCCTGTTACCATCCGCCTAGACGCACAGTTCGGGGCCCCCTAGCCAAGATCCGCCAGTTTTGACACCGACATTGGTGCTTTCATTGAGAGTTCCTCTGTGTCGTCACCGATAGGCCCGATGGCTCCTTCGATCATCAACAACAACGCGTCCAGGTGAGACTTTTCTCCCGGACAGATCTTCGTGTTGGCGGCTTTGCTTTGTGGGCCAATTTGCTTGGCCATCTGGAGCAGATCGAAAGCTACGCCCCTGGCCATCAGGTCAGATTTGGAAGTTTGAACTATACAGCCGATGTCCGCGGAGACTTGATCTTCGACGGATTCGAGCCACGGCCAAGCATGCCGCACTGTCTCGATGGGCATGATCTAGCTCTGCAGCTGAACAATGCCTTGGAGGCCGCACCAGCATTCGCTCCGACCTTTAATCCGGAGCCGGATTCCCCAATCGAGGACGAGTGGTTGGACACCGCCTCAGGGGCTACAATCTCTACAGCGATTGAGCCGAACTCCATCCCTGTCCTTTGCGAAGACCTTGACTCCAGGGTGCGGACTCCTCTCCGGACCAACCTCCGCGCCCCGCTAATCGAATCCGATCGGGCGCCGGTCATGGAGTTCACCGCCCGCGGACATCTTTCAAAGACTCGCCTTTGGCGACATCCTGAATTCACTAAAGTCTCTCTCTTTATCCGGAGAGCCATGGCGGACTAGGAAGGTTGGGATGCGGACGACGAAGAAATTCAACACCCACCCACCACCCACTTCGTAGCCACTGTCGAAAGCTTCCACGACGTGCTCGATTTCGACTCCGAAGACATCGACGGTATGGACGACGATGTAGGAGACAACCTTGAACCAGCGCCTATAGGATGCTGGACAACCACTTCATCCCATGATGTATACATGGTGGATACACCTAAAGGAAATGAAGACGAGGAACAACGGGACGCCACGAAGGATAAATCCTCAAAGTCAAAACGGCAACGTAAACGCCAAACCAAGTCCCGCCTAAACAGAGACCCAGCCATAGAGCAGAGGCGAACGGTGGACGCAGCGAACATGCTATCAAGCAATCGTCCGAACAAGACAACTTGGATAAACAACCCGTCCCCGGCGAAGACAATAGTCCGGACGATGTCACGCCGGACAAATTGTTGGAGCAAAATAACCTCCAGAAAAGGCTCGTCGCCACTGCGCGTAGCTTGAAAAAGCAGAAGCGGAAGCTCAAAACAGCGGAAGATGCACTCAGGATCAGATGGAGCAAAGTATTCAACATCATGAGAAAAATACGGGCGATCGCGCCGAACAAAGAGCTACCCAAAAAGAAAGCTAGTGCCCGAATTTGACAAGGAGGCCTTAGAGCCCCCACAATCAAAAAGTAAGAGGGCCACCCGGTCGGATGGACGACCCCACGGCAAAAAGAGAGCGGCAAATGGCGCCGCACACAAGCCGATATGCAATCCGCATAAGGATTCACATCAAAAGGATGGCCCAGTTAGGTCCATCTATGGGCCAAGAAAGCAAGCTCTTCAAAGCAATGCAACACGCCAAAAATCCGAACATCACGGCACACCCAAATACAGGGGCGCCGCACACCCCCTATGTTTCACTAATGAGGTGCTGGATCATGAATTTCCAGCGGGATTCAAGCCCGTAAACATAGAGGCATACGACGGAACAACAGACCTGGAGTCTGGATTGAGGATTACATCCTCCACATACACATGGCTAGAGGAGACGATCTCCATGCCATAAAATACTTACCCCTCAAACTCAAAGGGCCAGCTCGGCATTGGCTTAAAAGCCTCCCGAAAATACCATTGGACGCTGGGAAGAGCTCGAGGATGCGTTTGGGAAAAATTTGGGGGACCTATGTCCGCCCTCCGGATGCGCATTTATCTAAGTCACATAACTCAACAGCCCGGAGAGTCAGCCCGAAATTTGGAACAGGTTCCTTACTAAAAGAACCAAATAGTCGATTGTCCGGACGCCAAGCCTTAGCAGCCTTCAAACACAACGTCCGAGACGAATGGCTGGCCAGACACCTCGCCAAGAAAAGCCAAGAACAATGGCGCATTAACAAGCCTCATGACCCGCTTTTGCGCGGGAGAGGATAGCTGGCTAGCAAGATGCAGCACCAGCGACCCAAGTACATCCGAAGTCAGGGATGGAAACGGGAAACCACGGTGCAACAAAGACCAGCGCCGGATTAAAAGGAACGGTCCAAAGAGCGCGGTAGTCAACGCCGGATTCAAAACCTCACGGCAGAACAACAAAAAACTGCCCCTTAAGGACAATAGTGATGAGCTATCCAACTTAAACAAAATCTTGGACAAGATATGTCAAATCCACAGTACTCCCGGGAGGCCTGCAAACCATACCCACAGAGATTGTTGGGTCTTCAAACAGTCCGGCAGACTAAACGTCGAACATAAGGGGCTCGACACACAAAGTGAAGATGATGACGAGCACCACAAGCAGAGCCCCGGAAAACAAAAGAATTTCCCACAAGACGTTAAAACAGTAAACTCACTCCACGTGATCAAAGGGAAAAACAGAGCGGCGCCCACTAGAATGCGCGCCGCACAAACTACCCTAGCGGAGTACCAACACTGGTTGTCAAAACCAATCACCTTCGACCATCAGGACTATTCCGAAAGCATCCGGAACGCAGGATGGACTGCCTTGATATTGGATCCTATAATCAACGGATTCCAATTTACACAAGTCCTCATGGATGGTGGCAGTGACATAAACCTGATATATCAGGACACAATCCGCAGGATGGGGATAGACCCAACCAAAATTCGCCGTAGCAACACCTCCTTTAAATGAGTAATGCCAGGCCAACATGCCCATTGCACGGGCTCCATACTGCTAGAAGTTGTGTTCGGTTCATCTGACAACTTCCGTCTCGAAAAGTTAATCTTCCATGTCGCCCCGTTTAAAAGTAGCCATCAAGCACTATTGGGACGCGAAGCTTTCGCCCGCTTTAACGCAATACCGCATTATGCATCTCTCACACTTAAAATGCCCGGTCCACGCGGCATCATCTCATTAAAAGGGAGTATTAAGTGTTACTTGAGCACGGAGGAACGTGAGACTGCCTTGACAGCCCCACACCTATCCGGCTCCTCTAGTCAAAGAACCTGAATTGGTCATTCAAACCCCGGACACGGCTAGACGAGTCCGGCACCTACTAGCGGCATACCCCTATACAAGGGGCTGCATGCATGTATCACAAGAGACAATAAAGCTCAATCTTATTCACTTCTTCGAATCGTACTCTGTTTATTTAATATAAAGTACATCTTACGCACGATCTTTTTTATTTTTTAAACTAAGTTCCTCTCTTTTACAGATGGACAACGTGCTACACCCGTCCAGGATACGGCACAACGGAGAAACACAAGAGCGTGCAGAGGGACCCGTTGCAAGGATTCTTTTCAGATTAAGACCTGCGTAAACCTTTTTACTGTCTCTTGTTGATATACATCCCCGGTTTCTTACTATAACCGAGGAGGAGGCTGGCGTTTTGGCATTGGCCGCACCAGAATTTTTATGCGTGCACGGACACGAGGGCTTAGGGCATTATTCTGCCTGCTTTTATAAAGACCGAATACCTTAGGGAGTATTGGCGTCTCGAGATTAGGCCTTATATGCATCAGCTCTGAATCATGTCTTTGGTCAAATGTTGGGTTTGCCGGCTCCTGTGTTTTGCTGCCTTACGTTCCGTTCTATCGGCTAACGCGGCACCAGGAGAACTACTGCGATTGTGCCCCGGTTCGGCCGGGCGAGCACCTCAGTAGAGAAAGCCGAAAACTGACTGTCATGATATAGCGAGAGACTGGTCAACCACTCGATGACTCATCGGAATGTTTAGAATTCCTCTGCACGAACGAAGGACCGGTTTTCGGTCAGGCACATACGCACCCCGAATTCGGGAGAGTGTGGTGCCCCCAGGGGCTATATAGTAGCCCCACCCTCGAACTCTTATGGCTAAGTGAAAGTGATAAAGCATTATAGTCCGGTTGCCTAGTTTGCTACGCTACCACCTCCTTAACAGGACCAAGACATTGGATTAAGTGTGAAAAAGCGCCTTCTTTGCAAACACCCCCGCACTATGTGTGTGGGGGCTGAAGCCAAGGACTGCCATCTTTCAGGTTATATATACATATACATAAACGACCGCACATGGAGTAGTTTACTACTTGAATGCACAAGTATATAAAGCTCTTATATCATATTGAAACATTGTTTTCACAAATCATACATGTCATTTAAAAAAAAATCCTTCGAGCACTGCGTCTCTATTAAACGAGCGCCCTGCAGGACTTCCTTAAAGTAGTGCTCGGCAGGTACTCGGCATCTGTCCGAATATTGGGATGCAACGTCGATGGCCTTCATATCTGCCCAGTATGTCTTGACACGGGCCAGAGCCATCCGCGCTCCCTCAATACACGCTGACCGCTTTATTGCGTCAATACGCGGTACCGCACCAAGGAACTGCTGCACTAAACCAAAATAACTCTTCGGCTGGGGTCCGCCCGGCCACAAATGAGTCATGACATGCTTCATGGCAAGTCCGGATAGTCGATTCAGCTCGCCCATTCGCCAACCGATCGATCAACGGAAGAAGACGCCCGAACTATGGAATTGCGACCAATATAGCTCTTCCTTCGTGCCCTTCCGCCTCGGAAGTGCTCAATCGCGTCATGGCGCTTCCGCTAAGTCCGATAAGCATCCTCTGAACTCCACAACTTGTCCAATTGAGCATACTTTGATCCGTATATTTCCTCCGCAGCGTAAACGGTTTTCCAGCCGCAATTGCCCCGCCCGACACAACTCCTCCTTGGCAGCTCGCAGCGAATGGGCATCCTTGATTCGCGGCGGCCTTTTCAGCCCTCTTGCTCGCTTGACGTTCTTTTCAAGAACCTCGCAGCGATCGGTAGTATTCTTCAACTTTACGGCCATATCGCCATTTCCTCTTTCTTGCAAAGTGAGCAGCCCGCTCGCTTTTAGCTCTTCGCCGCCTTAAAGCGGCCGCATTACTATTTCTAGCTTGCTCTTTCGCTCGGGCGAGTTCCGCCCACAGCTCCTCCACAGCAGCGGCACCATCTGCATTAAGCATACAAACAGTAAGACATGGGCGTCAAGATCCCTTACCGGTGTCCGCGTAGAAGTCGCATACCTTGTGACTCGTCAAACCGTTTATTGACCAGCGATGTCGCATCCGCCTCGTCAAGTTGCCGCTTTAGTTCGGCATATTCATCATCCGGCTGGCCACGGACGCCCGCCACCTATTTCGGAGCGGCGATATGTTATAACGAGATTTTGATCCTCGGCATGCTGTCAATTTTGACAACATACCGAGTCTCGTGGGCTACTATCTATACAGCGCATTCTATATGCATAACTGCGGAAGGTACATCATTTTGTGTACCTCGAACCCCGTCGAGAAGCTTCGACGGCTTCATGCAATCCGCTCTCGCGGATGCAATTCTTTCAATCACCGTACCCATTAGAGCACGGTGATCTTCGAGATAGCCGCCGCCGAGCAGATCCTTCACTCCTCCGACCGCACACCACTTGGCGCCGGACCTTCCGGCCCCGCCGGACTTGGGGGAACCCTCCGCGACGACACCTCAGGGTCGTCCGCCTCGTATGAGGGTGCGACAGGTGGAGGCGTTTCACTCTCCATCATCTCCGGAAGAAGATCCCCTGAAGACGAGCTCTACTGAGAAGGGCTGAGGTCCGAACTACAAGGTACAATTTCGGTTATCTTCATAAATAAATACAGGGATGTTCCTTATTTACAAGACCCCTTCTTTTTACTTACGGCTCGCTGGAGGGCTGATCCCCTTGGGCAAATAGTGCGGTTGGGTTACTTCCCAGCACCGGACTCTCTGACGACGATTCCTTTCCCCTCTTTGAGGCCTGGACCTCCGGATCTTCCGAAGCGGTCTTCTTCTCTCCTCGAAAGATGGGACTTTTAATCCCTCCTTCCTTGATAGCCTCCTTTCGAGAGGCAGTTGCTTCCCCGCTCCCCCCTTCGCCTTCTTCAAAAGGCGCGGCCTTCAACATCTTGGTCAGCATGGGATCCAGCGTGGTCTCGCAGGAGGGAGCGGACACCTTATTAACTTTGCCTTGGCTATCCACTCCTGTTCAAGAAACGGCTCCTTTAAAGGGCATATATATATATATATATATATATATATATATGATAAATGAATGAACAACTTGTCCGGTTACAGGACTACTTACTTGAGTATCTGGGCGATTGCAGCTTAGTCCTGCGTCCTCAGTCAGGTCCGGACACTTCTCTTGTGATCTGAAGAACAGTTTATACATCTCCACGGGCGTCGTGCCCATAAAATTTTGGAGAGCTCGTGGTCCCTCCGGATTAAATTCCCACAGGTGGAGGGGGCGACGTTTGCAGGGCAGAAGGTGCCGGATCAACATAACCTGCGCTACTGTGACCAGATTGATCTCCCTTTCTTGGAGGTCTCTAATACGGCCCTGCAGCAAAGGAACGTCCTTGGACGGCCCCCAATCGAGCCCCTTGTTGACCCATGACGCCAGCCGCTGTGGTGGACCTGAGCGGAAGGCGGGGAGCGCCACCCATTTGGTGCCCCTGGGAGCGGTGATATAAAACCACTCACGTTGCCACAAACCAAGCTCCTCTTGAAAAGAGCCCTCGAGCCACGGAGCATTAGCACATTTGCTTATGACCGCCCCTCCGCACTTTGCTTGTTGCCCCCCGATCATCTTTGGCTCCACCTTGAAGGTCTTGAGCCACAATCCAAAGTGGGGGGTAATATGGAGGAAGGCTTCACATACGACAATGAATGACGAGATATGGAGGATGGACTCCGGATTCAAGTCATGGAAATCCAGCCCATAATAAAACATGAGCCCCCGCACAAAGGGATCCGTCGGGAAGCCTAAACCCCGAAGGAAGTGAGACACGAACACCACGTTCTCGCTGGGCTCGGGAGTGGGAATGACCTGCCCTGGAGCAGGCAGCCTATGCGAGATCTCGCCGGTTAGATACCTGGCGTCTCGCAGCTTTAGCACATCTTCTTCTGTGACGGAGGAAGACATCCATCGGCCGTGCTGGTCGGAGCCGGACATTGTCGAAGGTCCGAAGCACCTAAGTCTAAAGCTTTGGGTGTTAGAACTCGAAGCGCGAGGCGAACTCGATGGAGGGTGTAAAAAGAAGAGGGCATTGGTCTCATTATAAAGAGGTTGAATACCAAGAGCCCACCCCGTGGTCGACTAGGACTCGCCTTTGATAGAGGAGGCGTGCCGACGGGCACGGTTGGGTTACCCACGTCCGTATTGATGAGAATCCTGGAATAAGGGGGCACGATCTATGCTTTGATCGGACGTGCCAAGGAAACCGCCTCGTTAAACGCGCTGAGGTGGAACAGTAAAAAACAATTCATATAAAGACCTGGCCGCGGTGTGATGTCACGCCGCGGAATATGTCAGCAGATCTATGCAAAAGTTATTCTCTCTACGGTGGTATGTAGAACTTGTTTTGCAGAGCCGGACACTATCCTGGTGTTCAAAACCTTCTATGAAGTATTCGGAGGAGGAACCCGCCTTGCAATGCCGAAGACAATATGCGCGCCGGACTCGTCGTCATTGAAGCCTGGTTCAGGGGCTACTGAGGGAGTCCTGGACTAGGGGGTGTCCGGATAGCCGAACTATCATCACGGCCGGACTCCAAGACTATGAAGATACAAGATTGAAGACTTCGTCCCATATCCGGATGGGACTTTCCTTGGCGTGGAAGGCAAGCTTGGCGATACGGATATGTAGATCTCCTACCATTGTAACCGACTCTATGTAACCCTAACCTATCCGATGTCTATATAAACCGGAGGGTTTTAGTCCGTAGGACGAACAACAATCATACCATAGGCTAGCTTCTAGGGTTTAGCCTCTCTGATCTCGTGGTAGATCTACTCTTGTACTACCCATATCATCAATATTAATCAAGCAGGAGTAGGGTATTACCTCCATCGAGAGGGCCCGAACCTGGGTAAAAACATCGTGTCCCTTGTCTCCTGTTAGCATCCGCCTAGACGCACAGTTCGGGACCCCCTACCCGAGATCCGCCGGTTTTGACACCGACAGTATCCATGACAGATGTGAGATTGTTATTTAATGGTTTATTTAAGGTGGAAACTTAAACACATATCTGGGTGGATTGAGGCACCTGGTTTCTATCAGGACTTGCCTGTATTTCTTCGGACCGCCACCCAGGCTCAAAGGGATCATGAGATTATTCAAACTAGAAACTTCTGTGTGCAGCCACAAGCCATTATGGGCTCTGGCATAGTTGATTAAGTTGTGCGAACTCTTACGGGTAGACTAGCAGATGTAGGGGAAAGTAGGTGTACCGGTCTACCCACATGTAAGGTGCTAGCGCTTCCGAAAGACACGGTCATCCGTTTCTCAAACATCATGTAGTGCGAGAAATCCAACGGAGGCGATCGAGTCTTGTGGGGAAAAGTGCGCAAACCTCTGCAGAGTGTATAAACTAATCATGGTTAGCCGTGTCCCCGGTTATGGACATCTTGAGTATCTAGTACTTGGATATCATGTGAATCTCTTCATGTTACTTCTAAATTAATATTGTTGGGTTTTAATGAGTACTTTTAATTGGGATTGAGAATGCTGTCAACCATTCTCAATGTTTCACAACCACCATGATAGTTAAATAAAATTTATTCCTTTGCAGTAGGGAAAATTTGGCTTTATGCAAAACTGTAACCATAGAGCTTTCCACCAGCCAAATATGCATGTAGTATAGGCTTATTATTCCATTGTTCTCTATGTGTTACATTGCCAGTATATTCCATGTGCTGACCCGTTTTCGGGCTGCAACGTTTCATGTTGCAGACTTTTCAGATGATGAGTAAGGTGCTTAGGTCGTGGTTCTATACTCAGTGATGCCGTTGGAGTTGATGGACTCGCATATTCTTCCAAGTCTTCCGCTGTTATCGTATTAGATGGCCTTAAGCCATATTTATTTTATTAAGTTCTCTCTTGAGACATTCGATTGTAATAAGTGTGTGATTGCTACTCTGTTATAAATCCTCCGAGTACTGTGTGGTGTCAGCATTACTGATCCAGGGATGACACTGAGCACAGAGATCAGACTATTTGAGGTTTGGTCACTACATCCTCGCAACCAACGCGATTAGGGGTTGTCAATCCCTTCACGGTCACTTACGAGAGTGAGATCTGATAGAGATGATAAATAATATTTTTGGTATTTTTGGTATAGAGATGCAAAGTAAAAAGTAAAAGGCAAAGTAAAAACAAAGCAAGTATTAAAGTGATGGAGATTGATATGATGAGAATAGACCCGGGGCCATAGGTTTCACTAGTGGCTTCTCTCAAGAGCATAAGTATTCTCGGTGGGTGAACAAATTACTGTTGAGCAATTGATGAATTGAGCATAGTTATGAGTATATCTAGGTATGATCATGTATATAGGCATCACGTCCAAGACAAGTAGACCGAAACGATTCTGCATCTACTACTATTACTCCACTCATCGACCGCTATCCAACATGCATCTAGAGTATTAAGTTAAAAACAGAGTAACGCCTTAAGCAAGATGACATGATGTAGAGGGATAAATTCATGCAATATGATAAAAACACCATCTTGTTATCCTCGATGGCAACAATACAATACGTGCCTTGCTGCCCCTTCTGTCACTGGGAAAGGACACCGCAAGATTGAACCCAAAGCTAAGCACTTCTCCCATTGCAAGAACTACCAATCTAGTTGGCCAAACCAAACAGATAATTCTAAGAGACTTGCCAAGATAACCAATCATACATAAAAGAATTCAGAGAAGATTCAAATATTGTTCATAGATAATCTGGATCATAAACCCACAATTCATCGGGCTCAACAAACACACCGCAAAAAGAAGATTACATCGAATAGATCTCCAGGAGAGAGGGGGAGAACATTGTATTGAGACCCAAAAAGAGAGAAGAAGCCATCTAGCTACTAGCTATGGACCCGAAGGTCTGAAGTAAACTACTCACACTTCATCGGAGGGGCTATGGTGATGATGTAGAAGCCCTCCGTGGTGGATGCCCCCTCCGACGGAGCTCCGGAACAGGCCCCAAGATGGGATCTCGTGGATACAAGAAGTTGCGGCGGTGGAATTAGGTTTTTGGCTCCTGTTCTGATCCTTTGGGGGTACGTAGGTATATATAGGAGGAAGGAGTACGTCGGTGGAGAACAGGGGGCCCACGAGGTAGGGGGGCACGCCCCCCACCCTCGTGACCGCCTATTTTGTTGCTTGGAGTAGGTTCCAAGTCTCCTGGATCACATTCGGTGAGAAAATCACATTCCCGAAGGTTTCATTCCGTTTGGACTCCGTTTGATATTCCGTTTATTCGAAACACTGAAATAGGCAAAAAACAGCAATTCTGGGCTGGGCCTCCAGTTAATAGGTTAGTCCCAAAAATAATATAAAAGTGTAAAATAAAGCCCAATATATTCCAAAACATTAGATAAAGTAGAATGGAGCAATCAAAAATTATAGATACGTTGGATACGTATCAGGCATCCCCAAGCTTAATTCCTGCTCGTCCTCGAGTAGGTAAATGATAAAAAAGAATTTTTGATGCGGAGTGATACTTTGGCATAATTTCAATGTAAATCTTCTTAATTGTGGTATGAATATTCAGATCCGAAAGATTCAAGACAAAAGTTCATATTGACATAAAAATAATAATACTTCAAGCATACTAACTAAGCAATTATGTCTTCTCAAAATAGCATGGCCAAAGAAAGTTATCCCTACAAAATCATATAGTCTGGCTATGCTCCATCTTCCCCACACAAAATATTTAAATCATGCACAACCCCGATGACAAGCCAAGCAATTGTTTCATCCTTTAACATTTCCAAAACTTTTTCAATCTTCACGCAATACATGAGCGTGAGGCATGGATATAGCACTATATGTGAAATAGAATGGTGGTTGTGGAGAAGACAAAAAGGGAGAAGACAGTCTCACATCAACTAGGCGTGTCAACAGGCTATGGAGATGCCCATCAATAGATATCAATGTGAGTGAGTAGGGATAGCCATGCAACGGATGCACTAGAGCTATAAGTATATGAAAGCTCAACAAAAGAAACTAAGTGGGTGTGCATCCAACTCGCTTTCTCACGAAGACCTAGGGCATTTGAGGAAGCCCGTCATTGGAATATACAAGCCAATTTCTAAAATGAAAAATTCCCACTAGTATATGAAAGTGACAAAATGAGAGACTCTCTATCATGAAGATTTTGGTGCTACTTTGTAGCACAAGTGTGGTAAAAGGATAGTAGTATTGTCCCTTCTCTCTTTTTCTCTCATTTTTTATTTGGGCCTTTTCTCTCTTTTTTATGGCCTCTTTTTTTTCATTTTTTTATTTTTCGTCTGGAGTCTCATCCCGACTTGTGGGGGAATCATAGTCTCCATCATCCTTTCCTCACTTGGGACAATGCTCTAATAATGATGATCATCACACTTTTATTTTTCTTACAACTCAACAATTACAACTCGATTTCGAGAACAAAATATGACTCTATATGAATGCCTCCGGCGGTGTACCGAGATATGCAATGAATCAAGAGTGACATGTATGAAATAATTAAGAAAGGTGGCTTTGCCACAAATACGATGTAAACTACATGATCATGCTAGCAATATGACAATGATGGAGCGTGTCATAATAAATGGAACGGTGGAAAATTGCATGGCAATATATCTCGGAATGGCTATGGAAATGCCATGATAGGTAGGTATGGTGGCTGTTTTTAGGAATATATATGGTGGGTGTATGATACCGGCGAAAAGTGCACGGTATTAGAGAGGCTAGCAATGGTGGAAGGATGGGAAAAAGTGCATATAATCCATGGACTCAACATTAGTCATAAAGAACTCATATACTTATTGCAAAAATCTAGAAGTTATCAAAGCAAAGTATTACGCGCATTCTCCTAGGGGGATAGATTAGTAGGAAAAGACCATCGCTCGTCCCCGACCGCCACTCATAAGGAAGACAATCAATAAATAAATCATGCTCCGAGTTCATCACATAACGGTTCACCATACGTGCATGCTACGGGAATCACAAACTTCAACACAAGTATTCTTTAAATCCACAACTACTCAACTAGCATGACTCTAATATCACCATCTTCATATCTCAAAACAATTATCAAGCATCAAACTTTTCTTAGTATTCAACGCACTCAAAAGAAAGTTTCACATATCTTGAATACCAAGTATATTAATATTAAGCAAATTACCATGCTATTAACGACTCTCAAAATAATCTAAGTGAAGCATGAGAGATCAATAGTTTCTTTAAAACAAATCAACCACCATGCTCTAAAAGATCTAAGTGAAGCACTAGAGCAAAAATTATCACGCTCAAAAGATATAAGTGAAGCACTATGAGCAAAACTATCAAGCTCAAAAGATACAAGTGAAGCACATAGAGTATTCTATCAAATTCCAATTCATGTATGGCTATCTCAAAAGGTGTGTACAGCAAGGATGATTGTGGTAAACTAAAAAAGCAAAGACGCAAATAATACAAGACACTCCAAGGAAAACACATATCATGTGGTGAATAAAAATATAGCTCCAAGTAAATTACCGATGGAAGTAGACGAAAGAGGGGATGCCTTCCGGGGCATCCCCAAGCTTTGACTTTTTGGTGTCCTTGGACTATCTTGGGGGTGCCTTGGGCATCCCCAAGCTTAGGCTCTTGCCACTCCTTGTTCCATAATCCATCAAAAGAAAATACCCAAAAGTTGAAAACTTCACAACACAAAACTCAATAGAAATCTCGTGAGCTCCGTTAGAGAAAGAAAACAAAAGACTACTTTAAGGTACTGTAATGAACTCATTCTTTATTTATATTGGTGTTAAACCTACTGTATTCCAACTTCTCTATGGGTTATAAACTATTTTACTAGCCATAGATTCATCAAAATAAGCAAACAACACACGAAAAACAGAATCTGTCAAAAACAGAACAGTCTGTAGTAATCTGCAACTAACGCAAACTTCTGGAACTCAAAAATATATACCAAAACTAGAGGACCTATAAAATTTATTTATTGATCATCAGCAATTGGAATAAGTATTTTATCACGTTCTGGTGATTTTTAATAATTCGGGCACTGAGCACAAAGTTTCTGGAAATTACAGCAAGATCAAATAACTATCATCCAAGAAGATCCAATAGGTCTAGCTTGGCACAAACACTAATTAAAACATAAAACCACATATAAACAGAGGCTAGATGGATTATTTATTGTTAAAAAGCAAGGATAAATATTGGGTTGTCTCCCAACAAGCACTTTTCTTTAAAGCCTTTTTAGCTAGGCATTGAGATTTCAATGATGCTCACATGAAAGACAAGAATTGAAGCACAAAGAGAGCATCATAAAAACACGTGACAAACAAATCTAAGTCTAACATACTTCCTATGCATAGGCATCTTATAGAAAAACAAATTATCATAGCAAGCAAAAACTAGCATATGCAAGGAAGCGGAAAGGAACAATAGCAATCTCAACATAACGAGAGGTAATTTAGTAACATGAAAATTTCTATAACCATATTTTCCTCTCTCATAATAATTACATGTAGGATCATAAGAAAATTCAACAATATAGCTATCACATAACATATTCTCAACACGATCCATATGCATGCGAAGTTGACACTCTTCCAAAATAGTGAGATTATCATTAACTAAAGTCATGATTTCTCCAAGCCCACTTTTATCAAAAATTTCATAAGATTGAATGTTATCCAAATATGTGGGATCTAAAGTTGACACTCTTCCAAACCCACTTTCAATATTATTGCAAACACTATTATCAATCTTATATTCATCATGGGGCTTAAATAAATTTTCAAGATCATAAGAAGAATCTCCCCAATCATGACTATTGGACACAGCAAAACTAGCATCCCCAAGCTTAGGGTTTTGCATATTATTAGCATAATTACATCAATAGAATTTATAATAAAATCATTGCAATCATGACTTTTATTCAAAGATCTATCGTGAAGCACTTCATCACAATTTTCAGATTTACGGATTTCAGGCAAAAGCTTATAAAGATAATCTAGTGCATCCAAATCACTAGGAATTGGTTCATCATAATTGGATCTCTTAAAAAGATTGGCAAGCGGATGAGGATCCATAGATATTAGCTTCTCTGTTTAGGAATAAATACTCAACTATTTCAACCAAGCGAGAAAACGAGCCAAGAAAGACATCAAGGCGAACGGAAAAGAGAGGGCGAATAAAACGGCAAGGGTGAAGTGGGGGAGAGGAAAACGAGAGGCAAATGGCAAATAATGTAATGCGGGAGATAGGGATTGTGATGGGTACTTGGTATGGTGCTTGACTTGCTCTTGCGTGAGCCTCCCCGGCAACGGCGCCAAAAATTCTTCTTGCTACCTCTTGAGCACTGCGTTCGATTTCCCCGAAGAGGAGAGGATGATGCAGCAAAGTAGCGTAAGTATTTACCTCAGTTTTTGAGAACCAAGGTATCAATCCAGTAGGAGGCCACGCACGAGTCCCTTGTACCTGCACAAAACAATAGCTCCTCACAACCAACGCGATTAGGGGTTGTCAATCCCTTCATGGTCACTTACGAGAGTGAGATCTAATAGAGATGATAAACAATATTTTTGGTATTTTTGGTATAGAGATGCAAAGTAAAAAGTAAAAGGCAAAGTAAAAACAAAGCAAGTATTAAAGTGATGGAGATTGATATGATGAGAATAGACCCGGGGGCCATAGGTTTCACTAGTGGCTTCTCTCAAGAGCACAAGTATTCTGCGGTGGGTGAACAAATTACTGTTGAGCAATTGACAGAATTGAGCATAGTTATGAGTATATCTAGGTATGATCATGTATATAGGCATCACGTCCAAGACAAGTAGACCGAAACGATTCTGCATCTACTACTATTACTCCACTCATCAACCGCTATCCAGCATGCATCTAGAGTATTAAGTTAAAAACAGAGTAACGCCTTAAGCAAGATGACATGATGTAGAGGGATAAATTCATGCAATATGATAAAAGCCCCATCTTGTTATCCTCGATGGCAACAATACAATACGTGCCTTGCTGCCCTTTACATCCATGGGAAAGGACACCGCAAGATTGAACCCAAAGCTAAGCACTTCTCCCATTGCAAGAACTACCAATCTAGTTGGCCAAACCAAACGGATAATTCGAAGAGACTTGCAAAGATAACCAATCATACATAAAAGAATTCCGAGAAGATTCAAATATTGTTCATAGATAATTTGGATCATAAACCCACAATTCATCGGTCTCAACAAACACACCGCAAAAAGAAGATTACATCGAATAGATCTCCACGAGAGAGGGGGAGAACATTGTATTGAGATCCAAAAAGAGAGAAGAAGCCATCTAGCTACTAGCCATGGACCCGAAGGTCTGAAGTAAACTACTCACACTTCATCGGAGGGGCTATGGTGATGATGTAGAATCCCTCCGTGGTGGATGCCCCCTTCGGCGGAGCTCCGGAACAGGCCCAAGATGGGATCTCATGGATACAGGAAGTTGCGGCGGTGGAATTAGGTTTTTGGCTCCTGTTCTGATCGTTTGGGGTACGAGGTATATATAGGAGGAAGGAGTACGTCGGTGGAGCAACAGGGGCCCACGAGGCGGGGGGCCCCACCCTCGTGACCGCCTCTTTTGTTCCTTGGAGTAGGGTCCAAGTCTCCTTGATCACGCTCGTGAGGAAATCACGTTCGAAGGTTTCATTCCGTTTGGACTCCGTTTGATATTCCGTTTCTTCAAACTTTGAAATAGGCAAAAACAGCAATTCGGGCTGGGCCTCCGGTTAATAGGTTAGTCCCAAAATAATAAAAAAAGTGGAAAATAAAGCCCAATATAGTCCAAAACAGTAGATAAAGTAGCATGGAGCAATCAAAAATTATAGATACGTTGGAGACGTATCAACGGCTCTGCTGCAACTGCTGCTTCTCCCTCAGGTTCCCTCTGCGCCACCGACGGAGCACTGACCACTTGATTCGTTGCTGCTAAGTACAGTAGCAACGGTTCTCGTGGCTTAGGCGCGACTAGTATTGGCGTGGAGTAGATGTACCTCTTCAAATCTTGCAGTGCTGCCTCTGCCTCCGGATTTTACTGGACCCGCCTTTTTCAAAACTTTGAAAAAGGGGAGGGCATGCTCAGCAGATTTGGAGATGAACCTACTCAGGGCAGCAACGCAGCTGGCAAGCCTACGAACGTCTTTGACCCGTTTCGGCACCTTAATCTGCTCAATCGCTTTGATCTTGTTGGAATTTGCTTCGATCCCGCGTTGAGACACAAAGAACCCGAGAAGCTTGCCGGAGGGGACACCGAACACACACTTCTCTGGGTTGAGCTTGAGGTTGATATTGCGCAGGTTTGCGAATGTTTCTTATAAATCTTGCACGAGCGTGGCCCTGTCCTTGGTTTTGACCACTATGTCATCTAAGCTTCCATATTTATATGCAGCTGGGGCTCAAAACCAATCTGTACTGCTCGGGCAAAAGTCGAACCAGCACTCTTCAACCTGAAAGGCATTCATACAAAACAATACGTACCACATGGGGTGATGAACGTGTTCTTCTCTTCGTCTTCCATCATCATGAAGATCTGGTGGTACCCTGAATAGGCGTCGAGGAATGATAGCAGGTCACACCTGGCAGTGGAGTCTACAATCTGGTCGATGCGTGGCAGAGGGAAAGGATCCTTTGGGCAGGCTTTATTGATGTCTGTGTAATCAATACACAGCCTCCACTTCCCGTTTGCCTTTCGCACCACCACCTGATTGGCCAACCACGTGGGGTGGAGTACTCGTCTTACCAGGCCTGCCGTCTCCAACTTCCTGATCTCTTCAATGATGAACTCTTGTCGCTCCAAAGCTTGCTTCCTAACCTTCTGCTTGACGGGCCGCGTGTGAGGACAGACAGCAAGATGGTGCTCAATCATCTCCCTGGGAACACCGGGGATGTCAGATGCTTGCCATGCAAATACATTGACATTCGCTCGTAGGAAGGCGATGAGTGCGCTTTCCTATTTGCTGTCGAGGGTGGAGCTTATAGTGAAAGCCCCGCCCATGTCGTCCTCCTTGACGGACACCTTCTTGGTTTCTGGCGGTGCAGCCTTGGACTTCTTGCTCTTGCCGGTGGAGCTCTCGGGCACGTCCTCAACGGGATCACAACACTCCGAAGAGGTGCGCTTGCCAGAGTGGGTGCAAGAGGTCTTGCTGGAAAGAGCCTTGCCGGCCTTCTTCCTCCCTGGAGCTTCAGTGGCAGGAGCAAGTGCCCTGGCGGCAGTTGCTGCAACTGCCTCTCGATAGAGTTGGTCAGCGCAGATGAGTGCGTCTTTCTTGTCAGAGGGGATGGTGATGATGGTCAGCGGCCCCGGCATCTTCAACGTGTTGTAGGCGTAATGGGACACCGCCATGAACTTGGCCAGCGCTGGGAGGCCAAGGATCCCATTGTATGGCAAGGGGATCTCGGCGACATCGAAGACGATCTTCTCCGTCCTATAGTTCAGCTCGTCTCCAAACGTAACGCGCAGCGTGATTTTACCTTTAGGCTGGCTCCTTCCCGGGTTAACCCCTTGAAGCGTGCCTGTTTCCTCGAGGTCTCCATCAGGAATCTGCAGCTTCTTGATCATAGCGAGCGAGATCAAGTTTAGACCGGCCCCACCGTCAACCAGCACTTTCATCACCTTGAGGTTGCATATTGTTGGTGAGACCAACAACAGCAAACACCCGAGATCCTCGGTGTCAAAAACGATGGGTGTGCGGGACCACTTCAGTGGCTTCTGGGTATCAAACGACGGCACCGCCGTAGTGACCTCACGCACCCACTGCTTCAGCTAGCATTGTGAGGTGTGCAACGAGGCACCACCGTCAACGCATATAGCCTCTGTAGCCTTCTGGAACTCGTGCTCGCCGGAATCGTCGTCCTCGTCGTGATCATCATCCTCCTCTTTCTTGTCGCGGCCCCGAGCGGGCCTCTCTTGTTGGTTATCTTTGCCGTGGCACCCCCCTTGTCCGCCACACTTCTTGTCGGATCCCTCCGCACCATCCTGACCCTTCTCCTTGTCTCGCCTCTCATACTCAGCTTTTTGCTTTTCTGCGAGCAACTCAACTTGTCGGCAGTTCTGGAGGTCGTGGCCCTTGGTGCGGTAGATCTTGCAATACTGCTTGTCGGAGCCTCCTGGCTTGTTGGCGGCCGCCAGGGCCAAGCAGGCGGCACACCCGACAACCTCCTTGTTGGGGTCATCAGCCTTGGCCTTTTTGGCGGCGCCGAGCTCGCTGGATCCCTCAACGGCAAGCACAGTCTTGCCCTTGTGCTTCCTGTTTTGGCGCTGGTCCTTCTTTGTCGGTTTCCACACCGGCGTCGTCGCCGGGGTACTTCCTCCCCTCTTCGGCTCGAGCGCATCTATCGGCCAAAACATAAAGTTCGACCACATCTTTGACCTTGTTCATTGCCAACTCTTCACGCATCTTGCACATTCTGATGGAATGCGCTGATAACGGCGGTAGGATGAACATCTGGGATGTTGTATTGCACCCGGCTGAACCTCTGTATGTACTTGCGCATGTTTTCACCTTATTTCTGGGGGATGGTATGCAAATCGCTTGCCTGGCCATGAGCTTGGTGGCCTCCAGTGAAGGCACCAACAAACTCATGACATAAATCCAACCAAGAAGAAATGGAATCTACTGGCAAGTGCATCAACCATGACATGACGTTGGGTTTGAGTGCCAACGGGAAATAATTGCAAGCACCTTGTCGTCGCGAGCCCCAGCAGCTTGCATCGCGATGGTGTAGATGCTGAGGAACTCCGATGGGTGGGTCTTTCCATTGTACTTCTTGCCAACGTCGGGCTTGAACGTGCGGTGGGAGGGCCACTGGAACTGCCGCAGCTCTCGGGTAAGGGCTGGACAACCCACCTCGTAGGACAGTTCGCCGGGGCCCCCCGACGCCGGGTGGTCCATAGTAGGCCCCGCGCGCCGATCTGACTGATGGCGCATCTCCCGTCATTGTTCGATGGTGGTTCGAGCGTCTTCCTGGGCCTGTTCCCGAAGGACTTGACGTTGGTCGCGACGGGTTCGCGAGTCGGACGATGCTGTGGAAACATTGTCACCGACGTCGGGTCGACGGGCCGGTGGCTGTTATCGCGGCTGCGAGGGGGGGGGGGAGAGTCCACCGTGGTTGTAGCGTCTCTGGTCCCCCCACTGCCGGTATGTTTCGGCTCGTCAGGACGCTGGTGCGAGGGTCCCGTGGGGAACGGCTCGTCTTTGTTGGCGAAGCTGACAAGGCTTAGGATGGTGGCTCTGCACTCGTCAAGCTTCTTCGCAGCGGGGGGGGGGGGGGAGTCGAGGAGCAGTTGCACGCGTGCCAGCGCTTCTGCTGGCGTAGGCGGTGGCGAGATCTGTGTAGACCATGACGCGCTCCGAATTCTAACCAGGTTAAAAGGGGCTCTATCACGGTCTCGCGGTCGCACTCCGCCTGCACCGGCGTCTGAGCACGCACGCCGGCCTGGTTCGTCCTGTGAGTGGCGTATAGGGCTCTTTCCGTGGCGGTGCCCAGCGGCTCTGGCATCGCGGTGTCGCTCATCGGGCGCTGCCTGGGAAGGGCGTGGCGCCAGCGCCAGCTGGGGTGCCGTAGAGGCTACTGCGCTGCCCGTGGGCAGCACGGCCCCCCGGACCCAGCGTCGCGTAGCTTGTCGTCTCGGGTTCGGACGACGCCGCTTGCCTGGCTCCGATCGCTAGAATGTTGTGGACGCTCGCAGGCCGCGTCTCCGACCCCATCTATGGGCACCCGACTGCCTGCTCGCGCTGGCGCAGATGGGCCGGCACCGGACGAGCCGATCGTTGTGTTTCCGATTTTCTTGGGGCCCATGGTGAGGGAGACCTAGATTAGGGGGTCCTCGGACAGCCGGACTATATGCTTTGGCCGGATTGTTGGACTATGAAGATACAAGATTGAAGACTTCGTCCCGTGTCCGGATGGGACTCTCCTTTGCATGGAAGGCAAGCTTGACAATTCTGATATGTAGATCTCCTCCCTTGTAACCGACTCTGTGTAACCCTAGCCCCCTCTGGTGTCTATATAAACCGGAGGGTCTAGTCCGTAGGACAACAACAATCATAATCATAGGCTAGCTTCTAGGGTTTAGCCTCTACGATCTCGCGGTAGATCAACTCTTGTAATACTCATATCATCAAGATCAATCAAGCAGGAAGTAGGGTATTACCTCAATCGAGAGGGCCCGAACCTGGGTAAACATTGTGTCCCCCGCCTCCTATTACCATCCGCCTTAGACGCACGGTTCGGGACCCCCTACCCGAGATCCGCCGATTTTGACACCGGCATTGGTGCTTTCATTGAGAGTTCCACTGTGCCGTCACCATAAGGCTTGATGGCTCCTTCGATCATCGGCAACGATGCGATCCAGGGTGAGGTTTTTCTCCCCGGACAGATCTTTGTATTCGGCGGCTTCACACTGCGGGCCAACTCGCTTGGCCATCTGGAGCAGATCGAGAGTTACGCCCCTGGCCGTCATCTCAGGTTTTGAAATTTAAACTATATTGCCGACATCCGCGGAGACTTGATCTTTGACGGATTCGAGCCTATGTCAGGTGCGCCGCACAGTCATGACGAGCATGACCTAACTCTGTCGTCGGACGGTGTTCAGGAGATCACACCTGTGGCTACTCCGGCCCTAAATCCGGAGCAGAGTGCGCCGTCTGAGGACGGGTGGATGGACTCCGCCACGGAGGCCGCACACTCTGTGGCGATAGAGCTGAATACTGATTTCACCTCCTATGAGACCTGTGTTGCCGGACACTTGGATTCGTCCCCGGCCACGGGCTCCGAACCGCCTGCGTCCGTACCTATCGAATTTGATTGGGCGCCGATCATGGAGTTTTCCCCCACGGATATCTTTCAGCACTCACCCCTGGGCGACGTGCTAAATTCATTAAGGTGTGTCTCCTTGTCAGGAGACCCTTGGCCGAACTATGTCCGGCTTGAGTGGGAAGCGGACGACGAAGAAATTCGTTCCCCACCGACCACCCACTTGATAGCCACTATCGACGACTTAACCGACATGCTCGATTTTGGCTGCGAAGACATCGACGGTATGGACGACGATGCAGGAGACGAACAGGAACCACCACCCATAGGACGGTGGACTGCTACCTCATCATATGATATATACATGGTAGACACCCCAAAGAGAGCAATGGCAATAAGGCAACAGAGGATAATCCCCTCGAGAAGCAATCTAAGCACCGGCGTCGACGGCGCCGCTCTAAGCCCCATGATACGTCTCCAACGTATCTATAATTTTTGATTGCTCCATGCTATATTATCTACTGTTTTGGACTATATTGGGCTTTATTTTCCACTTTTATATTACTTTTGGGACTAACCTATTAACCGGAGGCCCAGCCCAGAATTGTTGTATTTTGCCTATTTCAGTGTTTCGAAGAAACGGAATATCAAACGGAGTCCAAACAGAATGAAACCTTCGGGAACGTGATTTCCTCACCGAATATGATCCAGGAGACTTGGACCCCACGTCAAGAAAGAAGGGAGGCGGCCACAAGGGTGGGGGCGCGCCCACCCCCCTAGGGCGCGCCGCCTTGCCTCGTGGGCCCCCCTTTGCTCCACCGACGTACTCGTCCCTCCTATATATACCTACGTACCCCCAAACGATCAGATACGGAGCCAAAAACCTAATTCCACCGCCACAACCTTCTATACCCACGAGATCCCATCTTGGGGCCTGTTCCGGAGCTCCGACGGAAGGGGAATCCACCATGGAGGGCTTCTACATCAACATAATAGCCCCTCCGATGAAGTGTGAGTAGTTTACCTCAGACCTTCGGGTCCATAGTTAGTAGCTAGATGGCTTCTTCTCTCTTTTTGGATCTCAATACAATGTTCTCCCCCTCTCTCGTGGAGATCTATTCGATGTAATCTTCTTTTTGCGGTGTGTTTGTTGAGACCGATGAATTGTGGGTTTATGATCAAGATTATCTATGAGCAATATTTGAATCTTCTCTGAATTCTTTTATGTATGATTGGTTATCTTCGCAAGTCTCTTCGAATTACTAGTTTGGTTTGGCCTACTAGATTGGTTCTTCTTGCAATGGGAGAAGTGCTTAGCTTTGGGTTCAATCTTGCGGTGTCCTTTCCCAGTGACAGTAGGGGCAGCAATGCACGTATTGTATTGTTGCCATCGAGGATAACAAGATGGGGTTTTTTTATCATATTGCATGAATTTATCCCTCTACATCATGTCATCTTGCTTAAGGCATTACTCTGTTTTCATTAACTTAATACTCTAGATGCATCTTTGGATAGCGGTCGATGAGTGGAGTAATAGTAGTAGATGCAGGCAGGAGTCGGTCTACTTGTCTCGGACGTGATGCCTATATACATGATCATACCTAGATACTCTCATAACTATGCTCAATTCTGTCAATTGCTCAACAGTAATTCGCTCACCCACCGTAAAATACTTATGCTCTTGAGAGAAGCCACTAGTGAAACCTATGGCCCCCGGTTCTATTATCATCATATTAATCTCCCATCACTTTATTATTGCTTTGCTTTTTACATTGCCTTTTATTTTACTTTGCATCTTTATACCAAAAATACCAAAAATATTATCTATCATATCTATCAGTTCTCACTCTCGTAAGTGACCGTGAAGGGATTGACAACCCCTATTCACGTTGGTTGCGAGGAGTTATTTGTTTTGTGTAGATACGAGGGACTCGCGCGTGGCCTCCTACTGGATTGATACCTTGGTTCTCAAAAACTGAGGGAAATACTTACGCTACTTTGCTGCATCATCATTTCCTCTTCGGGGAAATCCAACGCAGTGCTCAAGATGTAGCAAGAAGAATTTCTGGCACCGTTGCCGGGGAGTCTACGCAAAAGTCAACATACCAAGTACCCATCACAATCCCTTATCTCTCGCATTACATTGTTTGCCATTTGCCTCTCGTTTTCCTCTCCCCCACTTCACCCTTGCCGTTTTATTCGCCCCCTCTTTTCCGTTTGCCACTTTCTCGCTTGCTTGTCGTTATGTTTGAATTTGGGGAAATTATTGCCGATATGGACAATAATAATATCATGGAGAATTCTGATGCTCCTGCTGAAGAACCCCCTACCTTGCATACAAAAAAAATTCGAGTTGGTAGTGGTAATATTATTGGAAAAGGAGTTATTCAAGATTTCTTTACTTGTGCCGGTGCCTTGCCTTCTATGGACGGTTCTATTCTTCATAGAACTAGTAGTCTTGCGGACGCTATTGCCATGCTTATAGTTGAACTTGAAAGGCAATTTATGCACATGCATCCTTGCATACAACGAATTTCTTAGAATTCTCTAATATTGAGCATTCTTCTGTTAAGCGTGCCGCCACTATCTTTTTGGCTCATGAGTTTAGATTTATAATAAAAGACAAAGAAATCTTTGCGCATTATAGGGTGGATGCTAGTCATCCTCCCATTGAAGCTATCTTTTTTAATCAAGAAGACATGATGCGTTTACAATCTTTAGATCATATTGCTTATAATGAAAATCTTAGGTAAAAGGTTCCTGCTGATGTTTTAGTTGATAAAATTTCCGAGCTTAATGATGATTTTGCTATTCAGAATAATGGACTAGGTTTTCCTCTTGAACGAAGGCTTGTAGCTTTTTGCCAAAAGAATGCTCTTAATGATGAATTGGTTGTGCAATACAAAGGGCCTAGGGAGGAACCCATACCTCCCGAGATTGATCTTGGGGACTTTTGTCCCACTAAATTTAGCCATTTTGATTATTTTTGCTTGCCTCAAAGAAAACTTGCTGCTGAACGTAGAGAATATGAGAGAAGT
Organism: Aegilops longissima; assembly: GCA_021605205.1. Lineage (NCBI taxonomy): Eukaryota > Viridiplantae > Streptophyta > Magnoliopsida > Poales > Poaceae > Aegilops > Aegilops longissima. The sequence goes on along the minus strand of CM038677.1, from coordinate 597,597,007 downwards.
TTTCATGATTTGCCATACACTATTATGGCAATACCTAGATCTATCTTTGCTTTTACGCCTAGCTAGGGGCATTAAACGATAGCGCTTTTTGGGAGGAAACCCAATTTTATTTTAGTTTTTTGCTTTTTTGCTTCTGTTTAGGAATAAATAATCCATCTACCTTCTGTTTAGATGTGGTTTTATGTTTTAATTAGTGTTTGTGCCAAGTTAAACCTATAGGATCTTCTTGGATGATAGTTATTTGATCTTGCTGTAATTTCCAGAAACTTTCGGTTCACGAAAACAATTGTTAAAAATCACCAGAACGTGATAAAATAGTGATTCCAATTGCTGCTGCTCAATAAACAAATTTCCTATGTCGTCCTATTTTGGATGAAGTTTTGGTGTTCCAGAAGTTTGCGTTAGTTACAGATTACTACAGACTATTCTGTTTTTGACAGATTCTGTTTTTCGTGTGTTGTTTGCTTATTTTGATGAATCTACGGCTAGTAAAATAGTTTATAAACCATAGAGAAGTTGGAATACAGTAGGTTTAACACCAATATAAATAAAGAATGAGTTCATTACAGTACCTTGAAGTGGTCTTTTGTTTTCTTTCGCTAACGGAGCTCACGAGATTTCTGTTGAGTTTTGTGTTGTGAAGTTTTCAAGTTTTGGGTGAAATCTTTTGATGGATTATGGAACAAGGAGTGGCAAGAGCCTAAGATTGGGGATTCCCATGGCACCCCCAAGATAATTTAAGGACACCAAAAATTCAAAGCTTGGGGATGCCCCGGAAGGCATCCCCTCTTTCGTCTACATCCATCGGTAACTTTACTTGGAGCTATATTTTTATTCACCACATGATATGTGTCGGTGGGAAACGACACCTATGGGATCACAAGAATCCCTACTGCGGTTGCAGGGCGCGGGGTTGAGAGAAGAGCGGGTCTAACAAAGAGCACGCGGTTCGTTTACCCAGGCTCGGGCCGCGAGGATGCGTAAAACCCTAGTCCTGCTTTGGTGGATGTATTCTGAGTTCTTGAACTAGCTACGGGGTGTAACGAGCTCCAAAAAGCCGAATCCTTCTCCTGGTCGCCTTGGGCCTCCTTTTATAGGAAAAGGGGTTGCCACAGTGGCACACAGGAGGTGGAAAGGAAACAGTGTTGCGAGGTTATCCTGGTATGATAGGACAAAGCGCATTTAATGCGAGGCTTAGGTGTCCCTTCACTTTATCTGGGACGGGGGCGAGGCCCGTCCCGTCCGTCGCCGCTCCTCCATGCTTCGACACGCGCCCTGGCCAGCGATGCATGCGGTGCCATGTAGGCAGGTAGGCAGCTGAGGTGGCGCGGTGGTGGAGCCTCCACGAAGGGCTGCATGTTGCCACGCAGGTGCCTGCCCAGCTGGTTGGGCGGCAGCTGCATGCGAACGGCGGTGGAGACTTGGCTGGTGCGGGCCCGACGGTGGCCCTGCTGGTGCACTTGGCAAGGGCCTTACCGGGTGGCCCGGCAAGGGTCTTGCCGTGGCGCGCAGGCGTCCCCGGCAAGGATCTTGCCGGGGGTCTTGTGGGTTTCTTCGGTGAGGATGGCTGCCTTCCTATCCTCATTAGATTTTGACTATTCTTTGTCTTCAGAAAGATCTGCATGCCACCACATAGGTGCCTCCCGAGCCCTGTCCTAATGCATTTGTCGAGTGTTGGTGGGCTCGAGGGTGGCTCGCTCGGCTGGCGTGGGCGAGCTGCCCCGGCAAGGGTCCTTGCCAGGGAAACCTACTTCGTCCATCTGATCTTTCTGGCCTTGGTCCTTGTCGTTGCTTTGCTTCGTCTTGTGCCTCCGGCTTCTCTCCGGCTCCACTTTCCCTGCCCTGTTATGCGCGGTCGTGGCAGGAGGCTCTGACTGCCCGTGCACAAGTAAATGGGTCAAAAGGGGAGCCCCTACTTTTGTACACCGACAGGTGCCCCCGGGCCTGGGCCACACATAAGCACAGCACGTTGTTCGGCCAGGCCCAGAACGATGCGCGGGCAGTTGGGGTGGATTTTACCGCGGTAACTGCTCCGTCCGTTGCACTTCTCCACGACCCGCGTTGAACGCACGACGTGGGGGTCGTGCGCGCGCATGACGGAAGCATGCTGGCGTCATCCCGTGGTGGACAGTAAAGAGACGGCTTGCGTGTCTCTTTGAGACCGCAGGGCCGCTTCCCATTTACTGCCCTTGCTGGGGAACTGTCGCTCCACGCGTCCTACTGCGCCCGCCTCCTGCGCCACGTTCGCTGCATGCATAATGCAGAGCGAATGACAGGCGCGCGGGATGTGGGAAGTTGTGTGCGCGCATGCGTTGATTCCCACGCGCCTTCAATGGAGCGGGGAGGGCGGTCGACAGCCCCGCTTTTGGTCACTTCAACAAGCCGGATTGGCCGAGAGGGGGCAGCCGAGCCCCACCCCTGCCCCTTTATAAAGAGGGGAGCGGGAGGAACGGTGCCTCTCAACCTTTCATCATCTGCCTCTCCCCATTCATGCTTCCTTTCTTCTCCTGCCATGGCGAGGGGGCGTGGCGACGCCTCATCGGTGGCGGCGAGGGTTTCGGCCAGACAGCGCATCGCTCCTCCCCAAGAACTCACAGTGGTGGGGCCGGCCGCTAGAGGAAGGGGGAGGGGGCGAGTCCGAGGCCGTCGTGGTGCTCGAGGGAGAGGAGGACGGGGCGGCAGATCAGCCTCTTCTCTGCCAGCAGCTCCTCCTCCGATGGAGGGCCATGCCGGGGACAACCCCTGCGAATTCTTCGTCAGGCTGCGCCAGCCACCGCGCCGTGGCCTTCGCCTCCTGACTCCATTTGCGTGAGAGATGGAGCTAGATCCGCCGCAGGCGTTGCGGTTGCATATGAGGGGCTGCGGGATCAGCGGCACATGGGCCGACGTCGAGTTCCCCGCCCCTCACGTCATGTATCTCCACCGAGGGTGGAAAACCTTCATTCGCCTCCATAGCTTGACGGATGGACTCACTCTCCATTTCAAACTAATGGAGGGTGGCCTCCTATCCTTCAAGATCTTCGGTCACTTCGGGACTCGCGTAAGGTGCTGCGTGGAGAGCTCTTCTGACGATGAAGATTCCTCCTCGAGCGAGAGTGGCGAGGAAGACAACAGTAGCGAAGACGACGCCAGCGGGCGGCAGGATGACGGGTCTGACTAGGCGTCGGGCGCCGCTACGAGCGGCACCAGCGACCCCATCAACCGTGTCGCCGGCTCCTTGAACTTCTTGGGGTCATCTCCTTGGGCGGCTGGCGTTGGGAGGCTGCGGAAGAGGAAGAGGGCGGGCGGCAAGGCCGTCAAGTCGGAGTACACAGGCACTGACGCCTTCGTTGCATACCGACGTCCTGCCGCCTCGTCTTCGAGCTCTGCCTCCGGCGCCGCCATCACCATCCAGCCCTTGGACGGCCACCAAGATGTTCTCTTGGTGTCTTCTGCTGCTCGTAGCTCGCCTAGGCGCCCCTTTTGCCCTTTTCGCCTCCTTGACCTGCCTCCTGAGGAGAGGGACAAGAAAGGGATTACGGAATGTTTTTTAATGAAAAAGGAATGTTTGCCGGGTTTTTCGTTCGCAGGTAAAACCCACGACAAGGAGTAAATCCTTGTTACCTTTAAGATAAACGTTTTCTCTCCTGGCAACAGGCCTTGCCATCTCCCCACTTCGCTCGACCTTTCTCACGCCCTTGGCGGAGGCAGGGATGAGGTGGGCTTAGGCTCCTCGTTTCATTTCCTTGCTGCTGCGACTACGACCAAACTCGGTCCCAGGAAACGAGTCCTAGGGTCCGGAATGAGGGGAGCATGGTAGCCTAAGGATAAAACGAGGTTTCACATACCTCAGTCCATAACGAAACGCATGATAAGGGATAGAGAACTTATCTGAATTTGCAGCCCCCGGCAACCTTGGCTTGCCGCGGGTGGATCTTTGCTCTTGTAGCCCCCGGCAATACTGGCTTGCCGGGGCCCGGACGCTGGTCCGTTCCCTTTCTTCCAAAGTAGCTCGGCAAGGATATTCATGTGTCCTGCGAACCAAAGAAGACAGAGAAGAACAGAGAGACGCGCACTTGACCTCTAAGCTAGGGGTTAGCCGCCGCTAAGCACTATCAACCCTAACCAAGGACGAGACTCGACCTAGCATGCATGCTATAACTTAGGGCGCCAGCACTTCATTTATTTATGCTCAGGGTCTGCGCCTGGCTTTGTACAAAGGGTCACATGCCTCGTCGGCAAAGCTCGTACAAAAGGTGGCTTGCCGGGAGGCCTGGCAAGCCGCGCCTTATGGGTAAAACTTGCGAAGATGCTCGATGTTCCAGGAGTTTCTCACTGGTACGGCATCCTCGGTCTCCAGGCGGACTGTGCCCGGCCTGGTGACTCGTATTACCCGATAAGGGCCTTCCCACTTCGGCGTCAACTTGTTGGAATTCTTGGCCGACTGAACGCGCCAAAGAACAAGGTCGCCTTCCTCAAAGCTTCGGGCATGGACCTTGCGGCTATGGTAGCGGCGCAAGGCTAGCTGGTAGCATGCCGCTCTCACAGCCGCCCGAAGACGATCTTCCTCAAGGAGCGTCGCGTCATCTTGGTGCAACGGCTCTTGCTCAAGCTCATCAAAAGAGAGCACTCGAGGTGACCCGTGTATGAGTTTCCTGGGGAGAACTACTTCCGCCCCGTATACCAGGGCAAAAGGTGTCTGGCCGGTGGCTCGATTTGGCGTCGTCCTGATCGACCAAAGAACCACTGGCAACTCATCAATCCAGCGCCTTCCACTCTTGTGCAGCTTGTCAAAGGTCTTCGTTCTCAAGCCCCGCAACACTTGAGCATTTGCCCTTTCCGCTTGGCCGTTGCTCCGTGGATGTGCCACGGAAGCAAAACAGACCTTGTTGCCGAGGTCTCAGATGTACTGCATGAAGGTGTGGCTTGTGAACCGCGTGCCGTTGTTGGTGATGACTCTGTTTGGCACACCAAAACGGCAGACCAGTCCTTCGAAGAATTTGACGGCTGACTGAGCAGTCACCTTCCTCACTGCTTCCATCTCTGGCCACTTTGTGAACTTGTCAATTGCAACGTACGAGTACTCAAAGCCCCCGACAGCGCGGGGGAAAGGGCCCAATATATCGAGCCCCCAGATCGAGAATGGCCAGGAGAGAGGGATTGTTTGAAGGGCTTGAGCTGGTTGGTGATGCTTCTTTGAATGGAATTGGCACGCTTCACACTTGGTGACTAGTACCGTCGCATCCTGGAGGGTGGTGGGCCAGAAGAAACCTTGTCGGAACGCCTTCCCGGCAAGGGCCCTCGACCCTATGTGGGAGCCACATATGCCTCCATGTATCTCTGCCAACAGCTATAGTCCTTCCTCTCGGGGGATGCACTTGAGTTTCACACCGTTCGGCCTCCTCCGGTACAAGACGTCATCGACGAACTGGTACAGGGTGGACCGACGGGCTACTCTCTCCACTTCTTCCTGCTCCTCAGGAAGCTCCCCTGTTTGGAGGAATTGGACGGTGTGCTGTGCCCATGCCGGAGCCTGAGGCTCGACGGCAAGGACCAAAGGCATCTCTTCCGCCATGGGAGCGGCTGTCTCTACGGCCAGGGCCTGACGCCCCGCCGGAGCCAGTTGCTCTTGGGCAGGTTCAGCGTCCGCGGCAGCACCCTTGCCGGCAGCCCCGGGGGGCTCGGTAGGAAAGTACTTGCCGGGACCTGATTTCCTTCGCTTGCTCTACCCTGTTGATGGATCGACGGATGGTTGAGTTAACCGGAGCAAAAAGGTACCTGGTTCCACATGTAGCTTGAATGCGACATGCTTTGACAGGTAATCGGCGATGTCGTTCTCCGCTCGGAGGACGTGCACTGCCTGGATTCCGTTAAAGCGTTCCTCCAGCTTCCTCACCTCATCTACGTATGCTTCCATCAGTGGGCTCTGATAATCATTGTTGACCTGCCTGACAACGAGCTGCGAGTCACCCCTGACGATAAGCTTCTTAACCCTGAGGTCTCCCGCGATCCTGAGACCGGCAAGCAATCCCTCGTATTCGGCGGTGTTATTGGTGGACATCTCCCTGGGGAAGTGCATCTAGATCACGTACTTGAGGTGCTCTCCGGTGGGTGCGACGAGCAGCACACCGGCACCGGCACCTTGCAGCGAGAAGGCTCCATCAAAGTACATGATCCAGTTGCGGTCTGCTTCCTTGCCGGGGAGAGCAGTCTCCTGGGTTTCTTCGTTAGGCGTCGAGGTACATTCCGCGATGAACTCCGCCAAGACTCTACTCTGAATTGTCGAGGTACTCTCAGACTTTAAGCCGAAGCTTGACAACTCCAAGGCCCATTCCACAATCCTTCCAGTTGCGTACGAGTTGTGCAGTATCCGTTGCAACAGGAGGCGGGTGACGACAGTGATCTCGTCGGCCTGGAAGTAGTGACGCAACTTCCTCGAGGCCATAAGGAGGCCGAAGAGCAATTTTTGCACACCGGAATACCTTGACCTAGCCCCTGCAAGAGGGAGCTGACAAAGTAAACCGGGTGCTGCATCATCTTTTTCTTGGGCACCACTTCACTCGACCACACGGGCAGCGCCTTGGTGGCACCAGACTCTGCCGGGGCCACGCCTTGTCGGCACCAGGCCCTGCCGGGGGAATCTTCGGCTTGCCATCCGCTGGTTTTGCCGCCATTGCTGCCTCTTCGTCGACCTCCCTCTGTGCCACTAGTGCGGCGCTGACCACTTGATTCGTCGCCGCTAGATACAGCAGTAACGACTCTTGTGGTTTAGGCGCAACTAGTATTGGCGTGGAGGAAAGGTATTTCTTCAGGTCCTGCAGTGCGGCCTCGACTTCTTGGGTCCACTCTATTGGGCCTGCCTTTTTCAAGATCTTGAAAAAGGGAAGGGCGCGCTCGGCGGACTTGGAGATGAATCGGCTCATGGCGGCAACGCAGCCGGTGAGCCGACGCACATCCTTGATCCGCTTGGGTGCCTCAATCTGCTCAATAGCCTTGATCTTGTCTGGGTTTGCCTCGATCCCGCGCTATGACACGAAGAACCCGAGAATCTTGCCGGACGGAACGCTGAAGACGCATTTCTCAGGGTTCAACTTAGGTTGATCTTGCGCAGGTTGGAAAATGTCTCTTCTAGATCTTGCACAAGAGTCGGCCCGTCCTTGGTTTTGACCACTATGTCATCCATGTAGGCCTCCATATTTCTATGGAGCTGAGGTTCAAAACCAATTTGGACCGCTCAAACATTGAGCCAGCACTCTTCAACCCGAAAGGCATCCGTAAAAAGCAATACGTACCACATGGGGTGATGAATGCTGTCTTCTCTTCATCCTCTCTTGTCATGAAGATTTGGTGGTAGCCTGAGTAGGCATTGAGGAATGATAACAGATCACACCCGGCCGTGGAGTCAACAATCTGGTCGATGCGCGGCAATGGGAAGGGGTCCTCAGGACAAGCCTTATTGATATCTGTGTAATCAATACACAGCCTCCACTTACCATTTTCCTTGCGCACCACTACCGGATTGGCCAACCACGTCGGATGGAGCACCCCTCTCACCAAACCTGCCGCGTCTAACTTCCTAATCTCCTCTGTGATGAATTCATGCCTCTCTAGAGCTTGCTTTGTGACCTTCTGCTTGACGGGTCACGCATGGGGGCAGACAGCTAGGTGGTGCTCAATCACATCCCTGGGAACACCGGGAATGTCGGACGCTTGCCATGCAAACACGTCGACATTTGCCCGCAGGAAGGTGACAAGCTCGCCTTCCTATTTGCTGTCGAGGGCGGAGCCTATGATGAAGGCCCCTCCCGTGCCGTCCTCCGCGACGGGCACCTTCTTGGTCTGCGGTGGCTCGGCTCTGGATCTCTTGCTCTTGTCGGCAGAGCTCTCTGGCACGTCCTCAACGGTAGCACAACACCTCGAGGAGGTGTGCTTGCCGAAGTGGGTGCGAGAGGTCTTGCTGGGCTTCTTCTTTCCTCCCGGGCCTTCGGCGGCAGGAGCAGGTGCCTTGACGTCAGCTGCTGCAACTGCTTCCCGGTAGAGTTGGTCGGCGAAGATCAGCGCTTCCTTCTTGTCAGAGGGGACGGAGATGATGGTCAACGGCCCAGGCATCTATAGCATGTTGTAGGCATAGTGTGATGCCGCCATGAACTTAGCTAGTGCCGGGCGGCCGAGGATCCCGTTGTAGGGCAAGGGGACCTCGGCCACGTCGAAGATGATCCTCTCCGTCCGGTAGTTCAACTCTCCTCCAAATGTCACGGGCAGTGTGACCTTTCCCTTCGGCTGGCTTCTCCCCGGATTGACCCCCTGAAACGTGCCCGTTTCCTCGAGGTCTCCGTCCGGGATTTGCAACCTTTTGATAATGACATGCGAGATCAAGCTCAGGCCGGCCCCGCCGTCAACCAACATCTTGTTCACCCTGAGGTTGCGTATTGTTTGGGAAACCAACAACGGCAAACACCCGACCGCAGTAGTGCGATCAGGGTGGTCCTCGGCGTCAAAGATGAGGGGCGTGCTGGACCATTTTAGTGGCTTCTGAGCGTCGAACAACGGCTCTGTTGCTGTAACCTCTCGCGCCCACTGCTTGAGCTGGCGGTGAGAGGTGTGCAGCGAGGCGTCACCATCGACGCACATGGCCTCCATAGCCTTCTGGAACCCTTGCTCACCAGACTCGTCATCCTCGTCGTCTTCTTGTTTCTTGTCACGGCCCCGGGCGGGCCTCTCTTGCTGGTTGTCCTTGTCGGGGCGGCCTCCTTGGCCACTGTGCTTCTTGCTGGATCCCTTAGCACCATCCTGGTCCTTCTCCTTGTCCCGCCTTTCGTACTCAGCCTTTTGCTTCTCAGCAAGCAGCTCGACTTGTCGGCAGTTCTGGAGATCGCGGCCCTTGGTGCGGTGGATCTTGCAGTATTGCTTGCTGGAGCTTCCTGGCTTGTCGGTGGCCGCCAAGGCCCGGCAGGCGGCGCACCCGGCAATCTCCTTGCTGGGGGTGTCTGCCTTGACCTTCTTGCTGGCACCGGTATCGTCAGATCCCTCAACGGCAAGCACGGCCTTGCCTTTGCGTTTCCTGTTGCGATGCCGGCCCTTCTTCGTCGGGGCGGCGGTGTCCTCATAGGTAGAGTCGGTTTCCGCGCCGACGTCTTCGCCGGGGTACTTCCTTCCCTCTTCAGCCCGGGCGCACCTGTCGGCCAGAACGTAGAGCTCGGCCACATCCTTAACCTTGGTCATCGCCAACTCCCCGTGCATCTTGCGATTGCGCACGTTTTGATGGAACGCGCTAATCACAGCGGCGGGATGAACATCGGGTATGTTGTACTGCACCCGGCTGAATCTCTGGATGTACTTGCGCAGGGTCTCCCCTTCCTTCTGGGGAATGATATGCAGATCACTGGCCTGGCCATGAGCTTGGTGGCCTCCTGTGAAGGCGCCAATGAGCTTGGTGGTTCGAGCGTCTTCGTGAGCTCGTTCCTGAAGGACCTGGCGCTGGTCGCGGAGGGTCCATGGATCGGACGACGCTATGGAGATGTTATCACCAGCGTCGTCGCGATGGGCCGACGCCCGCGGCGGCCGTTGAGGAGGAGAAGAGTGCACCGTAGCCGTAGCTCCCCCAATCCTCCCAGCGCTAGCATGTGGTGGTTTGGTGGAGCGCCGACCCGAGGGCCCCGCCGGTCGTGGATCGTCTTTGTTCACGACGACGACGAGGCTCTGGATGGTGGCCCTCCACTCATCGAGCTTCTCCGCAGCGGGAGGGAAGTCGAGGAGCAGTTGTGCGCGCGCCAAGGCTTCCGCTGGCATGGGTGGCGGTGACAGCTGAGTGGATCGTGGCGCGCTTCGACTTCTAACTACGTTAGAAGGAGCTCTGTCACGACCCAGCGGCTGCGTGCCATTTTCACCAGTGCTTCGGCGAGCGTGTTGAACTCCTTCATCTTGCTGACGACGCACATGGCTCTTCCCACGGCAGTGCTCAGGGTCACCAACGTGGTGACGCTGTTCGGCGCGCACACCATGGGAAGAACGCGCGGTGGTCACCGGTGTATGCGTCCTGGAGGTCTCCGCGCCGCCCGGAATCGGCACAACGACACCCCAGGAGGGCCCCACGCCACCGGCAGGGGGCCCAGCTCCATCTTTGGAACCGGCGGCGTGGGGCTGATCGTCTGGTGCATGAACGACGCCGTCCGCCAGGCTCCGACTGCCTGGGTGGTGCTGGTGTTCGCGAGCCGTGGCTCGAGTCCTGTCCGCGACTGGTCCGCTGCTCGTCCGCACCGGCACGGGCCGTTCGGCCCCCAACGAGCCGATCGCCGTGGCCGTCTTCTTCTTAGGGGCCATGGCGACGAAGAAACGCTAGGCTAACTACCAGACCAGATTCTCACAATTGCGCGCCCCCTACCTGGCGCGCCAAAGATGTCGGTGGGAAACGACACCTATGGGATCACAAGAATCCCTACTGCGGTTGCAGGGCGCGGGGTCGAGAGAAGAGCGGGTCTAACAGAGAGAACGCGGTTCGTTTATCCAGGTTTGGGCCGCGAGGATGCGTAAAACCCTAGTCCTGCTTTGGTGGATGCATTCTGAGTTCTTGAACTAGCTACGGGGTGTAACGAGCTCCAAAAAGCCGAATCCTTCTCCTGGTCGCTTTGGGCCTCCTTTTATAGGAAAAGGTGTTGCCACAGTGGCACACAGGAGGTGGAAAGGCAACAGTGTTGCGAGGTTATCCTGGTATTAAAGGACAAAGTGCATTTAATGCGAGGCTCAGGTGTCCCTTCACTTTATAGGGGACGGGGGCGAGGCCCGTCCCATCTGTCGCCGCTCCTCCAAGCTTCCACACGCGCCCTGGCCAGCGATGCATGCGGTGCCATGTAGGAAGGCAGGCAGCTGAGGTGGCGCAGTGGTGGAGCCTCCACGAAGGGCTGCATATTGCCACGCAGGTGCCTGCCCAGCTGGTTGGGTCGGCAGCTGCATGCGAACGGCGGCGGAGACTTGGCTGGTGCGAGCCCAACAGTGGCCCTGCTGGTGCGCTTGGCGAGGGCCTTGCCGGGTGGCCCTGCAAGGGTCTTTCCGTGGCGCGTAGGCATCCCCGGCAAGGATCTTGCCGGGGGTCTTGTGGGTTTCTTCGGTGAGGATGGCTGCCTTCCTATCCTCATTTGATTTTGACTATTCTTTCTCTTCACAAAGATCTGCATGCCACCACAAAGGTGCCTCCGAGCCCTGTCCCAATGCATTTGTCGAGTGTTGGTGGGCTTGAGGGTGGCTCTCTCGACTGGCGTGGGCGAGCTGCCCCGGTAAGGGTCTTGCTGGGGCCGCTGAGGCTGCCCCGGCAAGGGTCCTTGCCGGGGAAACATGCTTCATCCATCTGATCTTTGTGGCCTTGGTCCTTGTCGTTGCTTTGCTTCGTTGTGCCTTCCGCTTCTCTCCGGCTCCTCTTTCCCTGCCCTGTTACGCGCGGCCGTGGCGGGAGGCTCTGACTGCCCGTGCACAAGTAAAGGGGTCAAAACGGGAGCCCCTACTTTTGTACACCGACAATATGTGTTTTGCTTGGAGCGTCTTGTATGATTTGAGTCTTTGCTTTTTAGTTTACCACAATCATCCTTGCTGTACACACCTTTTGAGAAAGCCATACATGAATTGGAATGTCTTAGAATACTCTATATGCTTCAATTATATCTATTGAGCTATATAGTTTTGCTCTAGTGCTTCACTTAGATCTCTTAGAGCACGGTGGTGGATTTGTTTTATAGAAACTATTGATATATCATGCTTCACTTAGATTATTTTGAGAGACTTAAATAGCATGGTAATTTGCTTAATAATCTTAATATGCTTGGTATTCAAGATTTGTAAAACATTCTTTTGAGTGCGTTGAATACTAAGAAAAAGGTTTGATGCTTGATAATTGTTTTGAGATATGAGGATGGTGATATTAGAGTCATGCTAGTTGACTAGTTGTGAATTTGAGAAATACTTGTGTTAAAGTTTGTGATTCCCGTAACATGCATGTATGGTGAACCGTTACGTGATGAAGTCGGAGCATGATTTATTTATTGATTGTCTTCCTTATGAGTGGCGGTCGGGGACGAGCGATGGTCTTTTCCTACAAATCTATCCCCCTAGGAGCATGCGCGTAGTACTTTGCTTTGATAACTTCTAGATTTTTGCAATAAGTATATGAGTTCCTTATGACTAATGTTGAGTCGATGGATTATACACACTTTTCCTTCCTTCCACCATTGCTAGCCTCTCTAATACCGCGCACCTTTCGCCAGTATCATACACCCACCATATACCTTCCTCAAAACAGCCACCATACCTACCTATCATGGCATTTCCATAGCCATTCCGAGATATATTGCCATGCAACTTTTCACCATCCCGTTTATTATGACGCGCTCCATCATTGTCATATTGCTAGCATGATCATGTAGTTGACATCATATTTGTGGCAAAGCCACCATTCATAATTCTTTCATACATGTCACTCTTGATTCATTGCATATCCCGGTACACGGCCGGAGGCATTCATATAGAGTCATATTTTGTTCTAAGTATCGAGTGTAATCGCTGAGTTGTAAGAAAAATAAAAGTGTGATGATCATCATTTTTAGAGCAGTGTCCCATGTGAGGAAAGGATGATGGAGACTATGATTCCCCCACAAGTCGGGATGAGACTCCGGGCGAAAAAAAGAGGCCATAAAAAATAGAAAAGGCCCAAATAAAAAAAATGAGAGAAAAAGAGAGAAGGGACAATGTTACTATCCTTTTACCACACTTGTGCTTCAAAGTAGCACCATGATCTTCATGATAGAGAGTCTCTCATTTTGACACTTTCATATACTAGTGGGAATTTTTCATTATAGAACTTGGTTTGTATATTCCAATTATGGGCTTCCTCAAAATGCCCTAGGTCATCGTGAGCAAGCGAGTTTGATGCACACCCACTTAGTTTCTTTTGTTGAGCTTTCATATACTTATAGCTCCAGTGCATCCGTTGCATGGCAATCCCTACTCACTCACATTGATAATCTATTGATGGGCATCTCCATAGCCCGTTAATACGCCTAGTTGATGTGAGACTATCTTCCCCTCTTTTTGTCTTCTCCACAACCACCATTCTATTCCACATATAGTGCTATATCCATGGCTCACGCTCATGTATTGCGTGAAGATTGAAAAAGTTTTGAAAATGTCAAAAGTATGAAACAATTGCTTGGCTTGTCATCGGGGTTATGCATGATTTAAATACTTTGTGTGGTGAAGATAGAGCATAGCCAGACTATATGATTTTGTAGGGATAACTTTCTTTGGCCATGTTATTTTGAGAAGACATAATTTCTTTGTTAGTATGCTTGAAGTATTATTATTTTTATGTCAATATAAACTTTTGTCTTGAATCTTTTGGATCTGAATATTCATACCACAATTAAGAAGAGTTACATTGAAATTATGCCAAGTAGCACTCCGCATCAAAAATTCTTTTTTAGCATGTACGTACTCGAGGACGAGCAGGAATTAAGCTTGGGGATGCCTGATACGTCTCCAACGTATCTATAATTTTTGATTGCTCCATGCTATATTATCTACTGTTTTGGACTATATTGGGTTTTATTTTCCACTTTTATATTACTTTTGGGACTAACCTATTAACCGGAGGCCCAGCCCAGAATTGCTGTTTTTTGCTTATTTCAGTGTTTCGAAGAAACAGAATATCAAACGGAGTCCAAACGGAATGAAACCTTCGGGACCGTGATTTCCTCACCGAATATGATCCAGGAGACTTGGACCCCACGTCAAGAAAGAAGGGAGGCAGTCACGAGGGTGGGGGCGCGCCCCCTGCCTCGTGGGCCCCCCTTTGCTCCACCGAGGTACTCCTTCCTCCTATATATACCTACGTACCACCAAACGATCAGATACGGAGCCAAAAACCTAATTCCACTGCCGCAACCTTCTGTACCCACGAGATCCCATCTTGGGGCCTGTTCCGGAGCTCTGCCGGAGGGGGAATCCACCATGGAGGGCTTCTACATCATCATCACCATAGGAAGTATGTTAGAATTAGATGTGTTTGTCACGTGTTTTATGATGCTCTCTTTGTGTCAATTCTTGTCTTTCATGTGAGCATCATTAAAATTATCAATGCCTAGCTAAAAGGCTTTAAAGAAAAGCGCTTGTTGGGAGACAACCCAATATTTTCCCTTGCTGTTATTCAATAAATCTTTGATATAGCCTCTGGTTAGATGTTTTTATATGTTTTAATTAGTGTTTGTGCCAAGTTAAACCCATAGGATCTTCTTGGATGATAGTTATTTGATCTTGCTGTAATTTCCAGAAACTTTCTGTTCACGAAAACAATTGTTAAAAATCACCAGAACGTGATAAAATAGTGATTACAATTGCTGATGATCAATAAACAAATTTCCTAGGTCGTCCTATTTTGGCTGAATTTTTGGAGTTCCAGAAGTTTGCGTTAGTTACAGATTACTACAGACTATTCTGTTTTTGACAGATTCTGTTTTTCGTGTGTTGTTTGCTTATTTTGATGAATCTATGGCTAGTAAGATAGTTTATAAACCATAGAGAAGTTGGAATACAGTAGGTTTAACACCAATATAAATAAAGAATGAGTTCATTATATTACCTTGAAGTGGTCTTTTGTTTTCTTTCGCTAACGGAGCTCACGAGATTTCTGTTGAGTTTTGTGTTGTGAAGTTTTCAAGTTTTGGGTGAAATATTTTGATGGATTATGGAACAAGGAGTGGCAAGAGCCTAAGCTTGAGGATGACCATGTCACCCCCAATATAATATAAGGACACCAAAAATTCAAAGCTTGGGGATGCCCCAGAAGGCATCCCCTCTTTCGTCTACTTCCATCGGTAACTTTACTTGGAGCTATATTTTTATTCACCACATGATATGTGTTCTGCTTGGAGCGTCTTGAATGATTTGAGTCTTTGCTTTTTATTTTACCACAATCATGCTTGCTGTACACACCTTTTGAGAGAGGCATACATGAATTTGGAATTTGTTAGAATACTCTATGTGCTTCACTTATATCTTTTGAGCTATATAGTTTTGCTCTAGTGCTTCACTTATATCTTTTAGAGCACGGTGGTGGATTTGTTTTAAAGAAACTATTGATCTCTCATTGCTTCACTTAGATTAATTTGGGAGTCTTAAATATCATGGTAATTTGCTTAAATAATCCTAATATGCTTGGTATTCAAGATTTGTAAAACTTTCTTATGAGTGTGTTGAATACTATGAGAAGTTTGATGCTTGATAATTGTTTTGAGATATGAAGATGGTGATATTAGAGTCATGCTAGTTGAGTAGTTGTGAATTTGAGAAATACTTGTGTTAAAGTTTGTGATTCCCGTAGCATGCACATATGGTGAACCGTTATGTGATGAAGTCGGAGCATGATTTATTTATTGATTGTCTTCCTTATGAGTGGCGGTCAGGGACGAGCGATGGTCTTTTCCTACCAATCTATCCCCCTAGGAGCATGCGCGTAATACTTTGCTTTGATAACTTGTAGATTTTTGCAATAAGTATATGAGTTCTTTATGACTAATGTTGAGTCCATGGATTATACGCACTCTTCTTCCATCCGCCATTGCTAGCCTCTCTAATACCGCGCACTTTTCGCCGGTATCATACACTCACCATATACCTTCCTCAAAACAGCCCCATACCTACCCATCATGGCATTTCCATAGCCATTCTGAGATATATTGCCATGCAACTTTCCACCATGCCGTTTATTATGACACGCTCCATCATTGTCATATTTCTTAGCATGATCATGTAGTTGACATCGTATTTGTGGCAAAGCCACCGTTCATAATTATTTCATACGTGTCACTCTTGATTCATTGCATATCCCGGTACACCGCCGGAGGCATTCATATAGAGTCATATTTTGTTGTAAGTATCGAGTTGTAATTGTTGAGTTGTAAGAAAATAAAAGTGTGATGATCATCATTTTTAGAGCATTGTCCCAAGTGAGGAAAGGATGATGGAGACTATGATTCCCCCACAAGTCGGGATGAGGCTCCGGACAAGAAATAAAATAAAAATAAAAAATAAAAGAGGCCACAAAAAAAGAGAAAAGGCCCAAATATAAAAATAAAAAATGAGAGAAAAAGTGATAAGGGACAATGTTACTATCCTTTTACCACACTTGTGCTTCAAAGTAGCACCATGATCTTCATGATAGAAAGTAGCACCATGAGGCTCCGGACGAGAAATAAAATAAAAATAAAAAATAAAAGAGGCCATAAAAAAAAGAGAAAAGGCCCAAATATAAAAATAAAAAATGAGAGAAAAAGTGATAAGGGACAATGTTACTATCCTTTTACCACGCTTGTGCTTCAAAGTAGCACCATGATCTTCATGATAGAGAGTCTCTAATTTTGTCACTTTCATATACTAGTGGTAATTTTTCATTATAGAACTTGGCTTGTATATTCCAGTGATGGGCTTCCTCAAAATGCCCTAGGTATTCGTGAGCAAGCGAGTCGGATGCACACCCACTTAGTTTCCTTTGTTGAGCTTTCGTATATTATAGCTCTAGTGCATCCGTTGCATGGCAATCCCTACTCACTCACATTGATATCTATTAATGGGCATCTCCATAGCCCGTTGATACGCCTAGTTGATGTGAGACTATCTTCTCCCTTTTTGTCTGCTCCACAACCACCCTTCCATTCCACCCATAGTGCTATATCCATGGCTCACGCTTATGTATTGCGTGAAGATTGAAAAAGTTTTGAGAATGTCAAAAGTATGAAACAATTGCTTGGCTTGTCATCGGGGTTGTGCATGATTTAAATACTTTGTGTGGTGAAGATAGAGCATAGTCAGACTATATGATTTTGTAGGGATAACTTTCTTTGACCATGTTATTTTGAGAAGACATAATTGCTTTGTTAGTATGCTTGAAGTATTATTATTTTTATGTCAATATTAAACTTTTGTCTTGAATCTTTCGGATCTGAATATTCATACCACAATTAAGAAGAATTGCATTGAAATTATGCCAAGTAGCACTCTGCATCAAAAATTCTGTTTTTATCATTTACCTACTTGAGGACGAGCAGGAATTAAGCTTGGGGATGCCTGATACGTCTCCAACGTATCTATAATTTTTTATTGCTCCATGCTATATTATCTACTGTTTTGGACAATATTGGGCTTTATTTTCCACTTTTATATTATTTTTGGGACTAACCTATTAACCGGAGGCCCAGCCCAGAATTGCTGTTTTTTGCCTATTTCAGAGTTTCGAAGAAACGAAATATCAACCGGAGTCCAAACAGAATGAAAACTCCGGGAACGTGATTTTCTCGCCGAACTTGATCCAGGAGACTTGGACCCTACGTCAAGGAAGCTTCAAGGAGGGCACGAGGTAGGGGGCGCGCCCTCCACCCTCGTGGGCCCCATTATGCTCCACCGACGTACTTCTTCCTCCTATATATACCTATGTAGCCCCAAACGATCAGATACAGAGCCAAAAACCTAATTCCACCGCCACAACCTTCTGTACCCACGAGATCCCATCTTGGGGCCTGTTCCGGAGCTCCGCCGGAAAGGGAATCCACCATGAAGGGCTTCTACATCAACATCATAGCCCCTCCGATGAAGTGTGAGTAGTTTACCTCAGACCTTCGGGTCCATAGTTAGTAGCTAGATGGCTTCTTCTCTCTTTTTGGATCTCAATAGAATGTTCTCCCCCTCTCTCGTGGAGATCTATTCTATGTAATCTTCTTTTTGCAGTGTGTTTGTTGAGACCGATGAATTGTGGGTTTATGATCAAGATTATCTATGAGCAATATTTGAATCTTCTCTGAATTCTTTTATGTATGATTGGTTATCTTTGCAAGTCTCTTCGAATTATCAGTTTGGTTTGGCCTACTAGATTGGTTTTTCTTGCAACGGGAGAAGTGCTTAGCTTTGGGTTCAATCTTGCGGTGTCCTTTCCCGGTGTGATGAGGGGCAGCAAGGCATGTATTGTATTGTTGCCATCGAGGATAACAAGATGGGGTTTTTATCATATTGCATGAATTTATCCCTCTACATCATGTCATCTTGCTTAAGGCGTTACTCTGTTTTCATTAACTTAATACTCTAGATGCATGCTGGATAGCGGTCGATTAGTGGAGTAATAGTAGTAGATGCAGGTAGGAGTCGGTCTACTTGTATCGGACGTGATGCCTATATACATGATCATACCTAGATACTCTCATAACTATGCTCAATTCTGTCAATTGCTCAACAATAATTTGCTCACCCACCGTAAAATACTTATGCTCTTGAGAGAAGCCACTAGTGAAACCTATGGCCCCCGGGTCTATTCTCATCATATTAATCTCCCATCACTTTATTATTGCTTTGCTTTTTATTTTACTTCGAATCTTTATACCAACAATATTACCTATCATATCTATCAGTTCTCACTCTCGTAAGTGACCATGAAGGGATTGACAACCCCTATTCGCATTGGTTGCGAGGAGTTATTTGATTTGTGCAAGTACGAGGGACTCGCGCAAGGCCTCGTACTGGATTGATACCTTGCTTCTTAAAAACTGAGGGAAATACTTACGCTACTTTGCTGCATCATCCTTTCCTCTTCGGGGAAATCCAACGTAGTGCTCAAGAGGTAGCATGGAGCCAGTCGTCCCAAAGTTCAACCCATGGTCTTCTTGTCCGATCACCTTCGATCGCAGGGACCACCCCACTAGTATCCGTCATGGAGGTTCTGCCGCATTGGTCCTTGACCCCATCATTGACGGATTTCACCTCACTCGAGTCCTTATGGACGGTGGCAGCAGCCTGAACCTGCTCTATCAGGATACAGTGCGCAAAATGGGTATAGACCCCTCAAGGATCAAACCCACCAAAACCACCTTTAAAGATGTCATCCCAGGTGTAGATGCCTGTTGCACGGGCTCAATCACACCGGAAGTGGTCTTCGGATCCCCGGACAACTTCTGAAGCGACGAATTAATCTTTGATATCGTCCCCTTACGCAGTGGCTATCACGCACTGCTCGGACGAACCGCATTTGTCAGATTCAATGTGGTACCGCATTATGCATACCTCAAGCTCAAAATGCCAGGACCTCGCGGGGTTATAACAGTTAATTGAAACACAGAACGCCCGCTCCGCACGGAGGAGCACACTACGGCCCTCGTAGCAGAAGCGCAAAGCAACCTTATGAGGCAAACCGCCAATTTGGCGAAAAAGACCCCGGACACCTTCAAGCGAGTCCGGAGTACCCTGCAGGAGGATCGCCAGGCACATTTAGAGCTCGCCTAGCAATCCGGCCTCCGTCCCAGCCCCAGTGAAGCGGCGAAATTTACGGCGCGCGTACATAATTATGCACTCAAAATACCATGGGCACAGGCGGAGGCACGACCATGGCATGGCCCACAATGCGGCTCAACCGCTTCAGGACCTGTATACCTTTAACATTTTCTTCCTTTCAGGCCCCTATTCTATGAAGACCCTCTCCGATCGTCTGATTGTCGAATCCATTATGGGAAGGAAATACCAAGAAAGCAAGAAGCTATGACATACAAGGGAATCCCCAGGTGGTCTCTGATAACGATCAATGTACCTATTTTACATACCCATACACAGCTTGCCCTTGGATAGGACATGTCAAATAGTCCTATTTTTTGCTTATTGCACTACTTGTATA
This sequence comes from Aegilops longissima, assembly GCA_021605205.1. Classification (NCBI taxonomy): domain Eukaryota; kingdom Viridiplantae; phylum Streptophyta; class Magnoliopsida; order Poales; family Poaceae; genus Aegilops; species Aegilops longissima. The sequence goes on along the minus strand of CM038677.1, from coordinate 597,577,341 downwards.
CATATGCTTTGACGTATCATTTAAATAACAATGTATAGCGTTAGCTTATTATCGCATCTCCTTTTTTCCTTGTCTGCTTATTTACGACAAATTGCACCCCTACATTCTGATACGACTAGTGCGCCAGGGGCTTCGTTGTACCCCATAACACGGCATGAAAAGTCCGAACACTTTCGACATTGCGGCACCCCGAACTTATAGCATTATATGCATCAGCTCCGAATCATGTCTTGGGTCAATAGTTGGGTTTGCCCGGCTCCCATGTTTTGGTACCTTACGTTCCGCTATATCGGCTAAGGTAGCGCTGGGAGAACTACTGCGATTGTGTCCCGGTTCTTCCGGACGAACACCTTAGTAGAGAAAGCCGAAAACTGACTGTCATGATGAGGCGAGAGCTGGTCGCTGTTCGGGAGGTCTCAAATCCTTAAAGATTTTTTCCGCTTCGGGCGAGGAGTCGGCCTTGTCCGATTTAGGCATACATAGCGCCCCAAGTTCGGCCCTCCGAATATTAGGGGCTTCACCAAAATTTAAAATTGTAGACTTCTATGGCTAAGTGAGAGTGATAAAGCTTTATAGTCCGATTGCCTGGTTCGTTGTGCTGACACCTCCTTCAAAGGACCCAAAACTGGGATAAAGAGTGATCAGGTTTATCCCGAACACCTCAGTACTAGTTACATGGCGGCAGAAGCCGACGACTGGCCAACTCTCAAATTTTATAAACGGCCGCATAGAAGGTAATATTTTAAATTAACAAGTGTTACTTAGCGCACATGAACTCGTTTCATATTACAGGATCACATGAGTACATTCATTCAAATATTACATCCTTAGCACATTCCTCTGCCACAAGGCGAGCACCCTTCAGGACACTGTCATAATACTTTTCAGGGTGGCGATGCTCCTTGCCCTCCGGCGGCCCCTCCTTCACCAGCTTTTCGGCGTCCATCTTCGCCCAGTGCACCTTCGCCCGGGCAAAAGCCCTGCGTGCACCCTCAATGCAGGCGGACCACTTTATGACTTCAAACTGTGGGCAGGCATTCACAAGCCGCCTTACCAGGCCGAAATAGCTGCCAGGCAGGGGCTCACCAGGCCACATCTGGACTATAAGGCCCTTCATGGCCAGCTCGGCTGCCTTGTGAAGCTCGACCAGTTGCTTCAGCTGGTCGCTCAAGGGCATCGGATGTTCGGTCCCAGTATACTGAGACCAGAACAACTTCTTCGTCGAGCTCCCCTCCTTGGCCCGGTAGAACTCTGCGGCATCCAACACACTACTGGGTAGATCTGCGAACGCTCCTGGAGAGCTCCGAAATCGGGTAAGTAAAAGGAAAGTTTCCTTCACATGCTTGGTTTGCATAATGAATGCCTTACCCACCGCTATCTTCTTGACCACCTGAATCTCCTGGAGGGCCTTTCGGGCTTCGGCCTTGGCATTTTGTGCGTTCTTGAGGGCATTCGCAAGCTTGGACCCTTGCGTATTAGAGTCACGCTCTAAGGACTCATATTTTTTGACGAAGTCCTGGAGCTCTTGCTGAACCTCGCCGACTCGGGCCTCTTGCTCCTCGCGCTCGGCTCACTCCTTGGCCGCTTTGTCTTCGGCCTCGGACAATGCCTTCTTCAGGGCCGCCACTTCGGTCGTGGCCCCTAGCACAATTCATGATGATCCTATGAACAACCACCTTATTTTTCTTTATCAATATACATACGGGGTATAACTTACCTTTGTTCTCTTCGAGCTGCCTCTTGGTAAGGCCGAGCTCTTCTTTGGACCGTTCAAGGTCCCGCTTCAGTGCGGAGACCTCCGCCGTGCGAGCGGCAGCGGCCAGCAGCAAAGCCTGCTTATTCACATAGACATATTGTGATTAGACTCCTGTGGTTATTATTTGATCCTCTGTTCGGCCTTTCTTGGCGAACGCCAAACAGAGCATCAGGGGCTACTGTCTATGCTGTAACATTTTCTCATAATTTCATTACTTACCTCAAAGCCTGTTAGGAGGCTGGCACAGGCTTCAGTTAGTCCGCTTTTGGCGGACTGAACCTTGTTTAACACTGCACGCATGATAGTGCAGTGCTCTTCGTCAATGGAAGCGCCACGAAGTGCTTCCAGTAAATTGTCCGATGCCTCTAGATGGACAGAGGCCATCGGCATAGATGGCTTGCCCCCCTTGGTGAGGGGTCACCTGACAGAGTCCGGACCCACTGGAGGTTCCGGCGCAGTATTCGGCTGGGGGCCAAACTTGCTGCCCCCGTCATTGGAGCCCATGGGAATCTTGCTCCCCATGCGCCCAGCGTCTGGAATGTCGCCTTGGGGTGCCTCCGAAACTGTCTCCCCTTGGTTCAGTGCCCTTTGAGACAACACCTCGACGTCGTCCGTAGGGCGGGGGGAGGAGGCGGTCGGGAGTGAATCGCTCTTCATCTCCGACGAGCTCAAAGACTCCTCCGAAGAGGATACGTCGATATGGGCTTTGGACGGACTGCGTGATCGTGTTCGGCATGATAAGAAGCAATAAAATAAAACATACCAAGAACTATTATGGTATCTGAATACTTACGACTTCGCCAGGGGCTTCTCCCTGGGTAACCACTCCTCGTCGCTAAAAGCGGCCGTCGTGGAGCAGTCCGGAAGGAGAGTCCTTCCCTTCTTGGACCCTTCGGCCTCCCCTGACGGGGCGGCCTTCCTTTTCATGTGTCCCCTTGGCGGGGGGGGGGGGGGGAGAACTTTCCTCTTCCCCCTCCTCGTTTTCGTGGGAGGAGGGCGCTTCGGTGTTATCGGACGATGAGTCCGACATGACCTTGCACCGGAGACCTTTCCTGGTCCCCGCGGCTTTCTTCTTGGCCTTCTTCTCCGGTGCCTCATAAGGTGCTGGAACCAGCATCTCTGTTAAGAGAGCATCTGCTGGATCTTCGGGCAGAGGGGCTGGACAGTCGATCTGCTCCACTGTCGTGACCCAGTCCTGTTAAATGGCGTGGAGGCTTAGATCCCTCACATGATTATACTGGGGAAAGAAACAACTTATGAGATATAAGGAGCTTACCGGATTGGCATGCCGCTTCGCGCTGAGTCCGCGATCTTCGGTAAGGGGAGGAGGTACCTCAGCGGACTTGAACAACACCTTCCAGATGTCTTGGTGCGTCGTGTCCAAGAGCTCTCGCAGTGTCTGGTGCTTAGCCGGGTCGAACTCCCACAAATTGAATGCCCGTCTTTGACACGGAGGATCCGGCGGAAGAGCATGACTTGGACCACGTTGACAAGCTTGTTTTCCTTGCTTATCATGTTTTTGACGCATTTCTGGAGTCCGGTCAGCTCCACCGATGAACCTCAGGATAGGCCCTTCTCTTTCCAGGAGGTGAGCCGCATGGGGATGCCGGACCGAAATTCGGGGCCCACCACCCAGTTGTTGGCGCGCGGCTCGATGATGTAGAACCACCCCGATTTCCACCCCTTTACGGTCTCCACATAGGAGCCTTCAAGCTAGGTAACATTGGGAATTTTGCCCACCATGGCGCCTCCGCACTCCGCTTGCTGGCCGACCACCACCTTCGGTTTAACGTTGAAGGTCTTCAGCCACAGGCCAAAGTGGGGCTTGATGCGGAGGAAGGCCTTGCACACGTTGATAAACGCCGAGATGTTGAGGATGAAATTGGGGGCCAGATCATGGAAGTCCAGCCCATAGTAGAACATGAGCCCGCGGACAAATGGGTGGAGGGGAAATCCCAGCCCGGAGACGAAATGGGTAATAAATATAACCCTTTCATGGGGTTCGGGGGTAGGAACGATCTGCCCCACGTCTGGGAGCCGGTGCGCGATATCTGCCGCCAGGTATCCGGCTTCCCGGAGCTTCATAATGTTCTCCTCCGTAACGGAGGAGACCATCCACTTGCCTCCCGCTCCAGACATGTTTGGAGTGGTTTTGCGGAGAAAATGCGAACTTGGGCGCTGGAGCTCGAGTGCGCGAGAATGGATGGGCAGGGAAGAAGAAGGCGTGGTTAAAAAGGAGGAGTCCTTGTCCCTTTATAAAGGCGGAGCAAACTGTGTGCCTCCTCACCTACCTGGTAAACTTTCTTATTCCCCAAGCGCCGTAATTGATGGCACGGTTGGGTTACCCACACCCGTATTGATGAGAATCCCATGATAATGGGACACAATCTCTGCTTCGACAAGACATGCCAAGAAAACCGCCTCGCAATATGTGCAGTAGCTGGTTGAGAAAAACGGTTCGAATAATGACCAGGCCATGGCGTGATGTCACGCTATGAAAAGTTGTCAGCAGATTAGATTTGTGGAAATATTATACTCTCTATGATGGTATGTGGAATTTGTTTTGCAGAGTCGGACACTATCCTTGTGTTCAAAATCTTCTATGGAGTATTCGGAGGAAGAACCCGCCTTGCAATGCTGAAGACACTCTGCGCGCTGGACTCATCGTCATTGAAGCCTGGTTCAGGGGCTACTGAGGGAGTCCTGGATTAGGGGGTCCTCGGACAGCCTGACTATATGCTTTGGCCGGACTGTTGGACTATGAAGATACAAGATTGAAGACTTCGTCCCGTGTCCGGATGGGACTCTCCTTTGCATGGAAGGCAAGCTTGACAATTTGGATATGTAAATCTCCTCCCTTGTAACCGACGGTGTAACCCTAGCCTCCTTTGGTGTCTATATAAACCGGAGGGTCTAGTCCGTAGGACAACAACAATCATAATCATAGGCTAGCTTCTAGGGTTTAGCCTCTACGATCTCGCGGTAGATCAACTCTTGTAATACTCATATCATCAAGATCAATCAAGCAGGAAGTAGGGTATTACCTCCATCGAGAGGGCCCGAATCTGGGTAAACATTGTGTCCCCCGCCTCCTGTTACCATCCGCCTTAGATGCACAGTTCGGGACCCCCTACCCGAGATTCTCCGGTTTTGACACCGACACATGGCGATGAAGAGCTGCTAAAGTAACCGCTAGACCGGATTTTCACAACTGCGCCCCTACCTGGCGCACCAAAGATGTCTGGGGAACGACACCTATGGGGTCACTGGGATCCCTTCTACGGTTGGCGGGCGCGGGGTTGTGCAAAGAGCGGGTCTAGGAGCCAGCACGAGGATCGTTTACCCAGGTTCGGGCCGCGTGGATGCGTAATACCCTAGTCCTGCTTTGGTGTATATTTGAGTGTTCTTGAGCTCTTGAACTAGCTATGATGTGTGTGTCATCCGAGAGATCCGAATCTCTCTCCAGTGCACCGCGGACAAAGGGGCTGCCACAGTGGCACACAGGAGGTGGAAAGGTATTACAGTGCACAAGCTTATCGCCTGCCATTACGGGACAGAACGCATTAATGTGCTCCTTAGGTGTCCCCTTGCTTTATGGGGACGGCAACGAGGCCCGTCCCGTCCGTCGCCGCTCCGTCTTGCTTCGACACGCGTTCGGGCCAACGAGGCATGTAGCGCCATGTAGGCTGGCAGGCTGCTGAGTTGGCGTGGTGGTAGGATCTTCACGAAGATCCGCATGCCACCACACAGGTGTTTGCTGAGTTGGCCTAGAGGCCGACCGTCGCCACGCAGGTGCCCGCCTAGTTGATGGGCTGGCAGCTGCATGGGAACAGCGGTGGCATCTTGGCAGATGTGGGCACGAGCCTTGCCGGGGGTCTTGTGGATCTAAGCAAGGATCTTGCCGAGGATCATCGTCTTCTGGTTCTCATCTGATATTGTGTGCTTCTGATCTTCACAAAGATCTGCATGCCACCATGGAGGTGCCTCCCGAGCCTTAGTTCCAATGTGGTTGATGGTGTTGGAACCCTTGGGCTCAAGGGTGGTGGCTCTGCTGGTGTCGGGCAAGTTGCCCCGGCAAGGTTCTTGCCGGGGCTATGGAGGCCGCCCCGGCAAGGGTCTTGCCGGGGGAGTTCACCTTGCCCCTCTGCTCTTTGTGTTTCTGTCTTGGTGTTGCTCCGGTTGTCTTGTGGCCTTGCTTCCTCTGCCCCTGACCTACTAAGTGTGGCCGCGGGCGCGGCTCTGACTGCCCGTGCACAAGTAAAGGGGTACAAAAAGGGCCCCTACTTTTGTACACCGACAAGAGGTCAATACTTTAGCTAGTCATGTGCCCACTCTTTTGGATTACAAAGACTTTAATTATGATAATTGCTCTTTAGTTTATTGTATTTCTTTGTTGCAATCTATGCTAAATTCACCCCTTGCTTATGAACAAAACAAAGCTTTTACTAAACATATTGTTGATGCTATGATGAAAGCTCTTGAAGAAAAATTGGAACTAGAAGTATCAATTCCTAGAAAATTGCATGATGAATGGGAACCTACTATCCAAGTCAAGATTAAAAATTATGAGTGTTTTTCTTTGTGTGACTTGGGTGCTAGTGTTTCTACAATTCCGAAATCTTTATGTGATGTACTTGGTCTTACCAATCTTGAAGAATGTTCCTTGAATTTGCACTTGGCGGATTCTACTATTAAAAAGCCTATGGGAAGAATTAATGATGTTCTTATTATTGTAAATAGGAATTATGTGGCCATAGATTTTATTGTTCTTGATATTGATTGCAATCCGTCTTGTCCAATTATTCTTGGTAAACCGTTTTTACGCACTATCGGTGCCGTGATTGATATGAAAGAAGGCAATATTAAGTTCCAGTTTCCTTTGAGGAAAGGTATGGAACACTTTCCTAGAACAAGAATTAAGCCACCTTATGAATCAATCATGAGGGCATCTTATGGATCTCGAACCAAAGATGACAAAACTTAGATCCTTGCTTTATACCTAGCTAAGGGCGTAAAACTATAGCGCTTGTTGGGAGGCAACCCAACGAATAAATTTTATTTTTGCTTTTTGCTTTCTGTTCTTGTGTGCTATCACAATTATGCTACTGTTATGATTGTGTTTTTTGTGTTTCAATTAGTGTCTGTGCCAAGTAGAACCAATAGGATCTTCTTAGGTGATAGTTGTTTGATCTTGCTGAAAAAGACAGAAACTTTGTGCTCACGAAAATAATTGTTAAAATTCATGAGAACGTGATAAAATGATAATTCTTTTTGCAGAAGATCAATATACAAATTATACAGGTTGTCCTAGTTTTTCCGAATTTTCGGAGTTCCTGAAGTATTTTAACAAATCATATTGCTACAGACTGTTCTGTTTTGACAGATTCTGTTTTCTTTGTGTTGTGTGCTTATTTTGATGGCTCTGTGGTTTTCTTTGATGAGTTTTTGCCATGTAAAAGTTGGAATACAGTAGATATAATACAAAAACTAAATAAGAATTGGTTTGATACAACACTTATATTAGTTATTTATTTTTCTTACACTAACGGATCTCACGAAGGTTTTGTTGAGTTTTGTGTGATTGAAGTTTTCAAGTTTTGGGTTATCTTACGATGGATGAAGGAAGGATGTAAGAGCCTAAGCTTGGGGATGCCCTAGAATCCCAAGATATTATCCAAAAATGAGCAACCAACTAAGCTTGGGGATTCCCCCGAGTGGCATCCCCGCTTTCTTCCAACAACTATCGGTATTTTACTCGAGGCTATATTTTTATTCATCACATGATATGTGTTTTTCTTGGAGCATCTTGTATGATATGTGTCTTTGCTTGTTTTATTTTGTGTTTTAAGTCATCAAACCTTGCTGGACACACCTATTTGAGAGATCTAAAATTATATCATGACTTGTTAGAATTTCTCTCTATGCTTCACTTAAATCTTTTATGAGCTAGGACTTGCTCTAGTGCTTCACTTATATCTTTTTTAGCACGGTGTGCTTTCTTATTTTTGAAGAAATGCTCTCTTGCTTCACTTAGATTTATTTGTGAGTTAGTAAAAGTTTGAAGAAATTCTCTCTTGCTTGACTTAAATTATTTTGAGAGAAAGAAAATTTGTTATGCTCATGATCTTCACTTATATTTGTTTGAGCTTGTGAAAAGCAACACATGAAAATTAGTCCCAAAGTGGTAGATATCCAAGAAGGATAAAGAAAAAGAAAATGTCATGAAGATCATTGGACAAAATAAACTTGATTCTTAGTAATTGTTTTGAGATATGATGATGTGATTTGTGAGTTATGTTGATGAGTAATTGTGCTCTAGTAAGAATATTGGTGTTAAGGTTTGTGATTCCCTATGCATGCACGAAAGTAAATAATCATGCAATGAAAATTATATCCTACTTGTGGTGCATTATTTGGTGTTAATTATGCTTAATGCTTGCTTATGAGAATTATTCGTTTCTTGGTTGGTCGCTTCCGAATCTTTTGCTAGCCTTCATTTTGCACTAAGTATGATCTCTACTTGTGCATCCAAAATCCTTTAAACCAGTTTTGCCACATGAGTCCACTATATATACCTATATGCAGTATTCTTTTGCCATCTCTAATTTTCAAAATAAACTTCTCTTTTGTGTGTTTGTTTCGCTCGCGGAACGGTAACAGGTGGCTAATATTTTCCATGCTGGATGTGTTATTCTCAAGATGAGTGTTTATTCACTTGTCATTGCACGAGAGTAAGGCAACGGTTTTAGGGATGCCCAGTCCCGAAATGAAAAAATGAATTTACTTTATGTTGTCAAATAATAAATTCCTTGGAAAGTGTTGGTATGGAGGGCACCCATGGATACAGTTAGCCATGGAAAGTGAAAGTATGGTGGAAAAAGGAATAAACTTTATTTTCTTCTTGGGAACCGCCTATGTCATATCTAGCATGGAAAGTGTTGGGAACTCTAAGTCGTTTTCGTTGGTGGGATGGATACACCTCCCAAAATGTTTTTATCTCTAATTTTTTTGTTTTGAGCTCTGTCACCTCTGCAAATCCCTTCTTCCCTCTGCGAAGGGCCTTTCTTTTACTTTATGCAATTTTTATTTTGAAATTTGAGTCTCCATCTTCTCTCATAAAAAGCACCAACTAGGAGGCAATATGATCGTGCTTAAGTATTGGGTGTAGTTAATATTCGAGTGTGTTTCGTGAATGGATCAATGTTTGAGCATGATGGGCTAGGGATAACTTATTTTAGCATTGATATTTTGGAAGACATGGTTGCTTGTTGATATGCTTGAGTATCTAAATTATTATGTCAAAACTAGACTATTGCTTTGAATCACATAAAAGTCCAAATGTCCATGCTATAAAGAAAAGAATATGATATGACATGATGAACAACACACCACATCAAAAATTCTGTTTTTATCACTTACCTACTCGAGGACGAGTAGGAGTTAAGCTTTGGGATGTTGATACGTCACCAACGTATCTATAATTTTTGATTGTTCCATGCTGTTTTATTATCAATCTTGGATGTTTTATAATCATTTTATATCATTTTTTGGTACTAACCTATTGACATAGTGCCAAGTGTGAGTTGCTATTTTCTCCATGTTTTTTATATCGCAGGAAATCAATATCAGATGAAGTCCAAATGCCACGAAACTCCATGATGATTTTTTATGGGACAAAAGGAAGGCAATGGGCCCTGGTTGCACCTGGGGGTGCCCCGAGGGGGCACAACCCACCAGGGCACGCCAGGAGGCCCAGGCGCGCCCTGGTGGGTTGTGCCCACCTCGGGTGCCCCCGGACTGCCTCTTTGCTCTATAAATACCCCAAAAATACCAAAACCCTAAAGGCGTCGACGAAATATTCATCCAGCCGCCGAAGAGTCCAGAACCACCAGATCCAATCTACACACCATCTCAGATGGGGTTCTCCACCTCCATTGGTGCCCCTCCGATGATGCGTGAGTAGTTCCTTGTAGACCTTCGGTCTGTAGTTAGTAGCTAGATGGCTTTATCTCTCTCGCTGAAGTTTCAATACAATGGTCTCTTGGAGATCCATATGATGTAACTCTTTTGCGGTGTGTTTGTTGGGATTTGATGAACTTCGAGTTTATGATCGGTTGTATCTTTTTATATCCATGAAAGTTATTTGAGTTTCTTTGATCTCTTATAGCCTCATATTTCTTCTCCGATATTTGGGTTTTGTTTGGCCAACTTGATCTATTTATCTTGCAATGGGAAGAGGTGCCCAGTAGTGGGTTCGGTCTTACGGTGCTCGATCCAGTGACAGAAAGGGAAACGATACGTATGTATCGTTGCTACTAAGGATAAAAAGACGAGATCTATATCTACCGCCATATAGATAAACGGATCTTGTCTACATCATGTCATCGTTCTTATTGCATTACTCCGTTTTTCCATGAACTTAATACACTAGATGCATGCTGGATAGCGGTCGATGTGTGGAGTAATAGTAGTAGATGCATGCAGGAGTCAGTCTACTATTATTGGACGTGATGCCTATGTAATGATCATTGCCTAGATATCGTCATAATTATTTGAAGTTCTATCAATTGCCCAACAGTAATTTGTTTACCCACCGTCTACTATTTTTCTCGAGAGAAGCCACTAGTGAAACCTACGGCCCCCGGGTATTCTTTCTTATATATTTGCTTGCGATCTATTTTTCCTTTGCATTTTTATTCAGATCTATTAAACCAAGAATCCAAAAATACTTTGCTGCACTTTATTTTATTTGTGATCTATTTATTCAATCTATTACAACTTTCTCCCGTCAACACACAATTTTTGGCGCCGTACCCCGAAAGGGATTGACAACCCCTTTAACACGTCGGGTTGCGAGGTGTTGTTATTTGTGTGCAGGGGTTGTTTACGTTGTGTTGCTTGGTTCTCCTACTGGTTCTATAACCTTGGTTTCATATCTGAGGGAAATACCTACCGCCGCTGTGCTGCATCATCCCTTCCTCTTTGGGGAAATACCGACATAGCTTCAAGCGACATCAGATGTATCAACTCCCCCAAGCTTAAACCTTTGCTTGTCCTCAAGCAATTCAGTTGATAAACTGAAAGTGATAAAGAAAAACTTTTACGAACTCTTTTGCTCTTGTTTGCATAAATAAGCTTAAACAACACCCAGGTTTTCAGCCAGCATTATAACTGACCATGTCGACAATAACTCTTAAAGATTATAATGACCCATATCAATGACATAATCAGCTAGCAAGCAATAATAAGATATCTCAAATAGCAACACATTGTCGAAACAACCATGATATAATATGACAATAGTGGTATCTCGCTAACCCTTTCTGAGACCGCAAAACATAAATGCAGAGCACCTCCAAAGTTCAAGCAGCAACTAAACATTGTAATTCATGGTAGAAAAGACCCAGTCATGATGCACCCAACATTAGCTACACACAATGCATAAATCATGACAGCTGTGCTCTACTCAGTTTCTGACGCTTGTTTTTAGAAGGTGGTGACACAACATAAAAGTAAATAGATAGTCCCTTCGCAGAGGGAAGTAGTGATTTGCAGAGGTGCCAGAGCTCAATTTTTAAAATAGAGGTAAATGATATTTTGAGACATGCACCCTTCTTATTCACTTCACGACCATCAGTTATCAACATCTTCCATGCTAAGAACGCTAGTGGCAGTTCCCAAGCGATAAAAGTAAAGGTTTTTGACTCCATTGGGAGTTTTTGTTTGATTATTTTAGAGATGAACTCTTTTTCATGTTTGCAGTTTGGGGCTGGTCATCCCTATTACCGCCCATTTTCTCGTGCGATGGCGAGTGAATAAACACTCGACCTAAGAATAACCCGCTTAGCACGAAAGATATCGACCACCTCCTGTCGTTCCATGAACGATCCAGGCACACAAAAATGATAATTTTTTAGAAGTTTTTAGAGGTGGCATATGCAAATTTACTTAGGACGGCAGGGTAATACCGTATATAGGTAGGTATGGTGGACTCATCTGGAATTACTTTGGGTTCAAGGTTTTTGATGTACAAGCAGAATTCCCACTTAGTACAGGCGAAGGCTAGCAATTAAGATTGAGAAGCGGCCAGCTAGAGAGCAACAACGATCATAACCATGCCTTATGCATAAGTAACATTGAACACTAGCATGAGTAGTATATGAACACCATGAACATAAATATTATAGAGCCTATGTTGGTTTTGATTCAACTACATGCATGAACATGTACCAAGTCAAGCCACTCAAACATTCAGAGGAGGATACCATATCATCATACTACATCACAATCATTTCAACACTATGTTGATATCTAATATAAATCATTATTAACTCCCAGCTACTTATGCATGGCATGAGAAACTATAATCTCTAATTTTCATTACAAACATGTGTGACACTCCAAAATTTTCCCTCTGGTTTTCTTCAAAATTTTGTTGGGTTTGAAGGAGGTCTCCAAAACCCTTCCAAAAATCTCTCTCAAAGCTTTTTCCCTTTAGCAAATATTTTTATTTTTGCATCTCCTTCAACTCTAGTGTTTGGTTTTAAAATTTCTTCTAATTGCCCTCTTCTCAATATTTCAAGAAGAATCTTTGGAGTTTATTTTCTTTCAAAAGGAAACTCTAGGAGTTTTTCATCCTCTCCCATATTTGAAACCATTCATGATTCTTCCATGCACCACATGGTAAAACCTTCCCAAGAATCTCTCCTTCCACTTTGGTACAACTCAAACATTCTGTCCAAACTAATAAAATCCATTTTTGGATTTTATTCCAATTATTTCTCCTCCCAAAATAATTCTGTCTTTTCTTTTGAGCCAAGGTGATTTGCAAAGCAAGTACCCTAATGCTTTTGATTTTTGATCTCAACTCCACACCCCTGGATAGTCCTTGGGATCCACAACCCAGAACCATCTTGATCCACTCTTCTTCTTTTCAAATATTTCAAATTTCACTCACTGCAAGTTTGGACCAGATTTTCCAAATTTGGTGAAATTCATATCCACACTTCTCCAAAAATTCTACCAAAATTCAGGCAACCTCTAGTTGCAATGAGAGACCACTCCACCAAAAATCAGCTCAAGGAAAAATCCCTGGATATCAGAATCATTTTGTCGAACACCTGGCATGCACTGTTCTGTTCACTTTTAGAAAGTTCAGAAGTTCAGTGTCAATCTTCGTCAGTAGCTTCAGTCACGAGTCCATAGTGCCCTTGGCATGTTGCTCGCAGCCTGGCCTGCCTGTCCGAAGCTCCACACGCGCGCTTGGCGCGTTCCTGGCGTCGGTGGCGCCCAGCCGCTTCTTGGCTGGCGTGCTTTTGCGGCGGCTGCACCACCGTAACGGCGACAGGAGGCAAAACTGCGGCGCAACGCCGTTCGGCGCCGCCCAAACATCCTGGTGGCTCCGCGTGGCCACCTCCTTGCCAGCGCACGCATGCGGCACCGTCCGCTTGGCACGCGCAGAGCGTGCTCTCTGCCGCCGACGGGCCGTGCGGCCGTTCCGTCGAGGGCAAGCCGTAAGCCTTCCTCCCGTGCTGAGCTGGACCCTAAAATGGCACCACTACTCCACCTAGTCGACGCTCAAGCTCCTAAGCCGACCGTCCACCCACAGCGCCGCCGTAATCACCTCGCCGGAGAACCCCGTTCTCGGCAACCTCCTCGGGCTGGCTATATATAGCCCCCCGTGCTTGCTCTCGCCCCCGCACACCTCCACTACCTCACCAGACCCCGCCTAGCCACTGGAGGGGCCTCGAGGGGCCTTTCTTCCTCGACTCCGGTCACCTCCGTCCGCCTCAGTTCGCACCGTTCTCTCTGTGAGAACTCCTCCGCCGCCTCGCCACGCCCGTAGCCTCGTACCACCTCCAGTAAGATAACCCCCACCTCAATTTTGGCCCCGCAGCTCCCTCCTGCGAGATCCACGACCACCCGAATCGCCGTCCGCCGGAGCAAGCATCGCCGCCGACGTAGTACTCGCCGGCGACCACCACCACCTCCCACAGACGCGGAAGGACGTGCTGATCACGAAGGTACCGTCCGATCACTCTGCCTCGCCGTGGATCGCAGCCGGCGACCACCGCACCTCTCGGGCGCCGTCACGCCCTGTTTCCCTCTTTTAAATTTTTAAACCCGACAGGTGGAGCCCGCCTGTCAGCCTCTCAGTCATTTCTTTTAAACGAAACGTTATCTGGACTTTTCCGCAGAACCCCCTGGAAGTTTTCTGTTTCATTACAGATGGGTCCCTAGACCAAAACTCTTATAACTTTTAATCAGAAAAGTATTTTAGATTGATTCTTTTTCTGTCCTCTTTAAAATTTTGTCTAGTTTTTTATCAGATTTATTTGAAAAATATTTGGAGTAATTTTTGTGCATGTCACGGTATTTACGTTAGCACGTATATTTTGTGTACCGTAGATGCCGAAGGAGGTGACGGAACCGTGAACTTCGCCGAGCTAGACCCCGACTACTCCGAACCAGGCAAGCAAAGTTTGAAATTTTGATATGATGAGTGTCTGGGCATGTTTGCATTATTTTTGTATCATGGCACGTTCATGAGCATTTTCGATGATAGTTTATCTCGTGAGCATTGAGGCAAATGAGCTCGGTAAATCCGTGAGTTGTTGGAAACTTGTTGCATGGCCATGTGTTGGCATGAGTATGGGTAAGATGGCAGTGTTGTAGCATGCCAGGCTTATGCCATATCGTTGGCCCAGTGTCAACATAATTGATCGATTCCGTCCGTCTTCCTTTCCGTACTACCACCTGTTTCCCGCAAGGGATACGGCCTAGTAGGTTGCAAACCACTTCCTGGTACACACCAAATCGAGAGGCCGGGATGAAGGTTCCATGGCCCTGGATTAAAGCCTTTCATCCGGTCAGGGGGCATGGGTGTTTCCGGTTGGGACCGAGAGGGGGGCACCCCTTAGAGCGCGCGTATATAAATTTGATCCCATGCTATTCGAGATTGTGATCTCCCCGTCTCAAAGTTTTTCTTAAACGCTGTCTAGGGTGATTCCTGGCAACGTGAGGTATGATGGGTGTGTACTAGCTAGTTGTGTTTCCTCTGAAATACCGTAAACGGAACTAGTCCTTCGTGACTACGGAAATCCGTTGGCTGTGGACAATTTTGGTACAAACTCTGCAGAGTCAAAATTCTTGAATTCACCTTATTCATGTCCAAGTACCATGATCGTCTCATCTGTCTAGTGTCGGTCTCGATGTGAAACTCCGAGAACCATTTGAGTATTAAATGTTTACTTTCCGTGAACGGACTAACCCGCTTATTGTCTTGTGATGAATATTTTCCGTGAGTACTATATCTTGTCGATTATGAATAATGAATTATAAGCCCTTTCTGCGATGTCGCCGACGTCCGATCGCAGCATTGTTGTTAATTATGTTCCTTATAAGCCCTTTCTGCGATGTCGCTCGACGTCCGATCGCGGCATTGTTATTATTTATTTTCATTATAAGCCCTTTACGTGATGTCGCTCGGACGTCCGATTGCTGCATTGTTGTTATTTATTTTCATTATAAGCCCTTTTCGTGATGTCGCTCGACGTCCGATCATGCATTGTTATTATTTATTTTCATTATAAGCCCTTTTCGTGATGTCGCTAAGACGTCCGATCATGACATTGTTGTTATTTATTTTCATTATAATCCCTTTCGCGATGTCGCTCGACGTCCGATCATGCATTGTTGTTATTTATTTTCATTATAAGCCCTTTTCGTGATGTCGCCAGACGTCCGATGCATGCATCATTGTTATTTACTTTTATTATAAGCCCTTTATGAGGTGTCGCCCAGACGCCCGACTGTGGCATGTTTTATTTATTTTCACCCTTCGAGGCGTCACTTCAGACACTCGATCGGTTTTGAGTTTATCCTTCCTTGGGTTTTTCGAGCGGACTACCGCCGATTCCCTTCTTATTTTATTTTTGCTATACTAATTTATGTGAGCATTGTTGAAATTAATCATGACTCATTCATGCATTCATTTGTTATATCTTTTGTCCGAACTGTCTTGCGAGTACTTTCAAAGTACTCACCTGGCTTGTTGATTTGGCGGATCTTGTGACGAAGGCGATCTCATGGATGAAGAATTTGATAGCGAGTCCGACGCCTAGAGGAATCCAGTCAGTCCGTGCGACCCTGGACTAGTCATTGTGATATATCCGCTTCGCTACCCAAATAAATTCATCGAGCCTCACCTCGGCGCTCGATGAGCCGCCGATCTGAGGCAAGACTTATTAACCACCCCGCTGTGTTATTCCACCAACCACTCATATCTCGAGTCAGTAGTATTTCCACCCCACACCTGTGAGTCATATTCGCCACTATGTATAATTATCGGCGTGTTTGTAATAATTGGTTGGGTATTTCAGTCCGACCCCTGTAATATTGTAATGTTACTGGCTTATTGTATCAAAGTTTTGTCTACCGGTATGAAGGATTTTTCCTCATATTGGACTTCATAGGTCGGTTGTTCAATAAATATTTTTATTGAAAAACCGGTCGTGACAACATGTTTAATCATAATGCGCTGAATCATGGATACTAGGTTAAACATATTTATACAGACAGAGCAAGTCGAGTTCATACCTGTTTCTCTCTGCCACGGCCAGCTCACCGAATATTGTCATTATTGCCTTTCACTTCCACGACCGAATGATATGGAAATAATAATAGTGCAAGAGTGCCATGGACTAAGCTCGAATCTGCAAACATTTTATTCAACAAGAGAAGACAAGGTAAAATGGGTCCTTTATTAGTCTAACAATTATTCATGTGAGAGCCACTCAACATTTTCATCGTAGTCTTCTCCTTGGTACAACTCAAATAGAAGGAAAAGAAATTCAGAGAAACACACTGAAATATTTTTGGACTTTTGTTGAACAAGCAAATAAAAAGCAAAGCCGAGAAAAACTATTTACACGGGAGTTCCCAACAAGCAAAAGAAGAACAAGGAAATCTTTTTGGATTTTGTCTTTAGTACTACTACTAAGCATGCATAGAAAGTAAATTACTACAACTAATTTTTTGGTTTTTCTAAAGTTTTTCAAACACACAAGAAGAAAGCAAGAACATAAATCTAAGCATGGATGATACAATGAAAAAGTGTGCACACCGACAAATGGAATAAATGGACATGAATGTCATGTCGGTGAGAAACACGTACTCCCCCAAGCTTAGGCTTTTAGCCTAACTTGGTAGTCGACCAGTAGCCTGGAGGGTAGTAAGGATCCTGAGGAGTAGACATCCACTCATCCCACTGTTGAGGTACCTGTGCAGCCTCTGCAGCAGCGTGAGCGTTCAAGTAGGCGATGATGTCTGCAGGCATAATCCTATATCCGCCCCTGGCAGCAGAATCAAACAAAGCAGGTGCAGGCAATGGAATAACATCACGAGTTGTAACACTATAGACCAGGTTATAAGGAATGGCAATATCAGGACGATCATGTGCAAGAAAGTGATGGTGTTCCATGGCTGCACGGTCTAGGTAAACCTTGGTCAGAGGGTAATCATGAGGGCGTAACTCAACCTCGAAGTGAGCCGCCAAACGAGTGGCAAAAATCCCACCATGTATTTTACCCTAGGATTTATTAAGATGCAGGCGACGAGCCATGACAGCTCCCAAGCTATACGTGTTGTCGTCCTCAAGTGCAAGACGTAAAACAACAAGGTCTGGTGAACTAAGTGCACCCACCTTCTCCCTAGCAAGCAAGCATTTGGTAATAAAATAGGCAAAGTAAAGAACAGCAGGAAAATGTAAGCCAGCGGCAGTGATGGCTGACACTCCTCTCTCATCACCCACAGTCAAAGTGCGATAAAAATCCTTGAACCCAGCCAGCCTAGGCTCAGCGAGACTCCCATCAGAAGGGATCATGCATATGTCTCAAAATTCAGTAAGTGGTATCTGATAGTTTTCAGCATATAAATCAAAGCTCACTTCAGGAGGATTATTTCTAGGCAGGAAAGTAAAGCTTTGAACAAAGATGTTTGTGAGGATTTGGTGCTGGTCACACTCATCTGCGATGAAGTCGGTAAGACCGGCATTGGCAATATATTGCATGAACTCCTCATGAATTCAAGCCTCTTGCAGGAACGGGATGTGGGGCCATTCGCACGGCCGTACCTCCGCCAACCTCCGAGGGTGGAGATCACCGTCAGAAGACTCCCCAATAACACCCTTGGAGTTCTTCGTTGAACCAAACTTCCTGAAGATATTCATGTCCGCGTACAATTTTTCCTATGAACAAAAATCTGAATTTTCAGTTCACAAAATTTTCTCAACAAAACTTCACAAAATTGATAGCATTTACTCATAGGGATACATAGAGGCCATAGCAAGCATTCAAACTACTTAGAACATTAATGATTGAAGATGCAAGCACATGTACAACAACACCAAGAGTAGCTAATTATTCAAAGCATAAAACATTAAAACAAAAACTAATTGGACAAATGGTGGAGTCACATACATATCGACAATCCCCTGAAACAGTTTCGGAAACGGAGCTTCGAGCAAAGAGATCGAAATCCGCGGGTTTGAGCTCAAGAACATGGGAGAGAGAGCAAAGGGGATTTTTTTCTGGGGGTGCTTGATGATGTGGGCTAAAGAGATAAGTGAGGGGGCCCACGTGGGGACCAAAACTCACGAGGGCGCGCCTGGGGGTCCTGGCGTGCCCAGGTGGGTTGTGCCCACCTGGTGCACCTCCCTCTTGTATTATTTACACAAAAAATTCATAAATATTCAGAAAAAATTATATAAAATTTTCAGGGCATTATGATAACTTTTATTTTTGGCTCATTTTTTATTGCACGAAAAATTCAGAAAGCAGACAAAACATGGCATTTTATTTTATTTAACTAATGAAAACAGAAAACAAAAGGTGGGGACAGAAGGTAGTGCTTACTAAATTCATCAACTTTATACCGTTCAAAAATGATCCATTAATAAGGTTGATCAGGTCTTATTAACAACCACTTTCGATTAGCATGAAACCGAAGAACTTTCGTAAATCACTAAGTTACCTCAATGGGGATATGCATTTCCCCAACAATAAGCATTCCATATTTTTTTTAACAGTAGGCAGAGGTATTTGAAAACTTCCAATAGTGATTGTCGGAGATTTTTCAATAACATTAATACCATTCACTTGGAATTGTTTCTTCGGAAAGTGCACCGTATGCTCATTACCATTGATATGAAAAGTGACCTTGCTTTTATTGCAATCAATAACAGCCCCTGCAGTGTTCAAGAAGGTTCTACCAAGGTTAATCGACATGTTGTCATCCTCGGGTATCTCAAGTATAACAAAGTCAGTTAAGATAGTAAAATTAGCAACAACAACGGGCACATCCTCACAGATACTGATAGTTATGGCCGTTGATTTATCAGCCATTTGCAAAGATATTTTAGTAGGTGTGAGTTTATTCAAGTCAAGTCTTTTATATAAAGAGAAAGGCATAACACTAACACCAACTCCTAAATGACACAAAGCAGTTTTCACATAATTCTTTTTGATTGAGCAAGGTATAGTTGGTATTCCTGGATCTCCAAGTTTTTTAGGTACTCCATCTTTAAAGGTATAATTAGCAAGCATAGTGGAGATTTCAGCTTTCGGTATTTTTCTCTTATTTGTGATGATGTCTTTCATGTACTTTGCATAAGGAGGCATTTTCAAGATATCTGTCAAGCAAGTACACAAAAAGACTGGCCTCAACATTTCAGCAAAGCGTTCAAATTCTTCATCGTCTTTATTTTTAGTTTACTTGGGTGGAAAAGGCATAGGTTTTTGAACCCACGGTTCTCTTTCTTTACCATGTTTCCTAGCAACAAAGTCTCTTTTGTCATATCTTTTATTCTTAGGTTGTGGGTTATCAAGATCAACAGGTGGTTCTATCTCAACATCATTATCTGGTTCTTTTCCATTGGGTAGAGAGTCTTCATGAACCTCATCATTATCTTTTTCATTATCACTAGGTGAGTGTTCATTACCAGATTGAGTTTCAGCATCAGAGATAGAAGCTTCATTATCATTATCAGGAGGTTTTTCTATTTCAGGTTCGCTGGAAGTATGCAAAGTCCTATCATTTTTCCTTTTATTTTTAGAAGGACTAGGTGCACTAGTGTTAGATCTTTGTGAATCTTGTTCAATTCTCTTTCGGTGTCCCTCAGGATAAAGTGGTTGCTAAGTCATTTTACCTCCTCTAGTTGCAACACTAACAGCAAAGTCATGCATATTATGATTCATTTCATCAAGCAATTCTCTTTGTGATTTAGCTACTTGTTCTAACTGGGTTTTTACCATAGAAGCATGTTTTCCAACACCTCTAACATCATTTGATATTCTAAATAACAAGTCACTCAAGCGAGCAATCATATCAAAATTATATTTCAATTGTTTCATAACATTTGCATTGAAGTGATCTTGTTTTCTAATATAGTTTCCAAACTCATAAAGGCATTGGCTAGGGTGCATATTGTGAGGATTGTCATTTTCATAGAACTTCATAAGAGAATTTACCTCTACCACCTTAGGCATTGGTGGTGTATTAAGCCCATGTATTTCTTCAATAGGAGGTAAATTTTTAACATCCTCAGCTTTAATACCTTTTTCCTTGATGGATTTCTTTGCCTCTTGCAAATCTTCATGACTGACATATAATATATCCCTCTTCTTCGGAGTGGGTTTAGGTGGTGGTTCAGGAATAGTCCAATCATCCTAATTTTTCAAGATATTATTCAATAATTCTTCAGCTTGTCCAACAGTTTGTTCCCTGAAAACACAACCAACACAACTATCTAGGAAGTCCCTAGAAGCATCGGTTAGTCCATTATAGAAGATATCAAGTATTTCGTTTTTATTAAGAGGATGATGAAAGTGCAACTATCCCTGGGTGGTTTTGGTAATTCCTAACAACATATAGCTCATTGAGCTAATGCTATTCCAAGATAAATATTTCAGGAAAGCTCAATGTTTGGCATGACATGGATTAGAAAGTGGACCCTTCAAAATGCTAAGGACAAAAGATTGGCTCAAGCTCAAAGCACAAAACTCTACATTTTTTATTTTAGTGATCCAAGATCACATTGAGTCTATAGGAAAAGCCAATACTATTAAGAAGGTATGAGGTGTTGCTTAATGAGGATCTTGCTCAAAATGCTTAGTGATATGCTCCAAAACCCTCCACTACTTTCTCATATCCACATATGTCCTAAACCAAAAAGTACAACTCGGCCCCACCGATTCTTTCCATCCGGAGCCACTGAGTTCAGTTGACATAGCCACTGCCAGAAACCCTAATCAATTCGTTCTCACCGATCGGGATCTCGGTCTCACCGAGATGGGATTGCAAACTCTCTGTTTCCCTTCATAACGTTTCGGTCAAACCGAGATGAGCGATCGGTCCCACTGAGATTGCAATGCAAACTCTCTGCTTCCTTTTCGTAATGTTTCAGTCCAACCGAGATGAGCGAATCAGTCCCACCGAGTTTGCCTGACCAACTCTCTGTTTGGCTATTACCAAAATCGGTCTCACCGAGTTTGTGTAATCGGTCTCACGGAGATTACGTTATGCCCTAACCCTAAAGACATCGGTCCCACCGAGTTGACATGTCGGTCCCACCGAGAATCCTAACGTTCACATTTTGAACTAAATCGGTCCGACCGAGTTTAATGATTCGGTCCCACCGAGTTTGGTGATTTGTGTGTAACGGTTAGATTTTGTGTGGAGGCTATATATACCCCTCCACCCACTCTTCATTTGTGGAGAGAGCCATCAGAACATGCCTACACTTCCAATACATATTTTTTGAGAGAGAACCACCTACAGTTGTGTTGAGGTCAAGATATTCCATTTTTTTTTGACTATATACTGCAAGGCAACAGCCTCACAGCCCTTTATTAAAACAAAACAGATTCTGTACAAAATTAGAAAGGAAAACAAGAGGGAAAAAAAAAGGCTACTTACAGGGGTATTAGTGTAAAGAATCTATCCAATCAGTTAGTCTATTTCTATATTTACACTTGATTCTATGAGCTAAGAGAGTAATATCATGAATAAAATTCCTCCTCCAAGCTCTGAAAGTGGGCAGCTCATTTTCAAGATCCTTCCATTCCTTTGGGTCCAAATATTCCGGTGGCGTAAATACTACCTCAGTAAAAAAGGTTGGCGAATTCCTCCTGGCCTCACAAGCCATTTCAAAAGTGGTCTCGATTAGGTTGAACATTCCATGAAATGCCCAAATAATTCGGATATCGTTGGCTAAAGTTGCAAGCAAAAAGAGATGAGCTCTATCTTCATGCAAACCGAGAAACAAATGGCACAAGTATCATCTGGATAATCCAATGACGTCTCGCATCATATCCACGGTGTTCAAGCGATCCATCAAAAGAAGCCATCCAAACACCTTGAGTTTGAGGGTGCAAGCACATTTCGAGATCCACCAAAAAGAGGGTCACCACGACATCGTAAAAACAGGACAAATAGTAGATCCTGGATTGGTAGTCCCCAGATTTTGAAGGCCATTTCACACATCACTAACTCCCTCACTTAAGTTTATGAGAGGCATTAAAGCCTGAAGTTGATTGAATTCCTCAAAAGCTTCAACCGATAAAGGCGGTGAAAATTGTCGGTTGGGACAGCAGCTCCATCACATTTTTAATGGTAAGTGTGTCATCAGTGACAAAAGAGTGAAGCCGCGGAAAGCGCTGTTGCATGGAGACCACCTCGTTATTAAGTTGCCACCGATCCAGCCAGAAAACCACCGAGTCCCCTGAGCGAACATGAGGGATGGCCAACTTACAAAATTTGTCATAAAGTTTCATCACATCTCGCCACCAAAAGGAACCACAACTTTGTGTTACTTGGGGTGGAGCAGCAGCATAATATGTGTCCCAGATAAGTGAAACCCAGGGCACATCCAACTTATTATAAAATTTGAAGAGATGCTTGATCAACACAGCTTCATTCTGTTTGCCTAGGTCTAAAACCCCAAGACCTCCCTGGTTCTTGGGCCGACAAACTAACTCCCAAGCTGCTAAAGGTTGTCTTGGCGTGTCAGAGTTGCCTCGCCACAGACATTGCCGCATGATACGATCTATCTGTTTCAGAATTCCATGAGGTAATGAAAGGGAACACAAGAAGTATATTGACATGGAACATAAAACCGATTTCAAGAGTTGTAGCCGGCAACCCTGATTCAACAGACAGGAAGAGGCAGATAGTCGTCTCTCAATGCGGTCCACTAAAGGAAGCAAGTCATATATTGTGGGTCGAGTAGTACCCATTGGCAGTCCTGTAAGTAAATGGCATAGAGCCAACATCACATCCAAGCAAAGCTGCCATCGTTGACCCTCTTCATCGGACATATTCGGTGGAATCAAGGATGACTTACTAAAGTTAACCCTCAAACCTGTTGACTTAGCAAAGGTCTCAAGCATCTCCTTGAAAGCAATGAGTTGGTCATCCACCGCAGGAAGGACAATTAAAGTGTCGTCGCATATTGAACAATCGGATAATCCCGTGAAGAGGTAGGTATGGGCAGTGTGAGAATGCTCCTTGCACACATCTCATTGACCACGGATTGCGATAAATCCACCGCAATCACAAATAACAAAGGAGACAAAGGATCTCCTGTCTCACACCCGAGCGGCAAACAAAGTGATTACGGGCACCCCATTTAAGAGGATCGAAGAGGAGCCAGAGGACAAGATATCATCAATCCAACCTGTCCAACGGTCATCAAAACCCTTGCATTTCGAATCTCGAGAATCAGATCATGTTCGATGGTATCAAACGCCTTCGTGAAGTCCAATTTAAGAAGGATTATAGATCTTTTGGATGCCTTACACTGATGTATATATTCAAAACACCATGCAAGGCAATCTTGAATGGATCTACGCCGAAGAAACCCATATTGATTACGATGAATACATTTGAGAATCACACTCTGCAGCCGATTTGCCAAAAGTTTAGTTAAAAACTTGAGACAAGTGTTGGTTAATGATATGGGTCTAAAATCACCAATATATTCTGGGCTCAACTTTTTTGGAATGAGTGTAATGAGAGATGTATTCAGACACTCCAGGTTGCACTTTCCATCATAAAACTCCTTGACCAAAATCATAAAATCTGACCTCAATATATTCCAGCAAGTCTTGAGAAAAAGACCCGTAAACCCATCAGGGCCCGGAGCACGGTCAGAAGGCATATTCTTAATGACCGTATCCACCTCACAGTTCGTGAAAGGTAAGGATAAGCTCTCCAGCCCATCAATACGGTCAATTAATGTGTCAAGGTCAAAACCCATTTGTATACCTTTTGCTTGGCCCATTCTACGATTGAAATCCGACCAAAACATCCCAGCTAACTGTTGATGATCAGAAACCACTTCCCCATTCTCAGATTTGATCGAAGAAATAGTGTTTATCCTATATCTTTCGGTTGCCATTGCGTGGAAGAACTTTGAATTCTCCTCACCAACTTTAATATTTCTGATCGTGCAACGTTGCTTCCAATAAATGAACTGCCAATGAAGAATATCTTCAAGATGTAATTTGACAATCTTCCGAAAGTTGAACTCCGGCCAACTCAAGGGCCTAAATTCCTCAATATTATCCAAAAAAACAATTACTTTGTTGCAATCAGCAATGAGCGCTTTAACTGTGGAAAGGTTAATATGCCATTTCTTAAGAGCATAACGAAGAGATTTGAATTTAGCGGAGATGATTAAGGCAGTTGAGGATTTATCCACAGGGCGATTCCAAACCTCAGATACACAATCCATAAAACCAGGCAGATCAACCCAATAGTTTTCAAATCGAAAAATCTTTGCCTTGGGTATAGCAGTGGCAATTGAAACCACACACGGGACATGGTCAGAGGCAGTGCGAGCGAGCGGAATGACCATTGTGTTGGGATGATCATGCGTCCAAGCAACAGATGTAAAAAACCAATCAATTTGTTCGAGGAGGGGTGTGGCTTGCATATTAGACCATGTGTACTGACGACCCTTGATTGGAAGTCAAGATATTCCATTCCAACCACATAAATCTTGATCTCTAGCCTTCCCCAAATTGCTTTCCACTCAAATCTTCTTTCTACCTAATCCAATCCTATGAGAGAGAGTTGAGTGTTGGGGAGACTATCATTTGAAGCACAAGAGCAAGGAGTTCATCATCAATACACCATTTGTTACTTCATGGAGAGTGGTGTCTCCTAGATTGGCTAGGTGTCACTTGGGAGCCTCCGACAAGATTGTGGAGTTAAACCAAGGAGTTTGTAAGGGCAAGGAGATCGCCTACTTCGTGAAGATCTACCCTAGTGAGGCAAGTCCTTCGTGGGCAACGACCATGGTGGGATAGACAAGGTTGCTTCTTCATGGACCCTTCGTGGGTGGAGCCCTCCGTGGACTCGCGCAACCGTTACCCTTCGTGAGTTGAAGTCTCCATCAACGTGGATGTACGATAGTACCACCTATCGGAACCATGGATAAAAAATATCTCCGTGTCAACATTACGTTTGCTCCCTCAAACTCATCCCTTTACCTTCATATGCAATTGTTTTACATTCCGCTGCTATACTCTTAGAATTGCATGTGTAGGTTGATTGCTTGACTTGTGCTAAGTTGCTAAAATCTGCCAAGAACTAAAATTGGGAAAAGGCTAGATTTTTATTTGGTCAAGTAGTCTAATCACCCCCCCCCCTCTAGACATACTTCCAAGTGGTATCAGAGCTTTGGTCTCCATTTGCTTTGATTTCCATAGCTTTTGGTGGTGATAGCCTTGGTTTCACAATCTAGGAGAGTATGGCGTCTAGCGAGGGAAATTACCACCGTAGAGGTCCTTACTTTGATGGCACTAATTTTGCTAGTTGGAAGCATAAGATGAAAATGCATATTCTTGGACATAACCACGCCGTTTGGGCTATTGTGTGTATTGGCTTGTAAGGTGAATTCTTTGATGGGAGAGAACCGAACCGTGAAGCTACCGCTGAAGAGTTGAAGATGCTACAATACAGTGCTCAAGCTTGTGATATTCTCTTCAATGGATTGTGCCCCGAAGAATTCAACAAAATTAGCCATCTTGAGAATGCAAAGGAAATTTGGGATACTTTGATTGATATGCACGAAGGTACCAACTCCGTCAAGGAATCCAAATTGGATGTGCTTCAAAGTCAACTTGACAAGTTCAAAATGAAGGATGGTGAAGGTGTCGCTGAAATGTACTCTAGGCTTGCTCTCATCACAAATGAGATTGCCGGCTTAGGAAGTGAATAGATGATCGAAAAATTCATCATAAAAAAGATCCTAAGAGCCTTGGATGGAAAGTATGATACTGTGTGCACATTGATCCAAATGATGCCCAATTACAAAGATCTCAAGCCAATGAAGTCATTGGAAGAATTGTTGCTCATGAGATGTCACTCAAGGATAAGTAAGAGCTTCACAACAAGTCAAGTGGTGCTTACAAAGCCTCATGTGATACTCCCACATCTTCAAGTGAGAAACAAACCTTCAATGAAGAATTGAGCTTAATGGTGAAGAACTTCAACAAGTTCTACAGAAGTAGAAGCAAAGAAAGAACTTCCAAGTAAATGTCCTACAATGACAAAAGATCTTCTAGTCGTGAGCGTAATTGCTACAATAGTGGAAGACCCGTACACTACTCCAATGAGTGTACGGCCCCCTACAAAAGAAGAGAAGATTCTCCCAAAAGAAGAAGTAGAAGAGAAGAATCACCACCAAGAGAAAGGAGGAGTAGAGATGATTGTTATGAACGAAGACCCTCTCGGAGAAGCAAGGATTCGGAAAGAAAGGAAAAGTCATCAAGGAGCTACACAAAAAGAATACAGCAAGCTCATGTTGGTGAATGGTATCAGGCTCCGACTCCAACAATCACTCTGAAAGAAGTTATCACTCCGACTCCGAATATACTCAAGATGAAGGTGTTGCCGGTCTATCACTTGTGTCAACCAACTCCTATGACATATTTGACTCACCAAATGAAGGAATTGGAAGATGCTTCATGGCCAAAGGTCCAAAGGTAACACATCCCGAGTATGTTGATTTCAATAGTGATGAAGATGATTTGCTAGGTGATGATGATTTACTTGTTGACAACTCTAGTGATGAAAACTATGATGAAATGTCAATGAAACATGCTAATCAAGATAAAATGAATGACTATGATAAGAAGGAGATTGAGCGTCTAACCAAAGAACTAAGCACTCTTAAGTTAGCTCATGAAACTACCTTGGAAAATCATCGAGAACTTTTAAAGACTCATGATAAGCTACGCTTTGAAAAGCTCAACCTTGAGCAAGAGCATGAGTTTTTAAAGGCAATCAATGATGATCTTCGCAAGAAAAGTTCTTCTTACATTGTCAAGCGTTTACTCTTTTCTACATACATGCCACAAGTTAAATCTAGCAACAAGAACAAGAAAGATTCTTCATCTAGTAGTAACAACAATCATGCTAAATTCAATGTTGATGCTTCTAGTAGTTCTCTTGATTCCACTAATGATTCTCTTAGCCAAGTTACACTTGAGAAAGAAAATAGCTTATTGAAGGGAATCATAGAGAAAGGTGTTTACAAGAGTCTTGCCGGAAGTAAGCAATTTGAGGAAATTGTGCGCAAGCAAGGAAGACACTGGAAGAATCAAGGTGTTGGTTTTGAATGGAAGTTCGATGCCAATGGAGTTGAGTGGGAAGAAGATCAATACCCCAAGAAGAAGTTTGTTCCTCAACAAGAGAAGTATGACCCTACTTCTTTCAAAGGAACACAAGCTCAAGATGATCTTCCACCACAAGATCACAAGAAAAAAGGCAAGGATAAGCTTCAAGAGGAAATTGATGCATTTGAAGAAGCACCTAAGGCCTTGGTCAAGTGGGTTCCCAAGACTAGATCAAGTTCCACTTCATCAAGTACAACTAAGACTCCAAGGGTTCCCATCAAGATGGTGTGGATCCAGAAGAAGAAGAACTAGAGAGTTCTTGAGGGTGACTCCGCCAACATACTTCACTCCTATCATTTTGGCGAGGACAAGTGCAAACAACTTCCATATCTTGCACTAGTTCAAGGAGTCACAAACCCTCTTGTTGGTAAGACAAGGGAAAAGGTAGCCTAATGACTTGATGGACATCATCTTGTGCATGCGTCACTCTATTTCTATGGATATCCTTGTTTGTTCCTTGTGGGACTAACCCGTGTAGGTATTGAAAGTGCAACTCACTCCAAAGGATTGCTCCAAATGATCTACATAAACATTGAGCATCTACATCTTCAACACCTACATGAAGTCATCATCGACAAAACCCAAGGTTAGTTCATTCCCTTTAGGGGGGGGGGGATATCACATCTAGGGGGACCTTTACTGAAATCAATGAGCTAAAGCAACTCTAATGGTGTGAACACACAATGCTTTATGTAAAAGTGGTAACCCCACTCGTGCTTAAACGATGAGTATGACTTATGATCAAATGTTCTCATTTGACTCCTAAGTCAATATACTCATATATAGATGACCTAGTCATCGCCAAATTGCTTGGTAGATGCTAGAGTGTTTGTGCATGCTTTGTCACATATTTCATTTTCCATTTTAATTGTGTGAGCATGTTGGATGCATATTTTACTCATTCGAGGACATCCATTTGTTGCTATGATTGTTTGGCTCTTTCTCTTTTACCAAATGGATGGACAAGAATGCCTAAGAACACCCTCTAGCTATCTATGCTTTTCTCGTCTCAAACTCTATTCATGCTACATCACAAAGTTTGATCAAGTCAGATTCAAACCAATCTGTGTGAGGAGCACTCGGAGATCCCGATTCGTCATAGACTTAAACCTCCAAAACCTCTTTGTGCATCTTGGTATGACCGATTCATCCTTTTCGGTCCTACCGAGTCACCAGGTTGATCTAGGGTTTTCAATCTCAGCGCAACCGATTAGAAATTTTCGGTCACACCGAGTTGTAGTAACTGCTTGCAGTTTTGCATCTCGGTGCCACCGAGTCATTCCACTCGGTCACACCGACAGGGTCAGGTTATATATACCGCTGGGTCAAATTTTGAAATTTCTCCGAACCCCTTCGCCCGCGCGTAACCTACTCTGCCTCCTCTGCTCTCTGGATCGTCCTCTCATTGCCAGCGACCTCCCGCCGTTGGTCTCCGCCGCCGTCAACGGAAATCTTCTCTGCCGTTGCCGCCGTAGCAAGTTCGTCGCCGCACTAGGGTACGTACTTGATCACTGTGCTAATCTTTAACTCCGATTCTTAGCACATTGCTTTGCCATGTTTCTTGCCATAATTGAAATCATCCTATCTAGCGAAAACGTCCTTGTAGCGACCCGACCTCGAGATGGTCAAGTCTCGTGTTTGGTGTCATCCCCGGATCGAGAATCTTGACACACGAGAATACTCAAGGATTTATAACAGAGTAGCAATCACACACTTATTACATTGAATGTCTCAAAAGAGAACTTATTACAATAATATGGCTTAAGGCCATCTAATGCAATAACAACGGAAGGCTTGGAAGATAAAGTGAGTCCATCAACTCCAACGGCATAGCTGAGCTGCACGGCAACGACCTAACGAACCTTACTCCTCGTCTGAAAAGTCTGCAACATAATACGTTGCAGCCCGAGAACGGGTCAGCACATGGAATATGCTGGCAATATAACACAGTAAAGCAGGAACAGGATAATGCTATCACTACATGCATATTTGGCTGGTGGAAAGCTCTATGGTTGTAGTTTTGCGAAAAGCCAATTTTTTTCCTACAACAATTGAATAGATTTTAATTTAACTATCATGGTGGTTGAAACATTGAGAAGGTATGACCCCAACTCAATCCCAATTAAAGTAGTTAACAACCCAACAATATTAATTAAGAATGTTGAGATACATGTGATAGCCCAAATACTCGATACTCAAGATTGTCCATAATCGGGGACACGGCTAACCATGATTAGATTGTACACTCTGCAGAGGTTTGCGCACTTTTCCCCACAAGACTCGATCACCTCCGTTGGATTTCTCGCACTACATGATGATTGAGAAATGGATGACCGAGACACAGTCTTTCATGAACATTAACTCTCTACTCCGGGTAGACCATACCAAACCTACAAAACCCACTACCTGCTGATCTACCTCTTCAAGAGCTTCACGTAACCTACTCAACTATGCTAGAGCCCATAATAGCTTGTGGCTGCACACGGAAGTTTCTAGCATGAATCATCTCAGTTCCCTTTGAGCCTGGGTGGCGGTCCATAGGAAATTCACACGGGTACCACGAGATTTCCAAAGAAAAACAGACAACACTGGGTTCCCCAGGTGCCTCAATCCACCCAGATGTTAATTTTAAGTTGCCACCTTAAGTTGAACCATTAATTAACAATCTCACATCTGTCATGGATTCACTCAAACCAAACCACGTCTACGAGCATAGCATAGCAATATAAGCAACACATAGAAGTAACTCCCAAGGGTTTGATAGTAACAGGGCAATAGGTTCTACCTCAACAACTACTTCCCAACCCACAAGTTAATGACATCATAATCATGCAATGTTTGAGGATTGAACTAATGCATAAAAACTGGGTATGAAAAGAGTATGATCAATGTGTTACTTGCCTTTCTGACGATCCGCGTATCCTAGAGACTCGTAGTAACACGCTTCGCACTCCGGGAATTCTATCGCAAGAAAACAATAACATACATAAGCAACAAGCAAAGATGCATAGGCAAAACTCAAATAAAAGAGGTTGACCGGAGAGTTCAACTTAAGAACTCCGGTTTGCAAAAAGAATCAAACCAAACGGAGCAACGAAACTCAAACCGCGAAAGAAACAAGATCCGTTTACTAATCTGAACTAGGGTCAAATTTTACAGTACCAAAATCTTGTTTAAGTTGATTAGACAGAAAGAGGGTCTCGAGACGAAGATCTAGGTGCTTGAATCGCCTGATTCCGACAAATGAGCGAAATGATAAACAGAAACTAAAATCGGATCAGAAATCGCGGAATAAATCCGAGAAAAATAAAAATAAAATAACGAACAGATTAACGAACGGACGTTCGTTATCTGGATCTAAACGAAGAACGTGTTCGTTAAAACGAATGAACGAGCGAACGCTCGCTAAATAAATAAACCGGAGAAAAACCGATCTATTTAAAAAAAACGAAAACTAGGGTTTTCTAAAACCAAACAGTTTTCCTCGAAAACCCGCGGCGGCGGCGGCTACCTCGGCTTGGCTCGGGGCGTGGGGTGACGGGTGGTGGCTCGGGCGGCGGCGAGGCTCGAGGCTCGGCGGCGCTGGGAAGCGGCGGTGGCGGCGGCTCGGCTCATGGGTGGCGGTGGCGGGTGGTGGTGGTGGTGTGGCGGCGGGCGAGGTATATAAAGAGGGGGCGGCTTGGAGGAGGGGGCAAGGCAGCGGCAGTGAGTCCGGCTCGGACTCCGTTCGAGCGACGGCGGGCTGAAGGCAGGCTGGGAGGCGGGCGGCTGCTAGGCGGCCTGGCTCTGCTGGGCCTTAGGCCCGATCGGTAGGAGATTTTTTAAATAATTTCACGACGAAAATAAAATCCTAGAAAATAAAATAAAACCTAAAATGCCAAAACAAATTTTCACCGTCTAAATGAAATATTTAGAACGAGATGAACATTTTCTTGGCCCTAAAATGCAATTTTGAAAACGTGCAATTTTTCTAATGCAAATAAAATAAAATAAAAAATAAAAAAAATCAAATAAATGGCTTTAACATTTTTTTCCTCCAATATTTCAAGTGTTTTGGAGAAGTCATATTATCTCCTCTCGTTTATTTTTATTATGAAATATTTTTCGGAGAGAAAAGATAATTAAAATCAAAAATCCTCGTTTCAATATTTGATGAGAATCAAATATGAAAAATCGAAAAATCGCCAACTCTCTCTGAGGGTCCTTGAGTTGCTTAGGATTTCTAGGATTGCGGAACGAAGATGCAATAAAATATGATATGCATGAATGACCTATGTATAAGATTTCAAATTGAAAATTTGGGATGTTACAAACCTACCCCCCTTAAGATGAATCTCCTCCTCGAGATTCGGATTGGCTAGAGAATAGGTGCGGGTGGTCTTTGCGAAGATCATCCTCTCGTTCCCAGGTGGCTTCCTCCTCGGTATGGTGGCTCCACTGAACTTTGCAAAACTTAATAACCTTGCTGCGGGTGACTCGGCTGGCAAAGTCCAGAATCTTCACTGGCTTCTCCTCATAAGTCAAATCACTGTCCAGCTGAATTGCCTCCAAAGGTACTGTATCTCTTAACGGTCTATCGGCCATCTCAGCATGACACTTCTTCAACTGTGAGACGTGGAACACATCGTGAACTCCTGACAATCCTTCTGGTAATTCCAGCTTGTAGGGAACTTCTCCCATCCGTTCCAAGACACGGTACGGTCCTACAAATCTCAGAGCTAATTTTCCCTTAACTCCAAAACGTTTCACTCCTCGCAAGGATGATACTCGCAGATATGCTCTATCTCCAATTTCATACGTTGCCTCCTTGCATTTCGTGTCTGCATAACTCTTCTGCGTGGATTGAGCAATCTTCAGTCTATCATGGATCAGTTTAACCTTCTCCTAAGACTCCTTGATCAAATCTGGTCCAAACAGCTGTCGGTCTCCTACCTCATCCCACATCAGCGGTGTTCTACATCTGCGTCCATACAGAGCTTCGAGCGGTGCCATCTTCAAACTGGCCTGGTAGCTATTGTTGTAGGAGAACTCTGCATAAGGCAAATTGTCATCCCAACTAGATCCATAATCTAACGCACAGGCTCTCAACATGTCTTCCAGAATCTAGTTGACTCTCTCGGTCTGTCCATCTGTCTGCGGGTGAAATGCTGTACTGAACTCCAATCTCGTTCCCAAAGTCTGGTGCAACTGATGCCAAAACTTTGAGGTAAACTGTGTTCCTCTATCTGATACGATGGTCCTCGGAACTCCATGTAGACATACGATCATGGTCATATATATCTTGGCCAACTTCGCACTTGTATAAGTTGTTTTCACTGGGATGAAGTGAGCCACTTTGGTCAAGCGATCAACTACTACCCATATTGAATCATATCCTGCTTTGGTACTGGGCAATACGGTGATGAAGTCCATGCCAAGTTTATCCCACTTCCATTCGGGTATCGGCATAGGCTGTAACAGTCATGCTGGCTTCTGATGCTCTGCCTTCACTCTTTGACATACATCACATACGGCTACACACTCGGCAATATCCTTCTTCATACCAGTCCACCAGAAACTTTCTTTCAAATCCAAATACATCTTGGTGTTTCCAGGGTGTATCGAGTATGGTGAGTCATGAGCCTCCTGAAGTATTAAATTCCTGATCTCTGAGTCATTGGGCACATAAACTCGGTCCTCAAACCATAAGGTATCGTGCTCATCCTCGCGAAAACCTTTGGCCTTTCCTTTGCTCATCTTCTCCTTTATCTCGGTGATCTCTTTGTCATTTTTCTGAGCTTCTCGAATCTTGTCCAACAATGTCGACTGAACCTCCATTGTCGCAATGAAACCTCTTGGAACAATCTCCAACCGAAGTTCCATGATATCTCAGCTAATTCCTTCAGCAATCCCTTACTTTCAAGGATATTAGCATAACTCTTCCGGCTCAAAGCGTCTGCTACGACATTGGCCTTTCCTGGGTGATAGTGCAACTTCATGTCATAATCCTTTATAAGCTCCAACCATCTCCTCTGCCTAAGGTTCAGCTCCTTTTGCGTGAAAATGTACTTCAAACTCTTATGATCCGTGTACACATCACAACGGTTCCCAATAAGGTAATGTCTCCAGGTTTTCAATGCATGCACTACGGCTGCTAACTCCAAATCATGTGTGACATAGTTCAACTCATGGGGTTTTAGTTGTCGTGAGGCATACGAAACAACTCTTCCGTCGTACATAAGAACGCATCCAAGTCCTAAGCGAGAGGCGTCGCAATAAACTTGGAACTCCTTATGTATATCTGGCAGTGTTAGCACTGGGGCTATAGTCAAACGTTTCTTCAATTCTTGAAAACTTGCCTTGCAATCTTCTGTCCATTTAAACTTGGTATCCTTTTTCAACAGTTCAGTCATCGGCTTAGCAATCTTGGAAAAATTCTCAATGAATCTCCGATAGTATCCTGCGAGTCCAAGGAAACTGCGGATCTCGCTAACTGAAGTGGGTGCCAACCATTCAGTGACTGACTGAACCTTGTTGGGATCCACTGCTATACCTTGTCCTGATATAACATGCCCAAGAAATCCAACTTCCTTCAACCAAAACTCGCACTTGCTGAACTTGGCGTATAACTGGTGTTCCTTGAGTTTCTCGAGAACCAAACGCAAATGCTCCTTGTGCTCCTCTTCATTCTTCGAGTATACCATTATATCATCAATAAACACCACAACAAACTTGTCCAAATACTCCATGAACACCTTGTTCATCATGCTCATGAAATAAGCAGGGGCGTTAGTCAGTCCAAACGACATGACCGTATACTCGTATAATCCATATCGCGTGGTAAATGTCGTCTTCGGTATATCCTTCTCATGGATCTTCAACTGATGGTATCCTGATCGTAGATCGATCTTTGAAAACACCTTAGCTCCTTGCAACCGATCAAATAGATCATTGATCATCAGCAGTGGGTACTTGTTCTTAATCGTTACCTCATTCAAGGCTCGGTAATCAACAACCATCCTCAGGGATTTATCCTTCTTCTCAACCAAAAGCACTGGGCTCCCCAAGGTGAGGAACTCCTTCGAATGTAACCTTTCTCCAATAACTCCTTGATCTGTTTCTTAATTTCCTCCTGATCATTTGCGGGCATCCGATAAGGTCTCTTGGATATTGGCCCTGTACCTAGCAATAGCTCTATCAAAAACTCGATGTCTCGATCCGGTGGCATGCCTGGTAACTCTTGTGAAAAAACATCCGGAAAATCCTTTACTACAAGCACTTCCTCCTAAACAACTCCTGTGAGGGCATTCACTTGGCTCCTCCTAGGCACATGCCTAGATACATACTTAATCCTTTTTCCCTCCGGGGTGGTGAGATAGATTGATTTGCTAGCACAGTCAATGCTTCCTCCATACTTTGACATCCAGTCCATGCCTAATATCACATCCAATCCTTGTGATTCCAAGATAATTAGGTCGGACGGAAAAACATGTGTGCCAATGGTTAGGGGTATCTGGTTGCACCATCGGCTAGCCATGTACTCTACTCGGGCGAGCTCACTAAAAGAGGGGTCCTAAGGGTTTGGGTTGGTAATTTAAACTTATCCACAAATCCCCTTGATATGTATGAATGCGATGCACCAGTATCGAAAAGAACAAGAGTGGTAAAAGACTTAACCAAAAACTTACCTATTACCGCGTCCGGCTGCTCTTCAACCTCCTCCACGTTAACCTGGTTCACTTGTCCTTTGTTGAATGGATTGGGCTTCTTCCCAGTGCTCCCATTTCCGTTTCCATTCCTTCCTTCAGGGCAATCATTAGCATAGTGCCCTGTCTTCCCTTACTTAAAGCAAGTAACTTGACTTAAGTCTCTTTTGGCGGGTGTAGCTGGGTTGGAGCGGTTCTGATTGTTATTAACTCCGTTCCCATTTCCATTCTTAGCACCATTGTGGTTATGTGATCCTCCTCCAGTGTGGTTGTGACCTCCATGGTTATGAACAAGTCCTCCCGAGTTCGGGGTTAAGCGAGGCTTCTGCTGAGCTCCTGAGTTATACTTCCATTGTCCATACTTCCTTTTACGGCTCTCAATCTGCTGCTGCTTCCCTTCAATCATAAGAGCCTTATCTACCAGCTCCTGGTAGTTGTTGAAGGTTGCCACCATCAACTGCATGCTCATCTCATCATTCAGCCCTTCCATAAACTTCTCCTGCTCTGCGGCATCTGTGGCCACATCATCAGGGGCATAGCGTGATAACTTGCTAAACTCATCCACGCACTGAGCCACAGTACGGTTTCCCTGGCGTAAATTGCGGAACTCCCGCTTCTTCATCTGCGTGGCTCCAGTTGAGACATGGGCTGTGCGAAAAGCTTGCTGAAACTAGTCCCAAGTAACATTGGCTATAGGAAAAGTAGCCGTGTAATTCTCCCACCATGAGGCTGCTGGTCCATCCAATTGGTGTGCGGCAAAGCGCACCTTCTCCGCATCTGTGCAACCTGTGGTGGTTAACTCCCTTCCAATATGGCGTAGCCAATCATCAGCAACTATTGGCTCGGTGCTACTGGAAAAGACCGGAGGCTGTAACCTCAGGAAACGGGCTAAGTTGCCCACTAGAGGCGGGTTATTGTTGTTGTTGTTGTTGCCCTGGTTCTGAACTAGCAATTGCATCAAAGCATTCTGCTGCTGGATCAACTGGGTGAGCTCCGGTGGGAAAGCAACACCGATGTCACGTCTCGGAGGCATCTGATGGGTTTAGATGGAAGAGATTAGAATAGAAAAAAGGTCTAATGAGAAAACACTACCCATATGCACATGAGACAAACACAATCATTTCACTCAATCAATCAAGCATGGGCATACAAACGGTCTAGGATTATCGCATAAGTGCTCAACTACTACTAAATACATGGGAGAATACTACTAATATATGGTGGTCATCTAGAAATTTTGATCGGTGGAAGACTCCATGATGTCTGCTCCAGCTTCGTCTTCGTAGTCATCATCACAAGGCTCGGAATCGGTGTCGTCGATGATGATGTAGTTGTCCGGGCAAGTGGGGTCGTCATCTTCTTCTCCCAGTGCTGGTCCTCCCATGAATACTCCGATCTTCTTAACCAGGTCGTTGTTCTTCTCCAGTAGTGTCTTGATTTCCTCCTCATATCCATCGCGCGTAAACTTGAGTTCTTCCTCCAGCTCGATGATCCTGGTCTTCGCCTTCTTTAACTCCATCATGTCTACGCACATTTGGTTCTCCTGACGTCGAATGTGCTGGTTTAGCTCCTGGATGAAAGCTGCATTGGATCTATCCTTCTTGGTGCTAATTACTTCCCATTGCTTGTCTCGGCGCCCACATATTTGATAGATGGTGTCCTTAAGTTCCCTGTTGTAGACTTCTCCAATGCGTCCCATGGTAATGTGGGCTGCCATGCTCTTGCCTCGACTCCAGGTGGGTGCTTCGAAAGAAAATTCTATGGGTTTAGAAGTTGGGCAGAACGTCCTTCCTGGAACTTGTACTTGAATCATCCAACACTCCTCTTCTAGTATGGTGGCGTTGTACGTCCCGGTCAATCTTGGTATTCCAATGTTCAAGTATCTGGTGACTTCATTCAAGTGGCTTCCAAAAGGTGTGTCTTCATCCGGTTGAGCAAACTTGTTCTTCATCTCCGTCATCCTAAAGAGTGGAAAAATGGAGAGGAGTCAGAAATTAGTAGAGAAGAGTGACCTATGGTTTATGTTAGTTGTAACATCCCTAATTTTCAATTTGGAATGTTATACATAGATCATCACTTGCATATCATATTTTATTGCATTTTGGCTCGATCCTAGAAATTTCATGCAACTCAAGGACCCACGGAGAGAGTTGGAGATTTCATTATTTTCATATTTGAGTTTTCTCAAATTTTGAAAATAGGATCATTTGATTTTATTTATTTTATCTTCAATTATTTCTACTGTCAAAATATGAGAGAGGGAATAAATGACTTTCCCAAAATAAAGGAATAATGAAGATTTAATAAAAAATCAAATAAGATTTTTATTAGGAGTTTTTCGCTATTTTATTTGAATTTAGGAAAAATGCGCGTTTTTCAATATTGTATTTAGGCCCCAAATAAATGTTCATCTTGTCCGACTTGATTTTAGAAGCCAGAGAAAATTTATTTCGGGATTTTTGGAGTCCGTTTAGTATTTCTTTCGTTAGATTTTCTGCGCGGAAGTATTTTAAAAAACGTGAACTGACCTACGGGCCGCGTTAGGCCCGGACTCCTCCTGGCGGCCTTTATAAGCCGCCGGCCCACGCCAGGGTCGAAACCCTAGCCGCCGCCGCCTCGAGCCCGAGCCCGCCGCCGCCGCCTTCGCCGCCGCCGCCTCGTCGCCGAGTCTGACGCCATCACCGCCCTCAAGCCCGCACCCGCGGACCCGTCGCCCGGAGCCGCCGACGCGCCGCCCGCACACCGCCGCCGCGCCGCCGCCCTTGGAGCCGCCCGCCACCGCCGACGCCGTTCGCGGAGCCGCCGCCGCCCGTCTCGCTGTCCGAGCCGCCGAGGTTGACCAGCCGCCGGTTTTTCCTAGAAAACCATTTGGTTTTCACCGGTTTTTGATCGGTTTATATTTTAGATCCGTTTATTTTTTTATTTAGATCGTTTTTTTACGGTTAGGTTAATTAGCGAGCGTTCACTATTTCGTTCGTTTTAACGAACGTGTTCATCGTTTAGATCCAGATAACGAACGTTCGTTCGTTAAGCTGTTCGTCGTTTTTCTTTTTCTCGGATTTATTCCATGATTTTTCTGATCCGATTTTCCATCTAGTATAACTTTTCGCTCGTTTATCGGAATCAGGCGATTCAAGCGCCTAGAGTTTCATCTGAAACCCTCTTTCCAAATAATCAACTCAAACAAGTTTTTGCCTTTGTAAAATTTGACTTAGGTCTAGATTAGTAAAACGAAGCCTGTTTCTTTCGCCGTTTGACTTTTGTTGCTTCGTTTGATTTGATTTCTTCTTGCAAACCGGAGTTCTTAAGTTGAACTTTCTGGTTAGATCTTTTATTTGAGTTTTACCTGTGCATTAGATGAGTACTTATTGTCTGCCTGTTTGTTTGCGATAGACTAACCGGAGTGCGCCGCTTGCTACTTTGAGTCTCTAGGTTTCACGGATCATCAGTAAGGCAAGTAACACTTTGATCATATCTCTTTTCATACCCAGTTTTTATTGCATTAGATCAATCCTCAAACATTGCATGATTAGGATCTAATTAAATTGTGGGTTCTGGGAAGTAGATGAGGTAGTACCTATTACCTATTTTATTATCAAACACTTGGGAGTTACTTCTACGTTTGCTTATTATGCCATGCTATGCTAGTAGACATGGATTGGGTGAGTGTATCCATGACAAATGTGAGATTGTTAATTAATGGTTTATTTAAGGTGGCAACTTAAAACACACATCTGAGTGGATTGAGGTACCTGGGTATTCCAGGATTTGCCTGTTTCTTTTTGGACCGCCACCCAGGCTCAAAGGGATCATGAGATTATTCATGCTAGAAACTTCCGTGTGCAGCCACAAGCTACTATGGGCTCTAGCATAGTTGATTAAGTCGTGCGAACTCTTATAGTGGTAGACTAGCAGATGTAGAGGGATGTAGCTGTAACTGTCTACCCGTTCGTAAGGTGCTAGCGCTTCCGAAAGACTATGTCTCGGTCATCCGTTTCTCAAACACCATGCAGTGCGAGAAATCAAACAGAGGAGATCGAGTCTTGTGGGGAAAAGTGCACAAACCTCTGCAGAGTGTAACAAACTAATCATGGTTAGCTGTGTCCCCGGTTATGGACATTTTGAGTATCTAGTACTTGGATTATCATGTGAATCTCATCATGTTACTTTAATTAATATTGTTGGGTTTTTAATGATGATGCTTAATTTGGATTGAGAATGCTGTCAACCATTCTCAATGTTTAACAACCACCATGATAGTTAAATAAAATTTATTCCTTTGCAGTAGGGAAAAATTGGCTTTACGCAAAATTGTAACCATAGAGCTTTCCACCAGCCATATATGCATGTAGTATAGCATTACTCTTTCATATTGCTCTCTATGTGTTATATTGCCAGCATATTCCATGTGCTGACCCGTTTTCGGGCTGCAACATTCATGTTGCAGACTTTTCAGACGATGAGTAAGGTGCCTTAGGTCGTGGTTCTATACTCAGTGATGCCGTTGGAGTTGATGAACTCGCTTATCTTCCAAGCCTTCCGCTGTTATCGTTATTACATGGCCTTAAGCCATATTTATTGTAATAAGTTCTCTTTTGAGACACTCGATGTAATAAGTGTGTGATTGCTACTCTGTTATAAATCCGTGAAGTATTGTGCGTGTTAGCATTACTGATCCAGGGATGACACTAATGCACAGAGATCAGAATGTTTGAGGTCTGGTCGCTACAAGATGGTATCAGAGCACACACTGACTGTAGGACACGACCACTAAGCTAAAGCCCTAGATCACTACTCTTTCTTCTCATTTCTGACTCCTCATCTTTTCTACTCTTTTAGGATGGCGGATGCAAGGAACAAGTTCACACAACCGGATGAAGATACACCCTTTGGATGCCACTTGAAGGAAGTCACTAGATACCTGAACATCGGAGTACCAAGCTTCACTGGGACCTACAACGCCACTTTACCCGAAGAGGAGCGCTGGATGATTCAAGTTCAAGTTCCAGGAAGGACGTTTGCACCAGTCACGGAGCCCATAGAGTTTTCCTTTGATGCACCAACCTGGAATCTAGGAAAGAGCATGGCAGCCCACATTGCCATGGGACGTATTGTAGAATTATACTGCAATGTTCTCAAGAATACTATCTACCAGATTTGTGGGCGCCGAGATGAGCAATGGGAGATGATCAGCACCACGAGGGATAGATCAATCGCAGCATATATCCAGGAGTTAAACCAGCACATCCGATGTCAGGAGAACCAGATGTGCGCAGGCATGGAGGATCTGCAGAAGGCTATGACCAAGATCAAGGAGCTAGAAGACGAACTCAAGGCTACGCGTGAAGATTACATGGAAGAAATTGAAGTGCTAGTGGAGAAGAATGACCACTTTACCAGGAAGCTCGGAGTTATCATGGGAGACCCCGCGCCAGGAGGAAATGATGACGATTCCACTTGCCCGGATAATTATATCATCATCGACGACACCGACTCGGATCCCGACGACAGTGATGATGACTATGTTGATGGAGCTGGAGCGGATATCATGGAGTCTTCATCGGAGCAGTTTTTCTAGTTGACCACCATAACAGTAGTAGTAATTTCCCCCATTGTATCTATTTTAGTCCAAGCACTTTTGTAACGATAGTTAGACCGTTGTATGCTTTGTTTGAATTGATTGGAGTGATTTTGTTTGCTTTGTCTCATGTGCATATTGGTAGTGTTTTCTCATTAGACCTCTATCTGCTCTATTTTCTCACCTTCTCTAAACCCTCAGATGCCTCCGAGACGCGACACCAAATTTGTTTTCCCACCGGATATCACTCAGTTGATTCAGCAGGAGAATGCCTTGATTCAATCACTGGTACAGAACCAAGGCAACAACAATAACAACAACAACAACAACAACAACCCACCACCACCACCACCTGTTGACCATTTGACTCGTTTCTTGAGGCTAAATCCGCCGGTGTTTTCCAGTAGCACCGAGCCGATTGTTGCAGATGACTGGCTCCGCAAGGTTGGAAGGGAGCTGACCACTGCAGGATGCACTAATGCAGAGAGAGTGCATTTTGCCACACATCAACTTGATGGACCCGCAGCATCATGGTGGGAGAATTACACAGCCACACACCCTATTGACACACCACGTGGGATCTGGCCAGCAAGCTTTTCAGACGCCCACGTTTCAGCAGGAGCTATGGCCATGAAGAAGCGTGAGTTTCACAACTTGCACCAAGGAGGATGTACTGTAAGCCAGTATGTGGAGGACTTTAGTAAGTTAGCACGTTATGCCCCAGATGATGTTGCTACAGATGCAGCTAAGCAGGAGAAGTTTCTGGAAGGACTGAATGATGAGATGAGCATGCAGTTGATGGTAGCCACTTTCAATAACTACCAGGAGTTGGTAGATCGTGCTCTTATGATTGAAGGGAAGTAGCAACAGATTGATAACCGCAAGAGGAAGTATGGACAGGGGAAGTACAATTCTGGAGCTCAGCAAAAGTTACGCTTTACCCCGAAACTGGGAGGACAATTCCAACATACCCATGGAGGAGGTAGCTCACACAATCATAATGGTTCCAAGAATGGGAACGGGAATGGAGGAAGCAATGGACAAAACCGCACC
This sequence comes from Aegilops longissima, assembly GCA_021605205.1. Lineage (NCBI taxonomy): Eukaryota > Viridiplantae > Streptophyta > Magnoliopsida > Poales > Poaceae > Aegilops > Aegilops longissima. Next base: position 597,535,527 of record CM038677.1, on the reverse strand, counting down.
AACCCGTCCACCCCAGCCAAGAGAGACCTGAGCCAAATCACTTGCTTTAAGTGTCAGAAAACTGGACATTATGCCAATGAATGTCCCGAAGCCCAAAATGGAAATGGTAATGGAAGCTCAGGGAAGAAGCCGAACCCTTTCAACAGGGGACAGGTGAACCACATTAACGTGGAGGAGGTTGAAGCTCAACCAGATGCAGTAATAGGTAAGTTTTTGGTTAAGACATTTACTGCAATTGTTCTTTTTGATATTGGTGCATCGCATTCATACATATCACGGGGATTTGTGGATAAGTACAAACTGCCCACCAAGGTTCTTAGAACACCTATGCTAGTAAGCTCACCAGGAGCAGAGTATATGGCCAGTCAGGGATGTTTTCAAGTACCTTTGAGCATAGGTAGGCATGTTTTCCCCACGGATTTAATCATTCTAGAATCGCAAGGTTTGGACGTGATTCTATGTATGGATTGGCTATCGATGTATGGTGGGAACATCGATTGCGCTAGTAAGTCGATTTTGCTTACAATGCCCGAAGGAAGAAGGATTAGGTATGTATCGCGGCATAAGCCAAGGAGAGCACAAGTAAACTCTTTATCAGGAGTTGTGCAGGAGGAAGTACCAGTCGTGAAGGATTACCCGGACGTGTTTCCAGAAGAGTTGCCAGGCATGCCACCGGATAGAGACATTGAGTTTTTGATTGAAGTTTTGCCAGGCACAGGGCCAATATCCAAGAGATCGCATGCGGATGCCCGCACATGATTTGGAAGAAATTAAGAAGCGGATTAAGGAGTTACTGGATAAAGGTTTTATTCGCCCAAGTTCTTCGCCTTGGGGATCGCCAGTACTTCTAGTGGAGAAGAAGGATGGATCATTGAGAATGGTTGTTGATTATCGTGGATTGAACGAAGTGACAATTAAAATAAGTACCTGTTGCCGATGATCAACGACTTGTTTGACCAATTGCAAGGAGCTAAGGTGTTTTCCAAGATCGATTTGCGATCAGGATACCATCAGTTGAAGATTCGAGAGCAGGATATACCTAAAACGGCTTTTACCACCAGGTACGGGTTGTATGAGTATACCGTTATGTTATTTGGTCTGACTAACGCACCTGCCTATTTCATGAACATGATGAACAAGGTGTTTATGGAGTTTTTGGATAAGTTCGTCGTGGTGTTCATTGATGATATTTTGGTTTGTTCGAAGAATGAAGAAGAGCATAAGGAGCATTTGCGTTTGGTACTTGAGAAGCTCAGAGAACATCAGTTATATGCCAAGTTCAGCAAATGTGAGTTTTGGTTGAAGGAAGTTGGATTTCTTGGACATGTTATATCCGGAGAAGGTATAGCAGTGGACGCCACTAAAGTTGTCACTGTGACAAACTGGGAAGCACCAACAAGAGTTGGAGAGATCCGAAGTTTCCTTGGATTGGCAGGATACTACCGGAGATTCATTGAAAATTTCTCGAAGATTGCGAAGCCTATGACAGAGCTATTGAAGAAGGACACTAAATTCAATTGGACAGAGGAATGTGAGGCTAGTTTCCAAGAGTTGAAGAAACGTTTGGTTACCTCACCAGTGTTAATTCTGCCAGATCAAAGCAAGGATTACGAGGTGTATTGCGACGCTTCACGTCGAGGACTTGGAGCAGTGCTTATGCAGGAGCGAAGAGTTGTTCCGTATGCTTCACGATAGCTTAAGCCTCATGAGTTGAACTATGCTACCCATGATTTGGAGTTAGCAGCCGTGGTGCACGCACTGAAGACTTGGAGACATTTTCTCATTGGAAACCATTGTGAGGTGTACACGGATCACAAGAGTTTGAAGTACATCTTCACACAGAAGGAGTTGAATCTCAGGCAAAGGAGATGGTTGGAGCTCATCAAGGATTATGATATGAGATTGCATTATCACCCCGGAAAGGCTAATGTAGTAGCAGATGCGTTGAGTCACAAGAGCCATGTCACCACACTAATGACCGGAGGTTTACCAAAAGAGTTAGCTGAGGAATTTCAAGAGCTATGTTTGGAAATAGTTCCGAGAGGCTATGTAGCAGCATTGGAGATACATTCCACGTTGATGGATAAGATTAGAGAAGCTCAGAAAAAGGACAAGGAGATTGCCTCTATTAAGGAGAAAATGAGTAAGGGAAAAGCTAAGGGATTTCGTGAGGATGAGCACGATACCCTATGGTTTGAGGACCGTGTTTATGTGCCTAATGATCCGGAGATCAGGAAGTTGATTTTGCAAGAGGCCCATGATTCGCCGTATTAGATTCACCTAGGAAATACCAAGATGTATTTGGACTTGAAGGATACTTTCTGGTGGACCGGAATGAAGAAGGATATTGCAGAATATGTAGCAGTTTGTGATGTATGTCAGAGAGTGAAGGCAGAACATCAGAAGCCAGCGGGATTGTTACAACCATTGCCAATACCCGAATGGAAGTGGGAAAAGTTAGGCATGGATTTTATCACGGGATTGCCCAGGACTCGTTTAGGCTATGACTCGATTTGGGTTGTAGTCGATCGTTTGACGAAGGTAGCTCATTCCATTCCAGTGAAGACTACCTACAACAGTGCCAAGTTGGCTAAGATATACATGACCAGGATCGTATGTCCGCACGGAGTTCCGAGTATCGTATCAGATAGAGGAACCCAATTCACCTCAAAGTTTTCGAATCAATTGCACGAAACTTTGGGAACCAGACTTGAGTTTAGTACAACTTTTCATCCACAGATAGATGGACAGACCGAAAGAGTCAATCAGATTTTGGAGGATATGCTGAGAGCATGTGCATTGGATTATGGATCAAGTTGGGATGACAACTTGCCCTATGCGGAGTTTTCTTATAACAACAGCTATCAAACCAGTTTGAAGATGGCCCCTTTCGAAGCCTTGTATGGAAGGAGGTGCAGAACCCCGTTGTTGTGGGATGAAGTTGGAGACCGCCAGTTGTTTGGACCAGATTTGATTAAGGAGTCTGAACGAAAGGTGAAGTTTATTCACGATAGGCTCAAGGTAGCCCAATCTAGGCAGAAGAGCTATGCGGATTCAAAATGCAAGGAGACAGTTTACGAAGTCGGAGACAGATTTTATCTTCGTGTATCCCCGCTTTGAGGAGTCAAGCGTTTTGGTGTTAAAGGAAAGTTAGTGCCACATTTTGTGGGACCATACAAAGTTTTGGAACGCATGGGAGAAGTTACTTTCAAGTTGGAATTACCCGAAGGATTGTCAGGAGTTCATGACGTGTTCCACGTTTCACAGTTGAAGAAGTGCCACGCAGAGATGGCTGATATACCGTTGAGGGATACTGTGCCGCTGGAAGCTATTCAGTTGGGTAACGATTTGACCTACAAGGAGAAACTAGTCAAAATTCTCGAGTATGCCAGCCGAGTCACCCGCAACAAGGTTATTAAGTTTTGCAAAGTCCAGTGGAGCCACCACACCGAGGATGAAGCCACCTGGGAGCGAGAGGAAGATCTGCTTAAGGACCACCTGATGAAGCTATGTACCTAGGGTAGGGTCATGGACCTATCCTAGATACCCTCCCCAAGGACATCTCTAGAGGAAACCACCTTTCAATCGACTCAGAAGTGTTCCACTCAATGACTCAAGACACTCGACCATGAAGCCAACCACTCGACCATGAAGCCAACCACTTTCGACAGCCAGAGATCTAAAGTCACTCCATGACGCTAACGGTCGGTCATTAAGTAGCCTTTATGGTCATCATAGCACTTTATTTGAGGCGTTACTAGTAACGCCCGACCTTAATGTACCTTAAACCTGCATAAGCGAGGGCGGAGAGGTCAGCAAACTCTATATAAGCCACCCCTCCTCGGTGTCAAGGGTTCGCACTTCGTAATTCATACACACATAATCCAATCGACCGCCTCCGGGCCCGAGGCGAGGGCTATTACTTCCTCCGAGAAGGTCCTGAACTCGTAAAACTCGTGTGTATACAACTACTCCATAGCTAGGATCTTGCCTCTCCATTCCTACCCCCCTACATTACTGTCAGACTTAGAACCACGACAGTTGGCGCCCACCATGGGGCAGGTGTCTTAGCGACTTATTGGAGAAGTTGCGATTTTTTCAATCTCCTTCATCATGGTTTCAGGCGGAGTTTTGGTTGAGGGCCGCGAGATCCGTCTCGGCACGCTTACGGTTCGTCGCCGACGACTCCGCTTGGCTTCAGGAGGCTCCACTCGACATCGATCGCGCCCTGTTAGGTCAGGCGACACACTTTCAGCAGCGTCGTCCATGGCGTCCTCCTGCGGCAACCGTCGACCCAAGTCAGTCGACCGACTCGTGTCGTCCTCCTCCTCATCTCCCTTGGCGCAAGCACTCCGGTCGGTCGAGACTCCAGCGGTGGGTGAGGCACGCGGTGGCTCGCCAATTGGCCACCCGCCAAGTCGTGGCGATCGAGCCCGACGAATCTCTCTACGGCCTGTTCGACTGGCTCCACGGAGACTGCATCTGAGTGCGACAGCAGTGACCCAGCGGCGGAGGTTCTGATGGTCGATGGGCCACGCAGCCCTCCCGGTTTTCCCAGCACCGACGGAGGCGACGGCGGAGGCGATCCGTCGCATGCCCATGAAGAGTATCTCCCCGAGCCCCTCACCTCGCTGCAGAGGGAAGAACTTCGCCGCCGGAACATGGATGCGCTGCACACTCCTATCGTTGGAGAAACCCTCGAGGCCCGTGCTTTGGAGGACGCGCGCTTGGACAACTTGGCTGAGCGCACTCGGCTGGAGAACCTCCAGCGAGTACTCGACGAGCGTGCGCGACAACGGGTTCCAGAATCCAGTCGACGTCAACTCTTTCCACCACCGACTCAGGTATATCAAACTCCGATTCAAAATTTAGCAGCCGCGGCCCGTATAGCAGAGTCAATTCAGCCTTCCCAGTCCGAGGCTGGCAGAGGCTTGTTGCAGATCAGAGCATTACTCCGGGCAGCAGGAGACCAGAATTCAGCTGTATCACAGTCGCGGAATAGGATCCACAGCAAATCCGTTGTTGCAGATACAGTTCAGTCGGCTCACAGCCCAAGATCGCCCCTGAGGCACGAGGGACGTGAAGACTGGGGAGATCAGTATAGGAACCATGAGCAGTATGATCACCGATTCGATTGCGATGATCGACGTCGAGTCCCCCAAGGAGTGGGTAACACGTGCCTCGGCAATAGGATGACAGACGCCCTCATAGTGCTGGGCGAAGGATTCCAGTCGACCCCAGAGAACCAGGCTTTGATGCGAGATCCATTCTCGTTCAGGGTTTGGTTGACAGAAACAGAGCTCACCGAGGAGGCCATGACAGAGATGCACCCACCAGCAGCAGAGTGCACGTCTCAGGACCAGAGTGCTTCAGCAGAGCCATCAGGGCCGCAGTGATTCCTCCCAACTTCAGGTTGGCGACTGGAGTCAGTAAGTTCACTGGTGAGTCCAAACCTGATACTTGGCTTGAGGACTATCGAGTGGCTGTTCAGATTGGCGGCGGCAATGATGAGGTGGCCATGAAACACCTGCCTCTTATGTTGGAGGGCTCGACCAGAGCATGGCTGAACCAGTTAGCACCCAGCAGTATTTACACTTGGGAAGATCTTTCCCGAGTGTTTGTCAGAACATTTGAAGGGACCTGCAAGCGACCAACAGGGTTGATAGAATTGCAATCGTGCGTGCAGAAAACAAATGAAACATTGAGGGATTACATCGAGAGATGGATCACATTGCATCACACGGTAGGGAATGTATCTGATCACCAGGCAGTCTGTGCCTTCAAGGAAGGCGTTAAGTACAGAGAGCCAAACCTGATATTCGGTCGAACCAGAGACATGTCTCTGAGTCGAATGATGGAAATTGCCACCAAGTATGCCAATGGTGAAGAAGAGGATCGGCTCCGGAGTGGCAAGCACAATTCATCGCCTACTTAAACCGGAGGAGGAACTCAATGGAGCGAAGCGGAAAGCCGAGCCAGCTGCTCTTGGAGAGGCCTTGGCCGTGACCCTAGGAAAGTTTAAAGGGAAGCCCAAAGGACCTTGGAACCGTAAGATGGTGAAAGACCAAGACGGAAATGATGTGTTGGATTTGCCATGCCACATTCACACAAAGAAATATGAAGAGGGTAAACACATTTACCCGAAACATACCACTCGACAGTGTCGGCTCTTGATCCAGCAATTCCAGGGAAAACAGCCCAAAGATAAGGAAAAGGAGTCGGACAAAGTTGAGGGCAAGGAAGATAGTGATGATAGATACCCCCAGGTTAATTCCACCCTAATGATTTTTGCTGACGTTGAAAGCAAAAGTCGATTTAAAGTTATCAACCGAGAGGTGAATATGGTCGCTCCGGCGACACCCAGTTATTTGAAATGGTCTCAGACTGCCATCACATTCGACCAGTCGACCACCCGACGCACATAGCCACCCCCGGGAGGCAAGCTTTGTGGTCGACCGGTCATCGAAGGCACTCGATCGACTAAAGTTTTGATGGATGGTGGCGTGGTGCTGAATATCTTTGTATGCGAGACGTTGAAAGGATGGGCATTCCGATGTCCGTGCTCGATTACTAGCAACATTAGTTTCCATGGAGTCATTCCTGGAAAGAAGGCCAAGTCACTCGGTCAGATTGCTCTTGATGTGGTTTTCGGAGACTCCAAGAATTTCCGCAAAGAAAAATTGACGTTTGAAGTTGTGGATTTCCAGAGTGCTTATCACGCTATTCTGGGAAGGCCGGTGTATGCACGTTTCATGGCTCGACCATGTTATGTATACCTTAAACTGAAGATGCCAGGCCCCAAAGGTGTGATCACCGTCACTAGCAATCGGAAGAAAGCAGAAGAGTGTTTTCAGAAAGTCTCTAAGATCGCCGATGCTCAGATGGTAGTGGTAGAGCTGCAGGAATACCAGAAAACTGCAGACCCGAGTGATTTGTTGCGAGCCAAGAAGCCCGCTACGGAATCAGCATTTCAGTCGTCCGGTGAGACAAAGCCGATTCACATTCACCCGACCGACCCCAATGTTGCTCCAACCCATATCTCAACAACACTCGACTCCAAATAGGAAGAAGCGCTCATCCAGTTCCTCCATGAGAACTGGGACATCTTCGCATGGAAGCCTTCTGACATGCCGGGTGTTCCCAGGGGGCTGGCTGAGCACCGTCTACGAGTCGACCCAAAAGTGAAACCTGTCAAAGAACATCTTCGACGGTCCGCCGTCCAGAAGAGAAAGGCCATTAGCGAGGAGGTGGCTCGACTCTTAGCAGCGGAGTTTATCCGAGAGATTTACCACTCCGAGTGGCTCGCCAATGTCGTCATGGTCCCTAAGAAGGACAATCACTTCACATGTGCATTGACTTCAAACATATCAATCGGGCCTGCCCGAAAGATCATTTTCCTCTCCCCCACATCGACCAAATAGTCGACTCGACCGTGGGGTGTGAGCGCTTGTCTTTTTTAGATGCCTATTCCGGTTACCATCAGATCCGTCTGTATGGACCCGACGAGATCAAAACAGCTTTCATCACTCCATTCGGGTGCTTCTGTTATGTCACCATGCCATTCGGCCTCAAGAATGCCGGAGCCACGTTCATGAGGATGATTCAGAAGTGTTTGCTCACTCAAATCAGTCGGAATGTGGAAGCATACATGGATGATATTGTGGTCAAGTCACGGAAGGGTTCCGACCTGCTGACTGACCTTGCTGAGACATTTGCCAACCTCAGGAGGTATGATATCAAGCTTAATCCATCAAAGTGCACATTCGGAGTTCCTGGCGGAAAGTTACTCGGTTTTCTCGTTTCGAACGAGGAATCGATGCCAATCCAGAAAAAGTTGGTACTATACTCCGAATGAAACGTCCTGTGCGTGTGCACGATGTCCAGAAGCTTACTGGTTGCTTGGCCGCTTTAAGTCGATTCATCTCTCGACTCGGTGAAAAGGCATTGCCTCTTTACCGACTGATGAAGAAGTTAGACAAGTTCGAGTGGACTCCTGAAGCTGATGCAGCGTTTGCAGAGCTAAAAGCCCTGCTCTCCACCCAGCCGGTGCTTGTTGGCCCAATCAGCAGAGAGCCTTTGCTGCTTTACATTGCAGCCACGTGACAAGTTGTCAGTACAATACTTACAGTCGAGCGGGAAGAAGAAGGCAAAGCCTTTAAAGTTCAGCGCCCAGTATATTATGTTTCTGAAGTTTTAACCCCGTCAAAGCAAAGATATCCTCACTATCAGAAGCTTGTATATGGGATTTATACGACCACGAAGAAGGTTGCACATTACTTCTCTGACCATTCCATTACAGTCGTCAGCGATGCTCCATTGTCAGAGATTCTGCACAACAGAGATGCAACTGGTCGATTAGCAAAATGGGCGATTGAACTCCTTCCCTTAGATATCAAGTTTGAGGCAAAGAAAGCCATCAAGTCCCAAGCAATAGCAGATTTCGTCGCTGAGTGGATTGAACAGAAACTGCCGACTCAAGTTCACTCGGAGCACCGGACCATGTTCTTTGATGGTTCTAAGATGCTGAATGGTTCCGGTGCTGGGGTAGTGTTGGTTTGCCCCCGAGGAGATAAGCTCAGATATGTGCTCCAGATCCACTTTGATTCCTCCAATAACAAAGAAGAATACGAAGCACTTTTGTATGGGTTGCGTATGGCCATATCACTCGGCATCCGTCGCCTCATGGTCTATGGCGACTTAGATTTGGTGGTTAATCAAGTGATGAAGGAGTGGGACGTCAGAAGTCCGGCCATGACTGGTTACTGCAATGCAGTGAGAAAGCTAGAGAAGAAATTCGAGGGGTTAGAGCTTCATCATATACCCCGACTGAAAAATCAAGCAGCTGATGATCTGGCAAAAATAGGTTCCAAGAGAGAAGCCATTCCCAGCAATGTGTTTTTGGAACACATCCACACACCATCAGTTCAAGAGGATCCTTTTACCGAAGAGACTCCGCAACCAAAAAGTGCCACAGATCCGACTAAAGTTGAGGTTCCAGTGGTGGTCGACTTGGTCATGGAAGTCTTGGTCATTACTCCCGACTGGACTGTGCCGTACATCGCTTACATCCTAAGGAAAGAACTCCCAGAGAATGAAGAAGAGGCTCGACAGATCGTCCGTCGATCCAAGGCCTCTACTGTGATAAAGGGACATTTATACAGAGAAAGCACGACTGGAGTCGGTCAGAAGTGTATAACGCCAGAAGAAGGTCAAATAATTCTTGACGATATCCACTCGGGGACCTGTGGTCATCATGCGACCTCTCAGACCATTGTGGCTAAAGCATACCGAGTGGTATTTTACTAGCCAAGAGCAAATGAAATGGCGAAAGAGATAGTCGACAAGTGTGAAGGATGTCAGTTCTATTCCAATATGTCACACAAACCCGCCTCAGCCTTGAAGACCATTCCGCTCGTCTGGCCCTTCGCTGTTTGGGGATTGGATATGGTTGGACCACTAAGAACTGGCAGGAGCGGCTTCACTCACGTGCTGGTGGCAGTCGACAAGTTCACTAAATGGATTGAAGCTAAGCCTATCAAGAATCTCGATGCTTGCACTGCTATCAGTTTCGTCAGCGAGTTGATATTCAGATATGGAGTTCCGCATAGCATCATCACTGATAATGGGTCAAACTTCAATTCCGACAAGTTCAAAGCCTTTTGTGCCTCTCAAGGCACACGAGTCGACTACGCTTCAGTCGCTCACCCCCAGTCGAATGGACAAGCGGAAAGAGCAAACAGTCTAATTCTCAAAGGACTGAAACCCCGACTAATGCGTGATCTCAAGCACCCAGCAGGCGCATGGGTCGACGAACTTCAATCAGTTCTTTGGGGATTGAGGACTACCCCTAATCGGTCAACTGGACGGACTCCATTCTTTACGGTCTATGCAGCTGAAGCAGTTCTGCGAGTGACTTGCTTCACAATGCACCCGAGTCGAGATCTACTCGAAGATGAAGCGAGAACAAGCCCGGCGGGATGCGATCGACCTCCTAGAAGAGGAAAGAGATGGCCCTGATCCGCTCGACTATCTATCGCAAGACTTGCGTCGATTCCATGCCAGAAATGTGAAGAGTCGAGCCTTCCAAGAAGGAGACTTGGTCCTCCGAGTAGATCAGCAGAAACCACACAAGCTCGCTCCCACTTGGGAAGGCCCTTCATCGTCACGAGTTCTCCACAATGGGCGTACCATCTTTACAACGTCGATCATGATTGATGAACCTCGAGCTTGGAATGCGGAGCTGCTCCGCCCCTTTTATACTTAAGTACTCACTCAGATGAGATGTAATAAGAAATACCTCTGTAGTTTATTTATCAAAGAGAAGAGTGTTATAATTTTCCCCGTGATTGTTGTTGCTTTTGTTTTTGTAAGAACCCCCCCCCCTCCAGTGGGTAACTTAGCTGCGAATCCGTTTCGCCCAAGTTTGTAAAAACATCCTACTGAGTGGCGAGCAAGCCTCTCACTCGGGGGCTTAGCTGCGAATCCGTTTCGCCTAAGTACTTGAAGATCCTACCGAGTGGTGAGCCAGCCTCCCACTCGGGGGCTTAGCTACAGTGTAGTACTCGCCTAAGTTTGAGAAAATCCTACCGAGTGGTGAGCAATCCTCTCACTCAGGGGCTTAGCTGCAGTCCAGTACTCGCCTAAGTTTGAAAAAATCCTACCGAGTGGTGAGCCAGCCTCCCACTCGGAGGCTTAGCTGTAGTCCAAGTACTCGCCTAAGTTTAAAAAAATCCTCCCACTCGGAGGCTTAGCTGCGCTCCAAGTACTCGCCTAAGTTTAAAAGAATACTCTCACTCGGAGGCTTAGCTGCAGTCCAAGTACTCGCCTAAGTTTGAGAAATCCTACCGAGTCAAGAGCGATCCTCTCACTCGGGGGCTTAGCTGCAGTCCAGTACTCGCCTAAGTTTGAAAAATCCTACCGAGTGAAGAGTAATCCTCTCACTCGGGGGCTTAGCTGCAGTCCAGTACTCTCCTAAGTTTGAAAAATCCTACCGAGTGAAGAGCAATCCTCTCACTCAGGGGCTTAGATGCAGTCCAAGTACTCGCCTAAGTTTGAAAAATCCTACCGAGTGAAGAGTAATCCTCTCACTCGGGGGCTTAGCTGCAGTCCAAGTACTCGCCTTAGTTTGAGAAATCCTACCGAGTGTAGAGCAATCCTTTCACTCAGGGGCTTAGCTGTAGTCCAAGTACTCGCCTAAGTTTGAGAAATCCTACCGAGTGACGAGCAATCCTCTCACCCGGAGGCTTAGCTGCAGTTCAGTACTCGCCTAAGTTCGAAAACATCCCGATCCGCAAGGACGACGAGGTGCAGGTCGACTGCTACCTTCTCCTTCGGAGCTACGCCACAAGTACAACATGCGCTCCATCCCGATCTGCAAGGACGACGAGGTGCAGGTCGACTTCTACCTCCTCCTTTGGAGCTGCGCCACAAGTACAATGTGTGCTCCATCCCGATCCGCAAGGACGACGAGGTGCAGGTCGACTGCTACCTTCTCCTTCGGAGCTGCGCCACAAGTACAACGTGTGGTCCATCCCGATCCGCAAGGACGACGAGGTGCAGGTCGACTGCTACCTTCTCCTTCGGAGCCGCTCCACAAGTACAACATGCGCTCCATCCCGATCCACAAGGACGACGAGGTGCAGGTCGACTGCTACCTTCTCCTTCGGGGCTATAGATACAACATACGTACTCCATCCCTTCCTGCAAGGATAATGGTGTGCAGGACGACCAAATCTTCCACCTCAGAGCTGCATCTCAAACAACAAAGACTATTCCGAGTGAAGCACGGTCCACTCGAAGGCAAATGCAAGCATATTTAGAAGTAAAACCAGTTCAGATAAATTCTAAAGGGTCCAAACCGCAGATCAAAGTACTCGGGCTCTCAGCCCGAAGGAGTTTAGCGGTTACAAAATCCACTCGGCATTCCGAGGCAAATTTAAGGTGAGGCATAAAAGTTTGTTTACTCTGCGGGAGGAGGACTGGCAGGCTCGACAAACTCGTCCAGGTCGACACCATCGGCGATCCGAGTGGCAGCAGCAATGAAAGTCTCCATAAAGGATCGGGAATCGTGCTACTTGGTGTTAGCGACCTTGATTGCCGCCAGCTTATCTTCTCGCGCCTCTTTAGAGTGGACACGAACCAAAGACAGAGCCACATCAGCACCGCACCGAGGAGAAGACTTCTTCCACTCCTGCACTCGACCAGGGATCTCGTTAAGACGAGTCATCAGGGACTCAAGGTCATTCTGGAGTGTTACCCCTGGCCAAAGTGCTGTGTCAATCCGCGACGTGGTGACTTTCAGTCGAGCCAAATAGTCAACAACACCGTCGATGCGAGATTCCAGTCGGAGCAAGTTCATAGCAGTTTCGTCCTTCACGGGAGAATTGATAGGGTCCAAATTTGGTTCGATTCACCCAGTCTCCTCCTCGAAGTCTCGACAAAGCTCTGCATGCGCAGTCCAAAGAAAAGTCAGTATTCGTATGCCGAGTCAACAAAGATGAAGCAGTCGGAACGGGGTATGTACCTTCAAGCTTGATGAACAACTTCTTGGCGAGACTCCTCAGATAGCTTTCCAGATCATCCCTCCTGCGAGCAATGCCTTCCATCTTCTCGTTCAAGTTAACCTTGTCCTTCTTCAAGCGGGTGACCTCCTTGTTGGCTCCATCCAGAGCAGATTTCATCTTCGCGTTCTCCTCCTCCAGCTTGCTGACTAAAGCCAGCTTCTGTTCAGCCAGAGCAGTTTGGTCGTCAGCCTTCTTTTGTGCAGCAGCCAGATCTTGATCCTTCTTTAACAGAGCCTGGTTCAGTTTTTTTGAAAAGAAATAACGCTCAGTTCAGAAAGAGCAGAGTGAAATCCGGGTCTAAGACAAAATAGTCGACGAAGCTTCCTTACCATTGGCGTCATCTTTGGCCTTCTGCAGCTCTGACTTGGCCAACTCCAGGTCAAGGTTAAGTTGAATCTGCTGCTTCTGTAAGTCGGCAAAGCGAGCCCCGAGATCACAAGATTTCTTTAATCAGAGAGGATGGGTTATTTTACAAAGACAATAAATACTAAGACTACGGTCGACTGCCCGCAGTCCACCATAGTCTCGGGGACTACACCCAGTGGGTGCACTTAGCATGCCCCCACTGATCCAGTGAACACTCGACGAGACCTGTCCGGTGCGAGTGTATATATATAAATAAAAAGAGAAGAAAGACAACAACAAGCGAGTTCTTGGACCATAGTTGGTGCGGTGATCGACCACGGTCTCGAGGACTACACCCGGTGGGTGCACTTAGCGTGCCCCCGATTCAGCTTTACACTCGACATGGCGGACGGACCGAGTGAAGGATTAAATGTCAAGACTACGATCGATTGCCCGCAGATCCACCGTAGTCTCGGGGACTACACCGGTGGGTGTGCGGATGCAAAGATCCTTGGAAGAGAGTTTTCGGGTAGCATATCCTAACAGAGCAAGCCAAGAAAACCGATCGATGTGTCGCTAACTTGAACATTGCTCTGGAGAGCGAGTTGGCGTCATAGGCGGCTTGATGACATCCGCACCATCTTCATCTTCTCCATCATAATACCCGCTTGGCGTATGGATTCCACAGCAGCATTCACTTCGTCCTCTCCGGGACGTGATGGGTAACAAAACTGAAGGTGGATCGGCGGGAGCTTGAGCGATCGATGAAGAAGGCGAGCACTCGGCGGTGGAATGGCGAAGGTAATGAAGCCGATTGGCATCACCAGCGTCTGAACAGTGGCTCAGCTATCGGCGTCGATTGTGCCACCTTGTCTGCAGGAGTTTTCCTATTTTTCCTCATCAAAGGCCTCTCGGGCTTGTCATCTTCATCGTCGGGGAGGTCAATAATGTTGGGAGCTGTTCAAAGATCGGTCACCAAAATTGCATCACCCAATGGTATATATTACAGTTGAGTCGACCAAATAAAGACAAAACGACAGAAATCGTACCCAGATTGGAGGTGACAGCATCCTCCATTGCCTCATCCTCATCCCTGTAAGCTGAAGTTCCGGAAGTAGCAGCGCTGCCGGTTCCAAAGTTTATCTGATCAAATCAAGGAAAAAATAAACAACACAGAGCGTCGAGTGAAATACAAAGGGAGACACTCACGCAGAGGCGAAGGGGATATCAATCTTAATCCTCGGCAACGCCTTCCGAGGCCTTGGCATTACAACTTTGGGCTGCTTTGACGCTTTTTTAGTCGGAGCCGGTGAGGACGTCCGAGGGCGCTTTGAAGACGGGCCAGTCTGAGCAATCGCTTTTTCATGAGCGCTCGGCCGGTCTTGGTAGAGCTTGGATCGCCTCTCCCTGCGAGGAGGTGACTCGACCTCTTCTTCGTTGCTTGAGTCGTCACTTTCCTCGGTCTCCTCTCCGTCAGAATGCCATTCACCACTGTCACCGCCGGTCGCCTCTCCTTCCGGGTCTTGCTCTTGCTCCCCGTTGGGCATTGAGTACATTTCGATAAGAGCCTGGCAGAAAAACAAGCAGAACAAAAGTCAATCGACGGAGCATCAATAGCTGCATGGTTAAAATTACAGTCGGAAATTCAGAATTGAACCTTGTCTGGAACATGGGATTGGTCGAGTGGAAGAATTCTCCTGGCTCCCCTAGGGTTGTCCCTGTTCCCAGTGATGCTCGTCAGCCACCCCTCCAGCATGGCATCCTCGACCTCCTCCGGGTGGATCTGAGTGGTGTCATCAGTGCCCGAATACATCCACATCGGATGGTCTCGATCTTGAAGTGGCTGGATGCATCGCTGAAGGAAGACCTCCAAAGATCCATACTAGTCACCCGTCACGGATAAAATTTGGACAACACGATCGACCATTATCTTAACTGCGCCTTTTCTTGGGATCACCTTCAAAGAGGAGGGCTTCCTCACTCGGTCCATAGAAAAAGGAGGAGTCGATTCGACCGCCATGGCGTCGGCTGGTCTTTGCAGTAAAACCAGGTTGACTGCCATCCACGGACTGAGTCGGGAAGGATCATGGCTGGAAAAGAGATTTTCCCCCTCATTTGAACCCCAAGACCCCCACACATATGAATCACTTGTGTTCTCTCGTCACTCGGACTGGACTTTTTCACCGTCTGCGAGCGATAGGTGAAAATGTGCTTGAAAAGGCCCCAATGAGGCCGACAACCCAAGAAATTCTCGCACAAAGACACGGAAGCAGCGAGGTACATGATTGTGTTGGGTGTGAAGTGGTGGAGTTGCGCGCCAAAGAAATTCAGAAATCCCTGAAAGAAAGGTTGAGGAGGCAAAGAAAATCCACGGTCGACATGGGTGGCCAAGAGAACGCACTCACCCTCCCGAGGCTGCGGCACAGACTCCTTCCCCGGAAGCTGCGCCGATCTATGGGGGGTCAGTCCTCCAGCGGCCAGGTCGTTGAGATCTTCTTGAAGAATCGTCAAGCGGATCCATTCGCCCTGGATATAGCCCTGCGGCAGGCCGACCCTTGACGAAGATCCGCCCCGACTGGTCGCCTTTCCCTTCTCCTTCGCCGTTGCTTTCTTCGCCCGCTCCAGGGCTGCCGTCTTCTCTTTCACCATCGTCATCGGCGAGACGCGCACAGGGCAGCGGCGCTGGGATGGAAGCGAGCGTGCCGATAAGTCTGAGGAAGAGAGGAGGAAATGAGAACGCACTGTTCAAAAACCCCCGTCCGGCGTCTTATATGAGGTTGCTTCCGAGTGACTGACTGGTAGGCCCGGGCGATCTTGTCAAATCCCACAACAGTCGCGTGCGCGATACGTGGCGAAAAAGGTGGCGCGGAGATCGAGGCGTCCCTGCCTTATCCCATCCGATTACTGCGGCCTCCTCCGCTCCGCGCGCTTCCTGAAATTCGAATCCCGCGAAATTCGCGAGCTGCAGAAAAACTCATCAGACGGAACATCTCCTCCGCTCTATCACTCGGAACTCTCCAAGTAAAGAAACTCACTCGACGGAATCAAAGAATGGATCAAGGCGAATGAAAAAGAAGTTGGTGCCGTCACCTAAGTTCATTGATCCAGGGCAAGATATACCCGTAGCACGAAAATGGGTCGGAATTGTGTTCAACTCCTTCCCCACTCAAACCTCGATCCATTCGGGGGGCTAATGATGAAGCTATGTACCTAGGGTAGGGTCATGGACCTGTCCTAGATACCCTCCCCAAGGACATCTCTAGAGGAAACCACCTTTCAATCGACTCAGAAGTGTTCCACTCGACAGACTCGAAGACACTCGACCATGAAGCCAACCACTCGACCATGAAGCCAACCACTCGACAGCCAGGAGATCTAAAGTCACTCCGCACGCTAACGGTCGGTCATTAAGTAGCCTTTATGGTCATCATAGCACTTTATTTGAGGCGTTACCAGTAACGCCCGACCTTAATGTACCTTAAACCCTGCATAACTGAGGGAGGGAGAGGTCTGGCGAACTCTATATAAGCCACCCCCTCCTCAGTGTCAAGGGTTCGCACCCCTGTAATTCATACACACATAATCCAGTCGACCGCCTCCGGGCTCCGAGATGTAGGGCTATTACTTCCTCCGAGAAGGGCCTGAACTCGTAAAACTCGTTTGTATACAACTACTCCATAGCTAGGATCTTGCCTCTCCATTCCTACCCCCCTACATTACTGTCATACTTAGAACCACGACACCACCCTCACCTATTCTCTAGCCAACCCGAATCTCGATGGCGAGATTCATCTTAAGGGGGGTAGTTTTGTAACATCCCAAATTTTCAATTTGGAATGTTATACATAGATCATCACTTGCATATCATATTTTATTGCATTTTGGCTCGATCCTAGAAATTTCATGCAACTCAAGGACCCACGGAGAGAGTAGGAGATTTCGTTATTTTCATATTTGAGTTTTCTCAAATTTTTTAAATAGGATCATTTGATTTTATTTATTTTATCTTCAATTATTTCTACTGTCAAAATATGAGAGAGGGAATAAAATGACTTTCCCAAAATAAAGGAATAATGAAGATTTAATAAAAAAATCAAATAAGATTTCTATTTGGAGTTTTTCGCTATTTTATTTGAATTTAGGAAAAATGCGCATTTTTCAAAATTGCATTTAGGCCCCAAATAAATGTTCATCTTGTCTGGCTTGATTTTAGAAGCCGGGGAAAAATTATTTCGGGATTTTTGGAGTCTGTTTAGTATTTCTTTCATTAGATTTTCTGCGCAGAAGTATTTAAAAAAAACGCGAACCGACCTACGGGCCGTGTTAGGCCCGGACTCCTCCGGGCAGCCTTTATAAGCCGCCGGCCCACCCCGGTGCTGAAACCCTAGCGGCCGCCCGCCTCGAGTCCCGAGCCCACCGCCGCCTTCGCCGCCGCCGCCTCGTCTTGTAGCGAGCGACGCCACCGCCGACGCCGCCACCTCGCCGCCCCACCGCGAACTCACCGCCGCCGGCCGCCTGCCGGAGCCGGAGCGCCGCCGCCCGTCTCGCCGTCCGAGCCGCCGAGGTTGACCCGCCGCGGTTTTCCTAGAAAACCGTTTGGTTTTCGCCGGTTTTTGATCGGTTTATTTTCTAGATCCGTTTCTTTATTTATTTAGATCGGTTTTTTCGGTTAGGTTAATTAGCGAGCGTTCGCTCGTTCGTTCGTTTTAACGAACGTGTTCATCATTTAGATCCAGATATCGAACGTTCGTTCGTTAAGCTGTTCATCGTTTTTCTTTTTCTTGGATTTATTCCATGATTTTTCTGATCGCGATTTCTGATCTGATTTTCGATCTAGTATAATTTTTCGCTCGTTTATCGGAATCAGTCGATTCAAGCGCCTAGAGTTTCATCTCAAAACCCTCTTTCAGAATAATCAACTCAAACAAGTTTTTGCCTCTGTAAAATTTGACTTAGGTCCAGATTAGTAAAACGAAGCCTGTTTCGTTCGCCGTTTGACTTCCGTTGGTTGGTTCGATTTGATTTCTTCTTGGAAAACGGAGTTCTTAAGTTGAAATTTCTGGTTAGATCTTTTATTTGAGTTTTACCTGTGCATGAGATGAGTACTTATTATGTGCCTGTTTGTTTGCGATAGAGTACCCGGAGTGCGCCGCTTGCTACTTTGAGTCTCTAGGTTTCATGGATCATCAGCAAGGCAAGTAACACTTTGATCATATCTCTTTCCATACCTAGTTTTTATTGCATTAGATCAATCCTCAAACATTGCATGATTAGGATCTAATTAAATTGTGGGTTCTGGGAAGTAGATGAGGTAGTACCTATTACCTGTTTTATTATCAAACCCTTGGGAGTTACTTCTACGTTTGCTTATTATGCCATGCTATGCTAGTAGACGTGGATTGGGCGAGTGTATCCATGACAGATGTGAGATTGTTAATTAATGGTTTGTTTAAGGTGGCAACTTAAACACACATCTGGGTGGATTGAGGTACCTGGGTATTCTAGGATTTGCCTGTTTCTTTTTGGACCGCCACCCAGGCTCAAAGGGATCATGAGATTATTCATGCTAGAAACTTCCGTGTGCAGCCACAAGCTACTATGAGCTCTAGCATAGTTGATTAAGTCGTACGAACTCTTATAGTGGTAGACTAGCAGATGTAGAGGGATGTAGGTGTAACTGTCTACCCGTTCGTAAGGTGCTAGCGCTTCCGAAACACTATGTCTCGGGCATCCGTTTCTCAAACACCATGCAGTGCGAGAAATCAAATGGAGGAGATCGAGTCTTGTGGGGAAAAGTGCACAAACCTCTGTAGAGTGTAACAAACTAATCATGGTTAGCCGTGTCCCCGGTTATGGACATTTTGAGTATCTAGTACTTGGATTATCATGTGAATATCATCATGTTACTTTAATTAATATTGTTGGGTTTCTAATGATGATGCTTAATTGGGATTGAGAATGCTGTCAACCATTCTCAATGTTTAACAACCACCATGATAGTTAAATAAAATTTATTCCTTTGCAGTAGGGAAAAATTGGCTTTATGCAAAATTGTAACCATAGAGCTTTCCACCAGCCATATATGCATGTGGTATAGCATTACTCTTTCATATTGCTCTCTATGTGTTATATTGCCAGCATATTCCATGTGCTGGCCCGTTTTTGGGCTGCAACGTTCATGTTGCAGACTTTTCAGACGACGAGTAAGGTGCCTTAGGTCGTGGTTCTATACTTGGTGATGCCGTTGGAGTTGATGGACTCGCTTATCTTCCAAGCCTTCCGCTGTTATCGTTATTAGATGGCATTAAGCCATATTTATTGTAATAAGTTCTCTTTTGAGACACTCGATGTAATAAGTGTGTGATTGCTACTTTGTTATAAATCCGTCAAGTACTGTGCGTGTCAGCATTACTGATCCAGGGATGACACTAATGCATAGAGATCAGACTGTTTGAGGTCTGGTCGCTACATTAGTGGTCGTGTCCTACACTCAGCGTGTGCTCTGATACCATCTTGTAGCGACCCGACCTCATATGGTCAAGTATCTGTGTTTCAGTGTCATCCCTGGATCAGTAATGCTGACACACACAGTACTCGAAGGATTTATAACAGAGTAGCAATCACACACTTATTACATTGAATGTCTCAAAAGAGAACTTATTACAATAATATGGCTTAAGGCCATCTAATGCGATAACAGCGGAAGGCTTGGAAGATAAAGTGAGTCCATCAACTCCAACGGCATAGCTGAGCTGCACGACAACGACCTAACGAACCTTACTCATCTGAAAAGTCTGCAACATAATACGTTGCAGCCCGAGAATGGGTCAGCACATGGAATATGCTGGCAATATAACGCAGTAAAGCAGGAACAGGATAATGCTATCACTACATGCATATTCGGCTGGTGGAAAGCTCTATGGTTGTAGTTTTGCGAAAAGCCAATTTTTTTCCTACAACAATGTAATAGGTTTTAGTTTAACTATCATGGTTGTTGAAACATTGAGATGGTATGACCCCAACTCAATCCCAATTAAAGTAGTTAACAACCCAACAATATTAATTAAGAATGTTGAGATACATGTGATAAACCAAATACTAGATACTCAAGATTGTCCATAACCGGGGACACGGCTAACCATGATTAGATTGTACACTCTGTAGAGGTTTGCACACTTTTCCCCACAATACTCTATCGCCTCCGTTGGATTTCTCACACTACATGGTGTTTGAGAAACGAATGACCGAGACACAGTCTTTTAGGAACATTAACTCTCTACTCCGGGTAGACCATACCAAACCTACAAAACCCACTACCTGCTGATCTACCTCTTCAAGAGCTTCACGTGACCTACTCAACTATGCTAGAGCCCATAATAGCTTGTGGCTGCACACGGAAGTTTCTAGCATAAATCATCTCAGTTCCCTTTGAGCCTGGGTGGCGGTCCATAGGAAATTCACACGGGTACCCCGGGATTTCCAAAGAAAAACAGACAAACACTGGGTTCCCCAGGTGCCTCAATCCACCCAGATGTTAATTTTAAGTTGCCACCTTAAGTTGAACCATTATTTAACAATCTCACATCTATCATGGATTCACTCAAACCCAACCACGTCTATGAGCATAGCATAGAAATATAAGCAACACGTAGAAGTAACTCCCAAGGGTTTGATAGTAACAGGGCAATAGGTTCTACCTCAACAACTACTTCCCAACCCACGAGTTAATGACATCCTAATCATGCAATGTTTGAGGATTGAACTAATGCATAAAAACTGGTTATGAAAAGAGTATGATCAATGTGTTACTTTCCTTGCTGACGATCCGCGTATCCTAGAGACTCGTAGTAACACGCTTCGCACTCCGGGAATTGTATCGCAAGCAAAAAATAACATACATAAGCAACAAGCAAAGATGCACAGGCAAAACTCAAATAAAAGAGGTTGACCGGAGAGTTCAACTTAAGAACTCCGGTTCGCAAAAAGAATCAAACCAAATGGAGCAACGAAACTCAAACGGCGAAAGAAACAAGATCCGTTTACTAATCTGAACTAGGGTCAAATTTTACAGTACCAAAATCTTGTTTAAGTTGATTAGACAGAAAGAGGGTCTCGAGACAAAGATCTAGGCGCTTGAATCGCCTGATTCTGACAAACGAGCGAAAAGATAAACAGAAACTAAAATCGGATCAGAAATCGCGATCAGAAAAATCGCGGAATAAATCTGAGAAAAGAAAAAATAAAACGACGAACAGATTAACGAACGGACGTTCGTCAACTGGATCTAAACGAAGAACGCGTTCGTTAAAACGAACAAACGAGCGAACGCTCGCTAAATAAATAAACCGGAGAAATACCGATCTATTTAAAAAAACGAAAACTAGGGTTTTCTAAAAAAACCGAAATGGTTTTTCTCAGAAAACCGGTGACGGCGGACGGCTACCTCGGCTTGGCTCCGGTGTGGCTCGGTGGGGTTCGGTCTTGTGCGTGGGCGGCGGGGTGGCAGGTGGTGGCTGGGCGGCGGCAAGGCTCAAGTGGCAAGGCTCTGGGGCGGCGGTGGTGGTGGTGGTGGTGGTGGTGGCTGGCGGTGGGTATATAAAGAGGGGGCTTGGAGGAAGGGGCAAGGGCGGCGAGAGTGAGTCCTCGGACTCGATCCGAGCGGCGGGCTGGCCTGGCGGCTTGAGGGGATCTGTGGCCGGCTGCATTGGGCTGGCCTGGCTCTACTGGGCCTTAGGCCCCCATCGAGGGGAATTTTTTAAAAATAATTTCGCCGACGAAAATAAAATCCTAGAAATTAAAATAAAACCTAAAATGCCAAAACAAATTTTCATCGTCTGAATGAAATATTTAGAACGAGATGAACATTTTCTTGGCCCTAAAATGCAATTTTAAAACATGCAATTTTTCTAATGTAAATAAAATCCAAAAAAAATCAAATAAAATCGAATAAATGATTTTAACATTTTTTCCCTCCAATATTTCAAGTGTTTTGGAGAAGTCATATTATCTCCTCTTGTTTATTTTTATTATGAAATATTTTTCGCAGAGAAATAATAATTAAAATAAAAAATCCTTGTTTCATTATTTGATGAGAATCAAATATGAAAAACCGAAAAATCCCCAACTCTCTCTGAGGGTCCTTGAGTTGCTTAAGATTTCAAGGATTGCGGAACGAAGATGCAATAAAATATGATATGCATGAATGACCTATGTATAACATTCCAAATTGAAAATTTGGGATGTTACAGTCGCGTAGATTAGTTTTGATTTGAAAATTTAGGGTTAGGTCTCCGCCGAATTCATCTCGGACCGACCGAGTTGTTGAAATCGGTCTCACCGATTTTGGCTTAGGCCAGAGCACACACATTTTCGGTCCGACAGAAAATTGCAAATCGGTGTGACCGAGTTCGATTCTCTGTGAAATCCTAGCAGTCTCGGTACCACCGAACTGTGACTCGGTCTGACCGAGTTCACTAATTCAGGTTCCAAAAGCTGCTTCGGTATCACTGAGTTTACAAATCGGTAGATCCGAAATGCTTTCTGTGAAGAACTAAAACTAAATTTTTAAGTCATCTATTTTGCAAAAACTCTTGTACTTTGTGATGCTCATCTACTCTACCTCATCTATAACCTATTCACATGGTCTGCTGACACTGTACTTGCAAGATGCCTGCCCAAAGTGACAGCCAGAACATGTCAGAGGAACAGGTTTCAGTTAAGTGAGGGAACTAGTCCCTCTAGCAGCTATGATGAAGGCAGTAGGAGCACTCCAAGCAATCTGCCAAAGGCTGCTACCAGAACAAGGAAGAAGAGGACTTCTGACTCTAAAGATGAAGATTATGTGGCTGTTGAAGATGAATCCACTTCAAAGAAGAAAGTGCTGAAGAAAGAGTATGGCTCAGCTGCTGCAACTAAGCCAGGTCTGAAAACTAAGATGCCAGCAAGAAGACAGCCCATGTCTAAGCCAAGGAAAGTTGCCACATGAGAAACAATGGAGTTCACTCTTGAACCCAAGGAAACTGGAGATGGTAAGAAGAGGAAAGAAAGGGTCAAGAAGACCATTGCCAGAGTTATTGGTAAACCTTCAATGATGAGAGATTCTGAAGAAGAGGAAGAGGAAGAGGATGCAGCACCAGCACCCAAAGCTCAAAAGCTTATGGGAGATGCAATTAAGGCAGGGGCTGCTCCATCTAAGCCCAAAACTGCTCCTAAGACTGCTGCTTTAGCTCCAAAACCAAAACCCAGGAGGAGCACCAGGAACATCCCTGCTGAGGAGAAGAACAAGGCCCCAGTGCCTCAAGCTGCTGAAGAAGAAGAGGAAGACGATCTATTGTTTTGAGGAAGCTGAAGCCCAAGATCCCTGATCACAATGATGCACACCCAGTTGTAGAGAATATGAAAATCCGGAAAGATTCAGGATTGAGGCTATGGAGAGAGTCTGATCCATATGCCACCAGGAGAAGGACTGCTGTGGACTATAGATTCCACACTAAGGAACAGCAGGACTTCTATGAGACCATATTACTTGACAAGAAGCCCATAATGTGTAACATGAGATGGGTTGATTGGAAATTCATTAAGGAAAATGAGGATCACTTCCCTGGTGTATATGACAGCTTCAAGGCATGTGGAGTTGATGAGTTTGTGGCTCAGAAGTTCACCAAGTGGAATGATGAGCTCATTATGCAATTTTACTCCACTGCACACTTCTATCCAGATGGAAGGATTGTGTGGATGTCTGAGGGTACTAGGTACCAGTCTACAGTTGAAGAATGGGCAAAACTCATAAATGCTCCTGAGGAACATGAGGATGACTTGGATGTCTATGCCAAGAAGAAGAAAGACCACAACTCTATGGCCAATATGTACAAAGAGATCCCTAATGCTGCTTTGGACACACATAAGTTTAGATCTGTACACTATTTGTTGTCTGGTCTGCCAACAATCAATTGAATTCTGAGGCACACACTTCTACCCAAGTTAGGTGATCACAAGATGATCAGAGGACATGCTATCAACTTGCTGCACATGTTTGATGTCCCACAAAAGTTCAAGGTTATGAGCCTGATTGTGGAAACAATCAAGAGGACTGCAGCTGATCAGAAGAGAAGTTGTGGATATGCCCCACACATCTAGGATCTCATCAACACAAAGATGGGCAAAGGCAAGTACATCTTGGACAAGGAGCATCTACCCATCTATCCTGAATTTGAGGACAACACAGTTGTCATGACTGAGAAATGAACCATCATATGTGCAAGAACAAGAGAAGAAAGCCAAAGCTAAAGCTGAGAAGGCTGCAAAGATGCCAACTTTGGAAGAGGCATCTCAGGTCTTCTTGAAGAGCAAGCAATACTAGCTTGGATATCTGATCCAATCCACTCTGAGGATTGAGCAGGGCCTGGCCACCCTGACCAAGAACCAGGAGAGCTTGGAAAGGATTGTTGAGACAAAATTCTATGACCTTGATGTCAAGATCACAGAGATCCAAACTGCAGTTGAGCAACTTCAGGAGGAAGCAGAGGAGAAGAAGGGCAAGTCTACCACAGATGCATTTGCTAGAGTGCCCAGAGGACAGAGATCTGCTGCAGTGCCAGTGATAGACACTAGAGCTACAACATCAGCACTAGCAGCTACAAATCCAGTTCCAACTCCAGCAGCTACTCCACCAGCTCCAGCCACTTCATCAGAAGCTTTCGTCCTTGGTGTTCTCTCAACACCACCTCCCGAAGATCAAGCCTGAGAGTCATTTAGCACTATGCATTTTCAAACTTTTTGGTAACTTGTTGCCAAAGGGGGAGAAAAATGTATAGATCATAGGCTTCGAGAGAGAGAGTGTTGGTTTTTATCTCTCTTTGCACTCTTTTTGGTTGGTTTGAAACTTTACTGCGTGCTTGTGTGACACGACTTTGTGTCCTTGTGAGATACTTATTTGGTCAAGTGTTTGATCATATGCTACCCTTAATGCTTGTTGGATAATGCTATCTTTCATATCCTATTATGATCATTCACTTTGCTTGGTGACGAGTGCATGCTTTTAATCTCTATCATTTTGAGCGCTCCACCAAGATGTATGTGACATGGAAGAGTAACCCATGATCCTAATCGATTGTGCATTTACATTCAAAAGAAAATCTTAAATAATGCACAAATTTAGGGGGAGCTCTTGCTTATCACATACTTCTCAAAGCGACGATGTTTTTCAATCTTATTTCTCATTTGTCGAAGCTTTGATCTATATGTTGTCATCAATTACCAAAAAGGGGGAGATTGAAAGTGCAACTATCCCTGGGTGGTTTTGGTAATTCCTAACAACATATAGCTCATTGAGCTAATGCTATTCCAAGATAAATATTTCAGGAAAGCTCAATGTTTGGCATGGCATGGATTAGAAAGTGGACCCTTCAAAATGCTAAGGACAAAAGATTGGCTCAAGCTCAAAGCACAAGACTCTACATTTTTTATTTTAGTGATCCAAGATCACATTGAGTCTATAGGAAAAGCCAATACTATTAAGAAGGGATGAGGTGTTGCTTAATGAGGATCTTGCTCAAAATGCTTAGTGATATGCTCCAAAACCCTCCACTACTTTCTCATATCCACATATGTCCTAAACCAAAAAGTCCAACTCGGCCCCACCGATTCTTTCCATCTGGAGCCACCGAGTTCAGTTGACATAGCCACTGCCAGAAATCCTAATCAGTTCAGTCTCACCAATAGGGATCTTGGTCTCATCGAGATGGGATTGGAAACTCTCTGTTTCCCTTTGTAACGTTTCGGTCAAACCGAGATGACCCATCAGTCCCACCGAGATTGCAATGCAAACTCTCTGTTTACTTTTCGTCACGTTTTGGTCCAACCGAGATGAGCGAATCGGTCCCACCGAGTTTGCCTGACCAACTCTCTGTTTGGCTATTAGCAAAATCGGTCTCACCGAGTTTGTGTAATCGGTCTCACGGAGATTACGTTATGCCCTAACCCTAATGACATTGGTCCCACCGAGTTGACATGTCGGTCCCACCGAGAATCCTAACGTTCGCATTTTGAACTAAATCGGTCTGACCGAGTTTAATGATTCGGTCCCACCGAGTTTGGTGATTTGTGTGTAACGGTTAGATTTTGTGTGGAGGCTATATATAGCCCTCCACCCACTCTTCATTCGTGGAGAGAGCCATCAGAACATGCCTACACTTCCAATACATATTTTCTGAGAGAGAACCACCTACACTTGTGTTGAGGTCAAGATATTCCATTCCAACCACATAAATCTTGATCTCTAGCCTTTCCCAAGTTGCTTTCCACTCAAATCTTCTTTCTACCAAATCCAATCCTATGAGAGAGAGTTGAGTGTTGGGGAGACTATCATTTGAAGCACAAGAGCAAGGAGATCATCATGAACACACCATTTGTTACTTCTTGGAGAGTGGTGTCTCCTAGATTTGCTAGGTGTCACTTGGGAGCCTTCGACAAGATTGTGGAGTTGAACCAAGGAGTTTGTAAGGGCAAGGAGATCGCCTACTTCGTGAAGATCTAACCTAGTGAAGCAAGCCTTCGTGGGCGATGGCCATGGTGGGATAGAAAAGGTTGCTTCTTCATGGACCCTTCGTGGGTGGAGCCCTCCGTGGACTCGCGCAACCGTTACCTTTCGTGGGTTGAAGTCTACATCAACATGGATGTACGATAGCACCACCTATCGGAACAACGGATAAAAAAATCTCCGTGTCAACATTGCGTTTGCTCCTTCAAACTCATCCCTTTACCTTCATATGCAATTGTTTTACATTCCGCTGCTATACTCTTAGAATTGCATGTGTAGGTTGATTGCTTGACTTGTGCTAAGTTGCTAAAATCTGCTAAGAACTAAAATTGGGAAAAGGCTAGATTTTTATTTGGTCAAGTAGTCTAATCACCGCCCCCCCTCCAGACATACTTCCGATCCTACAGATGATCAGGCAAAGCATTAACTGGCAAAGGCTCCCCCAAGCTTGTGGGAGACTCTATTCTTTAGTTTGCACAAAGTTAAATATTTCCTGTAAGGCAGCTTGTTTCTTATGAGCTGGAAAATAATTTTCCCAGAAGTAATAAATCATATCCTGGGGACTACACACACAACCATGAGCAAGAGTATTATACCAAGCTTTAGCATCATCCTTTAATGAGAAAGGAAATAATTTGAGAATAAAGTAATAGCGAGTCTTCTCATCATGAGTAAAAAGGGTGGCTATATCATTTAAATTAGTAATATGTGCCACAATAGTTTCAGTTTCATAACCATGGAAAGGATCAGATTTAACCAAAGTAATTAACTCTGGGTCGATAGAGAATTCATAATCCTTATCATCAATAGAAATATGTGCAGTAGCAAACTTAGGATCACATTTCATTCTAGCATTCAGAGATTTTTCTTTATACTTGTGAAATAATTTCTCTAGATCATCTCTATCATTGCAAGCAAGAATATCTCTAGTTGTTTCTTCACTCATAACGTAACCTTCCAGTACCTTAGGCAATTCATATCTAGGAAGGCTAGTTCTAGCAGGTGTTTCATGAGATTCAATTTCAAGCTCATCATCAGATTCAACAACATCATGTTGTATAACTCTAGCAATTTGTTTATCAAGAAATTCACCAAGGGGCACATCATCATTCTGAAGCAAGGTACTAGCATCATCATAAGCATCATTCATAGTAGAAGTAGCATCATCAATAAGTTGCGACATATCATAATTAATAGCAGATGGTGGTTTTGCAAGTTTACTCATAACAAAAGGTGAATCTAAAGCAGAACTTGATGGCAGTTCCTTACCTCCCCTCGTCTTTGAGGGATAAATCTTAGCCTTAGGATCCTTCAGATTCTTCATAATGATAAATTGATAATAATCCCAAGTGACTCAACAAATATAGCTATGCTCCCCGGCAACGGCGCCAGAAAAAGGTCTTGATAACCCACAAGTATAGGGGATCGCAGCAGTTTTAGAGGGTAAAGTATTTAACCCAAATTTATAGATTCGACACAAGGGGAGCCAAAGAATATTTGAAGGTATTAGTAGCTGAGTTGTTAATTCAACCACACCTGGAGATTAATTATGTGCAGCAAGTAATTGATACGTCTCCAACGTATCTACTTTTTCGCACGCTTTTCCTCTTGTTTTGGACTCTAATTTGCATGATTTGGATGAAACTAACCCCGGACTGATGCTGTTTTTAGCAGAACTACCATGGTGTTGTTTTTGTTCAGAAGTGAAAGTTCTCGGAACGACACGAAACTTTGCAAGGATTTTTCATATCAATAATAAGAATTTTTGGAGCCAAGACCCTACAGAGAAGGCCCCCTGGGTGGGCACAACCCACCAGGGCGCGGCCCCCTCTCCTGGCGCGCCTAGGTGGGTTGTACCCACCTGGTGGCCCCGCTGACGACCCCCCTTATACTATAAAATCACATATTTCTAGAAAAAATAAGGGAAAAATAATTATTGCAATCCACAAGACGAGCCGCCGCCAGGCCCTGTTCTTCCTCGAGAGGGCAGATCCGGAGTCCGTTTGGGGGTCCAGAGAGGGGGATATTCGTTCTTCGTCATCACCAACCCATCTCCATCGCCAATTCCATGATGCTCCCCAACGCGAGTGAGTAATTCCTTCGTAGGCTCGCTGGTCAGTGAGGAATTGGATGAGATTCATCATGTAATCAAGTTATATTTGTTAGGGCCTGATCCCTAGTATCCACTATGTTCTTAGATACCACTTACTGAATTTTGTGACATATGCATGATCCCGTCTGATGGGAGCTTGGCTGAGCCTAGGCCGGCCGAATTTGAGGATTTTTTTCGCACTTTGGCAGTGGGTGATGAGAGGAGAGTGTCGGCCATCACTGCCGATGGCTTACATTTTCCTGCTGTCCTTTACTTTGCACTTTTTATTACCAAATGCTTGCTTGCTAGGGAGAAGGTGGGTGCACTTAGTTCACCAGACCTTGCTGTTTTACGTCGTGCAATAGAGGGAAACAACACTTATTGCTTGGGCGCTATTGTGGCTCATCGCCTCCATCTTAATAAATCTCAAGGGAAAATACATGGTGGGATTTTTGCTACTCATTTGGCGGCTCACTTCGAGGTTGCGATACGCCACCATGATGTCCCTCTTACCACAGTTTACCTAGACCGTGCAACCATGGATCACCATCACTTTCTTGCACATGATCATCCTGATAATGCCATTCCTTATAACCTGGTCATGTCGGCGTTCTAGGAACGGGGGTCCCCAGACTTGCCTGCCTGCGGCCTGCGGCGTGGCTCAAAGGAGGCCCAAGACAGCCCATCTTCATCAACGCTGAAGCTCAAGACCTCGCGAGGGGCCAGATTGCTGGGCGGACGACAAGGAGCTTCTCGTGCACGGCCTCGTTAGGCTGGCTCATGAGGAGGCGGAGAGTTCAAGGCAGGGTACTCGCGAGGTGCCCATGACGCAAGCCATGACGCACCAAGGGCGCCACTGGCGCCAGCCACAGCAAGGCCCTCCTTTCCTCTTTGGTGCAAAGGGAGCAAGCGCAGCGAGAGCATCAAGCAAAGGCATCCGCTTCGTGCAACAAGACCAAGACCAGCCCAACGGCCGGAAGGAGTCATCATGGAGCCCAAGCAGAGTCATCACCAGAGCCTTTGGCAAAGCGAGGACCAACTTTAGTCAGGATAAGTGTACCCGCTGTTCCCCTTCAAAATGGCCAATTGTTGGCGCCCTTCCCGCTCAATATTTGGGAAGAGGCCCAGGGCCTTCGCCTATATAAGTAGAGCTAGCCACCATAATAGAGGGATGGGGCATCGAGAGAGAGACGAAGAGGCATCTTGGAGAGAAGAAGAGAGATCGGAATCCTCATCAAGGAACCAGTAGCTAGAGCGACCGAACACCACCTAGCAGTTCATCATACCCGCCAAGAACAGACCCTCGCGAGGCTGTTCTTCCTTGTATTGTTCCTCATCAGCCCAAGAGGCAATCCACCACACCACACACTGGAGTAGGGTATTACACCACAATGGTGGCCCGAACCAGTATAAATCTTGTGTCTCTTGTGCTGTTCTGGTTAGTAGTTTAGGTCCCGACGATTCGGCAAAGTGCGAGACGGTGGAAGGTTGGATCACCGCGCGCACCCTAGTGTTCGAACCTCAAGGGTCTGCCGGAACCCGAAATCCGACATTTGGCGCGCTGTAGGTGCGCCGAATCGCTTTTCGTCGCCTCGTTCTTCCTCGACCACCGCAACCATGTCCGACGCCTGTCGGGCCCACGCCGAGCGCCGAGCCGCCTCGCCCCCATGTTGCCCAGACAGCCCTGCCGGCGGGCGCCTCATCGCTCCTCGTCACCCGCCATCAACGCCGCCATCGCCCGGCGGGAACGAGCAGCAAGCATCGCCCCAAAGACTCCGCCCATGAGGCAGACGGCCGCACCGCCACGCCGCCGCCCCCCGCTGGTTCTTCGCCACGCGCTTCAGCGCGCCATGGAGGCCCGGACTGCACTCATCGCGCAAACAAGCTCCTGCGCTACCGCCCGTCACGATGTTCACGAAGAATGGCTCACTAAGTCGCCGAGCTCGTTCGCGCTGTAGGAGGCGCCAAGACCGCCCGGCTCGCTGCACCGCACCGCACCTGCTGGGCGATGAAGTTCTGGCGCCCAGCCGCCTCCTCAAGAAGGCGCTTGCCCATAGCGCTGGCCTCGGCGGAACCTGCTCCGCCAGCGCCGGGCGCTGCAAGAGCAGAGCTGTCAAGAAGTTCTCGCCCACAAGAAGCTGCCCGAGTGCTCCCCGCCCCAAGACGTCAAGACCTCGCGCTGCCCCCAGCCACGGCGCAGGAGGCCCGCAAGACCAAGCTCTTCGCCATCCGAGGCCCCCAGCTGCCACGGCGGGCTGCCGCGCTTTCACCTCCGAAGGCGCAGCGCCACGCGGGCCCGCCAAGTTCAAGCCGACCTACCTCCTCGCCACGACGGCACAGCTGACCCTACGGAGTTCCTCCACTTTCACGAGCCAGGCATCGAGGCTGCCAACGGGATGAAAAGGTCATGGCGAACTGGTTTCCTATGGCGCCAAGGACGGGCCCGCACTGCTCCTCGAATCCGCCCTGTGCACGATCTCTTCTCGGTCGAGATGCGCACCCGCTTCATCGCCAACTTCCGTGGTACTTCGCGACCGCCACCGCCGTGAGCGACATGCGCCGAATCATAAAGCAGCTGGGGAAACCCTGCAAAAGTACATCCAGCGCTTCAACAACGCACGCCTCAAGATCCCTGTGGTAACGGAGGAGGCCATCATCTCGCTTTCTCCGACGGCGCGGCGCGACGCCAAGATGAAGGAGGAGCTGGCGATGCATGAAGATCTGTCCACCTCCTTGAACTGCTCAACTTGGCGACCAAGCGCGCCAGGCTGAGGAGGGCGCCTCCTCCTCGAGCTTCCCGCCGCAGATCCCGAGGAGAAGAAGTCCAAGGCCAAGGACGTGAAGCGCAAGGCTGCCGTGACCATGGCCGAACCGCACACCAAGCGAGGCGAGATCAGCCCGAGTCCCGCAAGGGGGCCGGTATCGCGGTACCACGCACCTCCACACCCACAACACCAATGAATGCCAAGAGCTCCGGCCGCGGCGCTGAAGGCAGGAGTCGGCAGATGCCCCGAGCGCAGCGACCGGGCTATGGCCGAGGAGGAGGAAGGAATGCAGACGCTGGAAGACCGCGCCGCGCCAAGGGTGGCGCGACCAACCTCGCGAGGATCGTTAGCAAGACCCGCCATGAGGGAGGCTAGAGGATCAGCCTCGCGAGGATCGCCTGCAGGGGAACGCAGGCCTCCTCCGCCACCGCCGCCAAGGAGAATTGAAGACCGCCATCGACGAGGGGCTGGGGCTTCAGAAGCGCGGCGATCGCCAGATCCCGGGCGGAGCTCAAGCCCCAGCCTCTCAACAGATCTTCAAGCAGTCCGCCCGCAAGTGAATGCAGTCCTCCCCAAGCTCGAGGCCACGCTACCGCCAGTGGTCGGCGGCGCCATCACGCTCAGCTCGCAGACCAGCTCTGGCGCGCAGCCACAGCCAGAGTTCTCCGATGCTTTGTTCCCCAATCATCGCGAACGCGGCGGGTCACCAGAACCTCATCGATGGCGTATGGACTCAACGCCCTTTCCGTGGAAACATTCAACAATCTTCAAGTGCCTTATACCAGCTTCAGCCAACCAAGCCTTTCTCCGAGTCACCGATGGCTCCACGGTCCCGATCGGGCAGGTCCGCTTTCCCGCCACCTTCGAGCTCGCGACAACTACCACACCGAGCTCATCGACTTCGATGTCGCCCACATTCGCCGCTGCATAACGCCATCCCGGGTACCCAGCGTTGGCCAAATTCATGGACGAACTCCACCATGGCTACAACGCCCTCAAGATGCCAGAAGCGGTGGGGTCATCACGGTGCCCTCGGAAGAGAGAGACGCAGCAGGCTCCTCGGAGCGAGCCTTTCAGCCGCATCGCTAGAAGACCTGCACCACAAGAGCAGGAGGCCTCCCG
The DNA here is from genome assembly GCA_021605205.1 of Aegilops longissima. Taxonomy (NCBI): domain Eukaryota; kingdom Viridiplantae; phylum Streptophyta; class Magnoliopsida; order Poales; family Poaceae; genus Aegilops; species Aegilops longissima. The sequence continues at coordinate 597,503,103 of CM038677.1, read as the reverse complement.
AGGCCGCACTCCAAGAAGAAGAAGACATCGACCGCCCGGCCTCAAGAGACAGCCCTCAGGCCCGTGACCGGGCCGGGGGGAGCCTTCCATCGAGATAGGAAAGCGTGCCTGGCGCCTCCTCAGCAGGCTCGGGGCTCTCCCTTGAGGGCCGCCGACCTCGCCAGGTCGAGGGAGGCGCTTGGGCACCACGGGAGGCGTGAGCCAAGCACGCTTCTGCAAGGCAGGAGCAAGGCAAGGAGGGTCGAACCTCGGGAGTTCGCCTGCCAAGGCCATTCAGAGCTACAGGAGTCAAGGGTCATGAGGGGCAGCCGCCGCCACCCACTGTGGCCCCCCATCCAGGCGAGGATGGTGGGTTGCGCGTCTGCATCGACATACCAGGGCTCAACCGAGCCACGTCTCAAGAGCGCCTTTGGCCCTCGCGAGTGGGATGTTGCGAGGGCCCGCCCCACAGCCACGTGTGCATGCCCCACGGCTCGCTAAACGCGTTGTCGCGCACCAAGATCTCATGAGGGCCATCCCGAGGCTCAAGAGGTCGCACGCCGCAGCCCGGGTGGAGATGGAGATGGCCCGCGAGGAGCCGCCAGACCTTCGGATCCTCCCGAGGCCCCTGGGCCTGGGGGCTCGTGAGGTCGGCTCCCGCAGACCATCGAGTCTGCTACACCAACAACCCTTCGTCCCCAACATCACCAGGTGACATCTTTAAGTTTCATTTCAGGCGGGAGCGCCTTCAGTACGTGATTATTCCTGTGTCGCTGTGGGTTCGCCCTCGCGTATGTATCCCTTTATTTCATGTCATTTGCTTATCCTGCTGGGGGCGCCTGGCTGCATCATCCCTAAGCCGCTGGCCTGTCCCAAATGCATGTATCCTTCCCACGGTTTCCTTAGGATTATGCTCTCGCCCACCATGCTTGTTATTTGGTGCCTTTTCCGGTGACGGAATCTTGCACGCTAAAGGGCGGGTTCCCGAGCATCGCGACTGTGGCTCCTACCGCTCTCCGCCCTCACCTCCTGGTCTTGTCCATGGCATCACGACCTGGCTTGCCAACGATGGCTGAGACCAGCCCGAGAGCCGGACCCGAGGACGAGTTTCACATCTAACCCAGCTTATGATTAAAGGGGGTGCCGAGCATCGCGACTGTGGCTCCTACCGCCTCCGCCCTCACCGGGTCTTGTCCATGGCATCACGACTGCTTTATGAGCGACGGCCGAGACCAGCCCGAGAGCCGGACCCGAGGACGAGTTGTCAGATCCGACCCAGCCTTATGCTAAAAGGGGGTGCTCGAGCATCGCGACTGTGGCTCCTACCGCCTCCGCCCTCACCTCCGGGTCTTGTCCATGGCATCACGACTGGCTTGCCAGCGACGGCCGAGACCAGCCCGAGAGCCGGACCCGAGGACGAGTTTCACATCTAATCCAGCTTATGATTAAAGGGGGGTGCCCGAGCATCGCGACTCTGGGCTCCTACCGCCTCGCCCTCACCCTCTTGTCCATGGCATCGCGACCTGGCTTGCTGGCCGACGGCCGAGACCAGCCCGAGAGCTCTGACCAAGACGAGAGCACCCGCATCCGCCAAATTTGCAGTGAACACACTCGAGGATAAGGCCTGAGCCAGCGCAACCCGCTTTGAGGTAGGGCCCCGTGAGTCCCTGCTACCGCTCACGGGTGCCCAGATACACCTCGCCCAGCCCTACCGTACAGCCACGTGTCGTGGTGGGGCAGAGACGCCTGGGCTCCTCCCGAGGGGAGCCCCTCCCACATTCCAAAGGAAGCACCATGCTCGCTACTGGCCGACGACATCGCCGAGGAGCGGCTATGCTCAGACGCATGCGAAGCGCTTATGTTCAGGCTGGTGATAAATAACCGAGGTGGCCTCCGGTCGATCAACCTTAGGGAGCCCAGAGCTCGTTGTCCGCCTGCCGCAACGCCTCCTGAGCGCCCATGAGGGGCTGGGCACGGGCTGCGCTCGGGTCACGCCAGACGACGCCACTCCAGCCAGCCTCGGCTTGGTTCGTCGACGTCATTCCTCGAAAGGAGCCAAGGTACGTAATGCCGCTTGAGCGCCAAGGGGACTCTCGAGCATCGCGACTCAGAGCCTAACTGGTCACGTAGCCCTCACCCCTTAGTTCAAATGCTAACGACGGTTGAGGTTTGCGGGCCGGGCTCAGAGACGAGAACGGTAGATCCGCCTGCCTCACCTCCCTACTTGCTGTTCAGGCGCTAAGGGGACTCTCGAGCATCGCGACTCAGAGCCTAACTTGTCACGTAGCCCTCACTCCTTGGTCCCGCCCCTGTTTCCGGTCGGGCTAACAGCCGCCGAGGTATGCGCGGCCGGCTCGCCAACAGAGAACATAAGCAAGTAGGAAGCGCAAATTTCAAGGAATTCAAAAGCAAATATTACAGTCCACACTCGTTATCGCAATACCAAATGCAGTTTAAACGCCCCGAGGCATGATACACGGCAGGAATTAAAAGCAGGATAGGAGCCACAACGGAGTCACTTGTCGGCAAAGTGGAGCAGCGCGGAGTGGGTTCGCCTCGTGGAGCAGCAGGGCGGCAGCGCCGCCCGCTTGGTGCTCAAGGCCCGAACATCCCCAACAGAGACTCACAACCTTTATAGCCTCGGCAGCGGCAGCTGCATGCTCGCCGCTTGTCGGCTCCAAGAGGGCTGTCCATGTCGACGCTGGATCGCAAGGTAGACATGGTGAGGACCCGCCGCTGCCGCAGAAGACAAGACACGTGCCTCGCCTCACCTGTGGGGCCAAGACCAAGGGAGACAACTTCAAGAGCGCGAACCAGAAGGGAAGCAGCTTGGCGGGCCGCCCTTCCGCCGCCTGGGCTCTCCAGCCACTATCATAAAGCTCCTCAAGAAGGTGCGAGCCTTCACCTCCATATCCGTGAAGGCCACCCGATCTTCGGCAAGAACCCGCGCTTTGTCGCCCAGCTTGACTTTCTCGCCAGCTTCCTCGCTTCAAAGACGCTTAGGCGGTCACGGCGCTTCTTCACCTGGCCTCCCGGTCCTTGATGACCGCCATGAGCCTTCATGCTTTCCTCCTGCCTCGGCGGAGGCTGGCCTCCTCGGCAAGCTGGTTCTCGCAGCCCTTCACCGCCTCCAGCGCCTCACAATGACCTTGATGTCGGGCTGCCTCCCCTGTGGCAGCATCGCTGGAAATCTTCGCCACGAACAGCTCGCTTCTCCTCGCCGCAAGCCGCCGAGGCTCGGACCAGCGCCGCCAATCAAGCATCGGAGCGAATCCAGCCGTAAGCCAGCTCCAACCGCCCAACCATCGACGGAGTCGGCGCCAGAAGATCTCGCCGCAGCGGTCCAGTCCGCAATGGCGCGATCCGTAACAGCATTCGAGGAGCAGCGCCGTGGAGTAGGAGGAGAAGACGGATGTGACCATCGCTACCGAGGCGGAACCAGCGCGCCACGGCAACACCGGAGGCAGCGCCAAGCAAGGGCACCTCGAGTCGCTCGAGTCAAGGGGCTGAGCTCGCTTCAAAGAAGCTCACCAGTTCGCGAGGACGCCCGGCAGAGAGGCTCGGGCGCCAGGATCACCTTTTTTTCGGCAGAGGCACCGCCACGGATGGGGCCTCGGAGCCCTTCACGCCCGTGGCGCCAAATGACCAAGGACATGGACATCGATCTCGCCAACGGAGCAATAATCAATACGGGAAGGTGCACTTACAGTGTCGCCGGTGGACTCGAGCAACCTCCGCCATACTTGAAGCCCGAGAGCCGCTGCAGGATCAGCTTCAAGGCCCGGAGCAGGAGGCGCTGTCATGGATCGCCCTGGCCGGGCGACCTGCTGGGACCAGCCCAGCCTAGTCCTTCGGGATCAGGCAGGCTTCGCCCCACGCCATCCTCATCCTCGCTGCCGCCACTGGGAGGCGGAGAATGCGGACCTGCGCCATGGGAGGAGCCTTGACTCCGCCCAATCAACCCCTCCCGCCTCTTTCCTCCACCTCTTCACTGAGTCGGAAGAGGACACGCCCACTAGGTCCTCCCGAGCCTCCACGGGCACGGGCCCGCCCCATTGAAGATGCACATGGGCCCCACTACCGCTCCCAATCTCACGGCGAACAAGGGCGCTGGGCGCCCCAGCCTCGCCACATCGCCTCAACCAAGGACTCGGAGGACTGTCGCTAGATCCTCGCTGCCGTGGCCACGGGCTCGAGTGAGGCCTCCACATCGAAGCGTAGCATCGACGGGCGGAGCCAGCTTGGTGCTCCAGAACTCCCTCGCCAGCGACACACTGGTCAGCTTGGCCACCGCTGCTGCACGGGCCAGATCTGCATCCATCTTCTCCAAAGCAAGCAGCCGCTGGGATCCCAAGCTCCACTGGACCAGCCCACGGAGCTCGGGTGCCCGTGGGTGATCAGCCGGGTGGATGCGCCAAAGATCCACCAAGACCCACTTGCTCCTCAAGCCCTCAATCCGCTTCCTGTGGTTTGAATGGCGATGGTTCGCCAGATATGATTTAAGTCACAAGACGCTGGAGGCGGAACCACGGAGGTTCGAGGGAGAAATAGTGGCGCAGCAAGGCCACCGAGGGCTTCACCCCAACATGGGCCTCACAATAGTAGGCGAAGATTGCCAGAAGAAGTACGGAGTTGGGATGGAGGTGCAGAGCTTGAATGTTGTAATGACGGAGGATGGAGAAGAAGAACACAGAAAAGGGAGGCACTGCATCAGAATGATGGCGCCACGAAGAACGGGTAGAAGGTACTCCCCGACCTCGTGGGGCGGCGGATCTGCCTTGAACGCTTCCGCCCATTGACGCTCGCGCCCGCCATCCGGCGCACAGTAGGCGAGGCTCGGCCGACACATTTGGCGGGTCCAAGGCAGGAGAGTACCAGCTCCGCCGGGCTTGGCGAGGAGCCATGATCGCTAGGGCACGCAGCGGAGGGATCTCAAGGTCTTGGAAGCAGAGGGAGAGGCGCAAGAAAGGGATCTGAGCAGAATCGGAGAAAGTAAAGGAGGCAAGGAAGATGCCGCTTATTATCAACCCACGCTGACAGCAGAGGCGCACGCGCCCAATCAACCACCACGTGGCGCCTAAGACCACAGCTGTTAGGGGCTCGCGACGCTCAGACTTGCCCTTTCGCCGCCTTCTCGCCAAGTTCGGGCGCTGCCAGGCCCGGGCTATCTGTCGGCTGCTCGGGAACGGGGTCCCCAGACTTGCTCGCTCAATGGGCGTGGCTCAAAGGAGGCCCAAGACAGCCCATCTTCATCAACGCGAGCTCAAGACCTCGCAGGGGCCAGATTGCTGGGCGGATGACAAGGAGCTTCTCGCACGGCCTCGCCAAAGTTGGCTCATGAGGAGGCGGAGAGTTCAAGGCAGGGTACTCGCGAGGTGCCCATGACGCAAGCCATGACGCACTAAGGGCGCCAGCCTGCAGGCAGCGCCCTCCTTTCCTCTTTGGTGCAAAGGGAGCAAGCGCAGCAGAGCATCAAGCAAAGGCATCCGCTTTGGTGCAACAAGACCAAGACCAGCCCAACGGCTGGAAGGAGTCATCATGGAGCCCAAGCAAAGGCCATCACCAGAGCCTTTGGCAAAGCGAGGACCAACTTTAGTCAGATAAGTGTACCCGCTGTTCCCTTCAAATGGCTAATTGTTGGCGCCTTCCCGCCAATATTTGGGAAGAGTCCTGTGGCCTTCGCCTATATAAGTAGAGCTAGCCACCATAATAGAGGGATGGGGCATCGAGAGAGAGACGAAGAGGCATCTTGAGAGAAGAAGAGAGATCGGAATCCTCATCAAGGAACCAGTAGCTAGAGCGACCGAACACCACCTAGCAGTTCATCACACCCGCCAAGAACAGACCCTCGCGAGGCTGTTCTTCCTTGTATTGTTCCTCATCAGCCCAAGAGGCGATCCACCACACCACACACTGGAGTAGGGTATTACACCACAATGGTGGCCCGAACCAGTATAAATCTTGTGTCTCTTGTGTTGTTCTGGTTAGTAGTTTAGGTCCCTGCGATTCGGCAAAGTGCGATTCGGTGGAAGGTTGGATCACCGCGCGCACCCCAGTGTTCGAACCTCAAGGGTCTGCCGGAACCCGAAATCCAACAGGTCCATAGCGTTGAAACGCGTGATGTTATCCCCTTGCCTGCACCTGCTTTGTTTGATCCTGTTGTTAGGGCAGAAATAGGATTATGCCTGCAGACATCATCGCCTACTGGAACGCTCAGGCTGCTGCTGAGGCTGCACAGGCACCTCCACAGTGGGATGAGTGGATGCCCGCTCCTCAGGATCCTTACTACCCTCCAGGCTATTGATCGATTACCAACTTAGGGCAAAATCCTAAGCTTGGGGGAGTACGTGTTCTCACCGACATTATATTCATGTTCACATATTATTCTGTCTGTCGGTGCTCACACTTTTTCATTGTACCATCCATGCTTAGATTTATTTTCTTGTTTTCTTCTTGTGTGTTTGAAAAACTTTATAAAAACCAAAAAAAATTAGTTGTAGTAATTTACTTTCTATGCATGCTTAGTAGTAGTATTAAAAAGAAACCCAAAAATATTTCCTTGTTCTTCTTTTGCTTGTTGGGAGCTTTCCCCTGTAAATATATTTTCTCGTTTTTGCTTTTTATTAGCTTGTTGAAGAAAACCAAAAACTCCAAAAAATATTTCAGTGTGTTTCTCTGCTTTTCTTTCTTTATTCGAGTTGTACCGAGGAGAAGACCACGATGAAAATGTTGAGTGGCTCTCATATGAATAATTGTTGAACTAATAAAGAGCACAAATTACCTTGTCTTCTCTTGTTGAATAAAATGTTTGCAGATTCCAGCTTAGTCCACGACACTCTTGCACTATTATTATTTTCATATCATTCGGTCATGCAAGTGAAAGGCAATAATGACGATATTTGATGAACTGGCCGTGGCAGAGAGAAACTGGTATGAACTCGACTTGTTCTGTGTGTGTAAATATGTTGAACCTAGTATCCAGGCTTCAACCCATTATGGTTAAACACGTTTGTAATGACAATTAGAGATTATAGTTTCTCATGCCCTGCATAATTAGCTGGGAGTTGATAATGATTTATCTTGGATGTCAACATAGCGTTAAAATGATTGTCATGTAGTATGGTGATATGGTATCCTCCTTTAAATGCTCGAGTGGCTCGACTTGGTACATGTTCATGCATGTAGTTGAATCAAAACCAACATAGACTCTATAATATTTATGTTCATGGTGTTCATATCCTACTCATGCTAGTGTCCAATGTTACTTACGCATAATGCATGGTTATGATCATTGTTGCTCTCTAGCTGGCCGCTTCTCAATCTTAATTGCTAGCCTTCGCCTATACTAAGTGGGAATTCTGCTTGTACATCAAAAACCTTGAACCCAAAGTTATTCCAGATGAGTCCACTATACCTACCTATATGCGGTATTACCCTGCCGTCCTAAGTAAATTTGCATGTGCCACCTCTAAAAACTTCAAAAAAATTATCCGTTTTGTGTGCCTAGATTGTTCATGGAACGATAGGAGGTGGTCGGTATCTTCCATGCTAAGCGGGCTATCCTCACGTCGAGTGTTTATTCACTCGCCATCGCATGAGGAAATGGGCGATAATAGGGATTCCCAGTCCCGAACTCACAAATGCAAACAATTAAAGAAAACTCCCCCGGGACTGATGTTGGTATGGACGGCACCCATTGTATCGGACAAGCCGTTGAATGTGATTGTTGGTGAAAGGGGGAGTAAACCTTTACTTTTATCGCTTGGGAACTGCCACTAGCGTTCTTAGCATGGAAGATGTTGATAACTGATGGTCGTGAAGTGAATGAGAAGGGTGCATGTCTCAAAATATCATTTATCTCTGTTTTAAAAATTGAGCTCTGGCACCTCTTCAAATCATTGCTTCCCTCTGCGAAGGGACTTTCTATTTACTTTTATGTTGTGTCATCACCTTCTAAAAACAAGCGCCAGAAACTGAGTAGAGCACAATTGTCATGATTTATGCATTGTGTGTAGCTAATGTTGAACGCATCATGACTGGATCTTGTCTACCATGAATTACAATGTTTAATCGCTGCTTGAACTTTGGAGGTGCTCTGCATTTATGTTTTGCAGTCTCAGAAAGGGCTAGCGAGATACCACTATTGTCATATTATGTCATTGTTGTTTTGACAACGTGTTGCTGTTTGAGATATTTTATTATTGATCGCTAGCTGATTATGTCATTGATATGAGTCATTATAATCTTTAAGAGTTATTGTTGACATGGTTAGTTATAATGGTGGCTAAAAACTTGGGTGTTGTTTAAGCTTATTTATGCAAACAAGACTGAGGGAGTCCCGGATTAGGAGGTGTCCGGATAGCCGAACTATCACCGTTGGCCGGACTCCTGGACTATGAATATACAAGATTGAAGACTTCGTCCCGTGTCCGGATGGGACTTTCCTTGGCGTGGAAGGCAAGCTTGGCGATACGGATATGTAGATCTCCTACCATTGTAACCGACTCTGTGTAACCCTAACCTATCCGTGTCTATATAAACCGAGGGTTTTAGTCCGTGAGGACTAAGAACAATCATACCATAGGCAAGCTTCTAGGGTTTAGCCTCCTTGATCTCGTGGTAGATCTGCTCTTGTACTACCCATATCATCAATATTAATCAAGCAGGAGTAGGGTATTACCTCCATCGAGAGGGCCCAACCTGGGTAAAAACATCGTGTCCCTTGTCTCCTGTTACCATCCGCCTAGACGCACGCTCGGGACCCCTACCCGATATCCGCCGGTTTTGACACCGACATTGGTGCTTTCATTGAGAGTTCTTCCGTGCCGCCGCCATCGTAGGATGCCTCATCTCGCCTTTTAAAGACGATATTATCGCTAAAGGAGCCTTGGCCGCCGCCGACTTCTTCGCTAGGTGGTTTTCTTATGACCGCCATCCGCCATCGCACCGACGATGACCTCTCAAGTCATCAAACCAATCTCCATGTTAATTTGGAACTTGCCGAACAGTTAGATCCGATTGAGCTCTCCTCCCGAATGAGCTCTTGGATCGTGACGCCGCCGGGAGTCGCCACAGACTACGAATCGGATCGGGCCTAAACCGATCCGAGAGAGATCAACTCTCCTCAAAGCTACCCATCATGTTGCTGTGATAGAGGAGCAATGCGGCGATTATTCTTCTATCTTAAGGACTAGCTACGTCCCGATTCCCGATCCTCCATGCCGGATTCCCGCAGAGGGACGGATGTCGATCAAGCCCCGAACTTAAAGTCAAGCGCGGGTTGGACTCATTGATAACACTCAAAATCCAAACTTTCGAAGTTCGGAAATTCTCGACCCTCGAGTCCTAAATTGACGGGTTTCGGATCTAGTTCCACCCTACCACCCAAACATTAGCGATCTCTCTCGAATTCGCAAGAGCCCGCTGAAACAAGACATCATTATCGGGCCGATTCTCCCGGTTATGAACAGGATAAAGGATCGCCGAGAGGAGGACGAATCCCAATTTTCTCGCAATAATTGCACGGACAAGGAACCCTAAACGCCATAAGTCGTCATAAATTACATGCTTTGTTGACTTGGTGACCATAGTACAAAAGTATCAGATGATGGAGAGCGCTCGAAAACCGAAGTAAATTTTGGGATAATCCGCCCCAATACATCCCTAGTCCGAAATAATAGGGTGCATCATTATCAAGCACCTGGTTAAATACCAAAAACCAAAACCCCTAAAGGGTACGGAACTGCATCGAGGGTTGGCTAAACGGACCCGCAAAATTCATAGCACGTAGGGCGCCACTCCAACTCATAGCCTTCGAGCATGTTGGATACTACGGCAGGTGGCCAAAAGTGGCGAGGAGCTTCTAGCTTCGTAATCCCAGCCCAAAGAACACCAAAGACGGTGTTAATAGTCTTCAAGAATTTCGTGATCAAATAACATGCGAAAACTAACACCCGCAACCTTGCCAAGTCTACCAAGTAGCAACAATAAATCCATGGAGGACACGGCTATTACTTTTAATGCCAAGGATTTAACCTAAATTCAACAGCCCGAGCACCACCGCATTGGTCCTCATCCGATAGTGGACAGCTTTCACTTTACTAAGGTACTCATGGATGGCGGCAGCGACTAAACCTCATCTATGAGGAAACCCTCCAAAAATGGAAATAGATCGAACCGCATTGAGAGAAGCAGCACAACCTTTAGAGGAATAATCCCTAGCCGGAAGCATGCTGCACAGGAAAAATCACACCGACGAGTGTTCGCTCACGGACAATTACAGTCCGAGGAGGTCACATTTCAAGTGGCCCTGCTCAACAGCGGATATCATGCTTTATTAGGACGAGAGGCATTCACAATTTTTCAAGCTATACCCCATTATGGGTACATGAAGCTTAAATGCCCGGACCTAACGGAATCATCACTCGCTAGTGATCCCAACATAGCACTCGCTACCAAAACAAGACAGCCGCACTAGCCCTCGAGGCACTATCCAAGCCCTAGCGGCCGAGGAACTCATCATGATGCGCCCACGGTGAACAGGGACGATGTGATACTTGATAAAAGATCCAAGTCCACTTTTTAAACCAGCGGATGAAATAGTCAAATTCCAAGTCCACCCAACGGACCTCGCAAAGACGGCCTCCATTGGGGCACAACTAAACCCCGATGTAGACGCCAGACTACGAGAATTTCTACAAGAAAATTGGGACATCTTTGCTCGGCACCTTCGACATGCCAGAATCCCACGCCACCTGGCCGAGCACAGCCTAAATATCCTAAAAGGATTCAAGCCACCAAACAGGCTCTTTGGCGCTTTTCCAACCCAAGAGACAGCCATGGGAGAGGAGCTAGCTAAATTTTGGAAGCCGGATTCATCAGAGATATAAAACATCCGGACTGGCTAGCAAACCTGGTGATGGTACCAAAGAAGGATAAATCCGGCGCCTATGTGTTGGTTTTAAAGACCTTAATAAGGCTTGCCCAAAGGACCCTTCCCTCCCTCGAATTGATCAAATTATTGACGCTACAGCAGGACACGACTCATTGTGCTTCCTCGACGCTGCATCCGCTACCACCAAATCAAGATGGCGGAGTCGCACCAAGCCGCAACAGAATTCATCACTCCATACGGCCGCTCGCTTCAACACAATGCCCTTTGGGCTCAAAATGCCAAGCGCAACATATCAGCGATGATTCGTACATGTCCGCAAACCAGATCGGCAAAAGAGTGGAAGATATGTAGATGACGTGGTCGCCAAAACCAAGCACGCCGAAACTCTAGTAGACGACTTGAGGCTCACATTCGACAATCTTCAAAATATGACATCAAGCTCAATCCGAAAATGCGCCTTTGGTGTTCCAACGGAAAGCTCCCCGGGCTTCATTGTGTCCGTAGAGGAATTGAAGCAAACCCAGCCAAGATCCGAGCTCACACAATTGACATTCCAAAAGACATCAAACAAATAAAAAATTGACGGATGCGAGCGGCTCTAAGCCGCTTTATTTCCGCTTGGGAGAAAAGGCGATACCCTTTACCGCCTCCTCCGCCGACCAACACTTCGAGTGGGACGGATACGCCACGGCCGACTCAAGAAATAAAGGCCATTTTGGCAACAACCGTCCTGGCCGCACCCAACGGGCGTAACCAATGCTATTATATATCGCCGCAACACATCAAGTTGTCAACGCGGTGCTCGTTGTCGAACGAGAAACGGACGGACACCGTTCTCTTCAAAACCGGTTTACTATGTGTCCACCGCCCTAACTCCATGCAAGTCCCGCACCCACACTATCAAAAGATAGCATACGCGTGTTCATGGCATCCCGGAAGCTGCGAGACTACTTTCAATAGTGCTCGACACGTAGCCTCCAAGTACCTCTTAACGACATTATAAATAATCGCGACGCGACGGGCCGGATTGCTAAATGGGCCATAGAGCTCCTTCCATTCGACATAACTTATAAGCCACGACGAGCTATTAAGTCGCAGGTTTTGGCCGACTTCGTGGTCGAATGGACTGAAGTCAACTCCCTAAAGAGTACGGCGATACTCCAATTGATCATGCACTTTGACGGCTCCAAAATGTTGGCCGCCTGGGGCTGGCGTTGCCGTGACGCCCCCAACCGGGACACAGTCCAATACGCCCTTCGATAATGTATACGGACTCCAACAACGCAGCCGAATACGAGGCCCTTCTGCATGGCCTCCGGATGGCAGTCTCCATGGGCATTCAATGCCTAGAGGTGCACGGGGATTCGAAACTCGCAATATCTCAAATAAACGGAGACTTTGATGCCAAAGATCCGAAAATGGCAGCATACCGCAATGCGGTCCTAAAATGTCAAGACGGTTCAAGGGCTCAATTTCATCATATAGCCCGGATAACAACTAGGCGGCGGATATATTGGCACGCATCGTGCAAAACGCGATGCCGCCCCACCCAATATCTTTTTGGAACGGCTGTTCGCCATCCGCATTATGGGAAGGGAGTCCGCACAACAATCCGACCCAACCGCACCGCTCGACGCCAACACTCGACACAACCGAGGCTCGCCCCGAGATAACACCTCCGCCACTTAAATAATGGCGGTTATCACCCGCGGATGGAACCATTCCTAGCCTACCTAACTAGGCAGGAACTCCCCGAAGACCAAAATGAGGCTCGCTGCATAGTACGGCGATCTAAAGCCTACAAAGTCCATGAGGGAGAGCTTTATAAGAAAAGCACTACAGGAGTCCTTCAAAGGTGTATCTCCGAAGAGGAAGGGCGAAATCTCCTGGCTGAAATTCATGCCGGACTGGGTGGGCACCACGCCGCAGCCCGGGCCCTTGTAGGCAAGGCCTTCCAGACAGGATTTTATTGGCCGACGGCCCGGCAGATGCAGTGATTTAGTCCAACGATGCGTCGGTTGCCAGCTTTTCGCTAACTAAAGCCACATGCCACCCACCGCCTCAAAACTATACCCATCACCCGCCGTCATGGTCTAGGGGCTTGACATGGTTGGACCCCTTAAGGGAGGAACCCACAAGCAAAATACCAATTGGTCATGGTGGATAAATTCACCAAATGGATAGAGGCCAAGCTCGTTAAAACGGCTGAATCCGGACCGGTGATAGACTTCATATCAGGGTAGTGCACCGCTACGGTGTCCCCATAGTATCATCATCGATAACGGCACCAACTTCACGGCCGATGGGGTCAAATTATGGTGCAAAAACATGGGCATCAAGCTCGACACGCCTCAATCTATCACCCTCAAACCAACGCCAAGTCGAACAAGCAAATGGTCTAATCATGAGCGGCATTAAACCGCACTAGTGCGGTCCTCAAGGAATCTAACACGACTGGGTTGAGGAGCTCGACCAGCACTGGGGCTGCGGACCACGCCGAAGTCAGACTACCGATTCACACCATTCTTTATGGTGTATGACGCAGAGGCAGTCTTGCCTCGCGACATAATACATGACTCACCTCAAGGCGCATGTATGAAGAAAGAGAAGCCGAGCTCGATCGGCAGGACAGTTTGGACGATTGGAGGTGGAGCGCGACGTGGCAAAAGCTCGTTCCGCATTCTATCAACAGCAGGCTCGAAGATATCAAAGCAGGGAAGTACGGGCCAAGGCTTATAACATTGGCGAACTAGTTCCACGCCTGCCGGACAAGAAAAAGGACAAACTCAAGCCCAAATGGGAGGTCCCTTCATCATCGACCAGGTCCTGACCAGCGGAGCATACCGCTCATAAACGATCGGATAACCGACTCGAGCCGAACCCATGGAACGCAGCCCGCTCACGAAGATTCTACGCTAAGCGCCGACTCCAAGTTCGCCTCCTTCCTCCGCCCACATTTGCTATTTTTGTTGTCTTTATTTCTCTCCTTCCTCCTCCTTCTTCTTGAAGCCTCTAGAGGATCGTTTGCACTTTTTTTCAAGACATACTTGACGACCGTCCGCTACCATTATACTCGGGGCTTTTTAATGAAGCTTATCTATACGGGCTTTATGCCCAACCCATGCTAAACTTCCGTGATGTACCTTTTATTCACCATTATATGCATCGATATGACTTAAGTTTTGGCCAAGCTGGGTTGCTCGCCTCGTGCTTACCCCTACGCTCCCGATTGTTCGCCACGTGGTAAAGGGAGCACCTCTCGCGATTGTTATCGCAGGGTCACCGGATGTGTACCTCGACTGGGTGAAGCCGAAAGCTAGCGTTTTAAGGGAATATTCGGTCGGTGAACTGAAAGATGATTTTAATTATTTACCCATCTGCCCCGTGATGATTTCCTGCTTTCATAGCAGCTTTGACATGCACTTTAGGGCATGCATCCCAATAAAGGAACCCTTAACGGAACTATTCTCCCCGAAGATGTTTCTTACTACCCATGTAATATAACATAACTAGTTGGGCACTTGTCCGATACAGCAACAATGACCCCCACGCCTTTGTCTCCATGCATACCCGGTTTTTATATAACCACGCAGGTATTCGGACACACCGGACTATTGGGTCCCGAGGTCGGGTTAAAAGGTCCGCTATGACAAACGATCTACAATCCGCTAGAAGACATTCTTTTCATGTCATATTTTTACATAGTCAACTCGACTCATTGTATTCCTCCTCAATGCCATCTAATAGGCTATCTAATTTACAATCTTGCTAGGAATACTTGGCGGCCAATTCTACTTGACCGCACACTGCTTACAGGATCTCCATCCCGTCAGCCCCACAGTCCGCCCTCGCCATGTGGTTTGGGTCAGCCTCGTACCGCTGCTTTACCATGGCCCAGCCTCCTCGGCGCCTTTGACGGCAGGCCTATATCTTCCATAGCCGGAAGTGCCGCCGCGTTCTTGAAGCAGCTCGCCAGCTCCCCAATGCCTTCGTGGAGATAGATGGCCACAAGCCCTGGCCGATGCCTTTCATCACCGCCGGACTCGCTCGTAGCCGACGATTTCGGGAAGAAGATCACCAAGAACTGGGCATCTCCTCCTCAGACGCACTGTGAGCAAACCTACATACATGTTTATGTTAATCGCTTCCTCGCCAACTCTTTCAAAGTTCGCCAAGCACTTATCGAAAATGCCGCGACGGTTACCGATTCTCCTTTACGGAGTCGCATAACCGGGCACGAACATCCTTTAGTTCCTCACCCAGCTTGGTGTTGGTCAAAATACGTTTTTTGGATGGAATATTTGGTGTCACCTATAGGTTTATCGGTTTTTTAATTTCTTCTTGGCAGAATGTGAAAGATTACCCTTGATTTACCGTAAGCGGAGGAAGAATTAGTAGCAGGTTACCAAACTGAATATTCCGTATCAAATATGGTTTATTTTATCTTGTTTCTTTGAGGTTATTTTCTCCCGCCGCACTTTGTCAAGATGCTCGCTGCCTTTAGTCTGGCGAAGAGTGTTGCTTGTCCGGATCTAGTCCGCGCCATCTGCAATGTTTTTGTCGATTTACACACCCGCCGACTTCATAAACTATTTATCTTTTGAAGCGATATTACCAGAGGGGGTCTTTGTGGCATCCCTCAGAGCGGCTAGTGCGGCCTCAAGTTGAGCCTGCACTCTTCAAGATCCCGGGACAATGGGTATTCTTTTTGTAAGATCCTCAGATCACAAATGATCCTTAAATCAGTTATTCTAACTATTTTAAGTCTCGGGGCTACCGCATATATAATCACAAATTTCCTTACCAGATGTCCTTTACATACTGCTCCGTGGCTCGCTAGACCATCTTGAGCGGCACGGAGGTGCGATCCCCGAATTGAAGGCATTCAAGGCCTCTTGGGAGAAACATGCGCCACGAAGAACTGTCCGGGCGGCGCCTGTGATTCAAGGCGCCTCCACCTTGGAGTTGGTGGCGGACAATCTGTCGGCATCCTCTTTCGAGGAGCGTCCGACGACGCCTCAGGTCCGCCTCCGCTCGACCCGGCTTTGGAGCCCGGGCGGCGGAGGTTCGATTATAACCTCTCCGGACTCAGTCCGCGAGCGCTTTTTCCTGAAAAGAGCGCCAACGTTAGTACGCCTTCCAGAATCAACTTAGGAACATGGTGACACGCCATACCGCTGTGGCGGAGTTTCGATCCGACCGCACTCCTTTTTAGCTCCATAACAGACGCCTTGTTGGCTAGCCACCGCGGGCTCGGCTTCCGCCTCAAGGTACCCTGCGAACCACCATTGGTATACGGTGGTCAAGAAATAAGCACGGATGGGTCATTATCAGAATATTGGGACCTTGGTCTCAGCCACTCGTGAGGCTGGAAGTATTCCGGGGTAATCGGCCGTGATGGCAACCAAAGCATTGTCGATGCTAAGTTGGTGGAATACCCCGTCGATCAACTCCACCTTTATATCCGGATCCTCTTCGGAGGTTGGATCGAGGGACCGTTCTGGATCCTCGGGTTGTGGGGGTGGGCTGTGTATCTTCTCCACAGTCCGACGTAGTTCCTGCGCAGAAACCACGAAATGAGATATTTAACCCTGGGAACATGGATCGGACAGGTCACAAAGATGTTTGCTTACCCAGCTTCGAGGATTATTCAAAGAAGACTCCTTCAGTGGATTGACGCGGAGGAAATCCTCCTCCTCCCCTTTATACATGGCATACAAGATCTTCACCAGTTCGGTGACCGATCCGGGCCCTTTGCTCGTGGCGGGTGGCATCGCCCTCCCCGCTGAAATCCCACATGGGTGGCCCCTATATTGGAGCGGCTGCACTCCCTCATAATACGATTGCCATGACTCCAATCATGGTCAATCCGCATGAGCCAAGAATCTTATTCGCCCATCGACAGAGGCCATTCCGTCATTTTCTCCGGCTCCGAGGGCGCCAGCTTAGGCGCTTCTTCAAAGGAGCATTGCTGAACTTCGAAGGTCGATCCAACAGATCCGCAGCGGACGCCCTCCATGTAAACCATTCCAAGGCTAGTCTTCGACGCTTCTTGGGGTTCCGGATAGGTATCCGTCCCGGCGACATGCCATAGCTCGGCTCCGCCCACTTGATATATTGACCCCTCATGAGAACGGGGTACTAGGCGAATAATCTCTTCCACAGCCCAAATGAGCCTCGACGCCCAAGAACAGTTCAAAAGGGCCATGAAGCCCGCGATGTGCAAGATAGAGGCAGGAGTAAGGTGGTGCAACCGAGGCCATAGAACTCCAAGAGCCCCGGAGAAACGGATGGATTGAAATCCGAGTCCTCTTACTAGATAAGAGATGAAGCATACCGCCTCCTTTAGAGGGATCGGGACACTCTCCGCTTGCTTTCCGCCTTGTAGGTGGCAAGTCCGCTCGAATCGGGAACATGAAGGCCGGGAAGAAATCCTTGGCTTGGAGTATAACTAGCTCGCTATGCGGATCGAGCATCTCTCCCACTTCTGTGCCGAGGGCTGGGAGCGAGAGGAGGAGCCGCACAATCGTCCATGATGGAATGAGCTTTGGTCGAGGCGCCCGATGAAAGCTCGCAAGGGCGCAGTGTGACTCGATCTAGATCCTCGCCTTTTATAGGCGGCTCATTTGCGCAGCTAGGGGGTAAGTGTAAAATACCTCGCTCTTCGTGATTCATTCAAACACGGAAGATGGCCATTATTGGGCATAGAAGCCAAGGAACGCAGCATTTATCGTAAGCCGGACACTATTCGACAAGTATATGGAATTTGGAGAAGAACCCGCCGCAATGTCAAGACAATCAACGCGCCGGACTCATCGCCATTGAAGCTTGGTTCGGGGCTACCGAGGAGTCCCGATTAGGGGTGTCCGATAGCGAACTATAACCGCTGGCGGACTCTGGACTATGAAGATACAAGATTGAAGACTTCGCCCTCCGGATGGGACTTTCCTTGGCGTGGAAGGCAAGCTTGGCGATACGGATATGTAGATCTCCTACCATTGTAACCGACTGTAACCCTAACCTATCCGGTGTCTATATAAACCGGAGGGTTTTAGTCCGTAGTAACTAAGAACAATCATACCATAGGCAAGCTTCTAGGTTTAGCCTCCTTGATCTCGTGGTAGATCTACTCTTGTACTACCCATATCATCAATATTAATCAAGCAGGAGTAGGGTATTACTCCATCGAGAGGGCCCGAACTGGTAAAACATCGTGTCCCTTGTCTCCTGTTACCATCTGCATAGACGCACAGTTCGGGACCCCCTACCCGAGATCCGCCGGTTTTGACACCGACGAAGACCAAAAGGGTTCATAAAAGTTTTTTTTCTCACTTTCAGTTTATCAACCGAATTGCTTGAGGACAAGCAAAGGTTTAAGCTTGGGGGAGTTGATACGTCTCCAACGCATCTACTTTTTTCTCACGCTTTTCCTCTTGTTTTGGACTCTAATTTGCATGATTTGGATGAAACTAACTTCGGACTGACGCTGTTTTCAGCAGAACTACCATGGTGTTGTTTTTGTGCAGAAATGAAAGTTCTTGGAATGGAACGAAACTTTGTGAGGATTTTTTATATCAATAATAAGAATTTTTGGAGCCAAGACCCACCAGAGAGGGGCCCCTGGGTGGGCACAACCCAGCAGGGCGCGCCCCCCCTCTCCTGGCGTACCTAGGTGGGTTGTACCCACCTGGTGGCCCCGCCGGCGACCCCCCCTGATACTATAAAATAACATATTTCCAGAAAAAATAAGGGAAAAAGAATTATCGCGATCCACGAGATAGAGCCGCCGCTAGGCCCTGTTCTTCCTTGGGAGGCCAGATCTGGAGTCCGTTTGGGGCTACGGAGAGGGGGATCTTCATTCTTCGTCATCACCAACCCATCTCCATCGCCAATTCCATGATGCTCCCCACCGGGAGTGAGTAATTCCTTCGTAGGCTCGCTGGTCGGTGAGGAGTTGGATGAGATTCATCATGTAATCGAATTAGTTTTGATAGGGCCTGATCCCTAGTATCCACTATGTTCTTAGATTGATGTTTCTATGACTTTGCCATGTTTAATGCTTGTCACTTTGGGCCCGGGTGCCATGAACTCAGATCTGAACCGTTTATGAATTCATCATCATATCCATGTTTTAGATCCGATCTTGCAAGTTATAGTCACCTACTACGGTTATGATCCGACACCCCGGAGTGACAACAGCCGGGACCACTCTCGATGATGACCGTAGTTTGAGGAGTTCATGTATTCACTATGTGCTAATGCTTTGTTCCGGTTCTCTATTAAAAGGAGGCCTTAATATCCCTTAGTTTCCAATATGGACCCTGCTACTACGGGAGGGTAGGACAAAAGATGTCATGCAAGTTCTTTTTATAAAGCACGTATGACTATTTACGGAATACATGCTTACATTATATCGATGAACTGGAGCTGGTGCCATATCGCCCTAGGTTATAACTGTGACATGATGAATATCATCCAACAGGTCACCAATCCAATGCAATTGAGAAAATGCCATGTCCTAAAGATATAAAAGGTATTCGTAGTTTCTTAGGTCATGTTGGTTTCTATAGGAGATTTATCAAAGACTTTTCTAAAATTTCTAGGCCTCTTACGAATCTTTTGCAAAAGGATATTCCTTTTGTTTTCGATGATGATTGTTTAGAATCCTTTGAAACACTCAAGAAAGCCTTAATTTCTGTACCTATTTTTCAACCACCAGATTGGAACTTGCCTTTTGAAGTTATGTGTGATGCTAGTGATTATGCTGTTGGTGCTGTTCTAGGACAAAGAGTTGATAAGAAACTGAATATTATTCATTATGCTAGCAAAACACTAGATAGTGCTAAAAGAAATGATGCTACTACTAAAAAATTCTTAGCAGTGGTGTTTGCTTGTGACAAATTTAGACCTTATATTGTTGATTCCAAAGTAACTGTTCACACAGACCATGCTGCTATTAAATATCTTATGGAAAAGAAAGATGCTAAACCTAAACTTATTCGATGGTTCTCTTGTGACAAGAATTTTATTTACATATCATTGATAGAAAAGGAGCTGAGAACCCAGTAGCTGATAATTTATCTAGGCTTGAAAATGTGCCTGATGACCCACTACCAATTGATGATAGTTTTCCTGATGAGCAGTTAGCTGCAATAAATGTTGCTCATAATACTCCTTGGTATGCTGATTATGCTAATTACATTGTTGCTAAATATTTACCACCTAGCTTTACATACCAACAAAAGAAAAATTCTTCTATGATTTAAGACATTACTTTTGGGATGACCCACATCTTTATAAAGAAGGAGTATATGGTATTATTAGACGTTGTGTACCTGAGCATCATGCTGGAGATAGAACTGCTCACAAGGTATTGCAATCTGGATTTTATTGGCCTACTCTCTTCAAGGATGCCCGTAAGTTCGTATTATCTTGTGATGAATGCCAAAGAATAGGTAATATTGGTAAGCGTCAAGAAATGCCTATGAATTATTCACTTGTTGTTGAACCATTTGATGTTTGGGGATTTGATTACATGGGACCTTTTCCTTCCTCTCATGGGTAATACACATATTTTGGTTGATGTTGATTATGTTACTTAATGGGTAGAAGCTATTCCAACCAATAGTGTTGATCACAACACCTCTATTAAAATGCTAAAGGAAGTTATTTTCCCAAGGTTTGGAGTCCCTAGATATTTAATGACTGATGGGGGTTCACACTTTATTCATGGTGCTTTCTGTAAAATGCTTGCCAAGTATGATGTTAACCATAGAATTGCATCACCTTATCATCCTCAGTCTAGTGGTCAAGCTGAACTTAGCAATAGAGAAATAAAATTAATTTTGCAAAAGACTGTCAATAGGTCCAAGAAGAATTGGTCTAAGAAACTAGATGATGCACTTTGGGCTTATAGAACAACATATAAAAATCCTATGGGTATGTCTCCATATAAAATGGTTTATGGAAAAGCTTATCATTTGCCTCTTGAGTTAGAACATAAAGCATATTGGGCCATCAAAGAGCTCAATTATGATTTCAAACTTGCTGGTGAAAAGAGGTTATTTGATATTAGCTCTTTAGATGAATGGAGAACCCAAGCATATGAAAATGCAAAATAATTCAAAGAAAAGGTTAAAAGATGGCATGACAAAATAATCCAAAAGCGTGAGTTTAAAGTCGGGGAATATGTTCTTTTATATAACTCTCATTTCAGATTCTTTGCAGGAAAACTCCTCTCAAAATGGGAAGGCCCCTATGTTATCGTGGAGGTTTATTGGTCTAGAGCCATCAAAATAAATAATTCTGAAGGTTGTCAATGGGCAACGAATAAAGCATTATATCTCAGGTACGCCCATTAATGTCGAAAGTAATATTATTCAAATTTTGACACAGGAAGAACACATAAAAGAGTCCGTTCGAAACACTCCAAAATCATGAAAAAAGGAGGTACGTGATACAGTAAGTAAACGGACTCCGAAAAACCCGCAAAATACTTTTTATCAGTTTTGGAATATCTAAACATTTAGGAAATAAAGAAACTTCCAGGAAGCGTACCCTGGGTGGGCACAAGACACCAGGGCGCGCCAGGCCTGGCGCGCCCAGGTGGGTTGTGCCCACCTGGGACACCTTGCAGACTCCGTTTTTCTACATCTTACTTGTCCCTAAGATAAAAAAAAATCTATATATACTTCCCGAACCCGTTGATCACCATTTCACGGTGAAATCCTCTGTTCTCTTTTCTTGCTATTTTCTGGCAGATTCAGCTAGACCAACGTCATGTCTTCCTCACCTTTCAATAATCGAGAAGAAAAAACAAGGGTGGTTCAGGAGGATCTAGGGAGAGATGAAGCTGGAGAGGATGCTATGGAGGAAGAGGAGGAAGATCCTTTTGGGGTTCACTCTCCGACCTCTGAGAGAGGCACACTAGCCGACATCTCTACTCACCCCAATCCTCATTAAGCCATGGGATCTTCACACAATCAAGCAAGCCAAGAAGTGCAAGAAGAACTCCCTCTGAGGAGGCCTTTACACAGGTTACATAGTAACAATTTTTGCAATTTGATACACAATTATGGGTTCGAGAACACTCCTCGTAGGCACATACCGTCCAATTGGGACATATCTCGTCCAAGATAAAACGGTGCAGGAACAAAACTGTGGGGCCCGAAGAACAAACACATAATGGCTGAAAAATAGTGAATTAATTCATCAAGCCCTTCGGGAGATTCAAGGTTTGAAGTATCTACTCATGGTTATATTGGAGAATACTACTTCATCACCACCATCATCTTCTTCACCACCAAAAGAAAACTGAGTATCGGGTATGGGTACTCCCCTTGGCTTCCGCCAAGCTTGGGCCGGGGAGGTGCCCCGGTATTGTATCATCCCACTATCTTTTTGCCTTTACTTATCTTTTTCGATCTTTTGCTTTAGATGAATAAAAGTTTAGTTTGATCATTTGTTCTTTGAGAGTTTGCTTAGTGATCTATCCTTGTAATCGTGTGCAAGTTATATAATAAAGTTTAGTTTGAGTTTTTGCTTTCTTTACTTTCATGTTGCAAATAAAATAAAAGAAATAAGAAAGAAAAAGAGAAAGGAAATAAATAAAAAAAAGGAAATAAATAAAGAAAAGATCATATACTAATCTTATGGTAGGTGATGACACCACATAAGGAAAAGTATAAGTAGAAAATTTTATTAGAGATTGACAAACATAGCATTAGTTAATGATGCAACTCATGAACGAATTAATAAGGGAAGAGAAGATTCACATATAAATACACTATCCTAGAAATCTTTTGTGATTGTGAGCCCTCATAAAAATATTATATGCCAAAATTGTTGATGTTGGACAAGGAAGACAACTTAATGGTTTATGTTTGTTTATATTCACATAGAAGTCATATTGTCATAGATCCTTCAACATGTGGTGCTTGCCCATTATCTTTGTTAGCCAAAAATTCCGCACTAAGTAGAGATACTACTTGTGCATCTAAAAACCCTTAAACCCAAATCTTATTTTCAAGTGTCCACCATACCTACCTAGGGATTGAGCAAGATCACTCAAGTAAGTTGTCATCGGTGCAAAAAAGGAAATAAAAATTGCTTCTAAAAGTGTGAGATCATTTAGTGTAAGAGAAAATTGAGCGTTGCATGAACTTGTGATGGTGAAGAATAAAAGCAACAAACTGCATAATAAAGGTTGCTATAACAAAGGGCAATGCAACGTGACGTTATTTTGCATTATGGGGTTGAGCATACAAACAAATAAGCGCATGGCAACCTCTGCTCCCCTCTGCGAAGGGCCTATCTTTTACTTTTATGTATTTACTTTTATGCAAAGAGTCAAAGTTTTCCTTCTATCCCTTTTTATTTTTCTCCTTTGGTAAGCATCATGTGTTGAGGAAAGATCTAGGCACATATGTCCAGTGGAATATAGATAACATGAGTTATTATTGTTGGCATCACCCTTGAGGTGAATATGTTGGGAGGTGAAACTATAATCCCCTATCTTTCTTTGTGTCCGGTTAAAACATTTTTCTCATGTGTATGCGGTGAGTGTTAGAAATCATAGAAGACTATATGATGGTTAAGTATGTGGACTTGCCTAAAGGCTCCGATACGTGACGCTTCCTGAAAAGATGATGAATTGTAGTTGCAAAGTTGACTGAGAACATAGTTTGTTGGTTTTTATAGAGTTTTTGCTTTATACTTAAATTGTGTGATGAATTGTTACTTATTCATGAGAAGTATATGATAGAAGTTTATGATAAAAGTTCTATGATAAAAGTTGTATGATAAAAGTCTTATGTTTAATTTTGTTGTTGTTATAATAATCAACATGATGCTTCTATGTCCGTTATCGACGCCTCTTTCTCAAAGCATGTGGACTTGTTTTTTGATTTCGATTTTCGCTTGAGGACAAGCGAGGTCTAAGCTTGGGGCAGTTGATACGTCCATTTTGCATCATGTTTTCTTTATAATGTTTTTATCCATAATAATGCTTTTTGGAGTAATTCTAATGCCTTTTCTCTCATAATATGCAAGGTATACACAAAGAGGGAGAATTCCGGGAGCTGGAAATCTGGACCTGGAAAAGCTACGTCAGGCTACCTATTCTTCACAACTCCAGACAAGCTGAAACTTCATTGAGATTTTTTATGGAATATTTGAGGAATATTAGAGCAAATAACTACCAGAGGGGGCCCACCAGGTGGGCACAACCCACCTGGGCGCGCCAGGGAGCCTAGGCGCGCCAGGGAGCCTAGGCGTGCCCTGGTGGGTTGTGCTCACCCAGGCCCACCTCCGGTGCCCATCTTCTGGTATATAGGTCATTTTGACCTAGAAAAATAAGGAGAGTACTTTCGGGACGGAGCGTCGCCGTCTCAAGGCGGAATTTGGGCAGGAGCACTTTTGCCTTCCGGCGGAGCGATTCCGCCGGGGGAACTTCCCTCCCGGAGGGGGAAATCATCGTCATCATCATCACCAACAACTCTCCCATCTTGGGGAGGGCAATCTCCATCAAAATCTTCAACAGCACCATCGCATCTCAAACCCTAGTTCATCCCTTGTGTTCAATCTTTTTACCGGAACTATAGATTGGTGCTTGTGGGTGACTAGTAGTGTTGATTACATCTTGTAGTTGATTACGATATGGTTTATTCGGTGGAAGATTATATGTTCAGATCCAATATGCTATTTAATACCCCTTTGATCTTGAGCATGATTATTATTTGTGAGTAGTTACTTTTGTTCTTGAGGTCACGGGAGAAATCGTGTTGCAAGTAATCATGTGAACTTGATATGTGTTCGATATTTTGATAGTATGTATGTTGTCATTCCCTTAGTGGTGTCATGTGAACGTTGACCACATGGCACTTCTCATATTCGGGCCTAAGGGATTGCATTGTGGAGTAGCAATTAAATGATGGGTTGCGAGAGTGACAGAAGCTTAAACCCCAGTTTATGCGCTATTCCGTAAGGGATCGATTGCATCCAAAAGTTTAATGCTATGTGTTGGGGATGTAACTACTGAGTGTAAACCGCGCAGGAGGGGCCGGTTCACCCTCAGCTATATTGAAGCCCACGAAGACTCAGAAGATGGCGCTTTACTATAGAACTTAGAGGCCCGGAGCCCAAAGGCGGATTAGGGCCCATAATGGTAAAACCGCCATAGTCATGTAACTTGTATTGTAAGTTAAGGGAAGGAGAGACCGAATAACACTTGTAATGAGTCGGCCTCGGGACTCAGAGACCGGCAAGGCCAACCCATGTATATAAGGGGACGACCCGGCGGCGGTTTAGGGACAGACAACAACAACTCGAGGCCTAGGCGGTTGTTTGCTCCTAGTCATCGAGACCACATCAATCCCATCACAAACTAGATGTAGGCTTTTACCTTCATCAAGGGGCGAACTAGTATAACTCTCGTGTCTTTGCGTCCGCTTAACCCTCTGTTAACCCATAGCGATGGCTCCGCGACTAAGTCCTTTCATGAGGACATCTCGCCGTGACAAAACCACGACAGCTTGGCGCCACCGTGGGCTATCGCACGATGGTTTGATGATCTTGGAGGCAAGCTCAAGGACTCAAGGCTACGCCAGGGCCGGATGACCAAGATTCGTCGCGGCAAGCTCTACATCGACGATGCAGGCTGGGCCCCGAGGCCGCTCGATTGAGTACGGGTACCGGGTCCCTTTGGTGGCATACACGCTTTCATCGGCAAGATCGGTGAGCTGTGGCCTCGAGCCGGACATCCGCACCGACCTCGCCGAGACGGCTCAGCATGCTAAACCTGCCTGTGCTAAACCGGCCGCCGTGCTTTTGTGGAGTCATCCACGGAGGAAATTATGAGGACGGATCAGCATCCGTGGCGAAACCGCTGCCTACTCGATGACGAAGTCGCCAACCGGAGAAACCGAGTCTCTCAGATCAACCGAAGATGGCCGATTGGGGCTGTTCCGACGGTAACAGATTCCGCACTTTGATCTGCCCAACCGGTTGGAATATTCATGGCGGTACACAAGCGATGCTTCACGCCGACCGCCGCGACCATGGTCGCCGGTTCAACAGCAGCGATGGCAGCCGGGCAGAGGCCCTGTGGCGCCCACCGCTCAAGTTTTATCGTAACTATTCGACGCGCTATGTGCTCATGGCGCAGGCTAACCCGCGGACCAGACATTCATAATGCGGAGATTGCAAAGGTGAAGGAACAAATCACCAGGCTAAAGCAGATCCTGGCAGCCGCAGACGCCAGATGGCGCAGAGCGGGCCGCTGGATGCGCAAGCTTATAGGCTCATGCTGGATCGTAACGCCGTATGAAGTCATGAAGAGGAAATATGATCCCGCTTGCCTTCAGTTTTCAAGGGAAGAGATCTTCAACGCCCCAGAGCAGGGACTCAGAATCCGCCGGTGGTAAACCGGGCGGAAGCACTGGACGGCGCGCCGTTCAGCCCCGCATAATAGATCTACTCGCCATCATACCGCACGCCTCAGCTGTGCAAACACCTCCGGTCACTACTCCAACCCGATGGATAACCTTGTTGCAGCTGCGCACGGTTGGAGGCGATTCCAATTGAAGGCGATTCACCACAGCGGTAGAGACGCGCCGAGTCAAGGAACTCCTTAGGACAGCTCGTCCAACAGAAGCGATTCATACAGCCGCGATCGATCCACTCTACCCCGCCTAAGCCGGAGCTATAGCAGCGCGTGGATGAACCGCCGATTGGTAATGCACGGCGCGGTGCGCCTGCGGGCAACAACCCGCGGGTGGTTTCAACAACGCCAGGAGGTGGTGGACCGGCCCGCACATAGGGAGGCCGAAAGTTAGCAGACAAAGATCAGGATTATCAGCCACGCCGTTCGCCTCGACCATTTTTGAGCCTGGAGTTACCTCTAGCTCTTTTGGGTGCCTTGCTCGCCCTCGCTTTACGCAATGTACGCTTGCCCAAGGATTTCAAGGGCCGCGAAGGTGCCAAATTACACCGCCAATCTGCCCGTAGCATGGATAGAAAGTTATGAGATGGCCATGGAAATGCTGGATGTGGATGAAGCCGCTGCAGCGAAGTACTTCACCATGATGCTCGAGGGCACGGCCCGCATTTTGGTTGAAAAGCTTGCCACCCAATTCCATCAGTTCATGGGCCCAGCTATGGCCCGGTTCATTCAGAATTTCAAAGATACCTGTAAGCAACCCATGTCTGTGGTGGACTTGGCGGCTTGTGTCCAGGGTCAGGGGGAATCAACAACCCATTGGGTATGCCGTGTCTCGGAGGTCTTACATTCTTCAGACCGGATCAATGCTGATTCTGCGATCCTGACCCTAGAGGGCAACTGCCGGTTTAAACCTTTAAAGTTGAAGCTGGGACGCATGAAGCGGTTTTGCAACGACATGGGCACTCTCATGGGCGTTTTAGTGAAGTATGTTGATTCTCGATAGTACCAAGGATCCCGAGTCGGATGATGATGATGAGACAGGAAGGAAAGAAGAACAGAACTCCAAAGCCAGCAAGCATCACCCGGCGTGTAATGGTGGAAATAACCGTAAAGTTTAACGGCAACATGGACTTCAGAGTTAACACCAACGCCGCAGGACAAGGGCCAGCAGCGCAAGGGTAAACAGCCGAATCGAGGTGGAGCGCCTAATCCCAATCCCGACCGCTTGAACTATCTGCTGAATCAACCCCGTCCAAGCATGGGACGAAGGAGGCGCCAGCAAATCACCTCCGAAGGATTGTTACATTATGCAGGAGTTCAAAAGTTCTAATGCTTTCCGGTATGATCAAGGTTCCGCGGCGGTTCAGTGGTCCGCCCGGTTACGGTGGAGGAAATTCGTCCAGGTTTAATGGTAATCCGGCGAACATAACAATCGTAACAATCGTAATAGCTGTGGTGGTTACATCAGCAGCAGCAGCAGTCGGGTTATCAGAGAAACCCAAAGCAGTTGAATGGTGGGCAGTACCACATCTTCACCACCAACTTAGACAAGCGAGACCGGAAGGTTCAGAAGCGGGCAGTCAACGTTGTTGAACCAGCCGTGCCTCATTACCTATGCTGGTCAGAGTAGCCCATTGTGTGGAGTAGAGAGGATCATCCTCCCCGGGTGGACAATCCGGGTCAGCTAGCCCTGGTGGTGGCACCCCAGGTGGGAGGTTATAAGTTCACCAAGGTGCTTATGGACGGAGGGAGCAGCATCAACATCCTGTACTACGAGACCTTCCGTCGTATGGGGTTAACAGATAAGCATCTCAAACCGTCTAATACAGTGTTCCATGGTGTGGTGCCTGGCAAGTCAGCATATCCGCTTGGTAAAATAGCTCTGGAGGTGGCCTTCGGGGATGAATATGACTCCAGATCAGAAACATTGACGTTTGAAGTGGTGAAAATTCAAAGTCCTTATCACGCCCTGTTTGGGCGGCCGGCTTATGCCAAGTTCATGGCACGACCTTGTTATATCTATTTGCAGCTCAAGATGCCGGGTCACAAGGGGACAATAACGGTTCATGGGAGCCGCAAGATCGCTTTGGAGTGTGAGGAAGGTGATGCGGCTTACGCAGAGTCGGCTTGTGCCACCGAGGAGCTGAAGTATTATAAGGACAATGTTGATCCGCGACATGACTCCATTGAAGAAGCCAACCACGAGCACGATCCGCCCTCAAGTTTAAATCGGCAGTGAGACTAAGCTTGTTGAATTGCACTGGCGATCCGCCCAAGCAGTTCAAGATCGCGCCAATTTGATCCAAAATAGGAAAGCGCGCCATCGAAGTTCATCCGTGAGAATCGACATTTTTGCATGGAAGCCTTTCGACATGCCTGTGTACCGAGGAGCTTGCTGAGCACACTCTTAATGTTGATCCCAAGTACAAACCGTAAAGCAGTTTCCGCCGGTTTAACGAGGAGAGGCGAAGGCCATTGGAGAGGAGGTGGCTGTGCTCTTAGCAGCGGGTTTTATCGCTGAAGTTTTTCATCCAGAGTGGCTTGCTAATCCGTGCTGGTCCTTAAGAAAACGGCACTTGAGCATGTGTGGATTACACGGATCTTAACAAGGCTTGTCCAAGAGATCCTTTTGCCCTCCCCCGCATTGACCAGATCATTGATGCCATCAAGGGTTGTGAGCATTTGAGCTTTTGGATGCGATTCTGGATATCATCGATCAAGATGGCGGTTAGGACCAGGAGAAGACAGCGCTTATCACTCCCTTTGAGCCTTCGCTATGTGTCTATGCCTTTGGGCTCAAGAGCGCCCAAGCAACTTATCAAGATTATGCATGTAATTGCTTGCATGAACAGATCGGCCGAATGTGCATGCCTATGTGGATGATATTGTGGTTAAGTCAAGGAAGAAGGAAACACCGATTGATGATTTGAAAGAAACCTTTGACAACTCAAGGGTTTACAAGATGATGCTCAACCCGCCAAATGTGTCTTTGGTGTTCCGCAAGTTATTGGGTTTTCTTGTGTCCAACAGGATTGAAGCTAATCCGAGAAAATTACGGCTATCACCTCCTCGCTAAACCAAAGTGTATTAATGATGTCCAGCGCTTACGGGCCGGATTGCTGCGCTGAGCCGGGTTTATCACCGCCCGGAGAGAAGGCCATCCCTTTGTACCAGATGTCAAGAAGACAGATCGTTTGTCAGAGTCCAGCCACCGATGAAGCTTTGAGGACTTAAAGCGCAATTGGCCAACCCACTGTGTTTCGCCATTCCCATCGACAAGGAGCCGCTTCTACTGTATGTTCCTTCTAACGCTAGGGCAGTTAGCGTGGCCATTGTGGTAGAGCGGAAGGAGGCAGGGAAGGAGCATCCGGTTCAACGTCCGGTTTATTATATCAGCGAGGTGCTTATTGAGTCTAAGCAAAGATATCCGCATTGGCATAAGTTGGTGTATGGAGTTTTATGGCAAGTCGAAGCTGAAGCAAGATTTGTGGGCACCCCATCACAAAGGGTCGCCTCAGCTCCCTAGGTGATATCGCATGTAACCGGAGGCGATCGTCGGATTGCCAAGTGGGCTATAGAGCTTGGGCCGCACGGTTTGAAGTATGTACCTCGGACGATAGTGAAGTCTCAAGCACTTGTGGATTTCATTAATGATTGGACGGAGTTGCAAGTGCCTGAAGAAAAGCCGGATCATACCTATTGGACCATCCATTTTGACGGATCAAGGCAGTTGGAGGGCTCGGGGGCTGGAGTCATATTAACTTCCCCACGAGGTGACAAGTTTTGTTACGTTCTCCGCTTAATGTTCCCTTGTACTAATAATGCAGCTGAGTATGAAGCCTTGCTCCACGGTCTTCAGATGGCTAAGGAGATGAACCTAAGCCGGGTTAAGTGCTTCGGTGACTCGGACCTAGTGGCTCAACAGGTGTCTGGCACTTGGGATTCCAAGGACCCACTCATGGCTGCATATCGTCGTGAGGTGGATGTTGTTGCAGGTCATTTCAAGGGCTATCGTGGACCACGGGATCGCCGGAAGAACGAAGCAGCGGACGCTTTGAGCCGGTTGGGCTCTCAACGCAAACCGTCCCGCCTAATGTTTTTCTCGACGATCGCATAATCCGGCTACCAAGCTCCCCGATGAAGTGGATTTGGCTATTCCTGGTCCGGAGGCTCGGTTGGTGGCAGCTCGCATGTCATTCCGGATTGACGCCCTTATCCGAGTACATGAACCGGGCGAAGTTACCGAAGATGAGACGCTGGTCCGACAGATAGTTCGGGCGGTCTAAGTCTATGACCATTGTTAATGGCGAAGTTGCATCATTGCAGGTGTCGTATGCTTCAACGCCTGTGTGTCCCCGAGGAAGGCT
This sequence comes from Aegilops longissima, assembly GCA_021605205.1. Taxonomy (NCBI): domain Eukaryota; kingdom Viridiplantae; phylum Streptophyta; class Magnoliopsida; order Poales; family Poaceae; genus Aegilops; species Aegilops longissima. Next base: position 597,472,424 of record CM038677.1, on the reverse strand, counting down.
GTGAAATATTGCGTGAGATCCACGAAGGAGATTGTGGTCACCACGCCGGTTCCAAATCCTTGGTGGCTAAAGCGCCCGCCACGTTTCTATTGGTTGATCGCCATGCCGACGCGAAGATCCTGGTCGACGATGTGATGGTTGCCAAAAGTTTTCCAGACGCAGCTCATGTACCGCCCAAGAATTGAGGATGATTCCAATTACTTGGCCGCTTATGCACTTGGGGTTGATATGGTTGACCTTTCGAAAGGTCCAAGGACAAGAAGACACACCTGTTGGTGGCGGTTGACAAATTTACAAAGTGGGTAGAGGCGTAACTCGTTAGCAAGTGTGATGCGCCACGGCGGTTCAATTCATCAAAAGGTGATTTTCCGGTTTGGTTTTCCGCACAAGATCATTACGTATAATGGTACCAATTTGTCCAAAGGTGCCATGAAGGAGTTCTGCGAACGTGAGCACATCCGGCTTGACGTTTCTTCAGTAGCTCACCCACAGTCCAATGGTCAAGCGGAAAGAGCCAATCAAGAGATCCTGAGAGGCATCAAGCCCCGACTTATGGTCCCTTTGCAGAGGACGCCGGGTTGTTGGGTAGAAGAGCTACCGTCTGTGTTATGGAGTATAAATACTACACCTAACAGATCCACGGATACACGCCGTTCTTTCATGGTTTATGGAGCGGAGGCGGTTCTCCCAGCGACATCCGTCATGACTCACCTCGTGTGGCAGCCTGTTGAAGCGGATAACGAGACAAAGACGACAGACGCTTTGGATCGGCTGGATGAAGAGCGAGACATAGCAGCTGCTCGCCGGGCGATTTACCAGCCAGGATCTTCGCTGTTATCATAGTCGCCGGTCGTAACCGTAACCTTTCAAGAAGGAGATTTGGTGCTTCACTCATTCAAGACCGCATGATATGCACAAGCTATCCCCACCTTGGGAGGGACCTTTCGTGATCAGCAAGAATCTGCACAACGGGTCGCATTTATCTCGATCGATGTTCGAGAGCATAAAGACTCACGCACGCCGAAGAGGAGACCAACAGCCGTGGAACATAGCTCATCTTCGCCTTATTATACCCGAGCCATCGGCTCTACTTATGTACATATTATGACAAGGTATATATTATGAATAAAGCAATAAACCGGAGCATCGTTAAAGCGGGTATCTGCTGTTACATCATGTGTGGTTACATGGAGTTGTTCTGCCTTAAAGCGCCTCCGTTTACTCCCTTGAGTTTGCTTTCTAAAAGCTTTATGATATCACTTGGGGCTTGGTCGGTCCCAACCAATGCAACACCTTTTGATAGGCGAAAGCCACCAGATCACTTGGGGACATGGTCAAATCTGAACCAGTCACGCTTTTGATCGCCTAAGGCCATAGAGTCACTTGGGGCTTGGTCGAACCCAACCATTGCCACGCCACTTGATTGGCATAATGCCACGGTTTCAGCTTGGGGACTCGCTGATTCGAACCATGGCTACACCTTAGAGGGAGCTTGGTCATGTCCGACCATGGTAACACCATCTGATCGGCTCAGTACAGCTTTATCTTTTTCAAACGGTTTATCATTGCCTTTGCTCCCATGTTTGTCAACTGTTATTTGATTTTTGTTGTGTTTCTTAAACCGACAACATTATTAAACCGCCTTCAAAGTCGGCGCTAATGGAATTCGTCAACTTTTCTTAATCCGTGATAGTTTCACCGGTTTGATGTTTTTATGTTAACATCCTATTATGGAGTAACAGGGGGCTCATTCTAACCCGGCACGGTGTACGTGGTAAACCGGCGGTATAAACACAGGAGCTGTTATCTCCTTTGACGGTAATGGTTTATACAACCTCCACTTCAAGATTGGCTAAGACAACTTCATGCTCAGCGACGGCAGGTATTTTGTATCACAAAGTTTTGATTATATACCTCCATATTTCCTATATGTATGAATATCACAAACCGACTGGCGGCACAGACCGCTGGGGCGGTTTAAGATTTTGCAACTACAGGCAATTTAAATTGAAGGTTTGATCATTCAATCAAAGGAGTCTGCACCAGGGCACGAAAGCATATTCAAAACAAAAGTGATGGCTATTCTATTACAAGGCATTCAGAGGCCCAAAATTTGGAATGGCGTCATGACAGGCAGCTTCTGATGCATCAACCGGCTTGACGGATTAAGATTTATTGCCGTGTTGACGTGAAGAAGATGGGTCGTCCGGCGTCGGTTCAACTTCTTCCTCCTCACCACCCAATGGTCGGAAGTCATTGGTGGTCCAATCAATCCGGGTTAAAGCCTGAAAGACAACCTCTTCACTTATAAGCTCAGCCGGATCAACGTCAGGGGCATAAGTGTGCTTACGGGTTGGCGGAACAAGGTTCTGCACTTCCGGAATAACAGCTTCAACCCGTCTGTTGTTTGCATCGTAGAAGGAGCGGTGAACCGTCAGTTGGCCTCTCGCTGCCAGATTGACTTCGCCAGATGACGATCTCCCTTGTTACCCGCTTGAGAGCATCATTATCAAATGCTTCGCCATTTTCTTGAGCACTGGGGAAGCCTTTGGCTATGTCAGCCGGATCAAGATCAGCTATCCATGCTTTGGCGCGAGTTAGAGCCAATAAGGTGCCAGCCCGGGCAGCGGATCGTTTCAATTCTTCTAACTGTGCCGGTATATGTCGGGGAAGCTGATCTAACCCACGAACACCTATGGGACCGGCGGACCGAGCCCCTTTCGGTTCGGTGGGGGGCGGAGGTCGCACGAAGAGCAGATCGAGGCGGTTAAACACGCAGCAGTTTACCCAGCTTCGGAGCTCTCCGGAGAGATAACACTCCTACTGCTGCATGTCTGAGTGTATTGAGTTCTTGCTAGGGAGCGCTGAGTGCCACAGTACACTCCAGCTGCTAACGAGACCTAGCGTGAGTGTTTTCTGCCTTCGAACCGAACCCCCTCTATGTTGCGCATGGGCCTCCTTTTATATGCTCAAGGGGTCTCCGACAGGTGGCAACGTAGACAAGGGCAAAAACGGAAAAGGAAATGCGGTTGGTACAGCTACTTGTACAGTGTATCATACCTAACCCTGACGGCAGGGGACAAAGGCATTAAAAGCCCGTCTACGTCCCCCAAACAGTGCAAACAGGGACCGTCAGGGGCGCCACCGCTTGCCACGATGGTAATCTTGTCAGCGCCGCTTGCCACCGCGCTCTGCTGGCCACACAGCCTCTTGCCACGCGCGCTTGGAAAGGTCCCAAGGCGACACGTTAGTGGATGTGCTGGAGCGCAGGGACAGATTGGTAGTCTGCCGCGACAAGCGCCTTGTGCGCGCCGTCGCTTTGTCGCGTCCGGAAGCTTGTCGCCACGGGCCTTCGGCAAGCTCCTCTTGCCGGGCCTTGTCTCCTAGGTGCCTTGGTGGCCTTCCCAGCAAGCTCCTCTTGCCGGGCCTTGTCTCCTTGGCTTGAATACTTTGTTCTGAATGGCTCCAAAGGAACCACAGAGGACCTTGGCGGTCACCGGCAAGCCTTGCCGCTGGTGCTGCAACTGCTCAGGCACGAAGTTCGGGATACTAGGGTACCCCTACTCTAGTACAATCGGACAGAGCCCCCGCCTGGGCCACACGGTGCCGAAGCGCTGTTGGGCCAGGCCCAAAATAGGGCACGGGCACGCGCCTGGGTTACGCCAGAACTCACTCCGGACTCCACCACGCCCCCACTTAACGGCACGCCATTTGCGCGTGTCGTGGGAGAGATCGTGGGGGTTTTTTATTCGAAAGGCGACCGTCCGCCTCCTCCCTCTTTATAAGCAGGGGAAACAGGGGCAGTTCGCCCACCTCGCCAGCTTGTTGTCCAATTCGAAAACCTCCGCTGCTCCCCTTTTTCCCAAGGCTAAAGAGAGCAGCGCCCGCCCCATCGCCACCAGCACCACCAACGCCGTCGATCTCCCCACCACCTCCGCCATGGTTCAAAGCCGACAAGGGAAGGCCGTGAAGTCGGCCGAGGCGCAGCTGCTCGCGGGCGCATGGAAGGAGCGGCAATCTTCCCCCCTCAGCTCGCCGCCCAAGCGATCTGAGGGAGTACTACTACCTCTTCGGGTCGATGGAGACGCGGCGCATCCCGCGACGAAGGTACTCTCGGCTGCTGTTGAATCGCTCGAACGGGTACCCTTTCTTCGCGCTGCCGTTTTCATCTGCGGGCTCGCCCGCCCTTCTCTGAATTTTTCTGTGACATCATGAACACCTATGGGTTCCGCCTCCTTGATTTCACCCCCAATGTTGTTCTGACCATTGCAGTTTTTGCACATCTCTGTGAAAACTTTGTCGGAGTCCATCCAAACGTAGCTCTTTTCCGCCACTTCTTTATGCCCCGAGTTGAGAGAGGGGAACCTCTTGCCGGCGGAATCGCTTGGATCTCAAGGATTGGCAAGAAGGAAGCTTATCTGGAGGGAGAGCTCCGCAGCAAGTGGGACGAATGGAGGGCGGATTGGTGTTGGATTGTCGAGGAGAACTCGCAGCCCTTTATCGCCCAGTGCCAAACCCCAATAGTGCGCGGCAACGATTGGAGCAACGTGGCCCCGGAAGACGCCAGGCTGAAGATTGCCGTCACCCGGATCCTACGCCTTAGACTTGCCGGGCTCACCGTAGGCACCGTGGGTGCGGATTTCCTTCGCCGCCGCATCGCCCCTTTGCAAGAGAGGAGGAGACCCGCCTGGGAGTTCCAGAACGCGGCGGATATCATGAGGCTGCGCCCGAGCCTCAACTTTAACTTCACTGTCTTGGAACTGGGCGCGATGATCTTGGAGCTGTTCAGGTTGCCGAGGGGTGTCGTTCTGCTCTGCAACAATTCCTCGCTCGACCGCATCCGTGCAATGATGCCGCCAGCGACTCGCATGGAATTGTCCCAACTTGGCAAGAGCCCGCAGATGACGCCGTAAGGGAGTTCTTTGACAGCCTGGTAGAAGTGCCGGTCCGCCCCAATGAATGTAAGAGCCTCAACCGCGACACCATGATGATGAGATGCAGCGACGCCGCCACGAGCTGGAAGAGGCGGCAGCTGCCGCTACCGGGCGAAGTTCGGATTCACCGTGGAGGAGGCAAGGCAGCAGAGGCGGCAAGCCTTGTCGAGCGAGGGAGTTTGCCGCGAGGAAGAGCTTGTCGGCCTCGAAGTCGAGTCGAGCGAGCGCCGAGGGCGCCTCCTCCTTCGACAGCTTGCCGCGAGCGAGCCCCATCTCCACCAAGAAGGCGCTTTCGCATAAAGCCGGGACGAAGGGCGGCAGACGGGCTAACAGCCGCCAGATCACAGCGGACGCGCTCCACCGCGCAAGCATTTGTTGCAGCTGGAGCACCTCACGCCAAGCCCGGTAACCGGAGCGGGCCCTCCTGCACTCATCGCTTCTGCCCCGCTAAGCGGCCAAGGGAACCCACTCCTCCGCCTCGTCGCACCGGAGGCGAGCCAAAATTTGATCTCTCCACTCTCAGCTCCGACGAGGAAGAAGAAGAGTAAGATTCTTTGCTGTACTTGTAGTTCTTCGATTTGTTGCTTTGTCTTGTATCTGATTTGCTTCACTCTGAACCCATTGCTTTTCAGGACGCTGGCCCAGAGAGCGTCGAAGAGAGCCAAGGCCCCGGTGATTGTCATCGAGGACGAACCCACCGCGACAGCAGGAGGCGCGTCCGAGACCACCTTGCCGGACTCGGCAACCCTTCCTCAAACCAGCCCCCAGCATAAGTGTATGGTTTACTTCCTGCTGTCAGGCGTGCGTGGGTGCTCTTTCTTTGCTGATATTTGACTGTTGGTTTGTGTAGGAGCAGAGCAGCCTCACCAGAGTGCCACAAGCCGCCCCCCGACATGCCATCTGCCGACTACACCGCCAAGGGAGGATTCCCGGCAAGGGAGCGTGCCTCGGCAAGGAGACTTCTCCGCAAGGGACAGCACCAGATGACCCTCCGTGGTTGAGACCACGGCTGCAGATCCCGTGCATGTAATCCTCTTGCTTGAAAAATTCCTTGTGTTCTTCTTCTTCTGATTTTCTTTTGAATATTTGCTTGACTTTTCTTTCTTTTCCGGTCGCCGATCCATCTCGCCACAGAGCCGATGGAGACCGAGGTCGCCGGGCGAGGAGGACGCAGCAAGGCACACCGACGACGCCGCCGCTTATCGAAGAAGAAGTTGGCGCCGACGAGCCCGCCGGGCGAAGAGGCCGCCAAAGCTGCCGCCGCAGAGCCGGGCGAGGGGCCAGCGATCGTGACCGACGGCCTCGAGGCGCGAGGAGCGCCAGCGCCACGCCGACCGCCGATCCCTCCGCGCTCTTGCAGCAGTCCGGGCTCAAGAGCCCCACTGACGCCTATTTGAAGGTCGGCGATGGCGTCTTCATCAAGCTCCCCGGGCGCCGAGCTCCGTGAGCGCCGATCGAAGGAGAGACTTTGATGAAGAGTTGCTCGCCTCGCTGGCCGACGCTGGTCGACGCGCCAAGCAAGCAGCATGGCGAAGTCTGAGCAGGAGCAGCAGCTGCCGCGAAGCTGTTGTCGCTCTATCGCGCCCGACAAGCCAAGCTGGAATCCGGAAGCGCTTGTCGCGAAGGCGGAGCAGACATCGAGAAGCGGAGGAGCTCGGGGCCTCAACCGAAGCTCTCCGGTCCTGGCGGAGGAGCGGAGCGACTTCGCCGAGGAGCGCAAAGCCTTCCTCCTCGAGAAGGCTGAAGCTGAAGAGCAACAAAGGCTTGCTGCCCGAAGCTGTCTGCCTTGCAGAAGGTGAGTTGGCGCAGCGGAAGGTTAACCTTGACAGCCACGAGGAGGATCTTGCCGCGCGCGAGCAAACATTTGGCGGGGCTCTCAAGGAAGCAAAGGATGCTGCCGCAGCTGCCGAGGCCGCCAAGAAGGAGCTGGAGACGAAGGTGATGCAGCTGAAGACCAATCTCAAGGAGAGCGGCGAGGAGCTTGCTGCACTCAAGCATGAGCGCGAGAAGGACGCCTACACTCTTGGCGAGCTGCAGGGCCGTCTCGCCGAGAGGAGCAAGGAGCTCAGCGCCGCCAAGGACTCCAACGCAGATCTTGAGTTGAAGCTGACCACCTTGACTCAGACGCTGGACGGCGCCAAGGAGTAGGAGGTGGCCTTGAAGGAGAAGGTCAAGGCCGACGAGGCGTTGCTGGCGAGTGTTGCTGCCGCCCAGAACACTTTTAGGGAGAATGTGGAGCACTGGACCGAAGGTCTCGTGGATGTTGCTGCAGCCATCGACAGGGAGCTGGCGCAGCTGGGGATGGAAGATCTTGGGTATTCCTCCGATGAGCACCTCCAACCCAGCGCCAAGCTCAGCTTGTTCTTCAAAGGCGTGGTGACGGCCCTCCAGCGACTCCGGGAAGAGATCCCAAAGCAGCTGGCGGACGAGTCGCGCCGGATCTGTGCTGGGAGCTCTTCAAAAGGTCTTGATGAAGGTGGCCTTCATAATCCAGGCCTCAACCTCACCAACGTCCTCAAGTCCTTGCCGCCGGATGCTGATGTGGAAGCGCTCAAGACCCTTGTCGCACCCATTGTGGACAGGGTGAGTGGGATCAAGAGGGTTGAGGGCGATCGCGTGGATTAGGCCGCCCGTTTTATCTTTTCCTTGTCGCTGCTGGTCATGTTATGAGAACAATCTATTAGAGCTGCGACAAGCTATCTTGTAATATAACTCTATTTCGGGTAGTGATTGCTATGTTATTTCCTTTACTTGATTCCTTCCTTTGTATGTTTTTGCCTTACGCTTTTAGGGAACTTGTCGGTAGCAGTACCTTAGCATGAGCGCTGAGTCTTGGGACGTCAAGAGCCTTCTTTGGCGGTGCCGCTACCGACAAGAAACCTTGTCGCAACTAGTCGCAGCTCACTTAAGTTGTTGAGCGGACTCGAAACAAAGTAAGGGCGCAACTAGCTACGAGTTGGTTCCTCCGCGCACAGGTTTTCCATACAAAGTACGGTCGTTCGAGGAAGATAACTTAAAAATTTTAAAACTGATTGCTTAAGTTATAGCAACTTAGCTTTTCTGTCGTTTGCTTCCCGGTAAGGCGAAACTTCCTTGAGCGACGTTTGGTCCACACCATCATCTTCTCCTTTCCCCCCGGCAAACTTGTGTGCGAGGGAACCTTCCTTTCTTTGAGAAAGAGAAAGAAGAGAAAATAAAGATATGGAACCTTACGGCTCGTTATTGCTTACCAGGGGCAGGTGCGGCACAAAGTGTCAGATAACGCATGCAATAAAATGTAGAAAGCATGAAATTGATAAGATGTGCGGAGCACATGGGCTTTACTTATGCACGGGGTCTGCGCCCGGCTTTGTACAAAGGATTACATGCAACATCGGCAAGACTTGTACAAAAGGTGGTTGCCGGAACAGGTTCCGCAACCGCGCTTCTGAGTAAAACTTACGAAGATGCTTAATGTTCAGGAGTTGCTCACGGACTGCCATCTTCGGTCTCAAAGCGGACAGCGCCGGAGCCTAGTGACTCGTTTCACCCGATAAGGGCCCTCCCACTTGGCGTCAACTTGTTGGAATTCTTGGCGGACTAAAGCGAAGAACAAGGTCGCCTTCCTCGAGACTTCGGCATTAACTGCGGCTATGGTAGCGGCGCAAAGCTTGCTGGTACCGAGCAGCTCGTCTGCGACTGAAAGCGGTCCTCCTCGAGGAGCAAGTCGTCATCTTATCGCAGCTGCTCTTGCTCAATCTCATCATAGCGAGCACTCGAGGTGACCCGTATCTGAGTTCCGTGGGGAGAACTGCCTCTGCTCATAGACTAGAGCGAAGGTGTCGGCGATGGCTCGATTTGGCGTCGACTGATCGACCAAAGAACCACCGGCAGCTCCTCAATCCAGTTTCTTCCGCACTTGTGCAGCACTGTCGAAAGTCCTGGTCTTGAGTCCGCGCAGCACTTCAGATTCGCCCTCTCCGCTTGACCGTTACTTCTCGGATGAGCAAGCAAGCGAAGCAGAACCTTGGCGCCAAGATCTTGGGCGTCTTGCATGAAGGTGCGGCTCGTGAATTGCGTGCCTTGTCGGTGATGATCCTGTTAGGGATCCCGAAGCGGCAAACAATCGACTGAAGAACTTGTTCTTGCGATCTGCTGTCACCTTCCTCACGCTTCCACTTCGGCCACTTTGTGAACTTGTCGATTACAGCGTACAAGTACTCAAAGCCCCGACAGCTTCGGGAAAGGGCCGAGGATGTCGAGCCCCGGACGAAAATGGCGAGGATAAAGGGATTATGGAGAGCTTGAGCTGGCTGGTGTATCTGCTTGGAATGGGCTGCACGCTTCACACTTGGTTACTTGTGCGGTTGCATCACGGAGGCTGTCGGCCAAAAGAAACCTTGCCGGAACGCTTTGCCGGCAAGTGCTCTTGCGCCAATGTGGTGACCACATATGCCTACATGTATCTCTGCCAACAGCTTATGTCCGTCTTCCCGGCGAACACACTTCAATTTCACACCGTTGAGTCTTCTTCTGTACAGTGTGCTGTCGACAAACTGGTACATACTTAACTGCCGGGCTACTCTTTCCGCTTCTTCTTGCTCTTCGGGAAGTTCTCATGTCTATAGGAAATGGACAATCTGCTGTGCCCATGCTGGAGCTTGCGGCTCGACAACAAGGACTAAAGGCATATCTGCTGCTGCGAGAACATCCGCTTCTACGGCGAGAACCTGCGGCTCAGCCGAGCTTGGCGTTCCCGGCAAGCTTGCGAGCAAAACTTGTCGGGGCGTCGCTTCAACGGAACAAACCCTAGGGCTTGTCGAGCGCATCTGCTCCTCGGCACTCTTGGTGTTGATCTTGGGGACCTTCTTGGCGGCGCTTCGGGAGCTCTGCGGAAAATAGTCACCGAAATCAACTTCCTCTTCTTGTTCTGTCCAGTTGATGGTGTTACAGACGGTTGAGTCAGTTTGAGCACAAAGATTCCTGGTTCCACAGGTAACTTAAGTGCAGCGCACTTCGACAGGCCATCTGCAATGTCGTTCTTAGCTCTTGGAACATATTCCATTTGTAGGCCGTCAAAGTGCTCTTCTAGCTTTCTCACTTCATCAACGTAAGCTTCCATCAACGGACTCTGATAACTCTTGTTCACTTGGCGGACGACAAGCTGTGAGTCACCCCTGACAATGAGCTTCTTGATCCCAAGGTCTGCTGCGATCCTGAGACCGGCAAGCAAACCTTCATACTCTGCAGTATTGTTTGTTGCTTGCTCCTTGGGAAAATGCATCTGGACTACGTACTTGAGGTGCTCTCCGGTGGGTGCAACAAGTAGCACGCCCGCACCGGCGCCTTGCAGCGAGAAGGCACCATCAAAGTACATCAGCCACTCTTTGCTTGCTTCCTTGACGGGATGCTCGTTTTGAAATTTCTTCATCTTGTGTTGGCGTCCATTCTGCTATGAACTCTGCCAATGCTCGCTTTGGATAGTTGAAGTGCTCTCAAACTTGAGGCCAAAGCTTGACAGCTCCGATGCCCACTCGACAATCCACGCTGTTGCTACGGATTTTGCGGTATCCTCTTCAGCGGAAAGCGAGTGACATTGTGATTTCATGTGCTTGGAAGTAATGGCGCAGCTTTCTCGAGGCCATGAGAAGGCGAAAAGCAATTTCTGCACACCAGTACCTCGACCTAGCCCCTGCGAAGGGAACCGACAAAGTAAACTGGGCGCTGCACCATTCTTTTCTGCATCTTCTCACGTGCTGCGAGATCCATCTTTGTCGGGACGAGCTTGCGGTGGCGTCCCTTGCTTGTCATTTGGATGCATCTGCCGTGGTTGCTGGCTCATCATCCGCCTCCCTCTCCGCTACTAACGCAGCACTAACCACTTGATTGGTTGCCGCTATATACAGCGATAACTTCTCTTGTGGCTTAGGTGCGACAAGTGTTGGAGTGGAGGACAGGTATCTCTTTAAGTCCTGCGGTGCAGCCTCCGCTTCGAGTCCATTTCATTGGACCTGCCTTTTCAATATTTTGAAAAATGGCAGGGCGCTTCAACAGAACCTAGACATAAACCTCTTTGAGAGCAGCTACATAACCGGCAAGTCTTCGTACATCCTTGATGCGCTTTGGTGCATCAATCTGCTCAATAGCCTTGATCTTGTCGGGATTGGCTTCAATTCCCCATCGAGACACGAAGAACCGAGAAGCTTTCGGAAGGAACTCAAACACACACTTCTCGGGGTTAAGCTTGAGGTTGATCTTGCGCAGATTTGCAAAGGTTTCGTCTAAATCTTGAATCGAGTCGCCTTGTCCTTGCTCTTGACCACTATGTCATCCATGTAGGCTTCTACATTTCTGTGTATTTGTGGCTCAAAAGCGTCATGGACTACTCTTGCAAATGTTGAACCAGCATTCTTTAACCCGAAAGGCATCCGTGACGAAGCAGTATGTGCCACATGGGGTGATGAGCGGTCTTCTCCTCATCCTCTTCGCCATGAAGATCTGATGGTATCTGAGTATGCATCAAGAAATGAAAGCAAATCACATCCGGCTGTGGAGTCAACAATCTGGTCGATACGCGGCAAGGGAAATGGGTCTTTGGGACAAGCTTTATTAACATCAGTAAAGTCGATACAAATCCTCCATTTCCCGTTTGCCTTGCGCACGACTACAGGATTGGCCAACCACGTAGGATGGAGCATTCCTCTGACAAGGCCTGCTGCTTCCAATTTCTTGATTTCTTCTGCGATGAATTCTTGGCGCTCCACTGCCTGCTTCCTGACTTTCTGCTTGACGGGCCGCGCATGAGGACAGACGGCAAGATGGTGCTCTATTACTTTCCTGGGAACACCGGGGATGTCAGACGGTTGCCATGCAAACACGTCGACGTTCGCCCGCAGGAAAGCAACGAGCGCGCTTTCCTATTTAGGGTCGAGTGGGCGATGGTGAAGGTACCACCAGCGCCATCCTCCTTGGCGGACACCTTCTTGGTCTTTGGTGGAGCTGCCATCGTCTTCTTACACTTGCCGGTGGAGCTCGATGGTGCGTCCTCGACGGTAGCGCAGCACTCCGAAGAGGTGCGCTTGCCGGAGTGGGCATCAGAACTCTTGCCGGACTTGGTCTTCTTCTTCGCCCCGGGAGCTTCAACGGCAAGTGACTTGCGATCTGTTCAGCTGCTGCTTCCCGGTAAATCTTGTTGGCATAGATAAGAGCATCCTTCTTGTCGCCAGGGACAGAGATGACACTTATCGGGCCTGGCATCTTCAGCATGTTGTATGCATAGTGAGAGGCCGCCATGAATTTGGCGAGTGTTGGACGGCCAAGTATCCCATTGTAAGGCAATGGAAAGTCAGCAACGTCAAAAGTGACCCTCTCAGTCCTGAAGTTCAATTCGCTGCCAAATGTCACCGCAAGCGTGATCTTTCCTTGACTTGCTCCTTCCCGGATTGATTCCTTGAATGTGCGGTCTCTTTGAGCTTCGCTATCGAGGATCTGGAGTTTACGGAGTACCGCGGAGGAGATCAGGTTCAAGATGGCCCCGCCGTCAACTAGCATCTTAGTGACCTTGAGGTTGCCGATAGTTGGTGAAACCAACATCGGCAAGCACCCGCTCGCAGATTATGCGATCGGTGGTCCTCAATATCAAAGATGATAGGCGTCTTTGGACCAGTTCGAGGCTTGCGTGACTCGACCGATGGTTACTGCGCATTGACTTCCGCATCCACTGCTTGAGCTGGCGGTGTGAAGTATGCAGAGAAGTACCGCCGTCGACGCACAAGACCTCTGTGGCTTTCTGGAACTCCTGCTCATCGGCCTCGTCATCATCCATGTCTTCATCGTCGTCCTCATCTTCATCCTTGTCGCGGCCGCGGGGAGGCCTGTCTCCTTGCCGCGGCGTCCTCCCTGGCCGGGGCGTTTCTTGCCGGATCCTCCAGCACCTTCCTGGGCCTTCTCCTTGTCGCGTCGCTCGTATTCAGCCTTCTGCTGCTCGACTAGCTGCTCGACCTTCTTGCAGCTCTGGAGTTCATGGCCCTTGGGTGCAGTGGATCTTGCAGTACTGCTTGTTGGTGCCGTCCTGCTTGTCGGCGACCGCCACAGCCTGATAGTTGGTGCCAGTGGCAATCTCCTTGCCGGAGCTACCAACTTTGGCTTTCTTGGCGCCACCTCCTTTGCCGGTCTGCTCAACGACTAGCACATCTTTGCCTTTCTTCTTCCTGTTGTTCCGCCGCCGGTTTTTCTTTGCCGGGGCAGCTTCCTCACTATCAGATCCTCCTGCCTCTGCAGTCTCTCCAGGGAGTTTCCTCCCTTCCTCAGCACGTGCACACTTGTCGGCGGGGCATATAGCTCATCGCGTCCTTGATCTTGCACATCGCCATCTCCTCCCGCATCCTGCGGTTTCGCGCGTTCGATGGAGCGCGCTGATTACCGCGGCGGGGTGGACATCTGGGATGTTATCTTTGTCTGTGGCTGAATCTCTGAATGTACTTGCGCAGGGGCTCTCCTTCCTTCTGGGCGAGCAGATGAAGGTCGCTTTCTTGGCCATGAGGTTTGTGGCCGCCTGTGAAGGCACCGACAAACTGATGGCATAGATCTGCCTAGGAGGATATGAGTTGTCCGGCAAGTGCATGAGCCAGGATCTGACATTGGGTTTGAGTACCAGTGGGAAGTAGTTGGCCAGGATCTTGTCGTCTCGCCCCCCGGCAGCTTGCACCGCGATGGTGTAGATCTTTGAGGAACTCCGACGGATCGTCTTGCCGTCGTGCTTCTCGGTACATCGGCTTGAAATTCTTCTTCTGGGCCATGGACTTGCCGCAGCTCACGAGTGAGCAGGGCAACCTACAGCGTCTGACAAGTCGCTGGTTCCTCGGCGCATGCATGTCGACAGAGGGCCCAGCGCTGGTCGGATTGACACGCGCTTCTCTTGGCGCTTCGATCACGAGTTCGAGCGTCTCCTTGCTGTCGTTCGTGAAGAACTTGGCGCTGATCGTGACGAGCTCGTGGATCTGATGACGCGGTGGAGTCACTGTCGAGGTGGATCCGACGAGTTGGTGATCTTGGCCTTCAGGGTGGAGAGTGCATGGTGGTTGCACCCCCACCGGTTTCGTTGCCACCGGCTCGCGTTTGGCAGTCCTGCCGGGGCAGCAATGTACTCAGCTGCCGAGGAGTGTCGCCGTTGGCAAAGCCGATGAGACTCTGAATGGTGGCCCTCCATTCATCGACCTTGTCGGCTGTTGGAGGGTAATCCAGGAGCAGTTGAGCTCTCGCCAAAGCTTCTGCTGGAGTGGTGGGTGGCAGAGGCGAATGACGCGAGGAGCGGGATATGCTCGGACTTCTAACTATGTTAGAAGGAGCAGTATCTCGTCCAGGCGACCGTGCCTCGCTCGTGCCGGCATGTTGGCGTGCATGCTGGTCTTGAGGACCCCGAGATCCACCAGCTCGATCTTGATCCAACGAGCATATGGTACCGTGGATACCATGACGCTGTTGGTCCCGCGCCTCCTGGGATGGACGCGGTGCATGTACGGACGCCGAGGTCTGCGCAGCCTTGTCCTTGGACTTGGCAGCACCGTGGGCTCCCTCGTCGACGCCCGTTCTTCCGCCGGCGTCTACCCCACCAACCATTTGCTCCGGTGGTGGTGGGATCGACGTGGACGGCTCCGCTGCCGCCGAAGCCTTCTTCTTCGGTGGCATGTCGATGAAGACGATGAAGATCTAGCTCGTGTGAACGCCGGATCAGGTTCACACAATCTCGACGCCCCCTACCTGGCGCGCCAAAGATGTCGGGGAAGCTGATCTGACTCACGAACACCTATGGGACCGGCGGACCGAGCCCCTTTCGGTTCGGCAGGGGGCGGAGGTCGCACGAAGAGCAGATCGAGGCGAAGCACACGAGCAGTTTACCCAGCTTTGGAGCTCTCCGAGAGATAACACTCCCTCTGCTGCATGTCCGAGTGTATTGAGTTCTTGCTAGGAGCGCTGAGTGCCACAGTACACTCCAGCTGCTAACGAGACCTAGCGTGAGTGTTTTCTGCCTTCAAACCGAACCCCCTCTACGTTGCGCATGGGCCTCCTTTTATATGCTCAAGGGGTCTCCGACAGGTGGCAACGTAGACAAGGGCAAAAACGGAAAAGGAAATGCGGTTGGTACAGCTACTTGTACAGTGTATCATACCTAACCCTGACGGCAGGGGACAAAGGCATTAAATGCCCGTCTACGTCGCCCAAATAGTGCAAACAGGGACCGTCAGGGGTGCCACCGCTTGCCACGATGGTAATCTCGTCAGCGCCGCTTGCCACCGCGCTCCGCTGGCCGCACAGCCTCTTGCCATGTGCGCTTGGAAAGGTCCCAAGGTGACACGTTAGTGGATGTGCTGGAGCGCAGGGATAGAGTGGTAGTCTGCCGCGGCAAGCGCCTTGCCGCGGCCGTCGCCTTGTCGCGTCCGGAAGCTTGTCGCTCACCGGGCCTTCCCGGCAAGCTCCTCTTGCCGGGGCCTTGTCTCCTAGGTGCCTTGGGTGGCCTTCCCGGCAAGCTCCTCTTGCCGGGGCCTTGTCTCCTTGGCTTGAATACTTTGTTCTTGAATGGCTCCAAAGGAACCACGGAGGACCTTGGCGGTCACCTGGCAAGCCTTGCCGCGTGGTGCTGCAACTGCCCGTGCACGAGTTCGGGATACTAGGGTACCCCTACTCTAGTACACCGACAGTATCATGGATAGCTGGTCCAGTGTATCCTTGATCAAGGACGGAGCTGTGTTATCATAAGAGGTGGCGCAAATAACTCGCTGGGTGCCGGTATACAACTGTTCAATTAGCGTATACGCGGCCTTGAGTTTCTTCCGCATGTCAGAGCCCAGATGAGCAATGCGCTTACCTATACCGGTTTAAGAAAGTTCAGGTTAAACCGGTGGAAATGTAAAAGCGGAATATTAATCATAACCTTGGTGAAACATTTCTTACCAAATATTGCAGAGGTCATGGCGTTAATTTGGTGCTTTAATCCAGTGAGCTCTTCTGTCACCGATTTAAGAGCTGCTTCAGCATCCTCCGCCCGTTTTAGCAACCCAGCTTTCTCAGTATCCCAGTTGGCCTGTTCAGATTTAAACCACTCCTTGAGCTGCTCCACAGTAGTCAAGGCGGTTTTCAGCTCATCCTTGGCCTTGGAGGCTTCTGCTTGTTGAGATTTCAGATTGACATGAAGGTCATTGATTTGGGCGGTTTGTTGGCGTATCTCACTCTGTGACAAAAAGGGAGCATGTTAGTAGTTTCATCACAAAGTCCCGAGCTCAATACATGTATTCAACTTGGCACTTGGGGGCTAATGGCTATTTGCTCGAACATGTTCTGCCTTTCTGGCGATACAAGTTCAAATTCCGGTTTAACTATACTAAGTTGAACCGCCCTTGGGGCTACATCAATGAAGTCTGACAAGTTTGAGTTTTATATTAAGTCCCGGTTTAACTAAACTAAGTTGAACCGGCCCTTGGGGGCTACTACGCAATGAAGGTACAAGAGAGGCATAACTCCTTACCTCATAGCGCTCCTTCATAAGATTCACCAGACCGACTTCGAAATCACGACTTGTGTAGAGCCGGTTCAGGAAGCCGGAGTGAAGATCTTGGGCAGAGAGATTGTCATAAGCTGACAGATCAGCTTCCTTCCCTTTACTCATGGCAGCAAACTCTTCCTTGGCGCTGTGTTTTGATAGAGCAACCGGATTGCCAGGGGTGGTATATGCGGTGCCCGTCACTACGACATCGTCATCTTTGGTCGGGCTGGCCGGATTGGCATTTTTTCCTGGGCTTGGTGCTGTCATACCCGGGCTTGGCGGATCAGCAGCCGAATCCCGTTTTTCTGCGGCAGGACTCAGTGGAGCAGGATGTGACGTCTCAACTTGGACATCCGGTTCAACCTCTGGCGGGTTAGCATTGTCATCTTGATTAACCCCGGCAGAGTTGCTTTTAGCAACTTCGGGATTTTCACCATGATGCTCTGGAGTCTTCTCCGGATCAACATCCACAGTAGGGTCGAGGGTCTTCGCCTTCTTACTTAGGCGAGCCTTGGTGCTACAACATCAAGGGTTAGAATATGATAAACCTACTAATGCAAAAAACAAACGGAGTAATATGCTTACCCGGCAGCAACTTTGAGAGGAGGCAGCTGAGTGGTTGATGAACCGCCAGACGAGTTGGAAGAAGCCTGATAATTTGGGTCAGACGGATTGAGAGGACATCGGAAGAAACCTTTCAAAGGATAACGCTTTTCAGGAGAACAAGTCACCTCTGGACGACGTTTCTGGGTTGGTGTGTCAGCTAAATCGGACGGCGTAATTTGTTGACCGTTGTGCCGGGTCGTACGGCGTTCTTCAGCTTACTGTGTCTTCAAAGAAAGTTTTGGATTCAAATGAGCACGAGAGTGAGATTGTTTCACTTTCCGGACTGTCGGCTAATTCTTTTAACCGTACAAGATCGAATCGGAAGAAAGAAGGATTACCTCAACAGAACTGCATGGCTGGCCTCGGCGTCATCACAGGAATTGTAGCTGTTAATAAGATGAATGACAAAAGGAGCAAAGTAAGTCAAGCTCTACCTCAGCATCTCGATTCTTCATCCTCCGTGATTCGGAAGACTCGGCGGTTTTCCTCTTACCAGCTTTCTTGGCGGTCTTGGTCTTCACACGAGGAACCGGGCGGTTTCGTTCGTTTCAAAAGGAGCTGTTAGCACGAGAATTAATAAGGGATTAATACAATCAATAGGGCATCAAAATCAGTAGAGCAATGAGTGGAGCCTTACTGCGGGCGGTTTGTTGGAGACGCAGAACGGGGCCAACCCGGTTTGGCTGCACGCGGAGATCGGTTCATCGAGCATTTTCTTCACTGTCTCGGCAACTTCAAGATCAGTTATTGATAGCTCGTGATTTCGTTGAGGGTCTTTGACGTTACCAGTGTATTCATGCATCAATCCGGGGCGGCAGCTTAATGGCAAGATGCCCCAAGAAACCCAACAGCGGACAAGGTCAATACCAGTTAAACCATTGGCCATTAGAGCCCGGAGCTTGATAATTTGGGGTGCAAAGTTCTTCCGTTCTGCGGCAGTCAAGCGTGAAGGCAATGGGTGAGTGTTGCTAAGCCGGTGAGGGCGATAACCCGGCAAGGGATTTTCTCCATTAGGAGCAGTATTCCGGCAATAGAACCAGGTTTGATTCCAATCTTTCGGATGGCTATGATGTTTGGCGTGAGGAAAGTCCACTTCTTTCCTTTTTTGGATTGAAACACCACCAAGTTCTGTGTTAGGACCGTCCGAAAACTCTGTACGGCAGTTCAAATGAAATAAATCTCGGAATAACTCCACAGTTGGTTCTTCTTGAAGATAGACTTCGCAGAAGACTTCAAAGTTGCATATATTGGACACAGAGTTCGGACCAATATCTTGTGGATGGAGTTGGAAGCTTGCGAGGACATCCTGGAAGAATTTTGATCCGGGCGGGCTGAATCCCCAGTCTAAGTGTTGCATAAATACAATCACTTCTCCCTCTTGAGGTTCAGGAGGGCATTCAGAATCCGGAACACGCCAATGAAGGACATTTTTGGATGCTAAAGCGCCCGGTGGTGACATATCCATTGATTTGTGTCTCGATGATCTTGGGCGGAACCCGATTTGCAGGCAAGAGAATTGTTTGGCCATTCCGTAAGAAAAACTGTGAAAGGAAAAGTAAAGGCCGGTTTACAGTTAGCGGTTTATGCATATTGTTCAGTGTTAAACCGGCAGATTGCCATTCAATTTCAGTTGCCGGTTTAAGGAGGACTAATGAGGTATGGCGGATTAGCTATAAAAAATTAAACCGCCTTTAGGCAGGAGGGACAAAGCTGAAAAATCTGCTAAGTGTTGACAGAAACAGGTTTCACACATCGACAAAATTAATTCGGTTCTACCAAAGATTCAGTAAGAAAAAATTTCTGCGATTTATAAATGCTTCAAATAAGGGCAGAGAAGTTCGTGCTTTATATCAAGGGATTCGGAACAAAAAGGAAGATCTACTAAGTGCTAAACTGAATGCAGAGCAACTACCGCACAAGATATATGCTACAGTTTAACTAGAGAAGCTATGGCAGAGCGAATACGAAGAAACTAGGGATGAACACCTATGAACGCCGATGAGAACAGGAGCCCTAAGATACATATCTAGGGGTATGAGGAAGAATCTTACCGGATGTGCAGGATAGCGGAGGGGCACCGAGGATCTCTAGTACAACCAGGTTGATGCAGCGGCCTTTTGTTGATGCAGCTTTCGGAAGTCGAAGGCGACAGCAGAGCTTCAGAGCTGGGGCGTCGCGAGGAAGAAGAAGTACGGAAGAGGAAGAAGAGAAAGGGCCCTCAGGTCTATTTATAATAAGGCAGAAGTAATGTGGTAGCGAGAATCGAGGAGCTGAAAGCGGCAGATGGCGATGAGTCGCCTCGATTTCGGGATAATATTAAATGAAGGGAATCTTGTTATTTCATTTTTATAGAGATAGCGTCAAGATAATCTGTTGCTGTGTCGAGAAGATAGCGTCATGGCGGTTTAACAAGATGGCGGTTTACGAGAAATGAAGGAAGATGTTCAGAGTTTTTTTTTCTAAAGTGTTGAAGATTGACATGAACAGGTTCAAATCAATCTGGGGCCTAATGTTGGGGTTGTAACTACTGAGTGTAAACCGCCCAGGAGGGGCCGGTTCACCCTCAGCTATATTGAAGCCCATGAAGACTCAGAAGATGGCGCTTTACTATAGAACTTAGAGGCCCGGAGCCCAAAGGCGGATTAGGGCCCATAATGGTAAAACCGCCATAGTCATGTAACTTGTATTGTAAGTTAAGGGAAGGAGAGACCAAGCCGAACACTTGTACGAGTCGGCCTCGGGACTCTGTAGACCGGCTAGGCGTCAACCCATGTATATAAGGGGATGACCCGGCGGCGGTTTAGGGACAGACAACAACAACTCGAGGCCTAGGCGAAGCTGTTTGCTCCCTAGTCATCGAGACCACATCAATCCCATCACAAACTAGACGTAGGCTTTTACCTTCATCGAAGGGGCCGAACTAGTATAACTCTCGTGTCTTTGCGTCTGCTTTAACCCCTCTAAGTTAACCCATAGCGATGGCTCCGCGACTAAGTCCTTTCATGAGGACATCTGCCGTGACAAAACCACGACACTATGGTTAGAATTTTTTCTTAACACTTTTCTCATAGTTGCGGATGCTTGCGGGAGGGTTAATCATAAGTAGGAGGTTTGTTCAAGTAAGAACATCATCTAAGCACCGGTCCACCCACATATCAAATTATCAAAGTACCGAACACGAATTAAATGAACATGATGAAAATGACTAGATGAAATTCCCGTGTACCCTCAAGAACGCTTTGCTTATCATAAGAGACCGTTTTGGCCTGTCGTTTGCCTCAAAAGGATTGGTCTACCTTGCTGCACATTTGTTACTACTATCGTTACTTACTCATTAAAATTACCTTACTATCAAACTACTCTGCTACTTACAATTTCAGCATTTGCAGACATTACCTTACTGAAAACCACTTGTCATTTTCTTCTGCTCCTCGTTGGGTTTGACACTCTTACTTATCGAAAAGAGCTACAATTGATCCCCTATACTTGTGGGTCGTCACAAAGCAACCGTGAGTACTCATCCAAAGTACTCGCAAGACTTACATCAGATCTACACTACATATGCATCGATATCAATAAAGGGGTAGTATCTGTGGACCAAACTACAAAATGCCAGAATGAGGAGGGAGAAGCTACTCATATCGAAGACTATGTCTTCTGGCAGCCACCATCTTGAAGAAGTAGAAGAGAGTAGCTGGTATGGTAACAAGTAACATTGTATAGCAATAATCCTACCCAGAGATCCTCTCCTCGTCTCCCTATGAGAGAGCGGTCACCGGGTTGTATCTGTCACTTAAATGGGTGTGTTTTATCAAGTATCTGATTTTAGTTGTAAGAGGTCATAATACAACTCCAAGTGGTCATGTTACCGTGGACATGACTATTCGAATAGATTACTTCCCTGCAGGGGTGCACCACATTAACCAACACACTCGATTACTCTGGCTGGACACACTTTTCTGGGTAATGCCAGGCCTCGGAAGATCAACACATCGTAGTCCTACCTAGGCTATCCAGAGAGGTCAGCACGCCAGTCTACACCCTAAGTGCTCAGGCGACTTGGGCCCATCGGCCTTTGCACTCCTACACGTTACGAGGACGACCAGGATCAGTCCTGTCTACATCCTTATACAAGACAGGTGCTTACGCGGACCACCCGGGCGTGTGCCGCTCCACTGTGACGTCTGGAAAGCTTTCAGAAGAAATCGTAGGACGTCGAGTGCCCATAACTCATCCCGCGTGGCGGTTACTGTGAAAAGTCCAGCAGCTAGCTCAGATCAAATATCCAATCTCGTTAAGCATGCTATTAAGAAATAACCGCGGGCGCCGACCAGGGACCAGGCCCACCTCTATCCTAGGTGGTCTCAAACTGCCCTGTCTCCACCACAAAGAATCACTCAGAGGCCATCAGGAGAAATGTCCTTTCAGCCCCCAGTCTGTGAAACACTCGCGGGTACTCTACGAGCTGATCGGACTTTAGTCACAACATGTATCATGTATAGTATGTATATATATATATATATATATATATATATATATATATATATATATATATATATATATATATATATAACGTGATCACCTCCCAGAGGGATCACGGCCCGATAGTATAGCATGGCAGACGGACAAGAATGTAGGGCCACTAATGGAATATTAGCCTACCTATAATAAGCATTTAGGATAACAGGTAGAAGTATCAGCAACAGTAGCAAGGACAAGCTATGCAGCAGTATAGGATCAACCGATAAGACAGTAACAATATCACTACTCTAATGCAAGCAGTAGAGGGAAAGACTAGGCGGGATTGGAATGATCAAGGGGGTTTTGCTTGCCTGGAAGCTCTGTCGAGAAGGAGGGGTTGTCGACACCATAGTCGTACACAACAGCAATGTCAATCTCGGTGTCTACCTACATCTCCAACGTATCTATAATTTTTGCTTGCTCCATGTTGTTATATTATCATTCTTGGATGTTTTACAATCATTTTATAACAACTTTATATCTTTTTTTGGGACTAACCTATACACATAGTGCCCAGTGCCAGTTGTTGTTTTTTACTTCGTAGAATATCAGTACCAAACGGAGTCCAAAAGCAGCAAAAAATTCTGGAGATTTTTTATGGACCGGAAGAAACAAACATGGGCCAAAGAAGTACCAGAGGGGTGCCCCAAGGGGGCACAACCCACCTGGGCACGCCTGGGGCCTCGGTGGCCTCCCGCACCGCCTCTTCACCCTATAAATACCCAAATATTCCAGAAAACCTAGGGGAGTCGACGAAACACAATTCCAGCCGCCAAAAGTTCTAGAACCACCAGATCCAATCTAGACACCATCACGGAGGGGTTCATCATCCTCATTGGTGCCTCTCCGAAATGTGTGAGTAGTTCATTGTAGACCTACGGGTTCGTAGGCAGTAGCTAGATTGCTTCTCTCTCTCTCTCTCTCTCTCTCTCTCTCTCTCTCTCTCTCTTTTGATTCTCAATACAATGGTCTCTTGGAGATCTATTTGATGTAACTCTTTTTGTTGTGTGTTTGTTGGGATCCGATGAACTTTGAGTTTACGATCAGATCTTTTATCCATGAATATTATTTGAGTCTTCTTTGATCTCTTCTATGCATGATTATTTACAGCCTTGTATTTCTTCTTCGAATCTTTCGTTTAGTTAGGCCAACTAGATCGATTTCTATTGCCATAGGAAGAGGTGCTTTGTGATGGGTTCGATCATGAGGTGTTCTTTCCCAGTTATAGAAGGGGCAGCAAGACACGCATGAATCATTGCTATTAAGGATAACAAGATGGGGGTTATTCCTACATGAATAGATCTCGTCTACATTATGTCATCATTCTTAATGCATGATGATGTGGCTTGAACTACGTTAGTATTTCCCCAAAGAGGAAGGGATGATGCAGCACAGCTACGGTAGGTATTTCCCTTAGTGATGAGACCAAGGTTATCGAACTAGTAGGAGAACCACGCAAAACCACGTAAATGGCTCATGCACACAAAGAACAAATACTTGCAACCCGACATAAGAGAGGGGTTGTCAATCCCTCACGTGTAAAAAGATAGGTAAAATTGTAGTAGATTGGATAAATAGATCTCGCGGGGATGCGAGATAAAATAAATAATAATAAATTGCAGCAAGGTATTTTTGTATTTTGGATTAATAGATCTGAAAATAAAAGCAAATAAAAATAGATCGCAAAGGCAAATATAAAAAGAAGAGATCCGGGGGCCATACATTTCACTAGTGGCTTCTCTGGAGAAAAATAGCATACGGCGGGTAAACAAATTACTGCTAGGCAATTGATAGAACTTCAAATAATCATGACGGTATCCAGGCAATGATCATTATATAGGCATTAGGTCCAAGGTTAGTAGACCGACTCCTGCCTGTATCTACTACTATTACTCCACACATCGACCGCTATCCAGCGTGCATCTAGTGTATTAAGTTCATGGAGAAACAGAGTAATGCAATAAGAATGATGACATGATGTAGACAAGATCTATTTATGTAGAAATAGACCCCATCTTGTTATCCTTAATAGCAATGATACATATGTTTTGTTTCCCATTCTGTCACTGGGATCAAGCACCGTAAGATCGGACCAATCACAAACACCTCTTCCCATGGCAAGAAAAATTGATCAAGTTGTCCTACCTAAACCAAAGATTCGAAGAAGAAATACGAGGCTATAAGTAATCATGCATATAAGAGATCAAAAGACTCAAATAACTTTCATGGATAAAAACATAGATCTGATCATAAACTCAAAGTTCATCGGACCCCAACAAACACACTGCAAAAAGAGTTACATCAAATAGATCTCCAACAGACCATTGTATTGAGACTCAAAAGAGAGAAAGGAAGGAATCTAGCTACTAACTACGAACCCGTTGGTCTATAGTGAACTACTCACACATCACCGGAGAGGCACCAATTAGGATGATGAACCCCTCTGTGATGGTGTCTAGATTGGATATGGTGGTTCTAGAACTTGTGGCGGCTGGAATTGATTTTCATCGACTCCCCTAGGGTTTCTGGAATATTGGGGTATTTATAGAGCAAAGAGGCGGTGCGGAAGGCCACCGAGGTGGGCACAACTCACCTGGGCGTGCCTGGGCCCCCAGGCGCGCCCTGGTGGGTTGTGCTCCCCTCAGAGCCCCCCTTTGGTACTTCTTTGGCCCAACATGTGTCTTCTGGTTTAGAAAAAATCTCCAAAAAGTTTCACTGTGTTTGGACTTCGTTTGGTATTGATTCTCTGTGAAGTAAAAAAAGAGAGCAAAAAAGAGCAACTGGCACTGGGCACTATGTCAGTAGGTTAGTCCCAAAAAATGATATAAAGTTGATATAAAATGATTGTAAAACATCCAAGAATGGTAATATAACAACATGGAACAATAAAAAATTATAGATACATTGGAGACGTATCAGCATCCCCAAGCTTAATTCCAGCTCGTCCTCGAGTAGGTAAATGATAAAAAAGAATTTTTGATGTGGAATGCTGCCTAACATGTTCATCACATATTCTTTTCTTTGTCTACTTTTATATGATTCAAAGCAATAGTCTAGTTTTGACATGAAGATTTCAATACTCAAGCATATCAACAAGAAACCATGTCTTTTGAAATATCAACACTAAAGCAAGTTATCTCTAGCCCATTATGCTCAATCACTGATCCATTCATGAAACACACTCGCATATTAGCTACACCCAATGCTCAAGTACGATCATATCGCCCCTTAGTTGGTGCTTTATAAAAGAAGATGGAGACTCAAATAAAAATAAAAATTGCATAAAGTAAATAGAAAGGCCCTTCACGGAAGGAAGTGAGGGAAATATGCCCTAGAGGCAATAATAAAGTTGTTATTTTATATTTCCCTATTCATGATAAAAGGTTTATTATTCATGCTAGAATTGTACTGATTAGAAACTTAAATACATGTGTGAATACATAAACAAATACCGTGTCCCTAGTAAGCCTCTACTAGACTAGCTCATTGATTAAAGATGGTTAAGGTTTCCTAACCATATACATGTGTTGTCATTTGATAATAGGATCACATCATTATGAGAATGATGTGATGGACAAGACCGACCCGTCAACTTAGCATAATGATCGTTCAGTTTATTGCTATTGCTTTCGTCGTGTCAAATACATAGTCCTTCGACTATGAGATTATGCAACTCCCAGAAATCGGAGGAACACCTTGTGTGCTATCAAACATCACAACGTAACTGGGTGATCATAAAGATGCTCTACAGGTATCTTCAAAAGTGTTTGTTGATATGGCATAGATCGAGATTAGGATTTGTCACTCCGAGTATCGAAGAGGTATCTCTGGGCCCTCTCAATAATACACATCATAAGAAGCCTTGCAAGAAAAGTGACTAATGAGCGAGTTACAAGATGATGTATTACAGAATGAGTAAAGAGACTTGACAGTAACGAGATTGAACTAGGTATGAAGATACCGATGATCGAATCTCGGGCAAGTAACATACCGATGGACAAAGGGAATTATGTATGTTGTCATAACGGTTCAACCGATAAAGATCTTCGTAGAATATGTAGGAGCCAATATGAGCATCCAGGTTCCGCTATTGGTTATTGACCGGAGAGGTGTCCCTGTCATGTCTACATAGTTCTCGAACCCATAGGGTCCGCACGCTTAACGTTCGTTGACGATCTAGTGTTATATGAGTTATATGTTTTGGTGACTGAATGTTGTTTGAAGTCCCGGATGAGATCACGGGCATGACCAGGAGTCTTGAAATGGTCGAGAGGTAAAGATTGATATATATGACGGTGGTATTTGGACACCGGGAGTGTTTGTGGACTTACCGGGAAGGAACTATGTCATCGGAAGGGGTTCCGGGCACCCCTCGGCAAGTTATGGGCCTTATGGGCCAAAGGAGGGGACAGACCAGCCCACAAGGGGGCTGGTGCGCCCACTCCCTTGTTTGGCCAGCCCTAGGGAAGGAAAAGGGCAGGCGCCACTGATACGTCTCCAACGTATCTATAATTTTTGATTGCTCCATGCTATATTATCTAATGTTTTGGACTATATTGGGCTTTATTTTCCACTTTTATATTACTTTTGGGACTAACCTATTAACCGGAGGCCCATCTCAGAATTGTTGTTTTTTGCCTATTTCAGTGTTTCGAAGAAACGGAATATCAAACGGAGTCCAAACGGAATGAAATCTTTGGAAACGTGATTTTCTCATCAGATAAGATCGAGGAGACTTGGACCCTCCGTCAAGAAAGCAACGAGGTGGCCACGAGGGTGGAGGCCGCGCCCCCTGCCTCGTGGGCCCCCCGAAGCTCCACCGACGTACTCCTTCCTCCTATATTTACCTACGTACCCCCAACAGATCATATACGGAGCCAAAAACCTAATTCCACCGCCGCAACTTTCTGTATCCACGAGATCCCATCTTGGGGCCTGTTCCGGAGCTTCGCCGGAAGGGGAATCCACCATGGAGGGCTTCTACATCAACATCATAGCCTCTTTGATGAAGTGTGAGTAGTTTACCTCAGACCTTCAGGTCCATAGTTAGTAGCTAGATGGCTTCTTCTCTCTTTTTGGATCTCAATACAATGTTCTCCCCCTCTCTCGTGGAGATCTATTCGATGTAATCTTCTTTTTGCGGTGTGTTTGTTGAGATCGATGAATTGTGGGTTTATGATCAAGATTATCTATGAGCAATATTTGAATCTTCTCTGAATTCTTTTATGTATTATTGGTTATCTTTGCAAGTCTCTTCGAATTATCCGTTTGGTTTGGCCAACTAGATTGGTAGTTCTTGCAATGGGAGAAGTGCTTAGCTTTGGGTTCAATCTTGCGGTGTCCTTACCTAGTGACAGAAAGGGTTGCAAGGCACGTATTGTATTGTTGCCATCGAGGATAACAAGATGGGGTATTTATCATATTGCATGAATTTATTCCTCTACATCATGTCATCTTTCTTAAGGCGTTACTCTGTTTTCATTAACTTAATACTCTAGACGCATGATGGATAGCGGTCGATGAGTGGAGTAATAGTAGTAGATGCAGGCAGGAGTCGATCTACTTGTCTCGGACATGATGCCTATATACATGATCATACCTAGATATTCTCATAACTATGCTCAATTCTGTCAATTGCTCAACAGTAATTCGTTCACCCACCGTAAAATACCTATGCTCTTGAGAGAAGCCACTAGTGAAATCTATGGCCCCCGGGTCTATTTTCATCATATTAATCTTCCTACGGTTTATTATTGCTTTGCTTTTTTAATTTGCCCTTTTATTTTACTTTGTATCTTTATACCAAAAATACCAAAAATATTATCTATCATCTCTATTAGATCTCACTCTCGTAAGTGACCGTGAAGGGATTGACAACCCCTATTCGCGTTGGTTGCGAGGAGCTATTTGTTTTCTGTAGGTACGAGGGACTTGCGCATGTCCTCCTACTTGATTGATACCTTGGTTCTCAAAAACTGAGGGAAATACTTACGCTACTCTGCTGCATCATCCTCTCCTCTTCGGGGAAAACCAACGCAAGGTCAAGACGTAGCAAGAAGGATTTCCGCATCGCTGCTGTGGAGTCTACTTAAAAGTCAACATACCAAGTACCCATCACAATCCCTTATCTCTCGCATTACATTATTTGCCATTTGCCTCTCGTTTTCCTCTCCCCCACTTCACCCTTGCCGTTTTATTCGCCCTCTCTTTTCCGTTCGCCTTCTTCCCGTATGTATCTTTGTTTATGTTTCCTGGTGCCTTCTATATGCTTGCATCTTTGCTTGCTGAAAATATATTGACATGGATCCACTTAAAGTGTTCTACTTGGATCATCTTTGATCCTTATGTGCTCGTGCTGAAACCCCAACTAGCCTAGTTGATGGGAAATCTTTAGATGAGCATGCTCATTTTGTGCATCATCGTTTGTCTGAAAAGGGGAAGCTCTTATGGTATCATATAAATAGTTTGCTATGCTATGCTTGGAATCTTTGTGAAATGTGTAATTTTACTTGTTGTTCTAAGAACCCTAAAAAACACCTTCCCTACCTATGAGTTCAATGATAATGAAATCTTATCTTCTTATGCAAAGGGTGTTTATAGCTACTATGATATCGACCAAATTGTAGAATTTGTCATTTTTAAGGGTGCTCATGAAGTTGCTTCTTTGATTGAAAAGTATGATTTTACTCTCAACAAATCTGAAAATTCTGTCATACTTAAATATTGCAATGAAAAACTTGCTCATAATGTCTATGTCCAAGAATTTATTGAAAGAATGACCGTTGCTTTGGAAGAAAATAATGATATGCATGAATCTATAGATAATGATGATTCCAATGATTTGGTTGAAATATCCCTTGATGAACATGATGCTTGCTATTCTTGTGGCCATGATGCCAATATTTATGAAGATGAATTTGCTATAGTTCCTTATGTTAAACATGAGATCGTTGCTATTGCACCCATACTTGATAGTTCCTTCAATGAAAAGCATGATCGCTGATTTTACTATAAATTCTCTTGATGTCAATTGTGCTAATAATATGCAAAACCCTAAGCTTGGGGATGCTAGTTTTGCTATGTCTACTACTTGTTGCAATGATCATGATTGGGGTGATTCTTCTTATGATCCTGAAAATTTATTTAATCCCCATGATGAATATGAGATTGATAATATTGTTTGCAATAATATTGAAAGTGGGTTTGGAAGAGTGTCAACTTTAGATCCCACATATTTGGAGAATATTCGATCTTGTGAAATTTTTGATAAAAGTGGGTTTGGAGAGGTCATGACTTTAGTTAATGTTAATCCCACTATTTCGGAAGAGTGTCAACTTTGCATGCATGTGGATCGTGTTGAAAATATTTTATGTGATAGCTATTTTGTTGAATTTGCTTATGATCCCACATGTAATTATTATGAGAGAGGAAAATATGGTCGTAGAAATTTTCATGATAATAGATTACCTCTCGTTATGTTGAGATTGCTATTGTTTCTTTCCTCTTCCTTGCATATGCTAGCTTTTGCTTGCTATGATAATTTGTTTGCCTATAAGATGCCTATGCATAGGAAGTATGTTAGACTTAGATGTGTTTGTCGCGTGTTTCATGGTGCTCTCTTTGCGCTTCAATTCTTGTCTTTGATGTGAGCATCGTTAGAATTACCAATGCCTAGCTAGGGGCATTAAACGATAGCGCTTGTTGGGAGGCAACCCAATTTTATTTTAGTTTTTTGTTTTTGTTTCTGTTTAGGAATAAATAATCCATATACCTTCTGTTTAGATGTGGTTTTATGTTTTAATTAGTGTTTGTGCCAAGTTAAACCTATAGGATCTTCTTGGACAATAGTTATTTAATCTTGCTGTAATTTCCAGAAACTTTCGGTGCACAAAAACAATTGTTAAAAATCACCAGTACGTGATAAAATAGTAATTCCAATTGCTTCTGATCAATAAACAAATTTCCTAGGTCTTCCTATTTTGTCTGAATTTTTGGAGTTCGAGAAGTTTGCGTTAGTTACAGATTACTACAGACTGTTCTGTTTTTGACAGATTCTGTTTTTCGTGTGTTGTTTGCTTATTTTGATGAATCTATGGCTAGTAAAATAGTTTATAATCCATGGATAAGTTGGAATACAGTAGGTTTAACACAAAAAAATAAAGAATGAGTTCATTACAGTACCTTGAAGTGGTATTTTGTTTTCTTTCGCTAACGGAGCTCACGAGATTTCTGTTGAGTTTTGTGTTGTGAAGTTTTCATGTTTTGGGTGAATTTTTTTTATGGATTATGGAACAAGGAGTGGCAAGAGCCTAAGCTTGGGGATGCCCATGGCACCCCCAATATAATCCAAGGACACCAAAAAGTCAAAGCTTGGGGATGCCCCGGAAGGCATCCCCTCTTTCGTCCACTTCCATCGGTAACTTTACTTGGAGCTATATTTTTATTCACCACATGATATGTGTTTTGCTTGGAGCGTCTTGTATTATTTGTGTCTTTGCTTGTTAGTTTACCACAATCATCCTTGCTGTACACACCTTTTGAGAGATCCATACATGAATTGGAATTTTTTAGAATACTCTATGTGCTTCACTTATATCTTTTGAGCTTTATAGTTTTGCTCTAGTACTTCACTTATATCTTTTAGAGCACGGTGGTGGATTTGGTTTAAATAAACTATTGATCTCTCATGCTTCACTTAGATTATTTTGAGAGTCTTAAATAGCATGGTAATTTTCTTAATAACAATATGCTTGGTATTCAAGATTTGTAAAACTTTCTTTTGAGTGCGTGGAATACTAAGAAAAGTTTGATGCTTGATAATTGTTTTGAGATATGGAGGTGATAATATCAAAGTCGTGCTAGTTGAGTAATATTGAATTTGAGAAATGCTTGTGTTGAAGTTTGCAAGTCCCGTAGCATGCACGTATGGTAAACGTTATGTAACAAATTTGAAACACGAGGTGTTATTTGATTGTCCTCCTTATGAGTGGCGGTCGGGGACGAGCGATGGTCTTTTCCTACCAATCTATCCCCCTAGGAGCATGCGCGTAGTGCTTTGGTTTTTGATGGCTTGTAGATTTTTGCAATAAGTATGTAAGTTCTTTATGACTAATGTTGAGTCCATGGATTATACGCACTCTTACCCTTCCATCATTGCTAGCGTGCATTGCCCTTTCTCACATTGAGAGTTGGTGCAAACTTCGTCGGTGCATCCAAACCCCGTGATATGATACGCTCTTTCACACATAAACCTCCTTATATCTTCCTCAAAACAGCCACCATACCTACCTATTATGGCATTTCCATAGCCATTCCGAGATATATTGCCATGCAAATTTCCACCATACCGTTCTTCATGACACATTCATCATTGTCATATTGCTTAGCATGATCATGTAGTTGACATAGTATTTGTGGCAAAGCCACCGTTCATAATTCTTTCATACATGTCACTCTTGATTCATTGCATATCCCGGTACACCGCCGGAGGCATTCATATGGAGTCATACTTTGTTCTATTATCGAGTTGTAATCATTGAGTTGTAAATAAATAGAAGTGTGATGATCATCATTTTCTAGAGCATTGTCCCAAAAAAAGAGAAAGACCAAAGAAAAAAAAGAAGGCCCAAAAAAAAGGGGCAACGTTACTATCTCTTTTTTCACACTTGTGCTTCAAAGTAGCACCATGTTCTTCCTATAGCGAGTCCCATATATTGTGCTTCAAAGTAGCACCATGTTTTTCATATAGAGAGTTTCATATGTTTTCACCTTCATATACTAGTGGGAATTTTTCATTATAGAACTTGGCTTGTATATTCCAACGATGGGCTTTCTCAAATGCCCTAGGTCTTCGTGAGCAAGCAAGTTAGATGCACACCCACTTAGTTTCTTTTGTTGAGCTTTCATACATTTATAGCTCTAGCGCATCCGTTGCATGGCAATCCCTACTCCTTGCATTAACATCAATTGATGGGCATCTCCATAGTCCGTTGATTAGCCTCGTTGATGCAAGACCTTCTCCTTTTTTGTATTCTCCACATAAACCCCATCATTATATTCTATTCCACCCATAGTGCTATGTCCATGGCTCGCTCTCATATATTGCTTGAAAGTTTATAGGTTTGAGATTACTAAAGTATGAAACAATTGCTTGGCTTGTCATCGGGGTTGTGCATGATGAGAGCATTCTTGTGTGACGAAAATGGAGCATGACTAAACTATATGATTTTGTAGGGATGAACTTTCTTTGGCCATGTTATTTTGAGAAGACATAATTGCTTAGTTAGAATGTTTGAAGCATTATTATTTTTATGTCAATATGAACTTTTGTCTTGAATCTTTCAGATCTGAATATTCATACCACAATTAAGAAGAGTTACATTGAAATTATGCCAAGTAGCACTCCACATCAAAAATTCTCTTATTATCATTTACCTACTCGAGGACGAGCAGGAATTAAGCTTGGGGATGCCTGATACGTCTCCAATGTATCTATAATTTTTGATTGCTCCATGCTATATTATCTATTGTTTTGGACTATATTGGGCTTTATTTTCCACTTTTATATTACTTTTGGGACTAACCTATTAACCGGAGGCCCAACCCAGAATTGCTGTTTTTTTTGCCTATTTCAGTGTTTCGAAGAAACTGAATATCAAACGGAGTCCAAACGGAATGAAATCTTCGGAAACGTGATTTTCTCATCAGATAAGATCCAGGAGACTTGGACCCTCCGTCAAGAAAGCCACGAGGCGGCCACGATGGTGGAGGGCGCGCCCCCTGCCTCGTGGGCCCCCTGAAGCTCCACCGACGTATTCCTTCCTCCTATATATACCTACGTACCCCCAACAGATCAGATACGGAGCGAAAAACCTAATTCCACCGCCGCAAATTTCTGTATCCACGAGATCCCATCTTGGGGCCTGTTCCGGAGCTCCGGCGAAAGGGGAATCCACCATGGAGGGCTTCTACATCAACATCATAGCCTCTCCGATGAAGTGTGAGTAGTTTACCTCAGACCTTCGGGTCCATAGTTAGTAGCTAGATGGCTTCTTCTCTCTTTTTGGATCTCAATACAATGTTCTCCCCCTCTCTCGTGGAGATCTATTTGATGTAATCTTGTTTTTGCGGTGTGTTTGTTGAGACCGATGAATTGTGGGTTTATGATCAAGCTTATCTATGAGCAATATTTGAATCTTCTCTAAATTCTTTTATGTATGATTGGTTATCTTTGCAAGTCTCTTCGAATTATCCGTTTGGTTTGGCCAACTAGATTGGTAGTTCTTGCAATGGGGGAAGTGCTTAGCTTTGGGTTCAATCTTGCGGTGTCCTTACCTAGTGACAGAAAGGGTTGCAAGGCACATATTGTATTGTTGCCATCGAGGATAACAAGATGGGGTATTTATCATATTGCATGAATTTATTCCTCTACATCATGTCATCTTGCTTAAGGCGTTACTCTGTTTTCATTAACTTAATACTCTGTCGATGAGTGGAGTAATAGTAGTAGATGCAGGCAGGAGTTGGTCTACTTGTCTCGGGCGTGATGCCTATATACATGATCATACCTAGATATTCTCATAACTATGCTCAATTCTGTCAATTGCTCAACAGTAATTCGTTCACCCACCGTAAAATACCTATGTTCTTGAGAGAAGCCACTAGTGAAATCTATGGCCCCCGGGTCTATTTTCATCATATTAATCTTCCTACGCTTTATTATTGCTTTGCTTTTTTACTTTGCCTTTTTATTTTACTTTGCATCTTTATACCAAAAATATTATCTATCATCTCTATTAGATCTCACTCTCGAAAGTGACTGTGAAGGGATTGACAACCCCTATTCGCATCGGTTGCGAGGAGCTATTTGTTTTGTGTAGGTACGAGGGACTTGCGCGTGGCCTCCTACTAGATTGATACCTTGGTTCTCAAAAACTGAGGGAAATACTTACGCTACTCTGCTGCATCATCCTCTCCTCTTCGGGGAAAACCAACGCAAGCTCAAGACGTAGCAGCCACCCTCCCATGCCTTTCCCCGCACTCCAAATAAGGAAAGGGGGGCGCGGCTTGGGAGGGACCCAAGTAGGATTCCTCCTACTTGGGCACCTCCTTTTGGCTGCTCCTCCATCACTCCCGTCGGTGTCAAAACTGGCGGATCTCGGGTAGGGGGTCCTGAACTGTGCATCTAGGGTCGATGGTAACAGGAGAAGGGGGACACGATGTTTACCCAGGTTCGGGCCCTCTCGATGGAGGTAATACCCTACTTCCTGGATGATTGATCTTGATGAATATGAGGATTACAAGAGTTGATCTACCATGAGATCGTAATGGCTAAACCCTAGAAGTCTAGCCTGTATGATTGTAATCATGACTGCCTCTACGGACTAAACCCTCCAGTTTATATAGACACCAGAGGGGACTAGGATTGTACAAAGTCGGTTACAGAGAAAGGAATCTTCATATCTGAACGCCAAGTTTGCCATCCACGCCAAGGAGTGTCCCATCCGGACACGGGAGAGAGTCTTCTGTCTTGTATCTTCATAGCCCATCAGTCCGGCCCATGTTACAGGACGCCCTCAGTAGCCCCTGAACCAGGCTTCAATGACGAGGTGTCTGGCGTGCAGATTGTCTTCGGCATTGCAAGGCGGGTTCCTCCTCCGAAGACTCCAAAGCGACCTTCGAACACAGAAAACGTGTCCGACTCTACAAAACAAGTACCACACACAACTGAAGAGAGTATAATATTTCACGAGTCCAATCAGCTGACAACCTTTGTAGCATGACATCACGTCCCTGCCCGGTCATTATTTTGAACCATTTTTTAGCCTCCCGCTCCATATTTTGAGATGCGGTTTTATTGGCACGTCTTGTCAAAGCAGATATCATGTCCCCTTATTGCAGGATTCTCATGAATACGGGCGTGGGTAACCTAACCGTGCCGTCTACACGACCCTTGGGGAATAGGCGAGTTTTAAGGCGAGTGGGGAGGCGCTTGATATTCGCTGCCTTTATAAGGAGATAAGGATTCACCCCTTTCACCCACGCCTTCTCTCTCTCTCTCTCTCTCTCTCTCTGCCCACCCATTCTCGAGCTCCAGCGCCCAAGTTCTCATCCTTTCCGCCTCAAGAAAGCACTCCGATCATGACCAGATCCGGAGCGCAGGGCAAGTGGATGGTCTCCTCCGTCAAAGTGAAGGACATCACCAAGCTCCAGGAGGCCGGGTATTTGGCGAAGGAAATCGCCCACCGGCTTCCGGCCAAGGGGCAAGTCGTCCCCACCCCGGAGCCCCATGAGAGGGTAGTGTTCATCCCCCACTTCGTCCGCGGGTTGGGATTTCATCTCCATCCGTTTGTCCGCGGACTCATGTTCTACTACGGGGTGGATTTCCATGATTTGGCCCCCAACTCCTTCCTCAACATCTCGGCATTTATTGTTGTGTGCGAGGCCTTCCTCCGCATCCCACCCCACTTCAGATTGTGGCTAAAGATCTTCAATGTGAAGCCGAAGGTGGTGGGTGGCCAACACGCAGAGTGCGGAGGCGCCATGGTGAGCAAGATGCCCAACATCACATGGCCCAAAGGTACCTTCGTGAAGACCGTCAAAGGGTGGCAACAGCAATGGTTCTACGTCACAGAGCCTCGCGACGCCACCTGGGCCGTGGCTCCCGAATTCCAGTCTGGAGCCCCGATGCGGCTCACCTCCTGGCTAGAGAAGGGCCTGGACTAGTCTTTGTCGGATGAGCTGAAAGTGCTTCAGACGTGCATTACGAGCATGGTCGACAAGAACATCAAGATCGTCAATGTGATCCAGGTGATGCTAGTTCGCCGGATCCTTCTATGCCAAAGCCGGACTTGCCATTTGTGGGAGTTCGATCCGGCCGAGCACCAGACCTTGCAACAGTTCTTCGGAACTACGCACAAAGACATCTGGAAGGTGCTCTTTAAGGCCAGCGAGATGTGGCCAAAGACGACCGAAGACCGTGGGCACGACCTGGCCCATCCCGCCAGTCCGGTAAGTCTTTTGTATTTGAAGGTGTATCCTTTACTTGCTTACTCAAGGAAGATGTCTAAGCTTCCCTATTTGTTTTTTCAGGGCTGGACAAAGAAGGTGGAGTGGATTCTGTGTCTGGCTCTGCTGCCTGAGGAACCAGCTATGCCGCTTCTGACGAAGATGCTGGTTCCGGCGCCTTACCAGGCGCCGGAGAAAAAGGCCAAGGAGACCAGAAGTGGCCTCCCACGTAAGGGCACTTCGAATGTGACGTCTGAAGACGCTGAGACCCACTCCTCCCCCACCAAGGACGACGAGGAGTTGGAAAGGAATTCTCCCTCCGAGGGGGGAAGGAAGAAAAGGGCGACTGAGGGAGTCCTGCATTAGGGGGTGTCCGGATAGCCGGACTATAGCCTTTGGCCGGACTCCTGGGCTATGAAGATACAAGATTGAAGACTTCGTCCCGTGTCCGGATGGGACTTTCCTTGGCGTAGAAGGAAAGCTTGGCAATACGGATATGTAGATCTCCTACCATTGTAAACGACTCTGTGTAACCATAACCCTATTCGGTGCCTATATAAACTGAAGGGTTTTAGTCCGTAGGACGAACAAAAATCATACCATAGGCTAGCTTCTAGGGTTTAGCCTCTCTGATCTCGTGGTAGATCTACTCTTGTACTACACATATCATCGATATTAATCAAGCAGGAGTAGGGTTTTACCTCCATCGAGAGGGCCCGAACCTGGGTAAAAACATCGTGTCCCTTGTCTCCTGTTACCATCCGCCAAGACGCACAGCTTGGGACCCCCTACCCGAGATCCGCCGGTTTTGACACCGACATTGGTGCTTTCATTGAGAGTTCCTGTGTGTCGTCATCCTTAGGCCCGATGGCTCCTCCGATCATCAGCAACGATGCGCTCCAGTGTGAGACTTTTCTCCCCGGACAGATCTTCGTATTCGACGGCTTTGCACTGTGGGCTAATTCGCTTGGCCATCTGGAGCAGATTGAAAGCTACGCCCCTGGACACCAGGTCAGGTTTGGAAGTTTGAACTACACGGCTGACGTCCGCGGAGACTTGATCTTCGACGGGTTCGAGCCACAACCAAGCGCACCGCACTGTCACGAGGGGCATGATCTAGCTCTGCCGCCGAACAGTGTCCTGGAGGCCGCACCAGTGTGTGCTCCGACCTTTAGCTTGGAGCCGACTGCGCCGATCGAGGACGGGTGGCTGGACACCGCCTCGGGGGCTGCAATCTCAACGGCGATTGAGCCCTACACCTACCCCGTCCTTTGCAAAGCTCGTGACTCCAAGGTGCCGGACTCCTCTCCGGACTCCGAACCTTCCGCGCCCCCGCCAATCGAATCCGATTGGGCGCCGATCATGGAATTCACTACCGCGTACATCTTTCAGCACTCGCCCTTTGGCGACATCCTGAACTCACTAAAGTCTCTCTCTTTATCAGGAGAGCCCTGGCCGGACTATGGTCAGGAAGGTTGGGATGCGGACGACGAAGAAATTCAAAGCCCACCCACCACCCACTTCGTAACCACTGTCGATGATTTAACCGACATGCTCGACTTCGACTCCGAAGACATCGACGGTATGGACGACGATGCAGGAGACTATCAAGAACCAGCGCCTACAGGGCACTGGAAAGCCACCTCGTCATACGACATATACATGGTGGACATCCCAAAAGATGGGAATGGCGATGGAACAGCGGAGGACGACCCCCCCAAGAAACAGCCTAAGCGCCGGCGTCAGCGGCACCGCTCTGAATCCCGCCACAGCAAAAATGGTGATTCCGGCACGGGAGACAATAACACCCCGAACAGTGCCGAAGATAACCCCCTCCAGCAGGATTCAGCGCATGAGGATGGAGAAGCCAGCCCTCATGAGAGAGCGGCAGAAAGAGAGGTAGAGGACGATAATTACATGCCTCCCTCCGAAGATGAGGCAAGCCTTGACGATGACGAATTCGTCATGCCCGAGGATCCCGTCGAACAAGAGTGTTTCAAATGTAGGCTCATGGTCACG
This sequence comes from Aegilops longissima, assembly GCA_021605205.1. Taxonomy (NCBI): domain Eukaryota; kingdom Viridiplantae; phylum Streptophyta; class Magnoliopsida; order Poales; family Poaceae; genus Aegilops; species Aegilops longissima. Next base: position 597,434,819 of record CM038677.1, on the reverse strand, counting down.
GCAAGCAGCCTCAAGAAAAAGCACCAACAGCTTAGAGCTGACCAAGACTTGCTAGCTGACAGATGGACTGAAGTCCTTGCGGCCGAGAGTATGAACTCGAACGCCCCTCCAACAGCTACCCAAAACGCAGGCTGCTACCCCGATTAGAGGAGGAAGCACCCAAACCTACATCACCAGCGTATGATACGGCTGACCGGCCACCTCGTGGCCGCGACAGAGAGGCCTCTCGGCCCTCAACTCAAGCCACACCCCAGCGCCGCCCAAAAAATACCAAGGCGCGGGGAAATGCGCCAGACCTGAGTGATATATTGGAGGACAAGCCAAGGCAAACAAGATCGATCTATGGATCGCATGGGCGCCTCACGACACGTGGCGATAACCGTCACGCCAGATATGGCAACTCCGGCCGGGCCGAACACAGTAGACAAAGCTCATTTGAGCTGCGTTGTGATATAGCCCAATACAGAGGCGCCGCACACCCACTATGCTTCACAGATGAAATGATGGATCATCAAATCCCTGAGGGTTTCAAACCCGTAAACATTGAATCATACGATGGCACAACAGATCCTGCGGTTTGGATCGAGGACTATCTCCTTCACATCCACATGGTCTACAGCGATGATCTACACCCCATCAAATACCTCCCACTCAAGCTTAAAGGACCAGCCCAGCATTGGCTTAACAGCTTGCCAGCAGAGTCAATTGGTTGTTGGGAAGACCTGGAAGCCGCATTCCTCGACAATTTCCAGGGCACATATGTGCGACCACCAAACGCCGATGACCTAAGCCGCATAATTCAACAGCCAGAGGAATCGACCAGACAATTTTGGACACGGTTCCTAACCAAGAAAAATCAAATCATCGATTGTCCGGATGCAGAGGCCCTTGCAGCCTTCAAACACAACATCCGCGATGAGTGGCTTGCCCGGCACCTAGGACAGGAAAAGCCGAAATCCATGGCAGCCCTCACAATATCATGACCCTCTTTTACACGGGAGAGGACAGCTGGCTAGCTCGTAGTAACAACATGACCAAGAACCCTGGTAATTTGGATACCAAGGACAGCAATGGCAGGTCGCATCGCAACAAGCACAAGCGCCGCATTAACGGCGATAATCTTTGAGGATCTGGCGATTAATGCGGATTCGAGGCTCTAAACCGGTCAGCGGAAAAGCCATTTAAAAGAAATACTCAGGCCCGCCCAATTTGGACCGAATACTCGATCGCTCGTGCGGATACACGGCACTTCGAAAACCAGCCAATCACACCAACAGGGATTGTTGGATGTTCAAGCAGGCGGGCAAGTTAAATGCCGAAAACAATGAAAAGGGGCTGCATAGCGATGACGAGGAGGAGCCCCGGCCGCCGAACAATAGAGGAAAGAAGGGCTTCCCCCGCAAGTGCGGACGGTGAACATGATATACGCAACCAACATACCCAAAAGGGAGCGGAAGCGTGCACTAAGGGACGTATATGCGATGGAGCCAGTCGCCCCAAAGTTCAACCCGTGGTCTTCCTGCCCGATCACTTTTGATCGAAGGGACCACCCCACTAGCATCCGCCATGGCGGATTCGTCGCATTGGTTCTAGACCCAATCATTGACGGATTTCATCTCACTAGAGTCCTAATGAACGGCGGCAGCAGCCTGAACCTGCTTTATCAGGACACAGTGCGCAAAATGGGCATAGCCCCATCAAGGATTAAACCCACGAAGACGACCTTTAAAGGCGTCATACCAGGTGTAGAGGCCAACTGTACAGGCTCAGTTACACTTGAAGTGGTCTCCGGATCCCCGGATAACTTCCGAAGCGAGGAGTTAATCTTCGACATAGTCCGGTTCCGCAGCGGCTATCACACACTGCTCGGACGAACCGCATTTGCAAAGTTCAATGCGGTGCCGCACTACGCATATCTCAAGCTCAAGATGCCAGGTCCTCGAGGAGTCATTACGGTCAAGGGAAACACCGAACGCTCTCTCCGGACGGAGGAGCATACGGCGGCCCTCGCGGCGGAAGTTCAAAGCATCCTCTTAAGGAAATTCTCGAGTTCGGCTATTAAACGACCGGACACCGTCAAGCGCGCTCGGAGTAACCTACAACAAGACTGCCTGGCACGTTCCGAGCACGCATAGCAATGCGGCCCAAGCCCCAGCCCTCACGAAATCGCGAAACCAGTACTACGCGTACATAATTACGCTCTGGAAATACCATGGGCATAGGGTGAGGGGCACGACCACGGCATGCCCAGAATGCGGCTAAACCGCACCAGGGGTTCCCGATTATGTCATTCTTTTCTTCTTTCTTTTTTACTTTCAGGACTCCGTTCTCACGAAGCCCTGTCTGGCATTAGAATCGCCGAACACACGATGCAACGGCCAGGGAAGCAGAAAGCTATGTCGAGTGTCCAGGTGGTCTCTATTACGAGCAATATATCTGTTTTACACACCATCTCGTGGCTTACCCCTGGAGGGGGACATGTTAAAAAGTCCCGTCCCTTGCTTATCGCACTATTTGTATCGTTCTGCTCTTACTGCAGCCCTTTTGAATAAACAATATATAGCTTCTGCCTATTATTGAATTCCCTTTTTTCTATATATATAGGTGTTCATTTATGACATTGTGCAACCGTACACTTTGGTACGGGCAATACACCAGGGGCTTAAGTACCCCACAACATGGTGTGATAAGTCCGAACAATTTCACAAGTGCGGCACCCTGAACTTATAGCATTATATGCATCGGCTCCGAATCATGTCTTGGGTCAATAGTTGGGTTTGCCCGGCTCCCATGTTTTGGTACCTTACGCCCGTTATATCGGCTAAGGTAGCGCTGGGAGAACCACTGCGATTGTGCCCCGGTTGAGCTGGGTTGAGCACCTCAGTGGAGAAAGCTAAAACTCACCTTCATGATAGGGCGAGAGCCGGTCGCTGTTCGAGAGGTTTTCGAGTCCCTAAAGACTTATGCCGCTTAGAGAGAGGAGTCGGCATTGTCCGGCCTAGGCGTGGATAGCACCCCGAACTCGGTCTTCTGAATACTAGGGGCTTCGCCGAAATTTAAAATTATAGAATTCTATGGCTAAGTGAGAGTGTTCAAGCATTATAGTCCGGTTGCCTTGTTCGTTGCGTTGAGCGCCTCCCTCGAAGGACCCAAGAATGGGAACAAGAGCGCTCAAGTTTATCCCGAACACCCTAGCACTCGTGGCATGGGGGCTGAAGCCGATGACTCGCCATCTCTCAAATTTAATACACGGCCGCACAGAAGGTAATATTTTAAATTCAACAGTGTTGCTTAGCGCATATGAACAAGTTTTCAGCGTACAAGATAACAAATGCGAGTCTACTAAAAAATTACATCTTTGGAGCATTCATCCGCTATAAGGCGGGCACCCTTCAGGGCGCCCTCATAATACATTTCAGGCTTGCGATGCTCCTTTTTCGGTGGTGGTCCGTCCGTCACAAGCTTCTCAGCGTCCATCTTGCCCCAATGCACCTTAGCAAGGTCAAGGGCCCTACCAGCCGCCTCACCAGCCCGAAGTAGCTCCCAGGCATGGCTTCCTTAGGCCACAGCCGAACTATGAGGCCTTTCATGGCCTGTTCGGCCACCTTATGGAGCTCGACCAGCTGCTTCAACTGGTCGCTAAGGGCACCGGTGTCCGCCTCAAAGATATTGAGATCGAACACCTTCTCCGTCGAGCTTCCCTCCTCGGCTCGGTAGAATGCGGCAGCATCAGCCACACTGCGGGGCAGATCTGCGAATGCTCCTGGAGAGCTCCGGATTTGGGTAAGTAACAGATAATTCACTTTCACATGCTTGCTTTACATATAGAATGCCTTACCCGCCGCTATCTTCTTCATCGCCTCAATCTCCTGGAGGGCTTTTTGGGCTTCGGCCTTAGCAGCTTTGGCGCTCTCAAGGGCCGAGGCGAGCTCGGACTCTCGAGTCTTTGAGTCACGCTCCAAACTCTCGTGTTTTTCCACGAGAGCACGAGCTCTTGCCGCACCTCCGCCACCCGCGCCTCCTGCTTCTCTCGCTCGGTGCGCTCCGTGGCCCTTGACTGCGGCCTTGACACGGCTTCCTTCTGTGGTCGCCACCTCGTTCGTGGCCCCTGCAGTATTCACGTTATTCCTGTCATCTTTTGCAACCACATCTTTTAAATACTCCCATAAGGTATTACTTACCTTCCTTGTCCTCGAGCTGCTTTTTGACAAGGCCGAGCTCGTTCTCGGACCGCTTCAATGCATCAACCTCCGCAGTCAGTGCGGCAGAGGTCAGCAGCGCAGCCTGCATTCCCATATTGACATACTTATGTTAGACTCCTACGTATATCTTTTTAGATCCTCAGTTCGCCTTTTTCTTTCCGAACACCAAACTGAGCATCAGCGGCTACTATCTATGCGGTAATATTTTTACATATCTTAAATACATACCTCAAAGCCTGTTAGAAGGATGGCACAGGCTTCGGTCAGCCCGCTCTTGGCGGACTGAACTTTCTGGATCACCACACTCATAACAGTGCGGTGCTCCTCATCGATGGAAGCGCCGTTAAGCACCTCCATCGAATCATCCGTGCCTCCGGTTGACGGAGGTCACCGCGTCGCAGTCTTGCCCTTCTTACGAAGGGGTCTTTGCGGACTCGGAACCACCGAAGGTTCGAGATGAGTCCGCACAGGTCGGACTTGAAGCCCTTCGGGTTTTATCCCTTTGCTCCCGAGTCCGGAGGTCGCCTTCTTGGCGCCTCCAGGCCACCTCCTCCTGGATGGGCCCTTTGGGACTCCACCCGGCGTCATCCGCGGCGTGAGGAGACGAGGCAGTCGGAAGTGAGGTGCTATTCACATCCGACGAATCCAGGGAGCCGCTCGACGAATCGTCGAGCCCGTCCTTGGGCGGGCTGCATGGTTATATTCGGCGTTAGAAGACGCTGTGCGATAAATAGAACGCCATGAGTTATTCTGGTGTCCGGACACTTACGATTTCGCCAGGGGCTTGGTCCTTGGTGGCCACTCCTCTCCGCCGTCGTCGGTGTTGGCGGTGTAGTCCGGAGGGAGGGTCCTTCCCTTATTGGACCCTCCGGCCTCCCCAGTTGGGGCGGCCTTCCTTTCCTTCTCTCCCCCCGCTGGGGGAGAGGCCTCTTTTTCCTCCTCCTCGTCTTCGCGGGAGGAGTCCGCCTCCGAGTCATCGGACGATGAGTCCGACAACACCTGGCGCCGGGAACTCCTTCAGGTCCCCGTGACCTTCTTCTTGGCCTTCTTCTCAAAGACCACGAGTAGTGCGGGACCAGCAACCCGTCAATCAAGGCGCTCTGCTGGGTCTTCGGCAAGGGAGCCGGACAGTCAACCTGTCCGGACGTCTTCTGCCGATCTGTCAAAGGTGAGGGAGTTTTAGATCCTGCATAGAGTCAAACTATGAAAAAAGAGTCCCGTAAAGGGTAAAATAGCTTACTTCGCTTGCTTGATGCCTCGAGCTGAATCCGCGATCTTCGGTAGCGGATGCGGGAGCCTCGACGCCCTTGAACAGCACCTTCCAGGCATCTTCATACGAGTGTCAAGAGCCGCTCAAGGTTCGTGCTGTGCCGGATCAAACTCTCACAAGTTGAAGGCCCGTTCTTTGGCATGGGAGGATCCGCGGATGAGCATAACTGGACTACGTTGACAAGCTTGAGCTTCTTGTCCACCAGGTTTGGACGCAGGTTTAGAGTCCGTTAGCTCTTCCGAATTACCCCACGCCAGCCCGTCTCTTTCCATGAGGTGAGCCGTGTAGGAAGCCAGATCGAATTCGGGGCCGCCGCCCATTTAGAGTCGCGGCTCGGTGATGTAGAACCACCCTGATTGCCACCCCTTTATGGTCTCCACAAAGGAGCCTCGAGCCATAGGACGTTGGCCATCTTGCCCACCATGGCACCTCCGACTCCGCTTGGCGGCCGCCCACTACCTTCGCTTGACATTGAAGGTCTTCAGCCACAAGCTGAAGTGGGGCTGGATGCAGAGGAAGGTTCGCATACTGACGATGAACGCCGAGATGTTGAGGATGAAATTCGGGGCCACATCATGGAAATCTAGGCCGTAATAGAACATGAGCCCCCGGACAAATGGGTGAAGTGGAAACCCTAGTCCGCGGAGGAAGTGGGGGAGGAACACCACCCTCTCATGGGGCCTGGGGGTGGGGATGAGGTGCCCCTTGTCGGGGAGCCGATGCGCGATGTTGTCGGACAAGTATCCGGCCTTCCGCAGCTTTTTGATGTGCCCCTCCGTGACGGAGGAGGCCATCCACTTGCCTCCCGCTCCGGACATAGTTGGAGAAGGTTGAGGTGGGATGTGCGGACTTGGGCGCTGGAGCTCGAGTGCGCGGAAATGGATAAGCAAAGGAGGAAGAAGGCGTGTGTGAAAAGGTGGATCCTTATCCCCTTATATGGACGGACAAAGCTATGCGTCCCCACCGGCCTGATAAAACTCGCTTATCTCCCAAGCGTCATAATCAATGGCGCGGTTGGGTTACCCACGCCCGTATTGATGAGAATCCCGGAATAAGGGGACACGATCTCTGCTTTGAAAAGACGTGCCAAGGAAACCGCCTCGCTAAACGCGCTGAGGTGGGACAGTAAAAACGATTCGAATAAAGGCTTGGCCATGGTGTGATGTCACGCATGGAATACGCCGCCAGATTAAACTTGTGTAAATATTATTCTCTCTACGGTGGTATGTGGAACTTATTTTGCAGAGCCGGACACTATCCTTGTGTTCAAAATCTTCTATGAAGTATTGGGAGGAGGAACCCTCCTTGCCATGCCGAAGACAATATGCGCGCTAGACTCGTCGTCATTGAAGCCTGGTTCAGGGGCTACTGAGGGAGTCCTGGATTAGGGGGTGTCCGGATAGCCGGACTATAGCCTTTGGCCGGACTCTTGGGCTATGAAGATACAAGATTGAAGACTTCGTCCCCTGTCCGGATGGGACTTTCCTTTGCGTGGAAGGCAAGCTTGGCGATACGGATATGTAGATCTCCTACCATTGTAACCGACTCTGTGTAACCCTAACCCTATTCGGTGCCTATATAAACCGAAGGGTTTTAGTCCATAGGATGAACAAAAATCATACCATAGGCTAGCTTCTAGGGTTTAGCCTCTCTGATCTCGTGGTAGATCTACTCTTGTACTACCCATATCATCGATATTAATCAAGTAGGAGTAGGGTTTTACCTCCATCGAGAGGGCCTGAACCTGGGTAAAAACATCGTGTCCCTTGTCTCCTCTTACCATCCGCCTAGACGCACAGTTCGGGACCCCCTACCCGAGATCCGCCGGTTTTGACACCGACAGCGGCCTCCACGCATCTGGAGGCAGAGGCAGCCAAGAAGGGGAAGGTTTCCCTCACGGACAACTCTGTGTGGGACATCGATAGCAGCTCCGAGTGGCGCCCCAGGGATAAGCCCCTGGCTGAATCGTACGTACTCAAAGACGCACACACATATCCAACTCCTTTACTTCATGGTTTTAACATGTTGAATCTTGCGCTGCAGTCCGGCTCGTTCCGACCTCCGGCGATCCTCCTCTTCAAGGAATTCGCTGGGCCCGAAGGTGGTGGACAGTGGGTCCCTTCCGGCGGCCTCTTATCCCAAGGCCATGGATGACACCGAGGTGTTGTCCCGAAGGACCCCAGTCCAGGGAGAGATGTAGGAGGCCGTCAGGGCGGCGCCAGAGGGTGAAACCTCGGCCACCAGACACATGGAGGAGCAAATCCCCATGGAGACTGGCGATTGGGGCCATATCCAATTCGTCCCCTAGCCGAATACAATTCCGGAGACCTATACGACTCCGAAATCAGGTAAGCAGCCTCCTTCGAAAGAACAGGTGCGCCTATTCCGCCGGTGACCTCTGTCCATCCAGAGGCGCCGGATAATCTGCTGGAAGCACTGCAAGGCGCTTCCATTGTTGAGGAACACCGCATCCTTATGGGTAAGGTGGTTGAGAGGATTCGCTCCACTAAAAGTGGATTGACCGAAGCCTGCACCAGCCTTCTAACAGGCTTTGAGGTAAGCGACACAATTGTATGATAATAATGTCATAGTATAGACAGTAGCCCCTGAGAGTCTGTCCGATGTTCGGAAAGAACAGCCGGGCAGAGGATCAAATAACTTCCACAGGAGACTAACCAGACATGTCTATGTGAATAAGCAGGCGTCGTTGCTGGCTGTGACCTCTCATGCTGCTGAGGTCTCCGGACTTAAGCAGAGTCTAGAGTGGACCGAGGAAGAGCTCGGCCGAGTGAAAAAGCAGCTAGAGGACAAGCAAGGTATGTAATGACCTATTCAGATATAGAGAGATATGAATTGTCTCTGTTGATCACATGGTAATTTGTAGGAGCGACGTCCGAGGTGGAAACCCTCAAGGAAGCGCTGGCCAAAGCCAAGAAGAAAGCGGCGGAGGAACAAGCCGCCCGTGAAAAGCAAGAGGCCAGGGTTGGTGAGGTCCAGCAGGAGCTCCAGGACGCCGTGAAGAAATGCGAGTCCTTGGAGCGCAATATTGCGGATCAAGAGTCCGAACTTGCCAAGGCCCGCAAAAGCGCACAAGATGCCCGGGTTGAAGCCCAGGGCGCCCTCCAGGAAATCCAGGAGGCCAGGAAAATCGCGGTGGTAAGGCCTTTATATTGCAGAGCAAATATGTGAAGAAAAGGTACCTCTTACTGACCCGGATTTGGAGTTCTCCAGGAGCGTTTGCGGATCTGCCGCGCAGTGTTGTTGATGCTGCCAAGTTCTTCCGAGCCAAAGAAGGGAGCTCAACGGAGAAGCTGTTCTGGTCGCAATATCTTGCGCCAGAGCATCCGATGCCCTTTAGCATCAGCCAAAATAGCTGATCGAACTGCATAGGGTGGCCGAACTAGCCATGAAGGATTTGATAATCCGTCTATGGCCTGCCGAAGCCATACCCAGCAGCTACTTTGGACTCGTGAAGCGGGTGGTCAATGCCTGCCCCCGGCTTGATGCCATCAAGCGGTCGGTCTGCATCGAAGGTGCGCGGATGGCCTTCGCCCGTGTCAAGGTGCAGTGGGCGAAGATGGACGCCGTCAAGCTCGCGACCGAGGGACCGCCCGCGGGCAAGGAACACCGCACGCCCGAGCAATATTTTGATGATGTTCTGAAGGGATCCCGCATTATAGAGGGCCTGTGTTCAAAACACATTATCTTTGAATGAAGATATTCATGTTATCCCTCCTGTATTATTTAACAATGCCGTTTATGTAATATAATGGTTGTTATTTTAAAATTTTACCTCTTGTGCACACGTTTTGTTAAATCTGAAAGTTGGCCAGTCGTCGGCTTCAGCCCCCACGTAGGTAGTACGGGGGTGTTCGGGATGAATCTAAACACTCTTTATCCAAAATTTTGGTCCTTGAAGGAGGTGTTTAGCGCAACGAACCAGGCAATCGGACTATGTGGCTTTATCACCCTCACTTAGCCATAGGAGTTTGACAATAGAAATGTAGGCGCAGCCCCTAGTTAGTATTTAATCCGGACTAGGGTGCTGTAGACACCTGATCGGGTGAAGGCCGATTCGTTGCATAATGCGGAAAAAATCGCAGAATATTTTCAACCTCCGAATAGCTGACCAGCTCTCGCCGCATCATGACAGTCAATTTTCGACTTTATCTACTGAGGTGTTTGCTCGGATAAACCAGAAACACAATTGCAGTAGTTCTCCCTTTACTACCCTAGCCGATAGGACGGAACGTAAGGTAGCAAGCACAGGAGCCGAGCAACACAACTATTGACCAAAGACATGATTCGGAGCCGATGCATATAATGCTAAAATTCGGGGTGCCGAACTGTACTTTGAAAAGTGATCGGACTTTGTTTTTGTAGTATGGAGCATAATGAAGCCCCTGGCGAATCCAAAGCGTACCAAAGTGTAAGGGTGCAATCGACAAGAATGGAAAAATAAAATGAAGTAGTAAGCTAGTGCCACATAAGCTGGGCTACAAACTGTTTCCATTATAATTTGATTAATATGTCAAAGCGTATTTGTACAAATAGTGCGATAAGAAATCTGGCTATTTAACATGCCAAGACCAAGGGAGAGCTGCGTGCGGGTCCCAAAAACAGGTAGAATGATCATCAAGAAGATCATCTAGAGATTCCCCACACGCGTGTATTGCTTTGCTTGGTATATATATATATATATATATATATATATATATATATATATATATATATATATATATATATATATATATATATATATATATATATATATATATATATATATATATATATATATATATCCTTTGAAAGGACCGATGATCAGGCCGTCGGAGAGGCCTATGAAAAAGAGACCAAAAAATGGTAAGAAGGAAAAGGAAAAGTATGTGTGGGAGCCGTATGATGGACCACAATTAAGTTATGCCTCCGTCTATGCCCATGGTATTTTGAGTGCGTAGTTATGTACGCGCGGTACGAACGCCACCATTTGGTCGGGACTGAGACGGAGGCCAAATCGCTAGTCGAGCTCTTGATGAGCTGGTCTGTCCTGCTGCAGAGTAGTCCAGACTCGTTTGACAGTGTCCGGGAGCTTGGCCGCCGAATTAAGGTTCTGCTTGATAAGGCCGCTCTGTACTTCTGCTGCCAGAGCTGCGGTGTGTTCCTCAGTACGGAGGGAGCGCTCCATGTTTCCATTGACTGTTATGACACCGCGTGGTCCGGGCATCTTGAGTTTGAGATAAGCATAGTGTGGCACCGCATTGAATCGGGCAAATGCAGTTCGTCCGAGCAGTGCATGATAACCGCTGCGGAAGGGGACAATATCGAAGATCGAATCCTAGCTTCGGAAGTTGTCTGGAGATCCGAAGACGACTTCCAATGTGATTGAACCCGTGCAGCGAGCCTCTACACCTGGTATTACTCCTTTAAAGGTAGTTTTTGTGGGCTTGATCCTTGATGGATCGATGCCCATTTTGCGGACTGTATCCTGATAGAGCAGGTTGAGGCTGCTGCCACCATCCATAAGGACTCGTGTGAGGTGGAATCCATCAATGATTGGGTCAAGGACCAGTGTGGCTGAACCGCCGTGACGGATACTGGTCGAATGGTCCTTGTGATCGAAAGTGATCGGGAAGGATGACCATGGGTTGAATTTTGGGGCGACAGGCTCTATCGCATAGACGTCCCTGAGCGGACGTTTGCGCTCCCTCTTGGGGATATGGGTAACATATAGCATGTTCACCGTTTTAACCTGGGGGGAAACTTCTTCTGTCCTCCTGTGTTTGGTGGACGGGGCTCCTCGTCGTCCTCCTCACTCTGTGACCCCTTCTCCTTGTTCTTGGAATTTAACTTGCCGGCCTGTTTAAAGACCCGACAGCTTCTGTTGGTATGATTGCTAGGTTTGTCGGGGGGTGCCGTGGATCTGACATGGATGATCGAGTATGCGGTCCAAGCTGGATGAACCCAGATGGTTCCTTTTAAATGGCTTCTTCCGCTGGCCAGACTTGGAGCCACTGAATCCGACGTTGACCGCCGTGTCATCGTTCACCGTTGCTATTTCTGGCTTCAGACGTGCCGTGTTCACTTGAACTATTGTTGCTACGGGCTAGCCAGCCATCTTCGCCCGCACAAAAGTGGGTCATGAGTGCCGTGAGGGTTGCCATGGACTTCGTCTTTTCCTGGCCGAGGTGTCGGGCGAGCCATTCGTCGCGGATGCTGTGCTTAAAGGCCGCTAGGGCTTCGGCATCCGGACAGTCGACGAGCTGGTTCTTTTTAGTTAGGAACCTAGTCCAGAATTTCTTAGCTGACTCTCGGGGCTGCTGAACTATGTGACTTAATTCATCGGCATCCGGAGGTGAGACGTATGTACCTTGGAAGTTGTCGCGGAACGCGTCTTCCAAGTCCTCCCAGCTGCCAATGGAGTTTTCAGGCAGGCTATTTAACCAGTGCCAAGCTGGTCCCTTGAGTTTTAGCGGGAGGTATTTGATGGCATGAAGATCATCACCGCGGGCCATATGAATATGGAGAAGAAAATCCTCAATCCGTACCGCGGGATCTGTTGTTCCATCGTATGATTCGATATTCACAGGTTTAAACCCTTCTGGGAATTCATGCTCCATTACTTCATGAGTGAAGCAGATGGGGTGTGCGACGCCTCTGTATCGGGCCAAGTCGCGATGCAGCTCGGATGGAGTCCGTCTGCGGTTTTTAGCCCGGGCGTGATTATGCTTGTCATGTCCAGCTAGGTAGCCATCGTCAGGCGTCGGGGCACGCCCCCACGATCCATAGATCGATCTGGTCTGACCTGCTCTACTGTCCAGGTCCTGCCGTAGGTCGTATGTATATCACCGACCTGTTATATCTCTTCCTTTACGGCGAGGCAGTATGGGTTGGTGTTCGGCTTGAGGTGTCGTTTTGTCCCGGCCACGCGGTGGTCGGTCAGCCGCATTACGTGTTGATGGTACAGGCTCAAGTGCCTCGTCATCGAATTGAGGTAGCAATTTGCGCTTCGGGTAACTTTTAGTTGGGCGCTCGAGGCCGTATTCCTTGGCTGCCAGGACATTAGTCCACCTATCGTTGAGCAGATCTTGATCAGCTTGAAGTTGCTGCTACTTCTTTTTCAGGCTCCTTGTAGTGGCAATTAGCCGGCGCTTAAAGCGCTCCTGCTCGAGAGGTTCCTCAAGCACGATAAAGTCTTCATTGACGAGGCTCACCTCATCCTCAGAGAGTGGAAGATAGTTGTTGTCCTCCGAGTCTTCGTTTTCAGCCTGTTCATCGGGACTAACTTGCCCATCTTCCCGGTCGTCCTGTTCAGAGGTAGGCTCGATGGATTTTTGTTCGGCACCATCCGGAGTGTTGTTGCCTCCTGTGCCGGTATTGCTGTCTTTTCCATGGCGTGATTTAGAGCGACGCTGCTGGCGTCGGCGCTTTGTCTGAGTCTCAGGAGGTTTATCCTTGACTGGATCTTCTTTATCGTCGCTGCTACCCTCTCTGGGTGTGTCCACCATGTACATGTCATACGAAGAGGTGGCCGTCCAACATCTGGAAAACGGCAGGTTTTCAGCCTACTCCTCTCCGGCATCGTCGTCCATACCGTCGATGTCTCCGGAGCCATAGTCGAGCATGTCAGTTAAGTCCTTGTTATTGGCTATGAAGTGGGTGGTGGGTGGGACGTAAAATTCCCCTCTCTCAGCCCCTAGTCCGTGCTAGGCGTAGTTTGGACATTGCTCCTCTGTAATGAAGAGGGATCACATCAAGTCCAAAGCCTCGCTTAAAGGCGAGGTTTGGCTAGGGATAAGAAAATCCGTGGAGTACGACAGGAAGGAAACTCCTTGGCCGAGCTCACACGATGCTGACTCTGAGGGTTCAGAGCCAGTGTCGGAGAAGAGTCCGGCTTCATGACAATTGCCAGCGACACTACTTCCTCCGGCTCTCTCGTATTGGGCTTAGTGGCCGGAGATAGTTCGGCGGGCTCAATAATCCCGTCCTCGGACATGGCGATGTGCTCCGGATCTAAGGCCAGAGCGGAGGTTGTGGTCGTGAACCCTTGGAAGATCAAGTCTCCTAGGATATCAGCGACATAATCCAGATTTCCAAAACTAATTTGGTGGCCTAGGGCGTAGCTGTCGATTTCCTCTAGATGGCCAAACGAGTTGGCCCGTAGTGCGAAGCCGCCGAATACGAAGAGTTGGCTGAGGAGGAAACCCTCCCGCAGGGCAGCATTGTTGTAGATGATTGATGGAGCCATCAAACCTTCTGGTGACATCATAGTGGAACTCTCAATGAAAGCACCAATGTCGGTGTAAAAACCGACGGATCTCGGGTAGGGGGTCCCGAACTGTGCGTCTAGGGTCGATGGTAACAGGAGACGGGGGACACGATGTTTACCCAGGTTTGGGCCCTCTAGATGGAGGTAATACCCTACTTCCTGCTTGATTGATCTTGATGAATATGAGGATTACAAGAGTTGATCTACCACGAGATCGTAATGGCTAAACACTAGAAGTCTAGCCTATATGATTATGATCATGACTGTCTCTACGGACTAAACCCTCTGGTTTATATAGACACCGAAGGGGACTAGGGTTGTACAAAGTCAGTTACAGAGAAAGGAATCTTCATATCCGGACGCGAAGCTTGCCATCCATGCCAAGTAGAGTCCCATCCGGACACGGGAGAGTGTCTTCTGTCTTGTATCTTCATAGCCCATCAGTCCGGCCCATGTTACATAGCCCGGACGCCCGAGGAACCCTTAATCCAGGACTCCCTCACCTCCACCTATATATATGTGGGAGGGGGGCGCCTAGCAAACAACAGACATTTTCCTAGCCGTGTGCGGCGCCCCCCTCCACACTTTACACCCCTGGTCATATTTTCGTAGTGCTTAGGTGAAGCCCTGCAGAGATCACTTCACAATCACCGTCACCATGCCGTCGTGCTGACGGAACTCATCTACTACCCCGATGTCTTGCTAGATCAAGAAGGCGAGGGACGTCACCGAGTTGAACGTGTGTACAACACGGAGGTGACGTGCGTTTGGTACTTGACCGGTTGAAGCACGAAGAAGTTCGACTACATCAACCGCGTTGAGAAACGCTTCCGCTTACGGTCTACGAGGGTACGTAGACACACTCTTCCCCCTCATTTCTATGCATCTCCATGGATAGATCATTGCGTGTGCGTAGAATTTTTTTGTTTTCCATGTAACGATTCCCAACAGGAAGTAGGGATTTGTAGAGGTGCCAGAGCTCAAAGCTAAAAAGTAGAGTTAAAAACATTTTGGGTGGCATGCTTTTCCTGTCAAAGAAAGCAATCAAGTAGTTCCCAATACTTTCCATGCTAGATACATCATAGGCGGTTCCCAAATAGAAAATAAAGTTTATTCCTTTTTTCAACTATATTTTCACTTTCCATGGCTGGTCGTACCACAGGTGCCTTCCATACCAACACTTTCCAAGGAATTTATTATTTGACAACATAAAGTGAATTCATTTTTCATTTCGGGACTGGGCATCCCTAATACCTTTGTCGTATTCTCATGCAATGACAAGTGAATAAACACTCATCGTGAGAATAGCACATCTAGCATGGAAAAATATCAGCCACCCCCTACCGTTTCATGAGCGGTACAAGCACACAAAAGAGAAACTTATTTTGAAAATTAGAGATGGCACATACAAATTTGCTTAGAACGGCAAAAGAATACCGCATATAGGTAGATATAGTGGACTCATATGGCAAAACTGGGTTTAAGGATTTTGGATGCACAAGTATTGATCATACTTAGTGCAAATGAAGGCTAGCAAAATATTGAGAAGCATCCAACCCAAGAAATGAAAAATCAGATAAGCGAGCATTGAGCATCACTAACACTGAATAATGCACCATAAGTAGGATTTAATTTCATTGCATAACTATTGACTTTCGTGCTTGCACAGGGAATCACAAACCTTAACACCAATTAAATCAACATACCGCAAAACTATTACAAGGAATCAAGTTTATTTTGTCCAATGATCTTCATGAATGTTTTTATTATATCCCTCTTGAATATCTATCACTTTAGGACTAATTTCAAATGTTTCTTTTGATGGATCAAACAAATCTAAGTGCAAAACATGAGCATAATAATTTTCTTCTCTCAAACTAATTTAAGTGAAGCATGAGAGAATTTCTTAAAAAAATTACTAACTCTCAAATAAATCTAAGTGAAGCATGATAGCATTTCTTCAAAAATAATAAAGCACACCGTGCTTAAAAAGATATAAGTGAAGCACTAGAGCAATTCCATAGCTCAAAAAGATTTAAGTGAAGCATAGAGAGCAATTCTAACAAGTCATAGCATAATTCTGGCTCTCTCAAATGGGTGTGTCCAGAAAGGATTCATGACAGAAAATAAAAGGGAAAACAAGCAAAGAATCATAACATACAAGACGCTCCAAGCAAAACTCATGATATGTGATGAATAAAATATAGCTCCAAGTAAAATACCGATGGTCGTTAGAAGAAAGAGAGGACGCCACTTGGGCATCCCCAAGATTAGTTGCTTGCTTCTTTTTAGATAATAGCTCGGGATTCCATGGGCATCCCCAAGCTTAAGCTCTTCTTACTCCTTATTCCTTCATCTATCGCGATCTCACCCAAAACTTGAAAACTTCAATCACACAAAACTCAACAACACCTTCGTGAGATCCGTTAGTATAAGAAAGCAAATCACTAGTATAAGTACTGTTGCAAACCCATTCATATTGTATTTTTGCATTATATCTACTGTATTCCAACTTTGCTATGGCTCAAACCCCCCAAAAGAGTCCATAGGTCAATTAAAATAAGCACACAACGCAAAAAAACAGAATCTGTCAAAAACAGAATAGTCTGTAGAAATCTGAGTACTTTGAATACTTCTGTAACTCCAAAAATTCTAAAAAATAGGACAACATGGGTAATTTGTATATTAATCTTCTGCAAAAATAATCAGTATTTATCGCGCTTATGTTAAAAATGAGAATTAATTTCGTGAGCGCAAAAGTTTCTGTTTTTCAGCAAGATCAAATCAACTATCACCCAACATGATCCCAAAGGCTTAGCTTGGAACAAACACTAACTAAAACATAAAAAATACAATCATAACAGTGGCATAATTGTGCAAACACTCAATAACAAAAAGAAAAAGACAAAAATAAATTTTATTCATTGGGTTGCCTCCCAACAAGCGCTATCGTTTTACGCCCCTAGCTAGGCATAATGCAAAGATCTAAGTATTGTCATCCTTATTTCTAGATCCATAAGATGACCTCATGATTAATTCATATGGTGGCTTAATTCTTCTTCTAGGGAAGTGTTCCATACCCTTCCTTAGTGGAAATTGAAATTTAACATTTCCTTCTTTCATATCAATCACGACACCAATAGTACGTAAAAACGGTCTACCAAAAATAATTGAACAAGACGGATTGCAATCAATATCAAGAACAATAAAATCTATGGGCACATAATTCCTATTTGCAAGAATAAGAACATCATTAATTCTTCCCATAAGATTTTTAATATTAGAATCGCAAGTGCAAATTTAAAGAACATTCTTCAATATTGGTAAGACCAAGCACATCACATATAGATTTCGGGGTTGTAGAAACACTAGCACCCAAGTCACATAAAGCAAAACACTCATAAATTTTAATCGACTTTGATAGTAGGTTCCCATTCATCATGTAATTTTCTAGGAATTGAAATCTCTAATTCCAACTTTTCTTCCAAAGCTTTCATCATAGCATCAACAATATGTTTAGTAAAGGCTTTATTTTGTTCATAAGCATGGGGAGAATTTATCATGGATTGCAACAAAGAAATACAATCAATCAAAGAGAAATTATCATAGTTAAAGTCTTTATAATCCAAAAGAGTGGGCACATCACTAGTTAAAGTTTTGACCTCTTCAAACCCACATTTATCAATTTTCTCAACGAGATTTTCACCCTCCGAATTATCGAGACGCCTTATAACTAAAGTTGACTCTTATTCAGTCCCTTTTTCATTCATCTTAATTTTACTAAACAAAGAATCAATAGAAGAAACAGCAATCACTTTAAGATCTTCATCAATTTTATGAAAGCAATCACTAGAAAAAACCATTTCTACAAATTCTCTTCTAGCTCTAAGCATAGTGGTTCTTTTCTTACTTTCATCCATAGAAACATATAAAGCTTTAATTGATTCTTCTATCTTAGGCAGAAAAAAAATTCATCTTGAGATTTTCTACGTCATGAGAAATTATATCAATGCTTCTAGACATATCATCAATCTTGAGCGTTGATAAATTCTTTAATATTATTATCAATATCAAAGGTGTTCCTATTAATATTATAAGAAGGATTACCATATGAATTACCATAATTATTAAAGTAATTTCTGAAAAAGGTCTAGGATTAAAATTACCTCTATAAGCATTGTTATTAAAATTGTTTCGCGAAATAAAATTCACATCTATGGCATCACTATTTTTCTCAATAAAAGTAGACAAATGCACAACATTTAGATCAATAGGAGCATTTTTATTAGAAACCAAATTCGTAAGAGCATCAACTTTTTCACTCAAAGAATTTAATTCTTCTACCGAATCGACTTTTTTACTAGTAGGGGCTCTTTCGGTATGCCATTGTGAATAATTTGCCATAATATTATCAATAAATTTAGTAGCTTCACCCAAAGTAATTTCCATAAAAGTACCCCCCATGGCGGAATCTAAAAGATTTCTAGAAACAAAATTCAATCCTGCATAAAAAATTTATATGATCATCCAAAGGTTTAAACCACGAGTAGGACAATTTATTAGCATCAATTTCATTCTTTCCGAAGATTACGCAACATGTTAATGCTCAAGTTGTTTAAAATTCATGATTTGTGTCCTAAGGGAAATAATTTTCGTGGGCGGAAAATACTTAGTAATAAAAGCATCCTGGCACTTATTCCAAGAATCGATACTATTGTGAGGCAAAGAAGAAAACCAAAATTTTGCACGATCCCATAAAGAAAATGGAAATAATTTCAACTTTGCAATATCATTGTCCACATATTTTTTCTTTTGCATATCGCTTAATTCCACGAATGTGTTAAGATGGGACGCGGCATCCTCATTAGGAGTACCGGGAAATTGATCTTTCATAACATGATTCAACAAAGCGGCATTAATATCACAAGACTCCGCACTAGTGGCGGGTGGAGCAATCGCAATGCTAATAAAATAATTGTTTTTGGTATTGGAGAAATCACACAACTTGGTGTTCTCTTGAGTCATTGTGACTACGCAACAAGATTGCACTCAAAATGGATCCGACAAAAAAAACGACGAACGAAAAAGAGGGTGAATAAAACAGCAAATTTTTGTGAAGTGGGGGAGAGGAAAACGAGAGGCAAATGGAAAATAATCTAAATTGCAAGGAGATGAGATTTGTGATTAGGAACCTGGTATATGTTGATGATGTTTCCCCGGCAACAGCGCCAGAAATTCCTTTTGATGCGGCTTGAACTACGTCGGTATTTCCCCAAAGAGGAAGGGATGATGCAGCACAGCTACGGTAAGTATTTCCCTCAGTGATGAGACCGAGGTTATCGAACCAGTAGGAGAACCACGTAACACCACGTAAACGGCTCTTGCACACAAAGAACAAATACTTGCAACCTGACGTAAGAGAGGGGTTGTCAATCCCTCACGAGTAAAAAGATGGGTAAAATTGTAGTAGATTGGATAAATAGATCTCGCGGGGACGAGAGATAAAATAAATAATATTAAATTGCAGCAAGGTATTTTTGTATTTTTAGATTAATAGATCTGAAAATAAAAGCAAATAAAAATAGATCGCAAAGGCAAATATAATAAAGAAGAGACCCGGGGGTCGTAGATTTCACTAGTGGCTTCTCTCTAGAAAAATAGCATACAACGGGTAAACAAATTACTGTTGGGCAATTGATAGAACTTCAAATAATCATGATGATATACAGGTAATGATAATTATATAGGCATCACATCTAAGATTAGTAGACCTACTCCTGCCTGCATCTACTACTATTACTCCACACATCGACCGCTATCCAGCATGCATCTAGTGTATTAAGTTCGTGGAGAAACGAAGTAATGCAATAAGAACGATGACATGATGTAGATAAGATCTATATATGTAGAAATAGACCCCATCTTGTTATCATTAATACTAACGATACATATGTGTCGTTTCCCCTTCTGTCGCTCGGATCAAGCACCGTAAGATCGAACCCATCACAAAGCACCTCTTCCCATGGCAAGAAAAATCGATCTAGTTGGCCTAACTAAACCAAAGATTGGAAGAATAAATACGAGGCTATAAGTAATCATGCATATAAGAGATCAAAAGACGTTAACTTTCATGGATAAAAACATAGATCTGATCATAAACTCAAAGTTCATCGGATCCCAACAAACACACTGCAAAACGAGTTACATCAAATAGATCTCCAGAAGACCATTGTATTGAGAATCAAAAGAGAGAGAGGAAGCCATCTAGGTACTAACTATGGACCCGTAGGTCTACAATGAACTACTCACACATCATCGGAGAGGCACCAATGAGGATGATGAACCCCTCTGTGATGGTGTCTTGATTGGATCTCGTGGTTCTGGAACTTGCGACAGCTGGAATTGATTTTCGTCTACTCCCCTAGGGTTTCTGGCATATTGGGGTATTTATAAAGCAAAGAGGCGGTGTGGGAGGCCACTGATATGTCTCCGACGTATCTATAATTTTTTATTATTCCATGCTCTTATATTATCATTCTTGGATTTTAATAATCATTTTATAGTCATTTTATATCATTTTTGGTACTAACCTACTGATATAGTGCCAACTGCCAGTTGTTGTTTTCTGCATGTTTTTTACATCGCAGGAAATCAATACCAAAAGGAGTCCAAACGCTGCGAAATTTTTTGTGGAATTTTTTTGGACCAGAAGACATCCAGTGGGCCAAAGAAATACGGAAGAGGGAGCCCAAGGTGAGCATAAGACACCAGGGCACGCCTGGAGGCCCAGGCGCGCCCTGGTGGGTTGTGCCCATCTCGGTGGCCTCCCGCACCGCCTCTTTGCTCTATAAATACCCCAATATTCCAGAAACCCTAGGAGAGTCGACGAAAATCAATTCCAGCCGCCACAAGTTCCAGAACCACCAGATCAATCTAGACACCATCACGGAGGGGTTCATCATGTCCATTGGTGCCTCTCCGATGATGCGTGAGTAGTTCTTTGTAGATCTACGGGTCCGTAGTTAGTAGCTAGATGGCTTCCTCTCTCTCTCTCTCTTTTGATTCTCAATACAATGGTCTATTTAAGATCCGTATGATGTGATGACCCACAAGTATAGGGGATCTATCTTAGTCCTTTCGATAAATAAGAGTGTCGAACCCAACGAGGAGCAGAAGGAAATGATAAGCGGTTTTCAGCAAGGTATTCTCTGCAAGTACTGAAATAAGTGGTAACAGATAGTTTTGTGATAAGATAAATTGTAACGAGCAACAAGTAACAAGAGTAAATAAAGTGCAGCAAGGTGGCCCAATCCTTTTTGTAGCAAAGGACAAGCCTGGACAAACTCTTATATAAGGAAAAGCGCTCCCGAGGACACATGGGAATATCGTCAAGCTAGTTTGCATCACGTTCCTATGATTCGCGTTCGGTACTTTGATAATTAGATATGTGGGTGGACCGGTGCTTGGGTGCTGTTCTTACTTGAACAAGCATCCCACTTATGATTAACCTGTATTGCAAGCATCCGCAACTACAACAAAAGTATTAAGGTAAACCTAACTATATCATGAAACATATGGATCCAAATCAGCCCCTTACGAAGCAACGCATAAACTAGGGTTTAAGCTTTTGTCACTCTAGCAACCCATCATCTACTTATTACTTCCCAATGCCTTCCTCTAGGCCCAAATAATGGTGAAGTGTTATGTAGTTGACGTTCTCATAAGACCACTAGAGGCTAGACAGCATACATCTCATCAAAATATCGAACGAATACCAAATTCACATGACTACTAATAGCAAGACTTCTCCCTTGTCCTCAGGAACAAACGTAACTACTCACAAATCATATTCATGTTCATAATCAGAGGGGTAATAATATGCATAAAGGATCTGAACATATAATCTTCCAGCAAATAAACCAACTAGCATCAACTACAAGGAGTAATCAACACTACTAGCAACCTACTAGCACAAATCCCGGACTTGGAGACAAGAATTGGATACAAGAGATGAACTAGGGTTTGGAGATGAGATGGTGCTGGTGAAGATGTTGATGGAGATTGCCCTCTCCCAATGAGAGGAGCATTGGTGATGACGATGGCGATGGTTTCCCCCTCCCGGAGGGAAGTGTCCTCGGCAGAACAGCTCTGCCGGAGCCCTAGATTGGTTTCGCCAAGGTTCCGCCTCGTGGCGGCGGAGTCTCGTCCCGAAAGGTTGCTTCCTGTTTTTCTCATCGAAAGACTTCATATAGGAGAAGATGGGCGTTGAGAGCCACCAGGGGCCCATGAGGTAGGGGGCGACTCAGGGGGCGCCCCCCCTCGTGAGCAGTGGTGTGGGCCCCGTGGCCTTCATCTTTGGCGACGATTTTTCTTTATTTATTTTAAGATATTCCGTGGAGTTTCAGGACTTTTGGAGTTGCGCAGAATAGGTCTCCAATATTTTCTCCTTTTCCAGCCCAGAATTCCAGCTGCCGGCATTCTCCCTCTTCATGTAAACCTTGTAAAATAATAGAGAATAGCCATAAGTATTGTGACATAACGTGAAATAACAGCCCATAATACGATAGATATCGATATAAAAGCATGATGCAAAATGGACGTATCAACTCCCCCAAGCTTAGACCTCGCTTGTCCTCAAGCGAAAAGCTGATAACAATAAAAATGTCCTCGTGTTTAGAGGTAGAGGCGTCGATAAAAATAAAATACGGACATGAAGGCATCATTATTATTCTCATAATAGCAACATATATAGATTTTTTCATATGATTACTTATGTTCAAGTGATGATCTTTTCACAATGCAAAAGTATGAATCAGAAACCTTATTGAGCACCAACAAATTATAACCTCAGTCTTGAAGCAACTGCAATTTATCATAACATCAGAAAGAGTCTATGTCAGAGCTTAAAAGCAAGTCCACATACTCAACTATCATTTAGTCCTTCATAATTGCTAACACTCACGCAATACTTGTGGTTACGGAGTTTTAATCGGACACAGAGAAAGATAGGGGCTTATAGTTTTGCCCCACAACCTTTTACCTCAAGGGTAATGTCAACAATAATAATTCATGCTCCCCTACATCCAATTAGATATATATATATATATATATATATATATATATATATATATATATATATATATATATATATATATATATATATATATATATATATATATATATATCATGTTCTTTCCAACATGCTGGGCTTGCCAAAGGATAAAATGAAAAAGGAAAGGTGAAGATCACCGTGACTCTTGCATAAGGTAGAGGATAATAATAAAAGATAGGCCCTTCGCAAGGGGAAGCAGAGGTTGCCATGCGCTTTTATGGTTGGATGCACAGAATCTCAATGCGAAAGAACGTCATTTTATATTTCCCCTTGTGATATGAACCTTTATTATGCAGTCCGTCGCTTTTATTACTTGCACGTCACAAGATCGTATAAAGCTTATTTCTCCCACACCAATCAATCATACATGTTTAGAGCAATTTTTATTGCTTTGCACCGATGACAACTTACTTGAAGGATCTTACTCAATCCATAGGTAGATATGATGGACTCTCATGGCTAAACTGGTTTAAGGGTATTTGGAAGCACAAGTAGTATCTCTACTTGGTGCTAAGAATTTGGCTAGCATGAGGGGGAAAGGCAAGCTCAACATGTTAGAGGATCCATGACAACCTACTTTATCTCAGATATAAGAAAACATAACTCATCACGTTGTCTTCCTTGTCCAACATCAACTCTTTAGAATGTTATATTTTAATGAGTGCTCCCAATCATAAAAGATGTCAATGATAATATATCTATATGTGAAACCTCTCTTTCCTTAGTACTTCCTATTAATTGCAACGATGACCAAAGCTATATTTGCCAACCCCCAACAACTTTTAATCATCATACTCTTTCTATGTGAAGTCATTACTCTCAATAAGATCAATATGAACTCTTTGTTTATTTTTATTCTTTTTGTTCTTTCTTTTCTTATATTCACCCAACATCATGGCAAAATAATCAAGCCCTTGACTCAACACTAAACTTTATTATATATATAGCTCATGGACTCGATTATATAGAGGGATCATAAAGCAAAACTCGAAACTAGATCATGCCATAAACTTTATTCTACTAAATCTAGATACTACTAAAAGGATCGAACTAAGAAAAACGGTAAAGATAGGAGTTGTGATGGTGATACGATACCGGGGCACCTCCCCCAAGCTTGGCAGTTGCCAAGGGGAGTGCCCATACCCATGTGATTATGTCTCCTTCTTTGGCAAAGAAGGTGGAGGTGTTGTTAATGATGCAGGCTTGTCGTCCACCTTCCATGGCATAGGCTCACCATCATAGAAGGATGATCGAGTCTCCGGAATCCTCAAATCTGTAGCCAAACTCATCCTTTTGAATCTATATTCATAATCACATTTTTGATTTTGCAGATCAAAGATTTGGGCTTGGAGGTGCTCGATCTTCTCATGTAGCTTGAAGATGGCCTCCTCGGCGTTCTTGGCATCTGGCTCGTAGTTGTTGGTGAACTCCGCGAGCATCGTGTGGGTAGCGTTGATTCCATGCTCCACCATCCCCTGACACTTGAAAACTTGTTGCTCCATTGCTTCGAGCCTCGACTCCACGCTTCCGGTTCCCTTGGGTCCCTCAGCATCGCGGATGTGCAACAACCCATCACGCATCTCAATGCTTTAAGGGTGTCGCAGCACCTCCGCGAGGTAAGGGTTGATCACCTTCTCGAAGAATTTGTCCTTGGAAGCACTTGGGAACGTCATGATGATCTAGACCAGTCAGAAAAATAGCTCGAAACAAGAACAGGAGAGATTTGCGTGATACAAGAGTCAAAACCTTCGGGAGAATATATAATGAATTTTTACCGACCAAAATACGTATTGTGCAAGAAAACGGAGTCCGGAGGGCACACGGGGTGCTCACGAGGTAGGGGAGCGCGCCCAGGGGGTAGGGCGCGCCCACCACCCTCGTGGGGCCCTCGTGTCCTTCCCGGACTGCTACTTGTTTTTCTATTTTTCTAAATATTCCAAAACGAAGAAATATTGCCTTAAAAATCATTTTGGAGTCGGTTTACTTACCGTACCACATACCTATTCCTTTTCAGAGTCTGAAACGGTCTGGAAAATGTCCCTTATGTATTCCTCCGGGGTTACGGTTTCAATAATATTAGTTTCAACATTTATGGGATTACCTAAGATATAATGTTTGATCCTTTGACCGTTTATCACCTTCGGATTTGTGCCTTCGAAGTTGTTGATTTTTATGGCACCAGAACGATAGACCTCCTCGATAACGTAGGGACCTTCCCATTTAGAGAGAAGTTTTCCTGCAAAAAATCTTAAACGAGAGTTGTATAGCAATACATAATCACCTACATTAAAATCATGCTTTTGTATCCTTTTGTCATGCCACCTTTTAACTTTTTCTTTAAACAACTTGGCATTTTCATAAGCTTGGGTTCTCCATTCATCAAGTGAGCTAATATCAAATAGCCTTTTCTCACCGGCAAGTTTGAAATCGTAGTTGAGCTTTTTAATAGCCCAATATGCCTTATGTTCTAGTTCGAGAGGTAAGTGACATGCTTTATCATAAACCATTTTATACGGAGACATACCCATAGGATTCTTATATGCAGTTCTATAGGCCCATAATGCATCATCAAGTTTCTTGGACCAATTCTTCCTAGACCTGTTAACAGTCTTTTGCAAAATTAATTTGAGCTCTCTATTACTCAATTCTACTTGACCACTAGACTGCGGGTGATAAGGAGATGCAATTCTATGATTAACATCATATTTAGCAAGCATTTTACGGAAGGCACCATGAATAAAATGTGAACCACCATCAGTCATTAAATATCTAGGGACTCCAAACCTCAGAAAAATAACTTCCTTAAGCATTTTAATAGAAGTGTTATGATCAGCACTCCTAGTTGGAATAGCTTCTACCCACTTAGTAACGTAATCAACAGCAACTAAAAAATGTGTGTATCCATTAGAGGCAGGAAAAGGTCCCATATAATCAAAGCCCCAAACATCAAATGGTTCAATAACAAGTGAATAATGCATAGGCATTTCTTGACGTCTACTAATATTACCAATTCTCTGACATTCATCACAAGACAAGACAAACTTACGGGCATCCTTGAAAAGAGTAGGCCAATAAAAACCGGATTGCAATACCTTATGTGCAGTTCTATCTCTAGCGTGGTGTCCTCCATAAGCCTCGGAGTGGCACTTGCGTAGAATCTGTTCCTTTTCATGCTCAGGTACACAACGTCTAATAACACCATCTACTCCTTCTTTATAAAGATGTGGGTCATCCCAAAAGTAATGTCGCAAATCATAGAAAAACGTTTTCTTTTGTTGGTATGTGAAGCTAGGTGGTATAAATTTAGCAACAATATAATTAGCATAATCAGCATACCATGGAGTGCTACGAGAAGTGCTTATGACATTTAATTGTTCATCAGGAAAACTATCATCAATAGGTAGTGGGTCATCAAGAACATTCTCTAGCCTAGATAAGTTATCTGCAACGGGGTTCTCAGCTCCTTTTCTGTCAACAACATGCAAATCAAATTCTTGCAGCAAGAGAACCCATCTAATAAGTCTAGGTTTTGCATCTTTCGTTTCCATAAGATATTTAATAGCAGCATGATCAGTGTGAATAGTTACTTTAGAATCAACAATATAGGGTCTGAATTTATCACAAGCAAATACAACTGCTAAAAGTTCCTTTTCGGTAGTAGCATAATTTCTTTGAGCATTGTCTAGAGTCTTACTAGCATAATGGATAACATTTAATTTCTTATCAACTCTTTGCCCTAGAACAGCACCTACAACATAATCACTAGCATCACACGTAATTTCAAAGGGTAAATTCCAATCTGGTGGCTGAACAACAGGTGCAGAGACTAATGCTTTCTTAAGTATTTCAAATGCTTCTACACAATCATCATCAAAGACAAATTGTACATCATTTTGGCCGAGAAATTTTTGAGAAGTCCTTAATGAACCTCCTATAAAATCCGGCGTGAACAAGGAAACTTCTTATACCTTTGATGTCCTTGGGACATGGCATCTTTTCAAAAGCATCAACCTTGGCTTTATCAACTTCAATACCTCTTTCAGAAACTTTGTTCCCCAAGACAATACCTTCATTAACCATAAAGTGGAACTTTTCCCAATTCAAGACAAGATTAGTTTCTTCACATCTCTGCAAAACTCGATCAAGATTGCTCAAGCAATCATCAAAAGAGGAACCATAGACGGAAAAATCGTCCATGAAAACCTCACAAATTTTTTCACAAAAATCAAAGAATATAGCCATCATGCATCTTTGAAAGGTAGCAGATGCATTACATAAACCAAAAGTCATACGTCTATAAGCAAAAGTACCAAAAGGGCAAGTAAAAGTAGTCTTTAATTGATCCTTATTTAATACGTGTATTTGAGAGAAACCAGAATAACCATCTAGAAAGCAATAATGTGTATGTTTGCATAATCTTTCTAGCATTTGATCAATAAAAGGTAAGGGTAATGATCTTTCTTAGTAGCTTTATTTAATTTGTGGAAATCAATTACCATCCTATAACCTGTGATAATTCTTTATGGATCAATTCATCTTTATCATTAGGGACAACAGTAATACCTCCTTCTTAGGGACACAATGGACAAGACTTACCCACCGACTATCAAGAACGGGATAAATTATACCCGCCTCCGTAAGCTTGAGTATTTCTTTTCTTACCACTTGTTTCATTTTAGGATTCAAACGTCGTTGAGGATCACGAACTGGTTTGGCATCCGCTTCAAATTTATTTTATGTTGACATAGAGTGGGACTAATGCCCTTAAGATCATCAAGAGTATATCCAATAGCGGCACGGTGCTTCTTCAGAGTTTTCAATAATCTTTCTTCTTCATGCTCTAAAAGGTTAGCACTAATAATAACAGGATATATTTTCTTTTCATCGAGATAATCATATTTTAGATTATCAGGCAACGGTTTAAGCTCAAACACGGGATCACCCTTGGGTGGAGGAGGACCCCCTCGGATTTCAACAGGCAAATTGTGTTGCAGAATAGGTTCCTGTTCAAAGAATACTTCATCTATTTCCCTTCTTTCATTCATGAACATATCATTTTCATGGTCTAGCAAATATTGTTCTAAAGGATCACTAGGAGGTACGGCAATAGAAGCAAGACCAATAATTTCATCCTTACTAGGCAATTATTCCTCACGATGTTGTTTACTAAATTTAGAGAAATTAAACTCATGAATCATATCATCCAAGCCAATAGTAACAACATTCTTTTCGCAATATATCCTAGCATTAACAGTGTTCAAGAAGGGTCTACCAAATATAATGGGACAAAAGCTATCTTGTGGAGAACCAAGAACAAGAAAATCAGCAGGATATTTAGTTTTCCCACACAAGACTTCGAAATCTCTAACAATCCCAATTGGTGAAATAGTATCTCTATTGGCAAGCTTTATTGTGACATCAATTTCTTCTAACTCAATAGGTGCAATATCATGCATAATTTCTTTGTATAAGTTAATGGGTATTGCACTAGCACTAGCGCCCATATCACATAAGCCATGATAACAATGATCTCCTATTTTAACAGAAATAACAGGCATGCCTACCACAGGTCTATGTTTATCTTTAGCACACGGTTTAGCAATTCTAGCAGTTTCACCGCAGAACTGAATAACATGCCCATCAATATTATCAGACAAGAGATCTTTAACAATAGCAATATTAGGTTCTACTTTAACTTGCTCAGGAGGTGTATAAGTTCTAATATTGCTTTTACAAACAACAGTTGAAGCTTTAGCATGATCCTTTATTCTAACAGGGAAAGGTGGTTTCTCAACATAAGAGGTAGGAACAATAGGATCATTATAAGTGACAGTCCTTTCTTCAACTTTAATAGGTGCAGCTACTTTTACTTCTATGGGAGGATGATATTTAAACCACTTCTCCTTGGGGAGATCAACATAAGTAGCAAAAGATTCACAGAATGAAGCTACTATCTCAGAGTCAAGTCCATATTTAGTGCTTAACTTACGGAAAATATCGGTATCCATAAAAGATATAACACAATCAAACTTAGGTGTCATACCTGACTCCTTACCTTTGTCGAGGTCCCAATCTTCAGAGTTGCATTTAATTCTATCCAATAAATTCCATTTGAATTCAATAGTGTTCATCATAAAAGAGGCAGCACAAGAAGTATCGAGCATGGTGTGATTGTTATCAAAAAGCCGAGCATAAAAACTTTGAATAATTATTTCTCCGGGGAGCTCATGATTGGGGCATGAATATAACATTAATTTAAGCCTCCCCCAAGCTTGAGCGATGCTTTCTCCTTCGCGAGGCCAAAAATTATATATATAATTGCGATAACGATGAACAAGATGCATAGGGTAATACTTTTGATGAAATTCCAATTTGAATCTTTTATAGTTCCATGATCTCGTATCATCACATAGTCTATACCATGTCAATGCGTCTCCCTTCAAAGATAAAGGGAAGACCTTCTTCTTAGCAACGTCATCGGGTATACCTACAAGCTTAAATAATCCACAAACTTCATCCACATATATTAAGTGCTCATCAGGATGCTTTGTTCCATCTCCTGTAAAAGGATTAGCTAGCAGTATTTCCATCATACCCGAAGGAATTGCCAAAGGAGTTTCATTTTAAATAGGTTCAGTAGGTTGAGGAGCAACTCTTTGCTCTACTGGACGGGGTGAAGATAACCCGAACAAACCCCTAAGAGAATTACTTTCCATAGTAACAAGTGATGGTAAATTTCAGCACACTATATAAATTTTTCCTTACCAAATTCCACCTACCAAAGGCGCTACACTCCCCGGCAACGGCGCCAGAAAAGAGTCTTGATGACCCACAAGTATAGGGGATCTATCGTAGTCCTTTCGATAAGTAAGAGTGTCGAACCCAACGAGGAGCAGAAGGAAATGATAAGCGGTTTTCAGCAAGGTATTCTCTGCAAGTACTGAAATAAGTGGTAACATATAGTTTTGTGATAAGATAAATTGTAACGAGCAACAAGTAACAAGAGTAAATAAAGTGCAACAAGGTGGCCCAATCCTTTTTGTAGCAAAGGACAAGCCTGGACAAACTCTTTTATAAGGAAAAGCGCTCCCGAGGACACATGGGAATATCGTCAAGCTAGTTTTCATCACGTTCCTATGATTCGCGTTCGGTACTTTGATAATTTGATATGTGGTTGGACCGGTGCTTGGGTGCTGTTCTTACTTGAACAAGCATCCCACTTATGATTAACCTGTATTGCAAGCATCCGCAACTACAACAAAAGTATTAAGGTAAACCTAACCATAGCATGAAACATATGGATCCAAATCAGCCCCTTACGAAGCAACACATGAACTAGGGTTTAAGCTTCTGTCACTCTATCAACTCATCATCTACTTATTACTTCCCAATGCCTTCCTCTAGGCCCAAATAATGGTGAAGTGTTATGTAGTCGACGTTCACATAACACCACTAGTGGCTAGACAACATACATCTCATCAAAATATCGAACGAATACCAAATTCACATGACTACTAATAGCAAGACTTCTCCCTTGTCCTCAGGAACAAACGTAACTACTCACAAAGCATATTCATGTTCATAATCAGAGGGGTAATAATATGCATAAAGGATCTGAACATATAATATTCCACCAAATAAACCAACTAGCATCAACTACAAGGAGTAATCAACACTACTAGCAACCTACTAGCACCAATCCCGGACTTGGAGACAAGAATTGGATACAAGAGATGAACTAGGGTTTGGAGATGAGATGGTGCTGGTGAAGATGTTGATGGAGATTGCCCTCTCCCGATGAGAGGAGCGTTGGTGATGACGATGGCGATGATTTCCCCCTCCCGGAGGGAAGTGTCCCCGGCAGAACAGCTCTGCCGGAGCCCTAGATTGGTTCCGCCAAGGTTCCGCCTCGTGGCGGCGGAGTCTCGTCCCGAAAGGTTGCTTCCTATTTTTTTTCTCATCGAAAGACTTCATATAGGAGAAGATGGGCGTCGGAGAGCCACCAGGGGGCCCACGAGGTAGGGGTCGCGCCCGGGGCGCCCCACCCTCGTGATCAGGGTGTGGGTCCCCTGGCCTTCATCTTTGGCGACGATTTTTCTTTATTTATTTTAAGATATTCCGTGGAGTTTCAGGACTTTTGGAGTTGCGTAGAATAGGTTTCCAGCCCAGAATTCCAGCTGCCGGCATTCTCCCTCTTCATGTAAACCTTGTAAAATAACAGAGAATAGCCATAAGTATTGTGGCATAACGTGAAATAACAGCCCATAATACGATAGATATAGATATAAAAAGCATGATGCAAAATGGACGTATCATGATGTAACTCTTTTTGCGGTGTGTTTGTTGGTATCCGATGAACTTTGAGTTTATGATCAGATCTATCTTTTTATCCATGAAAGTTATTTGAGTTTTGTTTGATCTCTTATATGCATGATTGCTTATAGCCTCGTATTTTTTCTCTGATATTTGGGTTTTGTTCGGCCAACTGGATCCATTTATCTTGCAATGCGAAGAGGTGCTTTGTGATGGGTTCGATCTTACGATGCTTGATCCTAGTAACAGAAGGGAAACCGACACATATGTATCGTTGCTATTAAGGATAACAAGATGGGGTCTATTTCTACATAAATAGATCTTGTCTACATCATGTCATCATTCTTATTGCATTACTCCGTTTCTCCGTGAACTTAATACACTAGATGCATGTTGGATAGCAGTTGATGTGTGGAGTAATAGTAGTAGATGTAGGCCGGAGTCGGTCTACTAATCTTGGACGTGATGCCTATATAATGATCATTTCTTGCATATCGTTATGATTATTTGAAGTTTTATCAATTGCCCAACAATAATTTGTTTAACTACCGTTTGCTATTTTTCTCGAGAGAAGCCACTAGTGAAATCTACAGCCCCTGGTTCTCTTCATTATTCTATTTACCTTTGCGATCTATTTTTATTTGCTTTTATTTTCAGATCTATATTCCAAAAACCCAAAAATACCTTTCTACAATTTATTCTTATTTATTTTATCTCACGTTCCCACGAGATCTATTTATCCAATCTATCATATTTTTATCCCGTCTACTTGCCAATTTCTAGCGTCGTTGCCAGAAAGGGATTGACAACCCCTTTAACACGTCGGGTTGCGAGTATTTGTTATTTGTGTGCAGGTGTTGTTCATGTAGTGTTGCGTGGTTCTCCTACTGGTTCGATAACCTTGGTATCATCACTGAGGGAAATACATATCGTTGTTGTGCTGCAACATCCCTTCCTCTTTGGGGAAATACGGAGGTAGTTCAAGTAGACATCAAAAGGAATTTCTGGCGCCGTTGCCGGGGAGACAGCATAAACATCTACCAGGTTCCTAATCACAAATCTCATCTCCTTGCAATTTACATTATCTGCCATTTGCCTCTCGTTTTCCTCTCCCCTACTTCAAAACTTGCCGTTTTATTCGCCCTCTTTTTGGTTCGCCGTTTTTCTTGCCAGATCTGTTTTTGAGTGCAATCTTGTTGTGTAGTCACAATGACTCAAGAGAACACCAAGTTGTGTGATTTCTCCAATACCAACAACAATGATTTTATTGGCACTCTGATTGCTCCTCCCGCCACTAGTGCGGAGTCTTGTAATATTAATACCGCTTTGCTGAATCTTGTTATGAAAGATCAATTTTCCGGTACTCCTAATGAGGATACCTCATCCCATCTTAACACATTCGTGGAATTATGTGATATGCAAAAGAAAAAATATGTGGACAATGATGTTGTGAAGTTGAAATTATTTCCGCTTTCTTTCCGAGGTCATGCAAAAATTTGGTTTTCTTCGTTGCCTCGCAATAGTATCAATTCCTGGAATAAGTGCAAAGATGCTTTTATTACTAAGTATTTTCCGCCCAAAAAATTATTTCCCTTAGAACCCAGATCATGAATTTCAAGCAACTTGAACATGAGCATGTTGCACAATCTTGGGAAAGGATGAAAATGATGCTAAGGAATTTCCCAACTCATGGGTTAAATCTTTGGATGATCATACAAAAATTTTATGCGGGCTTGAATTTTGTTTCTCGTTTTTAGATTGCGCCGTGGGTGGTACTTTTATGGAAATTACTTTGGGTGAAGCCACCAAATTTCTTGATAATATTATGGCAAATTATTCACAATGGCATACAGAAAGAGCTCCTACTAGTAAAAAAGTTAATTCGGTTGAAGAAATTTCTTCTTTGAGTAAAAAAGTTGATGCTCATATGAAATTGGTTGCTAGTAAAAGTTCTCCCATTGATTTTAATGATATGCCTTTGACTACTTTGATTGAGCAAAATAGTGATGCCATAGATGTGAATTTTATCTCGCGAAACAATTTCAATAATAATGCTTATAGAGGTAATTTTAATCCTAGGCCTTTTCCTAGTAATTCCTCTAATAATTATGGTAATTCCTATGGTAATACTTATTATAATAATAATAATAGGAACACCTCTAATCTTGATAATAACGTTAAAGAATTTATCAACACTCAAAAAGTTTTCAGTGTTACAATTGAAGAAAAGTTGAATAAGATTGATGATTTGTCTAGAAGTGTTGATAGAATTTCTCATGATGTAGAAAATCTCAATATAAAAAATTTTGTGCCTAAGGTTGAGGAATGAATTAAAGTTATTTATGTTTCTATGGATGAAAGTAAGAAGGTAAGCGCTATGCTTAGAGCTAGAAGAGAATTTTTAGAAAAAGCGTTTTCTAGTGATTGCTTTCATAAAAGTGATGAAGATCTTAAAATGATTGGTGTTTCTTGTATTGATTCCTTTTTTAGTAAAATTAAGATTGATAATAAAGGGACTGAAGAAGATTCAACTTTAGTTAGAAGGCATCCCGATAATTCGGAGGGTGAAAATCTTGTTGAGTAAATTGATAAAAGTGGGTTTGAAGAGGTCAAAACTTTAACTAGTGATGTGCCCACTCTTTTGGATTACAAAGACTTTAATTATGATAGTTGTTCTTTATTGATTGTATTTCTTTGTTTCAAGCCATGATAAATTCACCCCATGCTTGCGAACAAAATAAAGCTTTTACCAAACATATTGTTGATGCTATGATGAAAGCTTTCTAAGAAAAGTTGGAATTAGAAGTTTCAGTTCCTAGAAAATTACATGATGAATGGGAACTACTATCAAAGTCAAGATTAAAAATTATGAGTGTTTTTTCTTATGTGACTTGGGTGCTAGTGTTTCTACAATTTCGAACTCTTTATGTGATGTGCTTGGTCTTACCGATATTGAAGAATGTTCTTTAAATTTGCACTTGGCGGATTCTACTATTAAAAAGCCTATGGGAAGAATTAATGATGTTCGTATTCTTTCAAATAGGAATTATGTGCCCATATATTTTATTGTTCTTAATAATGATTGCAATCCATCTTGTCCAATTATTCTTGGTAGACCGTTTTTATGCACTATTGGTGTCATGATTGATATGAAAGAAGGCAATATTAAATTCGAATTTCCACTAAGGAAAGGTATGGAACACTTCCCTAGAACAAGAATTAGGCCACCATATGAATCAATCATGAGGGCATCTGATGGACCTAGAAAGAAATATGACAATACTTAGATCTGTGCTTTCTGCCTAGCTAGGGGCGTAAAATGATAGCACTTGTTGGGAGGCAACCCGATGAATAAAATTTATTTTTGTCTTTTGCTTTATGTTCTTGAGTGTTTGCACAATTATTCTACTGTTATGATTGTGTTTTTGTGTTTTAGCTAGTGTTTGTGCCAAGCAAAGCCTTTAGGATCTTCTTGGGTGATAGTTTTTTTGATCTTGCTGAAAAACAGAAACATTTGCGTCCACAGATACAATTTTTAAAAATCACTGAAGCGACGAAAAATTCTGAATTTTTTACAGTACATTGAAATACGAATTGCTCAAGTCGTCCCAATTTTCAGAATTTTTGGAGTTACAGAGGTATTCGAAATATTCAGATTGCTACCGACTGTTCTGTTTTTGACAGATTCTGTTTTCTTTGCGTTGTGTGCTTGTTTTGATGATTCTATGGTTTATTTGAAGAGTTTTTGCCATAGAAAAGTTGAATACAATAGATATAATGCAAGAATAAAATATGAATAGGTTTTCAACAGTACTTATAGCAGTGATTTGCTTTCTTCTAATAACGGATCTCACGAAGGTTTTGTTGAGTTTTGTGTGATTGAAGCTTTCAAGTTTTGGGTGATGTTATCATGGATGATGGAATAAGGAGTAAGAAGAGCCTAAGCTTGGGGATGCCCATGACATCCCAAGATATTATCTAAAGAGAAGCAAGCAACTAAGCTTGGGTATGCCTGAGTGGCATCCCCTCTTTCTTCTAACGACCATCGGTATTTTACTTGAAGCTATATTTTTATTCGTCACATACTATGAGTTTTGCTTGGAGCGTCTTGTATGATATGTGTCTTTGTTTGTTTTGCTTTTATTTTAATTCATGAATCCTTGCTGGACACACCTATTTGAGAGAGCCAAAATTATGCCATGACTTGTTAGAATTGCTCTCCACGCTTCACTTAAATCTTTATGAGCTATGGAATTGCTCTAGTGCTTCACTCATATCTTTTTGAGCACGGTATGCTTTAGTATTTTTGAAGAAATGCTCTCTTGCTTCACTTACATTTATTTGAGAGTTAGTAATTTTTTTAAGAAATTATCTCTTGCTTCACTTAAATTAATTTGGGACAAAGAAATATTATGCTCATGATCTTCACTTATATTTGTTTGAGCTTATCAAAAGCTACACATGAAAATTAGTCCCAAAGTGGTAGATATCCGGGAAGGATATGATAAAAACTTTCATGAAGATCATTGGACAAAATAAACTTGATTCCTTGTAATGGTTTTGAGATATGATTATGTGATATGTGAGTCTTGTTGATGAGTAATTATGCTTTAGTAAGAATATTGGTGTTAAGGTTTGTGATTCCCTATGCAAGCACGAAAGTCAATAGTTGTGCAATGAAATTACATCCTACTTGTGGTGCATTATTCGGTGTTAATTATGCTCAATGCTCGCTTATGAGATTTTTCATTTCTTGGTTGGTCGCTTCTCAATCTTTTGCTAGCCTTCATTTTGCACTAAGTATGATCACTACTTGTGCATCCAAAATCCTTTAAACCAGTTTTTCCACATGAGTCCACTATACCTACCTATATGTGGTATTCTTATGCCATTCTAAGCAAATTTGTATGTGCCATCTCTAATTTTCAAAATAAATTTCTCTTTTGTGTGCTCGTACCGCTTATGAAACGGTACGGGGTGGCTAATATATTTTCGTGCTAGTTATGTTATTCTCAAGATGAGTGTTTATTCACTTGTCATTCCACGAGAGTACGACAAAGGTATTAGGGATGCCCAGTCCCGAAATGAAAAATGAATTTACTTTATGTTGTCAAATAAAAAATTCCTTGGAAAGTGTTGGTATGGAAGGCACCTGTGGATATGGCTAGCCATGGAAAGTGAAAGTATGGTTGAAAACGGAATAAACTTTAATTTCTGTTTGGGAACCGCCTATGATATATCTAGCATGGAAAGTATTGGGAACTACTCGATCGTTTTCGTTGACAGGAAAAGCATGCCTCCCAAAATGTTTTTATCTCTATCTTTTTCGCTTTGAGCTTTGGCACCTCTACAAATCCCTACTTCCCTCCGTGAAGGGCCTTTCTTTTACTTTATGCAATTTTTATTTTTTTTATTTTGATTCTCCATCTTCTCTTATAAAGCACCAACTAGGGGGCACTATGATCGTACTTGAGCATTGGGTGTACCTAATATGTGAGTGTGTTTCATGTAAGGACCAATGATTGAGCATAATGGGCTAGGGATAACTTATTTTAGCGTTGATATTTTGAAAGACATGGTTGCTTGTTGATATGCTTGAGTATTAAAGTCCTCATGTCAAAACTAGACTATTGCTTTGAACCATATAAAAGTCCAAATGTCTATGCTACAAAGAAAAGAATATGAGATGAGCACTTCCACATCAAAAAATTTGTTTTTATCATTTACCTAATCGAGGACGAGCAGGAATTAAGCTTGGGGATGTTGATGTGTCTCCAACGTATCTATAATTTTTTATTGTTCCATGCTGTTATATTATCATTCTTGGATGTTCTACAACCATTTTATAGTCATTTTATATCATTTTAGGTACTAACCTATTGACATAGTGCCAAGTGCCAGTTGTTGTTTTCTGCATGTATTTTACATCGCAGGAAATCAATACCAAACGGAGTCGAAACACAGCGAAACTTTTTGTTGATTTTTTGGGACCAGAAGACATCCAGTGGGCCAAAGAAGTGCTGAAGAGGGAGCCCGAGGTGAGCAAAAGACACAAGGGCGCGCCTGGAGGCCCAGGCGAGTCCTGGTGGGTTGTGCCCACCTTGGTGGCCTCCTGCACCGCCTCTTTGCTCTATAAATACCCCAATATTCTAGAACCCTAGGAGAGTCTACAAAAATCAATTCCAGCCGTCGCAAGTTCCAGAACCACCAGATCCAATCTAGACACCATCACACAGGGATTCATCATGTCCATTGGTGCCTCTCTGATGATGTGTGAGTAGTTCTTTGTAGACCTACGGGTCCGTAGTTAGTAGCTAGATGGCTTCCTCTCTCTCTCGTTTCATTCTCAATAAAATGGTCTCTTGGAGATCCATATGAGGTAACTCTTTTTGCGGTGTGTTTGTTGGGATCCGATGAACTTTGAGTTTATGATCAGATCTATCTTTCTATACATGAAAGTTATTTGATTTTTCTTTGATCTATTATATGCATGATTGCTTATAGCCTCGTATTTCTTCTCCGATATATGGGTTTTGTTTGGCCAACTTGATCTATTTATCTTGCAATGGGAAGAGGTTCTTTGTGATGGGTTCGATCCTATGGTGCTAGATCCCAGTGACAGAAGGGGAACCGACACGTATGTATCGTTGCTATTAAGGATAACAAGATGGGGTCTATTTCTACATAAATAGATCTTGTCTAAATCATGTCATCGTTCTTATTGCATTCTCCGTTCGTTTCTCCATGAACTTAATACACCGGATGCATGTTGGATAGCGGTCGATGTGTGGAGTAATAGTACTAGATGCAGGCAAGAGTCGGTCTACCAATCTTGGACGTGATGCCTATATAATGATCATTGCCTGGATATCATCATGATTATTTGAAGTTTTATCAATGGCCCAACAATAATTCGTTTACCCACTGTTTGCTATTTTTCTCGAGAGAAGCCACTAGTGAACTCTACGCCCCCCCGGGTCTGTTCTTTATTATATTTGCCTTTGCGATGTATTTTTATTTGCTTTTATTTTCAGATCTATATTTCTGAAAACCCAAAAATGCCTTGCAGCAATTTATTCTTATTTATTTTATCTCGCGTTCCTGCATGATCTATTTATCCAATCTATCATATTTTTATCCTGTCTACTTGCCAATTTCTGGTGCCGTTGCCCGAAAGGGATTGGCAACCCCTTTAACACGTCGGGTTGGGAGAATTTGTTGTTTGTGTGCAGGTGTCGTTCATGTAGTGTTTCTTGGTTCTCCTACTGGTTCGATAACCTTTATCTCATCACTGAGGGAAATACCTACCGTTGTTGTGCTGCATTATCCCTTCCTCTCTGGGGAAATACCGACGTAGTTCAAGAAGACATCAGCCACCGAGGTGGGCACAACCCACCTAGGCGCGTCTGGGCCCCTAGGCACGCCCTGGTGGGTTGTGCTCTCCTCGGAGCCCCCTCTGGTACTTCTTTGGCCCAACAGGTGTCTTCTAGTCCGGAAAAAATCTCCAAAAAGTCACCGCGTTTGGACTCCGTTTGGTATTGATTTTCTACGAAGTAAAAAAGCAAGAAAAAAACATCAACTGGCACTAGGCACTATGTCAATAGGTTAGTCCCAAAAATGATATAATGTTGTTATAAATGATTGTAAAACATCCAGGAACAATAATATAACAGCATGGAACAATAAAAAATTATAGATACGTTGGAGGCGCATCACATTACTCTGTTTCTCCATGAACTTAATACACTAGATGCATGCTGGATAGCGGTCGATGTGTGGAGTAATAGTAGTAGATGCAGGCAGGAGTCAGTCTACTAATCTTGGACATGCCTATATATTGATCATTGCCTGGACATCGTCATAATTATTTGAGGTTCTATCAATTGCCCAACAGTAATTTTTTTACCCATCGTGTGGTATTTCTTGAGAGAAGCCACTAGTGAAATCTATGGCCCCTGGGTCCATTCTTTATCATATTTGCTTTGAGATATATTTTTATTTTGTTTTGTTTTCAGATTTATTATTCCAAAAACCTAAAAATACCTTGCTATACTTTTTATTTGCATCTTTTGTTCTGCGTTTTATCGAGATCTATTTATCCAATCTATCACAATTTTATCCCGTTAACTTGACAATTTCTGGCGCCGTTACCCCAAAAAGGGATTGACAGCCCCTTATAAGCCTTGGGTTGCTAGTATTTGTTCTTTGTGTGCAGGTACCGTTTACATAGTGTTGCTTGGTTCTCCTACTGGATTGATATATTGGTTTCACAACTGAGGGAAATACTAACCGTAGCTTTGCTGCATCATCCCTTCCTTTCTAGGGAAATACCGACGTAGTTCAAGCGACATCAGCAGTATGCAGTGCTAGGGTGACCTATTGCAGTACTACACTATACGGACGAAGAGGGAAAACATCTGGGAATGTTTTCCCAACGTTTGGCATTTTTCGGATAGATGAATTGGAGGGGAAGGATCCATGTTCATTATGTTATAGGCATGTGATAGATGAACGGATTGCAATTTTCATATATAAATTATTTTCATCTGAGTTACGGTTTATTTTCTATTAATTTCCAATGTTTTAAACATTTTCAAAATTTCTAGAATTATTTTAATTCGTGAAATATATTAACACTAATTGCTATGAGTACACAAAAGTGTACCCAGAGGTGTGCATAGGCGGCTGACAAGTGGGACCAGTCAGCAGTTGGCTAGTCAACGCTGACTGGTCAAAGGATCCACGGGGTACCATCTGTCATAGGTACAACTCTAACTAAAACACTAATTAAACTAACTAATTAGGTGGGGCCTACTGTCAGTGAGTAGTTAGATTAATTAACTACAAATTAATTAACCCAGCAATTATTTCTTTTATCTAATAGTGCCTTCGTTTTTATTTACTCTACATATTAGATTTGACTGAAGTCAAACTTCGTAAAGTTTGACCAAGTTTATAGAAAACAATATAAATATTTATCATAAAAATGTATATAATGTGAAAGTACATTCAATAATGAATCCAATGGTGTTGATTTGTTATTGTATATATTAATAATTTTGTTCATTAACATTGTCAAACTACAAAGCTTGACTCTGACCAAAGTTAATACGCGGACTAAATAAAAACAGAGGGAGTATTATTTTTTATTTTTTATAGGGCGGCCCCACTCGGCAAGGGGCACTAGCCGACTTCTAGCGGATGTGCTCGCTCGTGTGGCAGAGGCACCCGACAGTGGCCAAGGCCGGCGGCTTCCGCGGGGCGGGTGGCCACCAGCAGGCGCGGTCAGTGAGGGTGAGGCAAGCTCAGCGAGAGTGGCATGGCTCGGCAGCCGGGAACGCGGAGCACCGCAGCGGGGGGCTTCGGCGACCATAGCCTGGAGCGGCCGGTGAGGGCGGCGCGAGGTAAGGGAAGGCGGGAGCGAGCTGCGGGGCGCGTAGGAGCGCGGTTGGCTGCGCGGGCGGCAGCTTGGGTGGCTTCAAAGCAGCGGGCAGCAGCAGCCAGAGAGGCGGGCGGGCGTCCGCAGCGACGGAAGCAGCGGGCACAGCTACGGCGCGAGACGCGGACGACAGGGGTGATACGTCTCCAACGTATCTATAATTTTTGATTGTTCCATGTTGTTATATTATCAATTTTGGATGTTTTATAATCATTTTACAGTCATTTTATATCTTTTTTTTGTACTAACCTATTGACATAGTGCCAAGTGCCAGTTGCTGTTTTCTGCACGTTTTTACATCGCAGGAAATCAATACCAAACGGAGTCCAAACGCAACAAAACTTTACCGAAATTTTTTTTGGACCAGAAGACACCTAATGGGCCCTGGCTGCACATGGGGGGTTGCTCCGAGGAGAGCACAACCCACCAGGGCGCGCCAGGAGGCCCAGGCGTGCCCTGGTGGGTTGTGCCCACCTCGACTGCCCCCCGGACCGCCTCTTTGCTCTATAAATACCCCAATATTCCGGAAACCTAGGGGAGTCGACGAAAATCAATTCTAGCCGCCGCAGAATCCAGAACCACCAGATCCAATCTAGACACCATCTCGGATGGGGTTCACCACCTCCATTGGTGCCTCTCCGATGATGCGTGAGCAGTTCTTTGTAGACCTTCGGGTCCGTAGTTAGTAGCTAGATGGCTTCCTCTCTCTCGCTGAATCCTCAATACAATGGTCTCTTGGAGATCAATATGATGTAACTCTTTTTGCGGTATGTTTGTTGGGATCGATGAACTTTAAGTTTATGATCTGATCTATCTCTTTTTATCCATGAAAGAATTTGAGTTTCTTTGATCTCTTTTATGCATGATTGCCTATATCCTCGTATTTCTTCTCCAATATTTGGGTTTTGTTTGGCCAACTTGATCTATTTATCTTGCAATGGGAAGAGGTGCTTTGAAGTGGGTTCGATCTTACGGTGCTTGATCCCAGTGACAGAAGGGGAACCGACACGTATGTATCATTGCTACTAAGGATAAAATGATGGATGTCTACATAGATAGATCTTGTCTACATCATGTCATCATTCTTATTGCATTACTCCGTTTCTCCATGAACTTAATACACTAGATGCATGCTGGATAGTGGTCGATGTGTGGAGAAATAGTAGTAGATGCAGGCAGGAGTCGGTCTAGTAATCTTGGACGTGATGTCTATATAATGATCATTGCCTGGATATCATCATGATTATTTGAAATTCTATCAATTGCCCAACAGTAATTTGTTTACCCACCGTTTGCTATTTTTCTCAAGAGAAGCCACTAGTGAAACCTACGGCCCCCGGGTCTCTTTCTCATATTATTTGCCTTTGCGATCTATTTTCCTTTGTTTTTATTTTCAGATCTATTAAACCAAAAATACAAAAATACCTTGCTGCATTTTCTTCTTATTTATTTTATTTGCCATTCAATCTATCAATCTACTACAAATTTTATTCACGTCCGTTTGCCCATCTTGGGGCGCCGCTACCAAAAAGGGATTGACAACCCCTTTTATTTGTCGTGTTGCGAGAAGTTGTTATTTGTGTGTAGGTGTTGTTTACGTATTGTTTCTTGGTTCTCCTACTGGTTCGATAACCTTGGTTTCATATCTGAGGGAAATACCTACCATTGATGTGCTGCATCATCCCTTTCTCTTTGGGGAAATACCGACGTAGCTTCAAGCCGC
The DNA here is from genome assembly GCA_021605205.1 of Aegilops longissima. Classification (NCBI taxonomy): domain Eukaryota; kingdom Viridiplantae; phylum Streptophyta; class Magnoliopsida; order Poales; family Poaceae; genus Aegilops; species Aegilops longissima. The sequence continues at coordinate 597,392,494 of CM038677.1, read as the reverse complement.
ATCAAAAGGAATTTCTGGCGCCGTTGCCGGGGAGGATCTTCAACATATACCAGGTTCCTAATCACAAATATCATCTCCTCGCAATTTATTTATTTTCCATTTGCCTCTCGTTTTCCTCTCCCCAACTTCACAAAAAAATTGCCGTTTTATTCGCCCCTCTTTTTTGTTCGCCGTTTTCTCGTCAGATCTATCCTTTGCTTGCAATCACGAGTGATTTCGGTATGGCACCAACAGATGATGCCCTTACTCCTAAGATTGGACGTACGGGCAATCTGGATTCTAAAAAAATTCTTGGGGCAAGGGAATGTGATGGGAAAAGAACGTATTCAAGAATTTTTCAATTGTGTTGGAAATTTGAGTCTTGATGATGCTCCTATACTTAAGACTACTATATCTTATGCGGATGCTATTTCAGTGCTAGTTCTGAAACTTGAAAGCAAAATTATCCGTACCCATCCTACTTGGCAAAGATTGTTCTTTGAGCTCGCCGTTATAAAGAATCCTAAGGCTAAAAAGTTGGCCACTCTCGTTCTTATGAATGAGTTTGACTACATAATACATGAAGCTAGGGAAATCTTTGATTTTTATGGTATGAATCGTGAAAAACCTGTGATAGATGAAATCCTTTATAATAGTGATTATGCGTTAAGACATTTTCTCGGGGATAATAAAATCTTTGATGAGAATCTTAAAAAGGAAGTCCATGTTTTAGATATAATCCAACAAGTTTTCAATAATGTTAATCAACATCACTCGTGGATTGTTGCGGGAAATCGAAGGGGTTATGATGAAAACCAACTTAGAAATGCTAAGGTTTCTATGGATAATATGTTTTATGTTGTGTTTACAAAACCCCATGATGAGAACACCTCTAAGAAAATTAAGAAGAAGGATGACAAAACTTAGATCCTTGCTTTATGCCTAGCTAAGGGCGTAAAACTATAGCGCTTGTTGGGAGGCAACCCAATGAATAAAATTTATTTTTGCATTTTGCTTTCTGTTCTTGAGTTTTTGCACAATTATGCTACTGTTATGATGCTATTTTTTGTGTTTTAATTAGTATTTTTGCCAAGTAAAGCTTTTAGGATCTTCTTGGGTGATAGTTGTTTGATCTTGCTGAAAAACAGAAACTTTTGCTCTCACGAAAACAATTCTACTTTTTTACCAGAGCGTGATAAAATGCCAATTCTTTCTGAAATAGATTAATATACAAATTTCTCAGGTCGTCCTAATTTTTCAGAATTTTTGGAGTTCCAGACGTTTTCAAAATAGTCAGATTGCTACAGAGTGTTCTGTTTTGACAGATTCTGTTTTCTTTGCGTTGTGTGCTTGTTTTAATGGCTCTATGGTTTTCTTTGATGAGTTTTTGCCATATAAAAGTTGGAATACAGTAGAAATAATACAAAAACAAAATATGAATTGTTTGGTTACAATACTTATAGTAGTGATTTGCTTTCTTTTATTAACGGATCGCACGAAGGTTTTGTTGAGTTTTGTGTGATTGAAGTCCTCAAGTTTTGGGTTATCTTACGATGGAGGAAGGAATAAGGAGTAAGAAGACCCTAAGCTTGGGGATTCCCTGGCATCCCAAGCTATTATCCAAAAGAGAGCAAGCTACTAAGCTTGGGGATGCCCCGAGTGGCATCCCCTCTTTCTTCTAACGACCGTCGGTATTTTACTCGAAGCTATATTTTTATTCATCACATACTATGTGTTTTGCTTGGAGGGTATTGTATGATATGAGTCTTTTATTGTTTTAATTTGTGTTTTAAGTCTTGATTCCTTGCTGGACACACCTATTTGAGAGAGCCAAAATTACGTCATGACTTGTTAGAATAGCTCTCTATGCTTCACTTAAATTTTTTTTTGAGCTATGGACTTGCTCTAGTGCTTCACTTATATCTTTTCAAGCACGGTGTGCTTTAGTATTTTTTAAGAAATGCTCTCTTGCTTCACTTAGATTTATTTGATAGTTATTAAAATTTTCAAGAAATTCTCTCTTGCTTCACTTAAATTAATTTGAGAGAAATAAATATTATGCTCTTGATCTTCACTTATATTTGTTTGAGCTTATCAAAAGCAACACATAAAAATTAGTCCAAAAGTGATAGATATCCAAGAAGGATATAATAAAAACTTTCATGAAGATCATTGGACAAAATAAACTTGATTCTTAGTAATAGTTTTGAGATATGATGATGTGATATGTGAGTCATGTTGATGAGTAATTATGCTTTAGTAAAAATATTGGTGTTAAGGTTTGTGATTCCCTATGCAAGCACGAAAGTCAATAGTTATGCAATGAAATTATATCCTACTTATGGTGCATTATACGGTGTTAATTATGCTTAATGCTCGCTTCTGTGATTATTCATTTCTTGGTTGGTCGCTTCTCAATCTTTTGCTAGCCTTCATTTTGCACTAAGTATGATCACTAATTGTGCATCCAAAAACCTTTAAACCAGTTTTGCCACATGAGTCCACTATATCTACCTATATGCGGTATTCTTTTGCCGTTCTAAGCAAATTTGTATGTGCCATCTCTAATTTTCAAAATAAACTTCTCTTTTGTGTGTTCGTTTCGCTCGCGGGGCGGTGAGGGGTGGCTAATATTTTTCATGCTAGATGTGTTATTCTCATGATGAGTGTTTATTCACTTGTCATTGCATGGGAGTAAGGCAAATGTATTAGGGATGCCCAGTCCCGAGATGAAAAATAAATTTATGTTGTAAAATAATAAATTCCTTGGGAAGTGTTGGTATGGAGGGCAACCGTGGATACGGCTAGCCATGGAAAGTGAAAGTATGGTTGAAAAAGGAATAAACTTTGTTTTCTGTTTGGGAACCGCCTATGATATATCTAGCATGGAAAGTGTTGGGAACTCTAAGTCGTTTTTGTTGGTGGGAAGGACACACCTCCCAAAATGTTTTTATCTCTAAGTGTTTCGCTTTGAGCTCTGGCACCTCTACAAATCCCTACTTTCCTCTACGAAGGTCCTTTCTTTTACTTTATGCAATTTTTATTTTTGAATTTGAGTCTCCATCTTCTCTTATGAAAGCACCAACTAGGAGGCAATATGATCGTACTTGAGCATTGGGTGTAGCAAATATGCGAGTGTGTTTCATGAATGGATCAGTGGTTGAGCATATTGGGCTAGGGATAGCTTATTTCAGTGTTGATATTTTGAAAGACATGGTTGCTTGTTGATGTGCTTGAGTATTTAAGTTATCATGTCAAAACTAGACTATTGATTTAAACAATATAAAAGTCCAAATATCCATGCTATAAAGAAAAGAAATATGATATGACATGATAGGCAGCATTCCACGTCAAAAATTCTGTTTTTATCACTTACCTACTCGAGGACGAGTAGGAGTTAAGCTTGGCGATGCTGATACGTCTCCAACGTATCTATAACTTTTGATAGTTCCATGCTGTTATATTATCAATCTTGGATGTTTTATAATCATTTTATAGTCATTTTATACCATTTTTGTTACGAACCTATTGACATAGTGCCAAGTGCGAGTTGCTCTTTTCTGCATGTTTTTTACACCGCAGGAAATCTGTAGCGACCAGACCACAAACAGTCTGATCTCTATGCATCAGTGTCATCCATGGATTGGTAATGCTGACACGCACAGTACTAGAGGATTTATTACAGAGTATCAATCACACACTTATTACATCAAATGTCTCAAAAGAGAGCTTATTACAATAAATATGGCTTAAGGCCATCTAACACGATAACAGCGGAAGGCTTCGAAGATAAAGTGAGTCCATCAACTCCAACGGCATCACTGAGTGAAAGACCACGACCTAAGGCACCTTACTCGTCGTTTGAAAAGTCTGCAACATGATACGTTGCAGCCCGAAATAGGTCAGCACATGGAATATGCTGGCAATGTAACACAAGAGAGTAATGAACAGAATAATGCTATCAGTACATGCATATATGGCTGGTGGAGGCTGTATGGTTAATATGATTTGCAGAAAGCCAATTTTTCCCTACAACAAAATAATAAATTTTATTTAACTATCATGGTAGTTGTTAAACATTGAGAAGGTTCACCCAACTCAATCCCAATTAAGCATCATCATTAAACCCAATCAAATTATATTTAGAGTGATGAGATCCACATGATAATCCAAGAACTAGATACTCAAGATGTCCATAACCGGGGACACGGCTAACCATGATTAGTTTGTACACTCTGCAGAGGTTTGCGCACTTTTCCCCACAAACCTCGATCTCCTCCGTTGGATTTCTCGCACTTAATAATGTTTGAGAAACGGATGACCGAGACACAATCTTTTCGAAGAGGTCCCCTTAACCGATAGATAGGCCGGTACACCTACAATCCCCTACATCTGCTAGCCCATCATGGAAAGGTTTCCCACAACTTACTCAACTATGCCAGAGCCCATAATGGCACGTGGCTGCACATGGAAGTTTCTAGCATGAATAATCTTATGATCCCTTTGAGCCTGGGTGGCAGTCCATAGGAGAATCACACGGTACCCAGGGATTTCCAAAAAATACAGGCAACACTGGGTTCCTCAGGTGCCTCAATCCACCCAGACGTGTATTAAAGTTGCCACCTTAAGTTAACCATTAATTAACAATACTCGCATCTGTCATGAATACACTCAAACCCAAACCACGTGTACGAGCATAGCATAGCCATAAGCAACGTAGAAGTAACTCCCATAGGTTTGATAATAAACAGGTGAATAGGTACTACCTCATCTACTTCCCAAACCCACAATTTAAGTCAGATCCTAACCATGCAATTGTTTGAGGATTGATCTAATGCAATAAAACTGGGTAGTAAAGAGGTATCATCAAAGTTTACTTGCCTTGCTGATGATCCGTGAAACCTAGAGACTCGTAGTAGCACGCTTCGCACTCCGGGTACTCTATCGCAAACAAACAAGCATACAATAAGCAATCAAGCAAATATGCAAGGATAAAACTCAAATAAGAAGATCTAACCAGAAAGTGCAACTTAAGAACTCCGGTTTGCAAAAAGAGTCAAATCAAACGAAGCAAGAAAACTCAAACTGCGAAAGAAACAAGCTTCGATTACTAATCTGGACTAAAGTCAAATTTTACAGTGGCAAAAACTTGTTTAAGTTGATTAAACATAAAGAGGGTTTCGAGATGAAACTCTAGGAGCTTGAATCGCCTGATTCTGATAAACGAGCGAAAAGATAAACTTAAACGAAAATCGGGTCAGAAATCACGATCGAAAATAATCGTGAAAAATCCGAGAAAAAGAAAAACTGACGAACAGGCTAACGAACGAACGTTCGCTGTCTGTGGTTAAACGGTGAAAATCGTTCGTTAAAACGAATGAACGAACGAATGGGCGTTCGCTAAATAACTAACCAGAAAAAAAATAAAACCGTTCTATATAAAAAATAAACCGCGGGTTCTTAAAAAAAACTAACGGTTTTCTAACGAAAACTGTGGCGGCTACCTCGACGAATCCGGCGAGGGCGGTGGCGGATCCGACGGTGGTGGTCGGCGGCGACGGGCGGCGGCGGGCCGGGCGGTGGTGGTGGTGGCGGCGGCGACGGGCGGCGACGCCAGCAGAGAGGCGCAATGATGGCGAAGTCCGGCGGCGGCGAGTCCGGCGGCAGCGGCGCGGGTTTCGAGGTGGGGCTAAGGTTTCGGTTGTGGGGGCTGGCGGCTCGGGCCTTCGGCCTTTAAAGGGCCAGCCGGGTACTGTGTCCCAGGCGGACACGACCCGGTTAGGTCGGTAACTTTTTTAAAATTATTCCGCGCAGAAAAACAAATAAAAGAAATACTAAACAGACTCCAAAAATCCTGAAATAAAATTTCCCCGTCCTCTAAAAATATAGCGGACAAGGTGAAGATTTATTTGGGACACGAATGCAATTTTGAAAAATTCATATTTTCCTAATTCAAATAAAATAGCGATAAAACTCTGAATAAAATTCTTATTTGATTAGAAAATTAAATCTCAAAAGAAATTTTATCCTCACTCTTTTATTTTTATAAAATAAATATTCGAAGAGAAAAATAATTAAAATCAAACGATCCTCTTTTCAAAATTTGAGAAAACTCAAATATGAAAATAACGAAATTCCCAACTCTCTCCGTGGGTCCTTGAGTTGCGTAGAATTTCTAGGATCAAGCCAAAATGCAATAAAATATGATATGCAATGATGATCTAATGTATAACATTCCAAATTGAAAATTTGGGATGTTACAAACCTACCCCCCTTAAGATGAATCTCGCCCTCGAGATTCGGTTTTGCTAGAAAATAGGTGAGGGTAATCCTTCCGTAGGTCTTCCTCTCATTCCCAAGTGGCTTCATCTTCGGTATGGTGGCTCCACTGAACCTTGTAGAACTTGATAACTTTGCTGCGTGTAACTCGGCTGGCAAACTCGAGAATATTGACTGGCTTCTCCTCGTAGGTCAAATCGTTATCCAACTGTATCGCTTCCAGTGGCACTGTATCTCTTAGAGGGATATCAGCCATCTCTGCGTGGCACTTCTTCAACGGAGAAACGAGGAACACATCATGAACTCCTGACAATCCTTCGGGCAGTTCTAACTAGTAAGCAACTTCTCCCATACGTTCCAAAACTTTGTATGGTCCCACAAAACGTGGTGCTAACTTTCCCTTAACTCCAAAGCGCTTCACTCCTCGAAGTGGTGATACACGAAGATACACTCTGTCTCCAACTTCGTAAACTGTCTCCTTGCGTTTAGAATCTGCATAACTCTCCTGCATGGACTGGGCTACCTTGAGCCTATCGCGAATCAACTTAACCTTCTCTTCAGACTCTTTAATCAAATCTGGTCCAAACAACTGTTGGTCTCCAACTTCATCCCACAACAACGGTGTCCTGCACCTCCTTCCATACAATGCTTCGAAAGGGGCCATCTTCAAACTGGCTTGATAGCTGTTGTTATAAGAGAACTCTGTGTCGGATTTCGGGTTCTGGCAGACCCTTGAGGTTCGAACTCTGGGGTGCACGCGGAGATCCAACCCTCCACCGTCTCGTACCTCGCCGAATCGCAGGGACCTAAACTACTAGCAAGAACAGCACAAGAGACGCAAGATTTATACTAGTTCGGGCCACCGTTCTGGTGTAATAACCTACTCTAGTTTGTGGTGTGGTGGATTGCCTCTTGGGCTGATGAAGAATAAGATCTGAGGGAAGAACAGCCTCGCGAGGGTCTATTCTTGGTGGGTGTGATGAACTGCTAAGTGGTGTCCCGTCGCTCTAGCTTGAGGATCGGGTCTCTATCTCTCTCTGGTTTCCCAAAAAATGTCGGATCCACAAAAAATGCCGGATCCCCTCTACTATGGTGGCTAGCTCTACTTATATAGACGAAGGCCCTGGGCCTCTCCCCAAATATTGAGCGGGAAGGGCGCCAACAATTGGCCATTTTGAAGGGGAACAATGGGTACACTTATCCCGACTAAAGTTGGTCTTTGCCGCCAAAGGCTCGTGATGACGCTCGCTTGGGCTCCACGATGACTCCCTTCCAGCCGTTGGGGCTGGTCTTGGTCTTGTTGCATCAAACGGATGCCTTTGCTTGATGCTCTCGCTGCGCTTGCTCCCTTTGCACCAAAGAGGAAAGGAGGCTGCCATGGCTGGCGCCCGACCGGGCGCCCTTGGTCGTCATGGCTTGCGTCACGGGCACCTCGCGAGGTACCCTGCCTTGAACTCTCGGCCTCCTCATGAGCCAGCCTGACGAGGCCGCGCCTGAGGAAGCTCCTGGTCGTCCGCCCCGCGAGGCTTGGCCCCTCGCGAGGGTCTTGAGCTTGCGTTGATGAAGATGGGCTGTCCTGGGACTCCTTTGAGCCACGTCGCAGGCCGCAGGCAGGCAAGTTTGGGGACCCCCGTTCCCAGAATGCCGACGGTAGCCCCCGGGGCCACGGCGCGCCCGAACTTGGCCGTGCAGAGAGGCGAAAGGGCAAGTGCGAAGCGTCGTGGGCCCTAACAGCCTGCAAAGCATCGGAAGAACTCCGGTTGTCACTGCGCACTTGAGCTGATCCGCAGAGCTGAACGTGATGGCGCACGCCGACCACCTGAGAGGGCGCGTGGACTCGAGCTTGGGGAGGACTGCATTCACTTCACGGGCAAACTGCTTGAAGATGCGGTGAGAGGCTGGGGCTTGAGCTCCGCCCAGGATGCAGGCGATCGCACGCGCTTCCTGGAAGCCCCCAACCCTCGTCGATGACGGTCTTCGACTCTCCTTGGTGGCGGCGGCAGAGAGGGAGGCCTGCGTTCCTCATGGACGATCCTCACGAGGCTGATCCTCCCCCCTCGCGAGGTGGGTCTTGCCACGTCCTCGCGAGGTTGGTCGCGCCACCCTTGGCGCGGGTCGCGGTCTTCCCAGCGTCCTGCATTCCTTCCTCCTCCTCGGCCGTAGCCCCGGTCGCTGCGCTCGGGGCGTCTGCCGACCCTTCCTTCGTGCACGGCCTGGAGCTCTTGACATTCATTGGTGTTGTGGGTGTGGAGGTCGTGGTACACGCAGTACCGACTGCCCTTAGAGGACTCGGGCTGATCTCTACCTCGCTTGGTGTCTGGTTCGGCCGCGAGCACGGCAGCCCCCTTGCGCTTCACGTCCTTCGCCTTGGACTTCTTCTCTTGGGATCCACGGCAGGCAGCTCGAGGAGGAGAGGCGCCCTCCTCAGCCTCGGGCGCACTTGGTCGCCAAGTTGAACAGCTCGAGGAGGTGCAGATCTTCATGCATCGCCAGCTCCTCCTTCATCTTGACGTCGCAGACGCCGCCGGAGAAGGCGAGATGATGGCCTCCTCCGTTACCACAGGGATCTTGAGGCGCACGTTGTTGAAGCGCTGGATGTACTTTTGCGTGCTTTCCCCGGCTGCTGCTTGATCCGGCGCATGTCGCCACGGCGGGTGGCGGTCGCGTGTACCTTGGAAGTTGGCGATGAAGGGTGCGCATCTCGGCCCAGAAGAGATCGTGCCTGGGGCCAGATTCAGGAGCCAGGTGCGGGCTCCGTCCTTGAGCGCCATGGGAAACCAGTTCGCCATGACCCTTTCGTCCCCATTGGCAGCCTCGATGCCCAGCTCATAGAGCTGGAGGAACTCCGTAGGGTCAGCCGTGCCGTTGTAGCGAGGAGGCAGGTCTGGCTTGAACTTGGCGGGCCACACGACGCTGCACAGCTCAGTGGTGAAGGCGCGGCAGCCCGCCGTGGCCGCAGGGGGCCTCGGATAGCAGAGAGCTTGGTCTTGCAGGCCTCCCTGCGCCGCGGCTGGGGGCAGCGCAGGGTCTTGACGTGCTGGAGCGGGGAGCGCTCGGGCAGCTTCTTGCGGGCGAGGTACTTCTTGGCAGCTCAGCTCTTGCCGCGCCGGCGCCTGGTGGAACGGGTTCCGCCCAGGGGCCGCGCGCCTTGGGGCCAGGGCATCGTCTTGAGGAGGAGGCGGCTGAGGCGCCCCGGGAGCTTCATCGCCCGCACGGGGCGGGGTGCGGTGCAGCGAGATGGACGGCGCGGGTCGCCTCTCAGCAGCGGACGAGCTCGGCGACGCGGTCGAGCCATTCTTCAGACGCTGCCGACGGGCGGTAGCGCAGGAGCTCGTTAGCGCGATGAGTGCAGCTCGGGCCTCCATGGCAGCGCGCGCGCGCGACGAAGAACCAACGGGGTGAGCGAAGGCGTGGCGGTGCGGCCGCCCCGCCTCATGGACGGTGTGGGACGACGCTTGCTGCTCGTTCCCGCCGCCGGTGGCGGCGTTGACAGCAGTGACGGTACGACGAGGACGCCCGCCGACGGGAGCCGTCGGGCGACATGGGAGGCGAGCGGCTCGGCGCTCGGCGCGGGCCCGACGAGCGCCAGACATGGTTGCGGTGGTCGGGGAAGAACGAGGCGACGAAAGGCAGATTCCGCCGCACCCTACCTGGCGCGCCAAATGTCGGATTTCGGGTTCCGGCAGACCCTTGAGATTCGAACTCTGGGGTGCACGCGGAGATCCAACCCTCCACCGTCTCGTACCTCGCCGAAACGCAGGGACCTAAACTACTAGCAAGAACAGCACAAGAGACGCAAGATTTATACTAGTTCGGGCCACCGTTGTGGTGTAATACCCTACTCTAGTTTGTGGTGTGGTGGATTGCCTCTTGGGCTGATGAAGAACAGTACAGGGAAGAACAGCCTCGCGAGGGTCTGTTCTTGGTGGGTGTGATGAACTGCTAAGTGGTGTCCCATCGCTCTAGCTTGAGGATCGGGTCTCTATCTCTCTCTCTGGTTTCCCAAAAAATGCCGGATCCCCAAAAAATGTCGGATCCCCTCTACTATGGTGGCTAGCTCTACTTATATAGACGAAGGCCCTGGGCCTCTCCCCAAATATTGAGCGGGAAGGGCGCCAACAATTGGCCATTTCGAAGGGGAACAACGGGTACACTTATCCTGACTAAAGTTGGTCCTCGCCTGCCAAAGGCTCTGGTGATGACGCCTGCTTGGGCTCCACGATGACTCCCTTCCAGCCGTTGGGGCTGGTCTTGGTCTTGTTGCACCGAAACGGATGCCTTTGCTTGATGCTCTCACCTGCGCTTGCTCCCTTTGCACCAAATAGGAAAGGAGGACGCTGCGCGGCTGGCGCCCAACTGGCGCCCTTGGTCGTCATGGCTTGCGTCACGGGCACCTCGCGAGGTACCCTGCCTTGAACTCTCCGCCTCCTCATGAGCCAGCCTGACGAGGCCGCACCTGAGGAAGCTCCTAGTCGTCCGCCCCGCGAGGCTTGGCCCCTCGCGAGGGTCTTGAGCTTGCGTTGATGAAGATGGGCTGTCCTGGGCCTCCTTTGAGCCACGTCGCAGGCCGCAGGCAGGCAAGTCTAGGGACCCCCGTTCCCAGAACGCCGACACTCTGCGTAAGGCAAATTATCGTCCCAACTAGATCCATAATCTAGCGTACAAGCTCTCAACATGTCCTCCAAAATCTGATTGACTCTCTCAGTCTGTCCATGTGTCTGCGGGTGAAAAGCTGTACTGAACTCTAGCCTGGTTCCCAAAGTTTCATGCAACTGATTCCCAAACATTGAAGTAAACTGGGTTCCTCTATCTGATACAATGGTCCTCAGAACTCAATGCAAACATACGATCCTGGTCATGTATATCTTTGCCAACTTAGCACTGGTGTAAGTGGTCTTCACTGGGATGAAATGAGCTACTTTCGTCAAACGATCTACTACAACCCATATCGAGTCATAGCCTGAACGAGTCCTGGGCAATCCTGTGATAGAATCCATGCCTAGCTTGTCCCACTTCCATTCGGGTATCGACAATGGTTGTAGCAATCATGCTAGCTTCTGATGCTCTGCCTTCACTCTCTGACATACATCACAAACCGCTACATACTCCACAATATCCTTCTTCATTCCGGTCCACCAGAAGCTATCCTTCAAATCCAGATACATCTTGGTATTTACTGGGTGAATCGAATATGGCGAATCATGGGCCTCCTGCAAAATAAGCTTCCTGATCTCCTGATCATTTGGCACATATACGCAGTCCTCAAACCATAAGGTGTCGTGCTCATCCTCACGAAATCCTTTAGCCTTTCCTTTGCTCATCTTTTCCTTTATCTCGGCTATCTCCTTGTCCGCCTTCTGAGCTTCTCTAATCTTATCCATCAAAGTAGATTGAATCTCTAATGCTGCTACATAGCCTCTCGGAACTATCTCCAAACATAGCTCACGAAGATCCTTTGCTAACTCCTTGGGTAACTCTCCGGTCATGAGTGTATTGACATGACTCTTGCGGCTCAACGCATCGGCTACTACGTTAGCCTTTCCGGGATGATAATGCAACTTCATATCATAATCCTTAATGAGTTCCAACCATCTCCTCTGCTTGATATTTAACTCCTTCTGCGTGAAGATATACTTCAAACTCTTGTGATCCGCGTATACCTCACAATGGTTTCCGATGAGAAAATGTCTCCAAGTCTTCAATGCCTGCACTACGGCTGCTAACTCCAAATCATTCGTAGCATAGTTTAACTCATGGGGTTTAAGCTGTCGTGAGGCATATGAAACAACTCTTCCCTCCTGCATAAGTACGGATCCAAGTCCTTGACGAGAAGCGTCGCAATACACTTCATAATCCTTGCGTTGATCTGCAGAATCAACACTGGTGATGTAACCAAGCGTTTCTTCAACTCCTGAAAACTGGCCTCACATTCCTCAGTCCATTTGAACTTGGTGTCCTTCCTTAGCAACTCCGTCATAGGCTTTGCAATCTTTGAGAAATTCTCAATGAACCTCCGGTAGTATCCTGCGAGTCCAAGAAAACTCTGGATCTCTCCAACTGACGTGGGTGCCTCCCAATTTGTCACAGTGACAACTTTGGTGGGGTCTACCGCTATTCCTTCTCCGGATATAACATGTCCAAGGAATTCAACTTCCTTCAACCAAAACTCACACTTGCCGAACTTGGCGTATAGCTGATGTTCTCTGAGCTTCCCAAGTACTAAACGCAAATGCTCTTTATGCTCCTCTTCATTCTTTGAGTAGACTAGAATATCATCAATGAACACCACAACAAACTTATCCAAAAACTCCATAAACACCTTGTTCATCATGTTCGTAAAATAGGCAGGTGTGTTAGTCAGGCCAAATGACATAACGGTATACTCATATAGCCCGTACCTCGTGGTAAAAGCTGTCTTAGGTATATCCTGCTCTCGAATCTTCAGCTAGTGGTACCCTGATCGCAGATCGATCTTGGAAAACACCTTAGCTCCTTGCAGTTGATCAAACAAATCATTGATCATCGGCAGTGGGTACTTGTTCTTGATCGTCACCTCATTCAATGCTCGATAATCAACAACCATCCTTAACGATCCATCCTTCTTCTCCACTAGAATCACTGGTGATCCCCAAGGTGACGAACTTGGGTGAATATAACCTTTATACAGTAACTCCTTAATCTGCTTCTTAATTTCCTCCAAATCTTTTGCGGGCATTCTGTACGGTCTCTTAGATATTGATCATGTGCCTGGCAAAAGCTCAATAAAAAACTCAATATCTCTATCCAGTGGCATGCCTGGCAACTCTTTTGGAAATACATTCGGGAAATCCTTCACCACTGGTACTTCCTCCTGTACAACTCCTGATAAGGAATTTACTTGAGCCCTATTCGGCACATGCCGGGATACATACTTGATCCTTCTTCCTTCTGGGGTGGTGAGCAAAATCGACTTACTGGCGCAATCGATGTTTCCTCCATACATCAATAGCCAATCCGTACCCAGAATTACATCCAAACCTTGTGACTCCAAAATTATCAAGTCTGAGGGGAAAACATGCCTACCTATGGTCAATGGCATCTGAAAACATCCTTGGCTTGCCATATACTCTGCTCCTGGCGAGCTCACTAACATAGGTGTACTAAGAACTTTGGTGGGCAGTTTATACTTCTCCACAAATCCCCTTGACATGTATGAATGCGATGCACCGGTATCAAAAAGAACGACTGCAGTAAATGACTTAACCAAAAACTTACCTATTACTGCATCTGGCTGGGCTTCAACCTCCTCCGCGTTAACGTGGTTCACTTGTCCCCTGTTGAAAGTGTTGGGCTTCTTCCCAGAGCTTCCATTGCCGTTACCATTCTTAGCTTCAGGAAATTCATTTGCGTAATGCCCAGTCTTCTGGCACTTGTAGCAAGTAACATGGCTTAGATCTTTCTTGGAATTGCTGGGTTGGAATGGTTCTGTCTGTTGCTTCCTCCATTACCATTCCCATTCTTGGAGCCACTATGGTTGTGCGAACTTCCTCCAGTGTGATTGTGACCTCCATGGTTATGGACAAGTCCTCCCGAGTTCGGGGTGAAACGGGGTCTCTGCTGAGCTCCAGAATTATACTTCCCTTGTCCATACTTCCTCTTGCGGTTGTCAATCTGCCGCTGCTTCCCTTCAATCATAAGAGCTCTATCTACCAACTCCCGGTAGTTATTGAAATTTGCCACCATCAACTGCATGCTCAGCTCATCGTTCAGTCCTTCTAGAAACTTCTCCTGCTTAGCTGCATCTGTAGCGACGTCATCTGGGGCATAACGTGATAGCTTACTAAAGTCATCCACATACTGGCCAACTATGCGTCCTCCTTGGCGTAGGTTGCGAAACTCACGCTTCTTCATGGCCATAGCTCCTGTTGATACATGGGCAGTGCGAAAAGCATGCTGGAACTGGTCCCATGTAACAGTGTCGATGGGGTAAGTGGCTGTGAACTTCTCCCACCATGATGCTGCGGGTCCATCAAGATGATGTGCGGCAAAATGCACTCTCTCCGCATCTGTGCATCCTGCAGTGGTTAACTCCCTTCCAATCTTGCGGAGCCAATCATCTGCAACTATCGACTCGGTGCTACTAGAGAACACCGGCGGATTCAGCCTTAGAAAACGGGCTAAGTGATAAACAGGTGGTGGTGGGTTGTTGTTGTTCCCCGATTCGATTCTCGACCAAAGATTCGCATCAATGCATTTTGTCTTTGGATCAACTGAGTGAGCTCCGGTGGGAAAGCAAATCTATTGTCGCGTCTAGGAGGCATTTTCTGGGTTTTGAAAAGATGAGAAAACAGAGTAGAATGAGGTCTAGGGGAAAACACTACCCATATGCACATGAGACAAACACAATCATATCACTCAATCAATCAAACAAGGGCATATAATTGGTCTAGAACTATCGTTACAAAAGTGCTCAAACTATACTATATACATGGTGGAATACTACTACTGATATGGTGGTCGACTAGAAAAATTGATCGGTCGAAGACTCCATGATATCCGCTCCAGCTTCATCCACATAGTCATCATCACTATCGTCGGGGTCCAAGTCAGTGTCGCCGATGATGATGTAGTTCTCCGGGCAAGTGGAATCGTCTTCTTCTCCTCCTGGCGTGGGATCTCCCTTGAATACTCCGATCTTCCTTGTCAGGTTGTCATTCTTCTCCACTAGTAAAATGATTTCCTCCTCATAATCTTCGCGTGTAGCCTTGAGTTCTTCCTCCAGCTCCATGATCCTTGTCATCGCCTTCTTCAAATCTTTCATGCCTGCGCACATCTGGTTCTCCTGGCGTCGAATGTGCTGGTTTAACTCCTGGATGAATGTTGCAATCGATCTATCCTTCCTGGTGCTGATCATCTCCCATTGCTCATATCGGCGTCCACAAATCTGGTAGATAGTATCCTTGATATCCTTGTGGTATACTTCTCCAATGCGTCCCATGGCGACGTGGGCTGCCATACTCTTTCCTAGACTCCAGGTAGGTGCATCAAAGGAAAACTCTATCGGCTCAGTGACTGGCATGAACGTCCTTCCTAGAATTTGAATTTGAATCATCCAGCGCTCCTCTTCTGGTAAAGTGGCATTGTAAGTCCCGGTGAAGCTTGGTATTCCGATGTTCAGGTACATGGTGACTTCCTTCAAGTGTCGTCCAAAGGGGGTGTCTTCAACCAGTTGTGCAAACTTGTTCCTTGCGTCCGCCATCCTAAAGAGTAGAAAACGTAGAGGAGTCAGAAATGAGAAGAGAGTAGTGATCCAGGGCTTTAGCTTAGTGGTCGTGTCCTACGATCGATGTGTGCTCGATACCATCTTGTAGCGACAGCACCTCAAGCAGTCGATCTCGTGCATCGTTGTCATCCTGGATCGGTAATCTTGACATACACAAGACTAGAGGATTTATAACAGAGTAGCAATCACACACTTATTACATCGAATGTCTCAAAAGAGAACTTATTACAATAAATATGGCTTAAGGCCATCTAACACGATAACAGCGGAAGGCTTGGAAAATAAAGTGAGTCCATCAACTCCAATGACATCACTGAGTGAAATACCAAGACCTAAGGAACCTTACTCGTCGTCTGAAAAGTCTGCAACATGATACGTTGCAGCCCGAAATGGGTCAGCACATGGAATATGCTGGCAATGTAACACAAGAGAGTAATGAACAGAATAATGCTATCACTACATGCATATATGGCTGGTGGAGTCTGTATGGTTAATATGATTTGCAGAAAGCCAATTTTTCCCTACAACAAAATAATAAATTTTATTTAACTATCATGGTAGTTGTTAAACATTGAGAAGGTTCACCCAACTCAATCCCAATTAAGCATCATCATTAAACCCAATCAAATTATATTTAGAGTGATGAGATCCACATGATAATCCAAGAACTAGATACTCAAGATGTCCATAACCGGGGACACGGCTAACCATGATTAGTTTGTACACTCTGCAGAGGTTTATGACTTTTCCCCACAAACCTCGATCTCCTCCGTTGGATTTCTCACACTTAATAATGTTTGAGAAACGGATGACCGAGACACAGTCTTTCCGAAGAGGTCCCCTTAACCGATAGATAGGCCGGTACACCTACAATCCCCTACATCTGCTAGCCCATCATGGAAAGGTTTCCCACAACTTACTCAACTATGCCAGAGCCCATAATGGCATGTGGCTGCACATGGAAGTTTCTAGCATGAATAATCTTATGATCCCTTTGAGCCTGGGTGGCAGTCCATAGGAGAATCACACGGCACCTGTGGATTTCAAAAATACAGCAACACTGGGTTCCCCAGGTGCCTCAATCCACCCAGATGTGTATTAAAGTTGCCACCTTAAGTTAACCATTAATTAACAATACTCGCATCTGTCATGAATACACTGAAACCCAAACCACTTCTACGAGCATAGCATAGTAATAAGCAACGTAGAAGTAACTCCCATAGGTTTGATAATAAACAGGTGAATAGGTACTACCTCATCTACTTCCCAAACCAACAATTTAAATCAGATCCTAACCATGCAATTGTTTGAGGATTGATCTAATGCAATAAAACTGGGTAGTAAAGAGGTATGATCAAAGTGTTACTTGCCTTGCTGATGATCCGTGAAACCTAGAGACTCGTAGTAGCACGCTTCGCACTCCGGGTACTCTATCGCAAACAAACAAGCATACAATAAGAAATCAAGCAAAGATGCAAGGATAAAACTCAAATAAGAAGATCTAACCAGAAAATTCAACTTAAGAAATCCGGTTTGCAAAAAGAGTCAAATCAAACGAAGCAACAAAACTCAAACTTCGAATTAAACAAGCTTCGATCACTAATCTGGACTAAAGTCAAATTTTACAGTGGCCAAAAGTTGTTTAAGTTGATTAAACAGAAAGAGGGCTTCGAGATGATACTCTAGGCGCTTGAATCGCCCAATTCCGATAAACAAGCGAAAATATAAACTAAAACGAAAATCAGGTCAGAAATCGCAATCGAAAATAATCGCGAAAAATCCAAGAAAAAGAAAAACTAATGAACGAACGTTCGTTGTCTGCGGTTAAACGGTGAAAATCGTTCGTTAAAAGAACGAACGAATGGGCGTTCGCTAAATAACTAACCGGAAAAAATAAAACCGATCTATAAAAAAAATAAAACGCGGGTTCTTAAAAAAACCGACGGTTTTCTAACGAAAACCGCGCCGGCGGCGGCGGCTACCTCGACGAATCCGGCGAGGGCGGCAGCGGATCCGGTGGTGGTGGTCAGCGGTGATGGGCGGCGGGGCGACGGCGGGTGGCGGCGGGGGTCGGCAGCGGTGGTTGGTGGTGTAAGGGTATATTTATCACTTAGGTGTTTTGGTGATTGATGACAATGCTTTTGCGGACTAATCGTGTGCCTTGAGTTTCTCAGATGCTTCATGACTAGGCACGAGACGATTCGGTGCCCCTCGAATACTATTGAAGACGGCGTTGTTCTTCGTTTCTCTTTGGTGGATTTGAGTCGTAGGAGAGCCGTACTATTAAGAGGGGGTCCGCGTCGGAAAGGTTCGGGTGGACTCAACACGTACACATGTCCTTCCTTTCCGTTGCACTTTGGAGCGTCCCTCCGTTATCCTAGTTGTGCTTGATCTGACGTCTATCGCTGTACTTGCGGTAGTATCGCTCTATGGAGCGGTAGTACCGCAAGCACTCTGCGCTTAGTACCGGGGTCACGGTAGTACCGCTCCTCTGGAGCCTTAGTACCGTAGCCCCTGTGCCTAGTGCTGCTCGGTATCAGTAGTAGGGCGGATGTAATTTTTACATCCGCTACCACACGGTAGTATCAAGACGCTGCGCGCTGTAGTAGTACATGGTAGCCACGGTAGTACCGCTCCCTTGGAGTCGTAGTACCGTGGCCCTCATACCTTGTACCGCTGCGTCGCGGCAGTAGGAGCGGATGTAATTTTTTACATCCGCGCCTCAACGGTAGTACCGCGCCTCGTGCGCGGTAGTACCGCGTCGGGTTTTTGCACTATTTCATTTTCAGCGGAAGTAGGCACGGATGTATTTTATTTCATCCGCGCTCTTCGTAGGCTTTGACTTTCCTGCCTTGCGGTAGTACCGCAAGGGGGAGCGGTAGTACCGCGCAAGCGGTAGTACTACTCTCAGTCAGGCTAGTCCCGGCCTCTGCTGCTGCCGCGGAAGTACCGTGGTCCTCCACGATAGTACCGCGTGGCCTTGCGGTAGTACCGCGCTCCTGGAGCGGTAGTACCGCATGTCGCAGGCTGAACTTGTGGATAACGGTTGGATCTCTTCCATGACTGTAAAAGGGGCGTCTCCTACCTCTAGTTGACTACCTCTTGCATCTCTAAGCTCCATTGTTGCTCCAAGCTCCATTTTGGCCCGATCTCTCTCCCTATCCAATCAAACTTGTTGATTTGCTCGGGATTGGGTGACAAGGGCTCGATCTACACTTCCACCAAGAGATATTCGATTCCCCCCACTTATCCCTAGCGGATCTTTTTACTCTTGGGTGTTTGAGCACCCTAGACGGTTGAGGTCACCTCGAAGCCATACTCCATTGTGGTGAAGCTTCGTGGTGGTGTTGGGAGCCTCCAAGTGTTGTGGAGATTGCCCCAACCTTGTTTGTAAAGATTCGGTCGCCGCCTTCAAGGGCACCAATAGTGGTATCACGGCATCTCGCATTGTGTGAGGGCGTGAGGAGATTACGGTGGCCCTAGTGGCTTCTTGGGGAGCATTGTGCCTCCACACCGCTCTAACGGAGACGTACTTTCCTTTAAAAGGAAGGAACTTCGGTAACACATCCTCGTCTTCACCGGCTCCACTCTTTGTTATTTCGTGCCTTTACTTTTGCAAGCTTACTTGTGTTGTATCTATTGCTTGCTTGTGTGCTAGTTGTCATTGCATCATATAGGTTGTCCACTTAGTTGCATATCTAGACAACCTATTTTGTCGCAAGGTTTAATTTGTTAAAGAAAAGCTTAAAAATTATTAGTTGCCTATTCACCCCCCCTCTAGTCAACCATATCGATCCTTTCAATTGGTATCAGAGCCTCGTCTCTTTATTAAGGACTTTACCGTCCGTAGAGTATGGTTGACACCACAGACGGTGCGGAGGAGCACTCCGGTGTGAATCCTATCTCGTCTACGGCTGATGGGGGAACCTCGGTCTCTCGTGAGGAATTCAATATGGCTCTAGACACATTGAAAGACTCCATGACGACCAAGGTTGAAAGCATGCTTACTAAATTTCTTGAAGGGCTTAAACTGTCCACCTCGCCGATGAAAGTGGGTGATCCCACTAACAAGGTGACGGATGCTACCTCCAACAAGGGGGAAGCTAACAGTGAAAAGAGACCTTCTACTAGTGGTAGAAATGGCACCGGCATCTTTTCCCATGTGGAACCTCCAATTTATGGAGGACCGATTCCCTCTACTCATTTAAATCATGCCGGTCCTCCTCCTAAGATTGTGAAAAATGAGGATTTTGATTCTTGGATGTATCGTTTGGAGAATACTAACCTTTGGAGAATCATTGAAGAAGGTTTCTATCCACATGACCCAAACAACTTCACCCCTCGAGAAGCCGTGGATAATCAATTCAATGAGAGTGCTCTCTTCATCATCCAAGATGCAATCCTTCCCGAAGATCTCCCTCACCTTCGACCTCATGCCATGGCCAAAGATGCGTGGCAATGCGTTGTGTCCCTCTATCAAGGAAGTGCTAGCATTCAACGCTCCAACTATGAAGTGGTACAAGATGAAGCCGATGAGTTTGCAATGAAAGAAGACGAAGAACCCCGTGAGCTCTTTCGAAGAGTGACCAAACTCACGTTCTCACTACGAGATCATGGGAGCAAGGACACGGATGACAATTGGATCAAGCGCAAGTTCCTCAAGGCCATGATGCCCTACAACAAGGCCATGTCCTCCGTCATTCGTCAAAGACCGGACTTCCACTCCATGACCTCAAGTGAAGTGTTGGATGAGTTCGTTGCAATGAGCATCTTGGACAAGACCGCCGACAATGCGGTGCTCCGTTCTCAAAGGGCAAAGAAGCCCAACCTTGCCTTGAAGGCCAAGGTTGGTGTGGAAGAAGAGGAAGAAGAAGGAGATGAGGAGAGCAACCCCGAAGACACGAAATATGATTATCATGAGCACATGGCTCTTACCTCAAGACAATTTTGGAGCAAGAAGAATACAAGACCCAACTTCAACAAGAACAGCTCAAGTGGCCTCAAGGGCAAGAAACGAGTTAGGACTTGTTTCAACTGTGGCAATGTGAGCCATTTAGTTGCGGATTGCCCTTACGAGAAGCGGGAAGATAATGGTGGCAAGTTCATCCGAAAAGACAAGGCCAAGTCCTTCCCCAACAAGAACAACTTCACCAAGAAGACTCCTACTCGCGGGTTGGTGGTTCAAGAAGCATACCGTGAGGATGACGATGATGATGAAGATAGTGAAGCAATGGCCATGGCATCCGTTGCCATTGCCACAACTCCTCGGGTGTCTATCTTCAATTCACCCAACGAGAACATCACCGCCAAGTGTCTCATGGCTAAAGCCACCAACAAGGTAACCCCCCACATCAAAACCACCATTATTCATAATCCTTATTCGAAGGTTGGCTTTGATGACGGTAACGGGTCTAATGAGGAGGTAAATGAATTTGAGTCCTTCATGAGTAAGCTCAAGGGCAAATCCAAGAAGCACTTCATTGCTCTCTTGGAACAACTTGGTGAAGCCAATGACATGATCGAGGATCACGAAGAAACCATCTCTAAGATGGAAGGTCATAGTCGTGACTATGCCGATGAGATATCGGATCTCTCTAATGCTCTTGAGGAAGAGCGTGGACATCGTTTGGCTCTTGAGGAGTCACACAACGATGACCATGCCAAATTAAAGAAAGATCTTGATCATGCTCTTGTTGTGTCTCGTGTACTAACTTCCGAGAAGGCTAACCTTGGGGTTGATCATGCTAGAATCAAGGAGGAGTTTGATGTACTTGATAAGGCCCATAAGGTCTTGAAAGGTGCTCATGCAAACCTCAAGGAGTCTCATGCTCAACTCCAAGTTAAGCTAACCAAGGAAAAGGCCACATTTCCTCACATGGTCTTAATTGATAATGCAAATGCTACTAACCCGTGTTGTGAGCATGTGCATCTTGTGGAGGAGAATGCCAAGTTGAAGGAACAACTCGAAAAAGGTCTTGTGTCATGCATACAAGGTGAGAAGAACCTAAATAACCTTTTGAGCAATCAAAAGGAAGTTGTGGGCAAGGAGGGAGTTGGGTTCTCACCCAAGTCCAAGAACAAGAAGAAGGAAGAGAAGAAGAATAACAAGACCAAACGACCTCCCCCGCTTAAGCAAACTTTTGTGAAAGAGGGAGAGGGTGCTCTTAAGTAGAAGAAGAACAATGCGAAGAGTGGTGATGCCAAAAGGGGCAAAGCCATCTCTCCCAATAAAGCCGGCGACTTTAACCCCTCTTATGTGTTGTGCCGTGCTAGCGATGGGCATGTTTATGCTAAATTTGTTGGTTCTTCTTATGACTACATTGAATGGTCTATTTGGGTTCCTAAGACCCTTGTTACTAACATCAAAGGACCCATTACTAAATGGGTACCTAAAACCAAGCATTGATCTCTTGTAGGTGTTTGCTTCGGTGGGGATCATGGTTGCTCGATAGTGGAGCAACAAATCATATGACCGGAAGCAAGGACTTGGTGGTGGACGTGCAAAACATTCCATCTATGCCCACCAATGTCGAGTGGGGTGATGCCTCACATTCTAAGGTATTGGGTCTTGGCAAGGTTGTCATTTCTCATGATCTAACGATCGAGAAAGTCATGCTTGTTGAGTCCCTTGCATACAATTTACTTTCTGTTCGTCAACTGGCACTCATGGGCTTTGCCACTTTCCTTGACATTGATATCGTGGCCGTCTTGTGGAGCAAGACTCTTAAAGTAGCCTTTGTTGGGCATGTCAAGAACGGTCTCTATGTGATAAACTTTTCTGAGTGACCCACTAAGACCGTGACATGCCTAATGGCTAAAGTTGACGTGGGATGGCTTTGGCATCGCCGTTTAGCCCACGTCAATATGAGATCTTTGCAAAGTCTTCTCAAGGGGGACCATGTACGTGGACTAACAAATGTTAGTTTTGCCAAAGATCGTGCTTGCAGTGCTTGTATCGAAGAAAGGCTTCATGAGATGGCTCACCCTCCCACGACTATCATCTACTCGAAGAGACCCTTGGAGCTCTTGCACATGGACCTCTTTGGGCCTCCATCCTTTGATAGTCTTGGGGGTAGAAAGTATTGCTTGGTGATTGTGGATGATTATTCAAGATACACTTGGGTATACTTCTTCAAGAGGAAGAGTGAGACTCAACAAACCGTCATCGACTTTGCAAATGAAGCTCAACGTCAACATAATGCAAAGATCTTGACAATAAGAAGTGACAACGGCACCGAGTTCAAGAACTACACCTTGGATGAGTTTCTTAGTGATGAGGGGATCAAGCATCAATATTCTGCACCATATACCCCTCAACAAAATGGTGTTGCGGAGAGGAAGAACCGGACGTTGATGGATGCGGCAAGGACCATGATGGAGGAGTTCAAGTCTCCATACAACTTTTGGGCCGAAGCCATCAACACCGCATGTCATGCATCCAATCGGCTCTATCTCCGCAAAGGGTTGAACAAGACTCCTTATGAGATACTCACCGGAAACAAGCCCAATCTCAAGTACTTCCGGGTGTTCGGGTGTAAGTGTTTCATTCTCAAGAAAGGTGTTCGTTTGTCTAAATTTGAGGCTAGAGCTTATGAGGGCATATTTGTTGGTTATGCTACAAACTCTCATGCTTACCGTGTTCTCAACAAGTCCACCGGACTCATTGAGGAGACGTGTAACGTGGAGTTTGATTTAAAATAACGGCTCCCAAGTGGAGCAAAGTGGTACTTGTGATGTAGGTGATGAAATTCCTCCCAAGCCATAAGAAGAATGGGTATTGGTCATATTCTACCCATTGAGGAACCCCTTGTGGCCGAAGGAGAAGGACAATGCTCCACTCATGTGGATCCATCACCTACTCAAGACCCACACGCTTCCGAAGAACAAAGTGAAGGCCCTCAACCTCGTGAACAAGACCAAGGGCAAGATCAATCTCAAGATGGTGGTGAACCTCCAAATGATGCCCAAGGTCAAGTTCCTCACCTCGAGCAAGTTCAAAATCATGAAGAAGCTCAAGATCAAGATCAAGCTCAAGACGACGCTCAAGATTATCAAGTTAACCCTCCTCCTTCCACATCCGAGGAGGAATTAGAGCGTCATGCCGCGAAGATTGCTTCCAAACTCACCACCAAAGGCCATCTCAAAAAAGGGGGTAAGCACTCGTAGACAATTGGCAAACTATTGTGAACATCATGCATTTGTCTCTTGTGTTGAACCCCAAAAGGTCTATGAGGCGCTCGAAGACTCGGATTGGCTCAATGCCATGCATGAAGAACTCAACAACTTCGAGTACAACAAGGTGTGGAGATTTGTGCCAAGGCCTTCGGGGAACCACAACGTCATTGGAACCAAGTGGATTTTCAAGAACAAGCAAGATGCTCATGGGAACATCATTCGCAACAAGGCAAGATTGGTAGCACAAGGCTACTCCCAAGTCGAGGGTATCGACTACGGTGAAACCTTTGCTCCGTTGTTCGCTTTGAATCCATTCATTTGTTGATTGCTTATGCTTCCCATCACAACTTTAAGTTGCAACAAATGGATGTGAAAAGTGCTTTTCTTAATGGTCCTATTAATGAGTTGGTCTATGTCAGCAACCCCCGGTTCGAGGACCCCTACTTCCCGGATCATGTGTATCAACTCGATAAGGCACTCTATGGCCTTAAACAAGCCCCACGTGTGTGGTATGACCACCTTACCGAGTTGTTACAAGATCGTGGATTTGAGGTGGGGCAAATCGATCCCACTCTTTTTACTAAGAAGGTCAAAGGGGAGTTGTTTGTATGCCAACTATATGTTGATGATATTATCTTTGGTTCCCCTAACAAAGCTTTCAATGAGGAATTTGCCGCCTCATGACCTCCAAGTTCAAGATGTCTTCGATGGGAGAGTTGAAGTTCTTCCTTGGTTTTGATATCAAACAAAGAAGAGAAGGAACCTTCATCAACCAAGCCAAATATACTCAAGACATGCTAAAAAGATTCAAGCTAAGTGATGTCAAGCCGGCTTCTACTCCAATGCCTACCAAGTGCCAACTTGACATTGATCCCAATGGTAAAGCGGTGGATCAAAAGGTATATCGCTCCATGATTGGCTCCTTGCTTTACCTTTGTGCATCTAGACAGGATATCATGTTGAGTGTGGGAATGTGTGCACGGTTTCAAGCCGCATCGAAGGAAAGTCACTATGTGGCGGTCAAGCGAATATTTTGATATTTGGCTCATACCCCAAACTTTTGCTTATGGTATCAAAGAGGGGCTAACTTCAAGCTTGAAGGATATACAGATTCTGATTGGGCGGGAGACAAAGTGGATAGGAAGTCCACCTCAGGAGGGTGCCAATTTCTTGGTTGCTCTTTGGTGAGTTGGTCTTCTAAGAAGCAAAGTTGTGTGTCTCTCTGCCCCACCAAGCGGAGTATGTGGCGGCCGGTAGTAGTTGTGCACAACTCTTATGGATGAGGCAAACTTTAAAGGAGTACGTGTCACTTGTGACAAAGTGCCTCTTTGGTGTGATAATGAAAGTGCCATCAAGATTTCTCTCAACCCGTGCAACACTTCAAGACGAAGCACATTGAGATTCGTATCACTTCATCCGGGATCACATTAGGCGAGGGGAGATCGAGCTCAAGTATGTCAACACTCATGATAACCTTGCAGATATTTTCACAAAGCCCTTGGATGAAGCAAGATTTCGCGAGTTAAGGCATGAGCTAAATATCATTGATTCGAGCAATGTGACTTGAACCCTTGCACCCCTCACCACACTCAACTTGTTGTCTAGTTTAGGTGTAGGCATGGTGTCGGGGAAGCTGATCTGGCCCACGAACACCTATGGGACCGGCGGACCGAGCCCCTTTCGGTTCGGTGGGGGGCGGAGGTCGCACGAAGAGCAAATCGAGGCGAAGCACGCGAGCAGTTTACCCAGCTTCGGAGCTCTCCGGAGAGATAACACTCCTACTGCTGCATGTTTTAGTGTATTGAGTTCTTGCTAGGGAGCACTAAGTGCTACAGTACACACCAGCTGCTAACGAGACCTAGCTTCGGTGCTTTCTGGCTTCGAGCCTTTCGAACCCCCCCCACGCTATGCATGGGCCTCCTTTTATAGGCTCAAGGGGTCACCGGCAGTGTGGCAACGAGACAAGGGCAAAATGGAAAAGGAATGCGGTTGGTACAGCTACTTGTACGGTTGTATCATACCTAACCTCGACGGCAGGGGACAAAGGCATTAAATGTCCGCTCACGCCGCCCAAACAAAGGCAAACAGGGACCGTCTGGGCGCCACCGCTTGCCACGATGGCAATCTTGTCGGCGCCGCTTGCCACCGCTGTCACTGGCCAAGACAGACCTCTTGCCACGGCGCTACCGAAAGGTCCTGTATGGCGACACGCTGGTGGATGTGCCGGAGCGAGGAAAAGAGTGGTAACTGCGCGGCAAGTGCCCCGCCATGTTGTTGACTTGTCGCGTCCGGAAGCTTGTCGCCATCGGGCCTTCCCGGCAAGCTCCTCTTGCCGGGCCTTGTCTCCTAGGTGCCTTGGTGGCCTTCCGCAAGCTCCTCTTGCCGGGCCTTGTCTCCTTGGCTTGAATACTTTGTTCTTGAATGGCTCCAACGGAACCACGGAGGACCTTGGCGGTCACCCGGCAAGCCTTGCCGCTGGTGTGCGATCGCCCGCGGCACAAGTTCGGGATACTAGGGTACCCTACCTAGTACACCGGCAGAGCCCCCGGCTCGGGCCACACACAGTGCCGAGCGTTGTTGGGCTAGGCCCAAAACAGGCACGGCACGCGCCTGGGTTACGCCATAACTCACTCCGGACCCACCACGCCCATTTAACGGCACGTCGAATGCGGCGTCGTGGGAGAGATCGTGGGGGGTTTCTTTATTCGGAAAAGCGGAACGTCCGCCCTCTCCCTCTTTATAAGTAGGGGAAACAGGGGCAGTCCGCCCACCTCGCCAGTTGCTTGTCCAATATCGAAAAACCTCCGCTGCTTCCCCCTTCTTCCCAAGGCTAACAAAGGGAGCAGCGCTCCGCCCCCCATCGCCACCAGCATCACCACACCACCGATCTCCTCCACCACCTCCGCCATGGCTCCGAAAGCCGACAAGGGGAAGGCCGTGAAGTCGGCCGAGGCGCAGTGGCTTGCGGCGCTGCGAAAGGAGCGGGCCATCTTCCCCCCTCAGCTCGCCGCGAGGGAGCTGAGGGAGTACTACTACCTCTTCGGTCGACGGAGACGCGAAAGATCCGCGCACGAAGGTACTCCCCACTGCCGCCGAACTGGCTCCAAGTGGGTATCCTTCTTGGCGCTTTTCTATTATGGGCTCTGCCCGCTCTTCTCTGAATTTTTTGCGATATCATGAACACCCACGGGTTCCGCCTCCTTGACTTCACCCCGATGTTGTCTCGACCATGGCAGTTTTCGCACATCTCTGCAAAAACTTTGTCGGAGTCCATCCAAACGTAGCCCTTTTCCGCCACTTCTGTATGCCCCGAGTTGAGAGAGGGGAACCTCTTGCCGGAGGAATCGCTTGGATCTCAAGGATTGGCAAGAAGGACGCTTATCTGGAGGGCAGATTGGTGTTGGATTGTTGAGGAGAACCCGCAGCCCTTTACCGCCCAGCGCCAAACCCCAATAGTGTGCGGCAATGATTGGAGCAATGTGGCCCCGGAAGATGCTAGGCTGAAGATTGCCGCCACCCGAATCCTTCGCTTTAGACTTGCGGGCTTCATCAGAGGCACCGCTAGCGCAGATTTTCTTCACCGCCAGACGCTTCTTGCAGGAGAGGAGGAGACCTGCCTGGGAGTTTCAGAACGCGGCAGATATCATGAGGCTGCGCCCGGGCCTTAATTTCAACTTCATAGTCTTGGAACTTGACGCGATGCTCTTGGAGCTGTTCAAGCCTAATCCTGATCATCCCGAGATGTTCAGGCTGCCGAGGGGCGTCGTCCTGTTGTGCGACAATTCCTCGCTCGACCGCATCCGAGCAATGATGCCATTGTCCGACTCGCATGGAATTGTCCCAACCTGGCAAGAGCCTGCGGATGACGTCGTGCAGGAGTTCTTTGACAGCCTGGTAGAAGTGCCGGTCCGCCCCGACGAGTAGAGGGGCCTCACCCGCGACACCATTGACGACGAGATGCAGCGCATCGCCACCAGGCTGGAAGAGGCGGCAGCAGCTGCTGCCGCGGGCGAGTTCGGGTTCACCGTGGCGGAGGCAGAGGCAGCCGAGGCGGCAAGCCTTGTCGAGCGAAGGGAGTTTGCCGGCGAGGAGGAGCTTGCCGAGCCTGAAGCCGAAGTCGAGCGAGCCCGCCGAGGGCGCCTCCCCACCATCAAGCAGCTTGCCGCGAGCGAGCCCCCAGCTCCACCAAGAAGGCGCTCCGCAAGGCCGAGACGAAGCGGGCGGCAGACGGGCTAACAGCCGCCGCGCGCTGACGACGCTTCCACCGCTGCAAGCGCCGCTGTTGCTGGAGAACCTCACGCCGCAAGAGAATCGGAGCGGGCCTCCTGCACCACCGCTGCTGCTCCCGCCAAGCGGCCAAGGGGACCCACTCTTCCGCCTCGTCGCACCGGTGGCGAGCCAGAATTTGATCTCTCCGTGCTCAGCTCCAACGAGGAAGAAGAAGAGTAAGATTCTTTGTTGTTCTTGTAGTTCTTCAATTTGTTGCTTCGCCTTGTATCTCGATTTGCTTCACTCTGAACCCTTTCCTTTCGTGACGCTGGCCCAGAGAGTGTCGAAGAGAGCCAAGGCCCCGGTGATTGTCATCGAGGACGAACCCACCGCTGGCGGCAGGAGGCGCGGTTCGAGACCATCTTGCCGGATGCGGCAACTCTTCCTCAGTAGTTTCAGCAGCAGCCCCCAGCAGTAAGTATATGGTTTACTTCCTGCTGTTAGGCGGCATGGGGTGCTTTTTCTTGCTGATATCTTACTGTTGATTTGTGTAGGAGCAGAGCAGCCTCACCAGGAGTGCCCCAAAGCCGCTCCTGACATGCCGTCTGCCTCGACTACACCGCCAATGGAGGATTCCCGCAGGGAGCTGCTTCTCCGCAAGGGAGGCTTCTCCGCAAGGGATAGCACCGGCGACCCTCCGTGGTTGAGACATGGCTGCAGATCCCATCGCAGTAATCCTCTTGCCTGAGAATTTCCCTTGGGTTCTTTTTCTTCTGATTTTATTTTTTGAATATTTGCTTGACTGTTCTTTCTTTTTCCGGTCGTCTGATCCATCCACCGCAGAGCCGATGGAGACTGAGGTCGCCGGCGAGGAGGACGCCAAGGGCAATATTGACGACGCCATTATTGAGGAAGAGGTCAAGGCCGATGAGCCCGCCGCGAAGAGGTCGCCAAGATGCTGCCGCAGAGGTCGGCGAGAGGTCCGCGATCGACCGACGGCTCGAGGTCACAGGAGCACCAGGCGCTACACCGACCGCAAATCCCTCCGCCACCGCTGCAGATCAGTTCGAAGAGCCCCACCGGCGCCTATCTCAAGGCCGGTGATGGCGTTTCATCAAGCTCCCTCGGGCGCCGAGCCTGTGGCGCCGGTCAAGGAGAGATTTTTGACGAAGAGCTGCTCGCCTCCGCTGGCCGACGCTGGTCGACGCGCCAAGCAAAAAGAGCGGCGAAGTTTGAGGAGGAGCAGCTGCCGCGAAGTCATTGCCGCTTCTACCGCGTCCGACAAGCCAAGTTGATCCCGGAAGCGCTTTGTCGCAAGGCGGAGCAGACATCGAGAAGCGCGCAGAGGAGCTCCGGCCTCAATCAGAAGCTCTCCGGCCCGCAAAGGAGCGGAGCAACTTCGCCGAGGAGCGCAAAGCCTTCCTTCTCGAGAAGGCTGAAGTCAAGAGCAACAAAGGCTTGCCGCCGAGAAGCTGTCCGCAGAAGGCGAAGGCGAAGCGGAAGGTCAATCTCGACAGCCACGAGGAGGATCTTGCCAGCGCGAAGCGCACATTTGGCGGGGCTCTCAAGGAAGCAAAGGACGCCGCCGCAGCTGCCGAGGCCGCCAAGAAGGAGTTGGAAACGAAGGTGACGAAAGCAGAGGCCAATCAAGGAGAGCGGCGAGAAGCTTGCCGCACTCAAGCATGAGCGCCGAGAAGGACGCTTACACTCTTGGTGAGCTGCAGGGCCGCCTCACCGAGAGGAGCAAGGAGCTCAACGCCGCCAAGGACTCCAACGCAGATCTTGAGTTGAAGCTGACCACCTTGACTCAGGGGCCGGCGCCAGGAGCAGGAGGTGGCCTTGAAGGAGAAGATCAAGGCCGACGAGGCTGCCGGGCGAAGTGCCGCCGCCGCCCGTAACACCTTCAGGAGAACGTGGAGCATCGGACCAAGGTCTTGTGGATGTTGCCGCAGCCATCGACAAGGAGCCTGGCGGAGCTGGGGATGGTGGATCTCGGTACTCCTCCGGCGAGCACCTCCAACCCAGCGCCAAGCTCAGCTTGTTCTTCAAAGGCGCAGGACGGCTCTCCAATGACCGGGAAGAGATCCCAAAGCAGCTGGTCGACGAGTCGCACCAGATCTGTGCGGGAGCTCTTCAAAAGGTGTTGATGAAGGTGGCCTTCCGCAATCCAGGCCTCAACCTCACCAACGTCCTCAAGTCCTTGCCGCCGGATGCTGATGTGGAAGCACTCAAGGCCCTTGTCGCACCCATTGTGGACAGGTGAGCGGGATCAAGAGGGTTGAGGGCGATCACGTAGACTAGGCCGCCCGTTTTATCTTTTCGTTGTCGCTGCTGGTCATGTTATAAGAACAATCCATTAGAGCTGCGACAAGTTATCTTGTAATATAACTCTATCTCGGGTAGTGATTTCTATGTTATTTCCTTTACTTGATTCCTTCCTTTGTATGTTTTCACCCTACGCTTTTGGGGAACTTGTCGGCGCAGGCACCTTTGCCGCGAAAGCATCGAAAAGGGACGCCAAAGAGTTCCGGGCAAAGGTGCCGCCACCGACAACAACCTTGTCGCAACTAGTCGCAACTCACTTAAGTTGTTGAGCGGACTCAAACAAAGTAAGGGCTTAACTAGCTACGAGTTGGTTCCTCCGCCGCACAGGTTTTCCATACAAAGTACGGTCGCTCGAGGAGAATAACTTAAAATTTAAAACTAATTGCTCAAACTTTGGCAACTTAGCTTTTCTGTCGTTTGCTTCCCGGTAAGACGAAACTTCCTCGAGCGACGCTTGGTCCACACCATTATCTTCTCCTTCCCCCCCGGCAAACTTGTGGGCGAGGGAACCTTCCTTTCTTTGAGAAAGAGAAAGAAGAGAAAATAATGATATGGAGCCTTATGGCTCGTTATTGCTTACCAGGGGTAGGTGCTACACAAAGTGTCAGATAACGCATGCAAAAATAAAGTAGAAAGCATGAAATTGACAAGATGCGCGGAGCACATGAGTTTTACTTATGCACGGGATCTGCACCCGGCTTTGTACAAAGGATTACATGCAACATCGGCAAGACTTGTACAAAGGTGGTTGCGGAACAGGTTCCGCAACCGCGCTTCTGGGTAAAACTTACGAAGATGCTCAATGTTCCAGAGTTGCTCACCGAACGCCATCTTCGGTCTCAAGGTGGACAGCGCCAGCCTAGTGACTCGCTTCACCGTAAGGGCCTTCCCACTTCAAGGCCAACTTGTTGGAATTTTTGGCGGACTGAACGCGCCAAGAACAAGGTCGCCTTCCTCGAGACTTCTCGCATTAACTTTGCGGCTATGGTAGCGCGCAGCTTGCTGGTATCGAGCAGCTCGACAAAGAGCTCAAGACGGTCCTCCTCAAGGAGCAAAGGCCATCTTGTCGCAGCTGCTCTTGCTCAAGCTCATCATAAGCGAGCACTGAGGTGACCCAGATACGAAGTTCCGTGGGGAGAACTGCCTCGCCCATAGACTAGAGCGAAAGGTGTCCGCCGCTGGCTCGATTTGGCGCCGCCCCGATCGACCAAAGAACCACCGGCAGCTCCTCAATCCAGCTTTCTTCCGCACTTGTGCAGCCCGCCGAAAGTCCTGGTCTTGAGCCCGCAGCAGACTTCAAGCATTTGCCTCTCCGCTTGACCGCTACTTCGGGATGAGCAAGCGAAGCGGCAGACCTTGGCGCCAAGATCTTGGACGACCGCATGAAGGTGCGGCTCGTGGATCTGCATGCCGTTGTCGGTGATGATCTGTTAGGAATCTCAAACGGCAAACAATCGACCAAGAACTTGATCACGATCGTCTTTGTCACCTTCCTCATCGCTTCCACTTCCGACCACTTTGTGAACTTGTCGATTGCAACGCATAAGTACTCAAAGCCCCGACAGCTCGGGGAAGGGCCGAGGATGTCGAGGCCCCTGCATCAAAATGGCCAGGATAAAGGGATCGCCTTGAGAGCTTGAGCTGGCTGGTGTATCTGCTTGGAATGGAACCGCACGCTTCACACTTGGTTACTTGTGCAGTTGCATCCTGGAGGGCTGTCGGCCAAAAGAAACCTTGCCGGAACGCTTTGCCGGCAAGTGCTCTTGCGCCAATATGGTGACCACATATGCCTCCATGTATCTCTCGCCAACAGCTTCATCCATCTTCCCGTGAATAGACTTCAATTTCACGCCGTTGAGTCTTCTTCTGTACAGTGTGTTGTCGACAAACTGGTACATACTTGACTGCCGGGCTACTCTTTCCGCTTCTTCTTGTTCTTCGGGAAGTTCTCCTATCTGAAGGAAGTGGACAATCTGCTGCGCCCATGCTGGAGCTTGCGGCTCGACAACAAGGACTAAAGGCACATCTGCTGCTGCGGGAACATCCGCTTCACGGCAAGAACCTGCGGCTCACCGGAGATGACGCTCCTCGCAAGCTTGCCGGAGCAAAACTTGTCGGGAGCGCCCGCTTCAACGAAACAAACCCTAGGGCTTGTCGGAGCAGACTGCTCCTCATCACTCTTGGTGTTGATCTTGGGGACCTTCTTGGCGGCGGCCTCAGGGATCTCTGCCGGAAAATAGTCACCAGAAATCAACTTCCTCTTCTTGTTTTGTTCATTGATGGCGCTATGACGGTTGAGTCAGCTTAGCATAAAGATCCTGGTTCCATTGTAACTTGAGTCGGCGACTTTGATGTGCCATCAGCAATGTTGTTCTGGGATCTTGGAACATGTTCCATTTGTAGGTCGTCAAAGTGCTCTTCTAGCTTTCTCACTTCATCAACATAGGCTTCCATCAACGGACTCGATAATCCTTGTTCACTTGGCGGACGACAAGTCGTGAGTCACCCCGATAATGAGCTTCTTGATTCCAAGGTCTATCATGATCTCGAGACCGCAAGCAAACCTTCATACTGCAGTATTGTTTGTTGCTTGCCTTGGGAAAGTGCATCTGGACTATGTACTTGAGGTGCTCTCCGTGGTGCGACAAGCAGCACGCCAAGACCGGGCGTCTTGCAGCGAGAAGGCACCATCAAAGTACATCAGCCACTCTTTGCTTGCTTCCTTGACGGGATGCTCAAGCTTCGAATTTCTTCATCTTGTGTTGGCGCCCACTCCACTATGAATTCTGCCAATGCTCGCTTTGGATAGTTGAGGTGCTCTCAAACTTGAGGCCAAAGCTTGATAGTTCCAAGCCCACCGACAATCCTGCCTGCCGCTTCGGATTTTGCAAGATCCTTTTCAGCCGAAAGCGAAAGTGACGACTATGATCTCATGTGCTTGGAAGTAATGGCGCAGCCGAGGCCATGAGAAGGCCGAAGCAATTTCGCACACCGAGTACCTTGACCTAGCCCCCGAGAAGGGAACCGACAAAGTAAACTGGGCGCTGCACCATCCTTTTCTGTATCTTCTCACACGCCTACGCAGATCCATCCTTGTCGGGACCAGAGCTTGCCGGTGAAGTGCTTTGCTTGTCGCTGGATGCATCTGCCGTGGTTGCTAGCTCATCATCCGCCTCCCTCTCCGCTACTAACGCAGCACTAACCACTTGATTGGTTGTCGCTATATACAGCAGCAACTTCTCTTGTGGCTTAGGTGCCATAAGTGTTGGAGTGGAGGACAGTACCTCTTTAAGTCCTGCAGCGCAGCCTCCGCTTCGAGTCCATTTCATTGACCTGCCTTTTTCAATATTTTGAAAATGGCAAGGCTCAGCAGACCTAGAGATAAACCTGCCGAGAGCAGCCACGCAACCGCAAGTCTTCGACATCCTTGACGCCTTCGGTGCTTCAATCTGCTCGATGGCCTTGATCTTGTCGGGATTGGCTTCAATTCCCCACGAGAGATGAAGAACCCGAGAAGCTTGCCGAGGGGACTCCAAAGACGCACTTCGGGTTGAGCTTGAGGTTGATCTTGCGCAGATTTGCAAAGGTTTCGTCTAAATCTTGAATCGAGTCGCCTGTCCTTGCTCTTGACCACTATGTCATCCATGTAGGCTTCCACATTTCTGTGCATTTGTGGCTCAAAAGCGCCATGGACTACTCTTGCAAATGTTGAATCAGCATTCTTTAATCCAAAGGCATCCGATTTAAACAAGATGTGCCACATGGGGTGATGAATGCGGTTTTCTCCTCATCCTCTTCTGCCATGAAGATCTGATGGTATCCTGAATATGCATCAAGAAATGAAAGCAAATCACATCCGGCTGTGGAGTCAACAATCTGATTGATGCGCGGCAAGGGAAATGGGTCTTTGGGACAAGCTTTATTAACATCGGTAAAGTCGATACAAAGCCTCCATTTCCCGTTTGCCTTACGCACGACTACAGGATTGGCCAACCACGAGGATGGAGCACCTCCCGACAAGGCCTGCTGCTTCCAATTTCTTGATCTCTTCGCAATGAACTCATGGCGCCCACCGCTCGCTTTCGACTTTCTCTTGACGGGTCACGCGATGAGGACAGACGCAAGATGGTGCTCAATTACTCTCCAGGAACACCGGGATGTCGACGGTTGCCATGCAAACACGCCGACGTTTCGCTCAGGAAAGCAACGAGCGCCTTCCTATTTAGGGTCGAGAGTGGCACTGATGGTGAAGGTACCACCAGCGCCGTCCTCCTTGGCGGACACTTTCTTGGTCTCTGGCGGAGCTGCCATCATCTTCTTACACTTGCCGGTGGAGCTCGATGGTGCGTCCTCGATGTTAGCGCAGCACTCCGAAGAGGTGCGCTTGCCGGAGTGGGCATCAGAGCTCTTTCCGGACTTGGTCTTTCTTCTTCGCCCGGAGCTTCAACGGCAAGTGACTTGTGATCTGCGTGCCGCTGCTTCCCAGAGATCTTGTCGGTGCAGATAAGAGCATCCTTCTTGTTGCCGGGACAGAAATGACACTTATCGGCCTGGCATCTTGAGCATGTTGTATGCATAATGAGAGGCTGCCATGAATTTGGCGAGTGCTGGACGGACAAGTATCCCATTGTAAGGCAATGGAAAATCAGCAACGCCAAAAGTGACCCTCTCAGCCCCGAAGTTCAACTCGCACGCCAAACGTCACCGCAACGTGATCTTTCCTTCGCTTGCTCCTTCCGGATTGATTCCTTGAATGTGCCGGTCTCTTCGAGCTCGCCATCGTGGATCCAAGCTTCGAGCACCGCGGAGGAGATCAGATTCAAGCCGGCCCTACCGTCAACTAGCATCTTGGTGACCTTGAGGTTGCGGATAGTTGGTGAAACCAACATCGGCAACCACCCGACCGCAGTTATGCGATCAGGGTGGTCCTCAATATCAAAGATGATAGGCGTGCTGGACCACTTTAGAGGCTTGCGTGACTCGACGGATGGTTCTGCCGCATTAACTTCCTGCATCCACTGCTTGAGTTGGCGGTGTGAAGTATGTAGAGAAGCTCCGCCACAACGCACAAGACCTCTGCGTGGCTTCTGGAACTCCTGCTCATCGCCTCGTCATCATCCATGTCTTCATCATCATCGCTCATCTTCATCCTTGTCGCGCCGCGGGAGGTCTGTCTCCTTGCCGCTGCTTGGTTCTTGCCGCGCGCCCTCCTCGGCCGGACGTTTCTTGCTACCTCCTCCAGCACCTTCTGGGCCTTCTCCTTGTCGCGCCGCAGACTCAGCCTTTTGTTGCTCGACAAGCTGCTCGACCTTCTTGCAGCTCTCGAGGTCATGACCCTTGGTGCGGTGGATCTTGCGAGATTGTTTGTTGGAGCCGTCCCGCTTGTCGGCGACCGCCACAAACTGGCAGCTTACGCTAACGGCAACCTCCTTGCCGGAGCTACTAACTTTGGCTTTCTTGGCGCCACCTCCGCTGCCGGACTGCTCAACAACTAGCACATCTTTGCCTTTCTTCTTCCTATTGTTCCGCCGCCGCTTTTCCTTGTCGGGCGGACCCTCACTATCGATCCCGCTGCTTCAGATTCTCTCCGGAGTCTCCTCCTTCCTCAAAGATGTGCACACTTGTCGGCCGGGGCATATAGCTCATCGACGCCTCGATCTTGCACATCGCCATCTCCTCCCATAACCTCACGGTTTCGCGACGTTTTGATGGAACGCGCTGATTATCATGGCAGGTGGACATCCGGGATGTTGTCAGTACACGGCTGAATCTCTGAATGTACTTGCGCAGGGGGCTCTCCTTCCTTCTGGGCGAGTAAATGAAGATCGCTCTCTTGGCCATGAGGCTTGTGGCCGCCTGTGAAGGCGCCGACAAACTGATCGCATAGATCCGCCCAAGAGGATATGGAGTTGTCCGGCAAGTGCATGAGCCAGGATCTGACATTGGGCTTGAGTACCAGGCGGAAGTAGTTGGCGTAATCTTGTCATCTCGCCCCGCAGCTTGCACCGCAATGGTGTAGATGCTGAGGAACTCCGACGGATGCGTCTTGCCATCGTACTTCTCTGGCACGTATGGCTTGAAATTCTTCTTGCTGGGCCACTGGACTTGCCACAGCTCACGAGTGAACGCAGGGCAACCTACCGTGTACGGCAAGTCGCCTGGTTCCCCTGGCGCATGCATGTCGACAGAGGGCTGAGCGCGCTGGTCGGATTGATGTCGCGCTTCTCTTCGGCGCTCGATGCGAGTTCGAGCG
This sequence comes from Aegilops longissima, assembly GCA_021605205.1. Taxonomy (NCBI): domain Eukaryota; kingdom Viridiplantae; phylum Streptophyta; class Magnoliopsida; order Poales; family Poaceae; genus Aegilops; species Aegilops longissima. Next base: position 597,356,012 of record CM038677.1, on the reverse strand, counting down.
TCTTCTTGTTGTTGTTCGTGAAGAACTTGGCGCTGATCGCGACGAGCTCGCGGATCTGATGACACGGTGGAGTCGCTGTCGAGGTGGATCCGACGAGTTGGCGATCTTGGCCTTCGAGGTGGAGAGTGCATGGTGGTTGCACCCCACGGTCTTGCCGCCACCGGCTCGTGCTTAGCGGTCCTGCTGCGGCAGCGTTGTACTTTCGGCTGCCGTGGAGTGTACGCGCTGGCGGCCGATGAGACTACGGATGGTGGCCCTCCATTCATCGACCTTGTCGGCTGTTGGAGGGTAATCTAAGAGCGCTTGAGCTCGCCAAAGCTTCGCTGGAGTGGTGGTGGCGTGGCGATCGGTGCGAGGAGCGGATATGCTCGGACTTCTAACTATGTTAGAAGGAGCAGTATCCCGCCCAGCGACCGTGCTCGCTCGTGCAAAGACATGTTGGCGCACGCTGGTCTTGAGGGCCCCGAGATCCACCAGCTCGATCTTGGTCCAACGAGCGTATGGTACCGTGGAATACCATGACGCTGCCGGTCCCGCGCCTCGAGATGGACGCTGATGCATGTATTTAACGCCGAGGTCTGCGCAGCCTTGTCCTTGGACTTGGCAGCGTCGTGGGCTCCCTCACGTCTACGCCCGTTCTTCCGCCGGTGTCTACTCCACCACCCATTTGCTCGGTGGTGGTGGGATCGGCGTGGGCGGCTCCGCTGCCGCGAAGCCTTCTTCTTCGGTGGCATGTTGATGAAGAAAGCGAAGATCTTGCTCGTGTGAGCGCTGGACCAGGTTCACACAACCTTGACGCCTACCTGGCGCCGCCAAAGATGTCGGGAAGCTGATTCGGCCCACTTAACACCTATGGGACGGCGGACCGAGCCCTTTCGGTTCGGTTGGGGGCGGAGGTCGACAAAGAGCAGATCGAGGCGAAGCACACGAGCAGTTTACCCAGCTTCGGAGCTCTCCGGAGAGATAACACTCCTACTAGGGAGCGCTAAGTGCTACAGTACACACCAACTGCTAACGAGACCTAGATTCGGTGCTTTCTGGCTTCGAGCCTTTCGAACCCCCCTCTACGTTGTGCATGGGCCTCCTTTTATAGGCTCAAGGGGTCACCGACAGGTGGCAACGTAGACAAGGGCAAAAATGGAAAAGGAATGCGGTTGGTACAGCTACTTGTACAAGTGTATCATACCTAACCACGGACGGCGGGGACAAATGCATTAAATGTCATCTCACGTCGCCCAAGCAAAGGCAAACAGAGGACCGTGTGGGAGCGCCATCGCTTGCCACGATGGCAATCTTGTCGGCGCCGCTGCCACCGTGCTCCACTGGCCACACAGCCTCTTGCCACGCTACGCTGGAAAGGTCGAGGCGACACGTTGGTGGATGTCTGGAGCGTAGGAAAAGAGTGGTAGCCTGCCGCGGCAAGTGCCCCCTGCCATGTTGTTGACTTGTCGCGTCCGAAGCTTGTCGCTCACCGGGCCTTCTGGCAAGCTCCTCTTGCCGGGCCTTGTCTCCTAGGTGCCTTGGGTGGCCTTCCGGCAAGCTCCTCTTGCGGGACCTTGTCTCCTTGGCTTGAATACTTTGTTCTTGAATGGCTCCAACGGAACCACCGAGGACCTTGGCGGTCACCCGGCAAGCCTTGCCCATGGTGCTTTGTTGCCGTGCACAAGTTCGGGATACTAGGGTACCCCTACTCTAGTACACCGACACATGGACATAGGGGGAGTGTTGTTCTCTCGATGAACTCTCCCTCCTCCATTATGCATAAATAGATCAACTCTTTCACATTAGCCATTTTTTATGGTACTTGTGCTTCAAAGACGAGTTTTGGTCATGGGCCCAAGGATAATTCTTCGCGGTGCCATACCATCTAACTCAAACATAGGTGGCTCCGTCCACCGCCCTCTCCTTTTGAGAGGTTGTGTCGCATGGTGGTTTCTTGTTGTCTTTATGCCTTTGGTTTGTGCGTGTTCCTGTGGTATCCTTTGTGTGAAAAGTTTCCTTTGCAAAGACCTTCTTCTCGTGTTGTAACCTGCTGTGTCTTGAGCTCACGGTACTACCGCGGCCAGCTACGGTACTACCATAGCCAGCCACGGTACTACCGCGTGTGGGGAGCACGGTACTACCGCCCACACGGCAGTAATTTTTCTTGCCGCTGGGTGAGCCAGTACTACCGCTTCACGATCTTGTACTACCGCGATGATATGCGGTACTACCGCGCCGCATGGGCGCGTGGGGATAAGGACGGGCATGGGGAGTTCTAACTCCCCCATACCCATTCGCAGTTCCCCTCCCCACGTCGTCTCTCTCTCTCCCATGCTCAAGATCGGAGACGACGTTCGTCGCCGGATCTCCTCCTCCGGCTGCCCTCCCGTGATTCCGTCCGGTGGGATCTTTCCCCACCACGTGCTCTTGCTATGGACCCAAGTCTTTCCCCAACCTCTTCTCATTTTGTTGAGTTCTTTGCCTCTAGGTTTTTGGGGGAGACTTGTGTGTTCTAGAGATTCTTAGGCTCTTTCTATGCAAGAGTAGGATGAGGGAGAGTCGCTTTGCGTAGGAATTATACTTGTATTTTTGTCTGTGCTAGATTTGATCACAGTAGCGCCACCATGGTTTCGTGGTTCTTTTCAGATTCGAATCGATGTTTGATCGGACGCGACGCCTGCATACTACCGCCCGTCTGGCGCTGAACTACCGCTTGTCCAGCATTACTACCGTTCGTCTGGCATTACTACCGCGCCATCGCTGCGCACTAACACTTTACTACCGCTCCAACCGCGGTATTACCGCGCCGCCGCACGGTACTACATGCGACCTGGAGCGGTACTAAAATTTTAGTACCGCAGTTCTGGCAAGACTACCGTGGCTACATCTATCTCATGACAACTTTCACGATACTTTCTGTGTGTTTCTTGTGCTTTGCCGTGGTCTTCGTGATTGATCCTCTTTATGCGTTTCGTTGGTGTTTGCGCTTGTGTCTCGGTGGTGGTTCTCGCCGCTCCAATCCCAAATCGTGACACCGGCTCCAAGCGTCTGCGCAACCTGTGTGAAGCACCAGAGGGCTCCTCTGCCCCCAAGCTCCATGTCAAGACATCAACTAGCAAGAACAAGGAGCCCGCTAAGGGCATGGACGAGATACCCCAATCTGAGTACGTCCGTCTCAGGAAACTCCACCCGTATGTGAACCCTCATTCTTCTGTCAGAGGCTGTGAGCTGTTTTGGAACAAGCAACAGACTCTCACCTATTTGGATGTCATAAAAAACAAGCAGAATACCTACGTGGATGTGAAATGGATTGACATGCATCACATGCGGAAGGACAAGTTTCGTGAGTACTTTGGAGAGGCTCTGGACTTGGTGGAGCAGTTTGGTATTGAGCATGTGATATCCTTTCACCTTGATTATGACCCTGAGCTTATCTGTCAGTTCTTTGCCTCAGTATACTTTAACTATGATGAGGAGCGGAGGATGACCTGGATGACCAATGGCCGTAAGCTGACTGCTACCTGGAAGGAGTTCATGGATTTGCTCCAGTTCTCGATGATCGGGCTCGACACTCCGTGGGTGTTCCCCCATGCAAATTCTGTGGTGCGCCAAAAGGACAAGCTTGCGCCATACTATGTTGAGAAGGCGCCGCCAATGGCAAGACAAGGTTGGTGCTCAACTCTTTTCTCGGATATCATGTATCGCATCTTCCGCAACTCCTTGTTCCTCGCATTGGTGACAAGGACAAGGTTCATGCCTATATGGTGGATATGATGCTCATTTCGAGGAGGCTCGCTTGTCTCAGACTCAGCCACTTGATGTCTCACACATCATGTGGTGTGAGCTTCGGTTTATGGTGTTCAACGCAAGGTTCCTATCTATGGGCCCTATCTGCTTCTGCTGATCTCGAAGACTTGGGAGAAGATGTTCCCTGGTGAGGAGTTCCTTGCTCCATTGGATTCGCCATGAATCCATCATCGTCATGTCAAGCCAGGCCAGGCCAACACTACTACTCGTCTTTGAGGCGTCTGCTGCTAGGGCTCTTTGTTGATGAGGAGGATGGCGCCGAGGATGTTCTTGAGGGCCGTGCTGCTAGCCTTCCCGGAGTTCCTCTGTGCCTTCATGGGCCAAGAAGGTGAAGGACAAGATGAAGACTCTTTTCGCATGCAAGCCAAGGGACAGTCTGAGGACTCACGTGGCTTCTAAGGAGAGTCGCCGCCGGGACAAGAGGATCTTGCAGCCTGTATAACGAGGGCGTGTCCGGTGGTTACGAGGATCACATCACTCCGAGGCCGAGTGGATGGAGAAGCAAGGCTACTGGTGGACTGATTCCGAGGAGGGCGTCGAGGAGACCATCCTGCTGCCGAGGAGTCCGACGGAGAGGGTTGGGATGAGTTCCCTGCTGCTTGAGCCACCTCTTGTGTGTAGGTGTCCTCTCTGCCTTTTTGGCGTCTCGATGCCAAAGGGGGAGAGAGTGTAGGGATTTGCGAGTCGTGTTACGTCGTTCGTGTTCGGTGTGTTTGCTGCTTTCTCGTTCTCGTTTGAACCTCGTTTCAGTTGCTTTTTCTTCATATGGTGTAAGACATATGCACTCTATCTATCTTAGCGAGCTTGTGACATGTTGTGCTACCTTTGTGCTATGATCTTCTTAGATGTTAGTTATCGTGCCTTTGTCTCTATAATATAGGGGGAGTGGTGATCCTAGTTTGTGTGATATGCAGTCCAAAGCATCCATCCAGATTGCACACATCTAGGGGGAGCCCGTCTATATTCTAGAGAGGAGGGGTTTGCCTTTGCTCAATATTATCTCATCTATGTGCAAATCCCGTATTGTCATCAATCCACCAAAAAGGGGGAGATTGTAAGGCATACTTATCCCTTAGGTGTTTTGGTGAATGATGGCAATGCTTTTGCGGACTAATCGTGTGCCTTGAGTTTCTGAGACGCTTCATCACTAGGCACGAGACGATTCGGTGCCCCTCGAAGACTATTGAAGACAGCGTTGTTCTACGTTTCTCTTTGGTGGATTTGAGTCATAGGAGAGCCGTACTATTAAGAGGGGGTCCGCGTCGGAAAGGTTGGGGTGGAATCAACACGTACACATGTCCTTCCTTTCCGTTGCACTTTGGAGCGTCTCTCCGTTATCCTAGTTATGCTTGATCGGACGGCTCTTGATGTACTTGCGGTAGTCTTGCTCTATGGAGCGGTAGTACATAAGCACCCTCTAGATATACCCTGCTGGGGTCATCAGTAATACCGCTCCTGGAGCCTTAGTACCGTAGCCCCTGGCCTAGTGCTGCTGCTCCGATGCGGTAGTAGGCGAATGTAATTTTTACATCCGGCGCCACACGGTAATACCGCACGTCATCTTGCGATAGTATCGCGGGTGTACACGTAGTACCGCTCCTTGGAGTCGTAGTACCGTGGCCCTCATACCTTGTACCGCTTACGTCGTCGCGAAGAGGAGCAGATGTAATTTTTACATTCGCGCCTCAGCGGTAGTAGCGCCTCGTCTTGTGCGTAGTACCAGCGTCGGTTTTTTACATTGTATCATTTTCAGCGGAAGTAAACGCGAATGTATTTTATTTCATCGCGCTCTTCGTGAGGCTTTGACTTTCCTGCCTTGCGGTAGTACCGCAAAGGAGCGATAGTACCAGCGCAAGCGGTAATCTTGCTCTCGATCGAACTAGTCCCGACCTCTCGCTGCCGCTTGGCGGAAGTACCGTGGTCCTCCATGGTAGTACCGCGTGGCCTTGCGATAGTACTGCGCTCCTGGAGCGGTAGTACCGCATGTCGCAGGCTGAACTTGTGGATAACGGTTGGATCTCTTCCATGACTATAAAAGGGGCGTCTCCTACCTCTAGTTGACTACCTCTTCCATCTCTAAGCTCCATTGTTGCTCCAAGCTCCATTTTGGCCCGATATCTCTCCCTAGGCAATCAAACTTGTTGATTTGCTCGGGATTGGGTGATAAGGGCCCGATCTACACTTCCACCAAGAGATATTCGATTCCCCCCACTTATCCCTAGCGGATCTTGTTACTCTTGGGTGTTTGAGCACCCTAGACGGTTGAGGTCACCTTGAAGCCATACTCCATTGTGGTGAAGCTTCGTGGTGGTGTTGGGAGCCTCCAAGTGTTGTGGAGATTGCCCCAACCTTGTTTGTAAAGGTTGATGTCGCCTTCAAGGGCACCAATAGTGGAATCACGACATCTCGCATTGTGTGAGGCGTGAGGAGATTCTGATGGCCCTAGTGGCTTCTTGGGGAGCATTGTGCCTCCACACCGCTTTAACGGAGACGTACTTCCCTTTAAAAGGAAGGAACTTCGGTAACACATCCTCGTCTTCACCGGCTCCACTCTTGGTTATTTTGTGCCTTTACTTTTGCAAGCTTACTTGTGTTGTATCTATTGCTTGCTTGTGTGCTAGTTGTCATTGCAGCATATAGGTTGTCCACTTAGTTGCATATCTAGACAACCTATTTTGTCGCAAGGTTTAATTTGTTAAAGAAAAGCTTAAAAATTGTTAGTTGCCTATTCACCCCCCCCCCCCTAGTCAACCATATCGATCCTTTCAGGTGGCGGCGGCGAGGGGCGGCGGCGTCGTCGGCATGGCGGCGCTGGATTTCGAGTGGGGCTAGGGTTTTGATTATGGGGAGATTTGGGGCTCAGCCTTGACCTTTAAAGGACCGGCGATTCTGATGTCCCAAAGTGACCGGCCGGTTAGGGTCGGTAACTTTTTTTAAAATTATTCCGCGCAGAAAAACAAATAAAAGAAATACTAAACGGACTCCAAAAATCCTGAAATAAATTTTTCCCGTCCTCTAAAAATATAGCGGACAATGTGAACATTTATTTGGGACTCTAGTGCACTTTTGAAAAATGCATATTTTCTAATTCAAATAAAGTAGCGATAAAACTTCGAATAAAATTCTTATTCAATTTTAAAATTAAATCTCCAATATTTCTTTATTTTGAGGAAGTCATTTTATCCTCTCTCTTTTATTTTTATAAAAGAAATATTTGAAGAGAAAAATAATTAAAATCAAACGACCCTCTTTTCAAAATTTGAGAAAACTCAAATATGAAAATAACGAAATTCCCAACTCTCTCCGTGGGTCCTTGAGTTGCGTAGAATTTCTAGGATCAAGAAAAAATGCAATAAAATAAGATATGCAATGATGATCTAATGTATAACATTCCAAATTGAAAATTTGGGATGTTACATAATCAATACCAAGCGGAGTCCAAACGCAAGGAAACTTTACGGAGATTTTTTCGGGACCAGAAGACACCTAATGGGCCCTGGATATGCCTGGGGGTGCTCCGAGGAGAGCACAACCCACCAGGGCGTGCAAGGAGGCTCATGCGCGCCCTAGTGGGTTGTGCCCACCTCAGGTGCCCCCCGGACTGCCTCTTTGCTATATAAATACCCCAATATTCCAGAAACCCTAGGGGAGTCGACGAAAATCAATTCCAGCCTCCGTAGAGTCCAGAACCACCAGATCCAATCTAGACAACATCTCGGATGGGGTTCACCACCTCCATTGGTGCCTTTCCGATGATGCGTGATTAGTTCTTTGTGGGTCCGTAGTTAGTAGCTAGATGGCTTCCTCTCTCTCACTGAATTCTCAATACAATGGTCTCTTGGAGATCCATATGATGTAACTCTTTTTGCGGTGTGCTTGTTGGGATCGATGAACTTTGAGTTTATGATCAGATCTATCTTTTTATATCCATGAAAGTATTTGAGTTTCTTTGATCTCTTTTATGCATGACTGCTTATAGCCTCGTATTTCTTCTCCGATATTTGGGTTTTGTTTGGCCAACTTGATCTATTTATATTGCAATGGGAAGAGGTGCTTTGTAGTGGGTTCGATCTTCACGATTGCTTGATCCCGGTGTGGAAGGGCACCACATCGTATGTATCGTTGCTACTAAGGATAAAACGATGGGGTCTATCTCTACATAGATAGATCTTGTCTACATCATATCATCGTTCTTATTGCATTACTCCGTTTCTCCATGAACTTAATACACTAGATGCATGCTGGATAGCGGTTGATGTGTGGAGTAATAGTAGTAGATGCAGGCAGGAGTCGGTCTACTAATCTTGGGCGTGATGCCTATATAATTATCATTTCCTGGATATCATCATGATTATTTGAAGTTCTATGCTATTTTTCTCGAGAGAAGCCACTAGTGAAACCTACGGCCCCCAGGTCTCTTTCTCATATTATTTGCCTTTGCGGTCTATTTTCCTTTGCTTTTATTTTCAGATATATTAAACCAAAAATACAAAAATACCTTGCTGCGTTTTATTCTAATTTATTTTATTTGGCGTTCGATCTATCAATCTACTACAAATTTTATTCACGTTCGTTTGCCCATCTTCGGGCGCCGCTACCCGAAAGAGATTGACAACCCCTTTTACACGTCGGGTTGCGAGAAGTTGTTATTTGTGTGCAGGTGCTGTTTACGTTGTGTTGCTTGGTTCTCCTATTGGTTCGATAATCTTGGTTTCATATCTGAGGGAAATACCTACCGCCGATGTGCCGCATCATCCCTTTCTCTTTGGGGAAATACCCACGTAGCTTCAAGCCGCATCAGGGGGCGATTCGAGCGTTGTTGAGGGAGCAGAAGTCGGTCGATGCAAAGGGCACAACCAGAGAGGCGGGGGCGCCGGGCGGCGATGAGCGCATAAGCGACGACAAGCAACAACACGAGACGGGCATGCACGGCAAACGGCGAGCGGGCGCTTGGGGCGGCGTCTACGGCGGGGAGACGAAAGGGGAGGCGCGGGGTCGAAGGGGGGCTCACTTGGGAGGCCGCAGGCGAGGTGGGGCGGAGACGAGGACGACGGTGCTGGCCACGGTGTTGGCGAGCTTTGGGCTTGAGCGTGCAAGGGAGAGAAGGAGGAAAAGGGGGATCTAGGGTTCCAGCGAGGAGAGGGGGCGTGTCGGTGTACTAGAGTAGGGGTACCCTAGTACCCCGAACTTCGTCTACCAGACGATTTTGCGCCCACGGCAGGGCTGGCCTGATGACCGCCAAGGTCTCGCCGACTCCTTTGGAGCCATTCAAGAACAAAGTAATCGAGACCCGGCAAGAGGAGCTTGCCGGAAGGCCACTCGGTATGAAGGAAACAAGGCCCGGCAAGAGGAGCTTGTCAGGAAGGCTTGGCGGCGCCGAGCCCCCAAAGCGCGACAATGTTCTGCCGCGGCAAGGCGCTTGCCGGGCGGCGACCTCTCTTCATCTCCGCTCCAGCTCACCCGCCAGCGTGTCACCACGGGCTCTCCCAAGCACGCGTGTCGACGGGCTGTGCAGCCAGCGGGAGTGGCGACAAGCGCCACCGACAAGCTACCATCGTGGCAAGCGGAGGCGCACTTGACGGTCCTGTTACAATCGTTTCAGGCGATCGAGGCGGGCATTGATGACTCTTGTCCCTTGCCGTCAGAGTTAGGTATAGATTACTGTACACTGTACAAAGCGGTGTACCAACCTATGTTTTTACCATTATACCCTTGTCTACTTGCCACATGTGGTAACCTCTTGTGCCTATAAAAGGAGGCCCAAGTGCAACGTAGAAAGGGTTCGGCTGGGTTCGGCTGGGTTCGGTCCAGCTCCGGCGTAGTTCATCACATTCATACGAAACCACACTCAGGCTAGGTCTTGTAGCTCCCATTGCTCCCTAGCAAGAACACAAGATAATCCACAAAGCAGCAGTAGTAGTATTATCTCCCCGGAGAGCTCCGAAGCTGGGTAAATCCGCTCGTGTCCATCGCCTCGATCCGCTCTTTGTGCAATCTCCGCCCCCCTCCGAACCACAAGGGACCCAGGTCCCGTAGGTGCTCGTGGGACACGATCAGTTCTCCCCCGACATCTTTGGCGCGCCAGGTAGGGGGCGTCGAGGCTGTGTGAACCCGATCCGGCGGTCACACGAGCAACTTCATCGACATCTTCGTTGACATGGCGCCGAAGAAGAAGTCTTCGGCAGCAGCTGAACCGTCGCGTCGAACCCACCACCACCGAGCCGTCGGTGGTGGGGAAGCGCAGCGGAGGGACCGGCGTCGTCGAGAGAGCCCACGATGCCGCCAGGTCCAAGGACAAGGCAGCGCAGCGTCGGCGTCGAATCTGCACCACGCCCTTCGCAGGAGGCGGGACCGACATGCGTCGTGATACTCGCGGCACCATCGCTCATTGGATCAAGGCCAAGCTGGAGGATCCCGGGCCCTCGAGACCGCATGCACCTCAGCATGCCGGTACGAGTGGAGTACGGTCGCTCGGGCGGGATACTGCTCCTCCTAACTTGGTTAGGAGTCCGAGCACATCCCGTTCTTCGCTACGTACGCCGTTGCCGCCAACCACACCAGCGGAAGCCTTGGCAAGAGCTGATTACTTCTAGATTACCCTCAACGGCCGATAAGGTCGACGAATGGAGGCCACAATTCAGAGTCTCATCGGCCGCCAGCGGCGCGTCCCGCTGACAACCGAGTGCCGCCGCAGGCGAGGCAACATAAGCGCGAGCGATGGCGGCAGACTTGCGGTGCACCACCGTACCTCCCTTCCGAAGCCGAGATCGCCGACTCGCCGGATCCACCTCGACAGCAACTCCTCCAGCGTCGTCGGATCCGCGAGCTCGTCGCGACCAACACCAAGTTCTTGAAGCGGCAAGAAGAAGACGCTTCGAACCCGTATTGGCGCCGAAGAAAGCGCGCCGTCAATCGACCAACGCGGGCCCTGTTGATATGCATGCGCCGAGGGAACAGGCGACTTGCGTCTGTGATGGGTTGCCCTGCGTTCACTCGTGAGCTGCGGCAAGTCCGGTGGCCCAACAAGAAAAACTTCAAACCAGGCGTGCGGAGAAGTATGGCGGCAGGACACACCCATCGGAGTTCCTCGGCATTTACACCATCGCGGTGCAAGCTGCGGGGGGCGAGACGACAAGATCCTCGCCAACTACTTTCCCTTGGTGCTCAAGCCAAGCGTCCGATCTTGGCTCATGCACTTGCCGGATAGCTCTATTTCTTCTTGGGCAGATTTGTGCCACCAGTTTGTTGGCGCCTTCACAGTGACCACAAGCCTCATGGCGGAGAGTGATCTCCACCTGCTTGCCCGTAGAAGGAGGAGTCTCTGCGCAAATTCATCCGAGATTCAACGAGTGCACTACAACATCCAGGCGTCCACCTGCTGCGGTGATCGGTGCATTCCATCGAGAATGTACGAAATCGCAGGATGAGGAGGAGATGGCGATGTGCAAAGTGAAAGACGTCACCGAGCTCACGCCCTGGCCGACAAGTGTGCACGCTACTGAAGAAGGAAGAAGAATCCAGGAGAGAATGTGGGAGCAGAGTCTCGGTGAGGGATCGCCCGGCAAGAAATAGCGGTGGCGGAACAAGGAGGAAGAAAAACCAAGAAGTACTAGTTGTCGAGCAGTCCGGCAAGGATAGTGCCGCCAACAAAGCCAAGGCCGGTGGCTCGGCAAGGAGGTTGCCGTTGGCGCCGACAGCCAAGCTATGGCGGCACGCCGACAAGCCCGACAGCTCAACAAGCGATCTTTGTAAAATCCACCGCACCAAAGGCCACGATCTCTAGAGCTGCAAGAAAGTCGAGCAGCTTGTTGAGCTCTGAGAGCTGAGTACTGCGGCAAGACAAGGAGAAGTCCCAAGAAGGTGCAGGTCGGCAAGTAAGAAGAGACCCGGTCGGGAGGGCGCGGCAAAGCCAAGCAATGACAAGGAGACAAACCTCCCCGTGGCCGCGATAAGGAAGAAGATGAAGATGAAGATGACGAGGACGATGAAGATGATGAAACTGATGAGCAGGAGTTTCAAAAGGCAACGGAGGTCCTTTGCGTCGACGGTGGGGCATCTCTGCATACCTCGCACCGCCAACTCAAGCAATGGATGCGTGAGGTCAATGCAGCAGAACCATCCATAGAGTCACGCAAACCCTCGAAATGGTCCAGACGCCCATCATCTTTGACATTGAGGATCACCCCGATCGCATCATGCAGTCGGTGCTGCCGATGTTGGTCTCACCAACCATCCGCAACCTCAAAGTCACAAAGATGTTGGTTGACGGCGGGCAGCCTGAATTTGATCTCCTCTGCAGTGCTCGAAACTTCAAATCCTGACAACGAGCTCGAAGAAACTGGTACTTTCTAAGGAATCAACCCAGAAGGAGCAAGCCCAAAGGAAGATCACGTTGCGGTAACATTCGCAGCGAGCTCAACTTCAGAACCGAGAGGGTCATGTTTGGCGTCGCCGATTTCCCATTGCCCTACAATGGCATACTTGGTCGCCCAAACACTCGCCAAGTTCATGGCCGCCTCTCATTATGCTTACAACCTACTAAATATGCCCGCCCGATAAGCGTCATTTCTGTCCATGGCGACAAGAAAGATGCACTTATCTGCGCCGACAAGATTCCGGGATGCAGCAACCGCAGCGGATAGCAAACCACTTACCGCTGAAGCTCCGGGGAAGAAGAAGGCCACTAGGTCCGGCAAGAGCTCATTGCCCACTCCGGCAGCGCACCTCTTGAGTGCTGCGCTACCGTCGAGGACGCACCATCGAGCTCCACCGCAAGTGCAACAAGATGATGGCAGCTCGCCAAAGATCAAGAAGGTGCCCGCCAAGGAGGGCAGCAGCGGTGGTACCTTCACCATCGGTGCACGCTTGATCCTAAATAGGAAGGCGAGCTCGTTGCTTTCTGCAGGCGAATGTCGATGTGTTTGCATGGCAACCATCGACATCCCCGGTGTTCCCAGAAAGTAATTGAGCACCACCTAGCTGTCTGTCCTCACGCGGCCCGTCAAGCAAAGAGTTAGGAAGCAGCGTTGGGCGCCAAGAGTTCATAGCGAAGAAATCAAGAAATTGGAAGCAGCGGGGCTTGTCGGAGGAGTCCTCCACCCCCGTGGTTGGCCAATCCGGTAGTTATGCATAAGGCTAATGGGAAATGGAGACTTTGTATTGACTTCACTGATGTTAACAAAGCTTGTCCCAAGGACCCATTTCCCTTGCCGCGTATCGACCAGATTGTTGACTCCACGGCTGGATGCGATCTGCTTTTGTTTCTTGATGCATATTCAGGATATCATCAGATCTTCATGGCAGAAGAGGATGAAGAGAAAACCGCATTCATTACACCATGTGGCACGTACTGCTTTATACGGATGCCTTTCGGTTTGAAGAATGCTGGTTCAACCTTTGCAAGGGTAGTCCATGATGCCTTTGGACCACAGATACACCGAAATGTAGAAGCTTACATGGATGACATGGTGGTCAAGAGAAAAGACAGAGCGACTCTGGTTCAGGATTTGGATGAGACGTTTGCAAACCTGCGCAAGATCAACCTCAAGCTCAACCCCGAGAAGTGTGTGTTTTAGTCCCTTCCGGCAAGCTTCTCGGGTTCTTTGTATCTCAGCGGGGAATTGAAGCCAATCCCGACAAGATCAAGGCCATTGAGCAGATCGAAGCACCAAAGCGCGTCAAGGATGTCGGGGAGGCTTGCGGTTGCGTGGCTGCTCTCGGCGAGGTTCATCTCTAAGTCTGCTGAACGCCCTGCCGTTTTCAAGATTTTGAAAAAGGCAGGTCAATGAAATGGACTCGAAGCGGAGGCTGCGCGCAGCAGACTTGAAGAGATACTGTCCTCCGCTCCAATACTTGTCGCACCTAAGCCACAAGAGAAGTTGCTTTGCTATATAGCGGCGACCAATCAAGTGGTTAGTGCTGCGTTAGTAGCGGAGAGGGAGGCAGATGATGAGCCGGCAACCGAGGCAAGCGCATCCAGCGACAAGCAAGGTGCCTCGCCGTCAAGCTCTGGTCCCGACAAGGACGGATCAGCGCAGGGTTGCGACAAGATACAGAAGAAGATGGTGCAGCGCCCAGTATACTTTGTCAGTTCCCTTCTGCAGGGGGCTAGATCAAGGTACTACTGGTGTGCGAGAAGCTGCTTTCGGCCTCCTCATGGCCTCGAAAGCTGCGCCATTACTTCCAAGCACATGAGATAACAGTTGTCACTCGCTTTCCGCTGAAGAGGATTTTGCAAAATCCGAAGCAACGAGCAGGATTGTTGAGTGAGGGCTGGAACTGTCAAGCTTTGGTCTCAAGTTTGAAAACACTTCAACTATCGAGCAGGGCATTGGCAGAATTCATAGCAGAGTGGGCGTAGCGCAAGATGAGGAAATTCAGAGACAAGCATCCCGTCAAGGAGGCAAATAAAGAGTGGCTGATGTACTTGATGGTGCCTTCTCGCTGCAAAGCGCCCGGTGCCCGGCGTCTTTGCTTATCGCACCCACCGGGAGCACCTCAAGTACATAGTCCAGATGCACTTTCCCAAGGAACAAGCAACAAATAATACTGCAGAGTATGAAGGCTTGCTTGCCGGTCTCAGGATTGCAGTGGACCTTGGGATCAAGAAGCTCATTGTCAGGGGGGACTCGCAACTTCTCGTCCGCCAAGTAAATAAAGATTATCAGAGTTCGTTGATGGAAGCGTACATCAATGAAGTGAGGAAGCTGGAAGAGCGCTTTGAAGGCCTGCAAATGGAACACATTCCAAGAGCACAAAATGATATAGCTGATGGCCTCTCTGTAACATCCCAAATTTTCAATTTGGAATGTTATACATTAGGTCATCATGCATATCATATTTTCTCGCATTTTTCCGATCCTAGAAAATTTCACGCAACTCAAGGACCCTCGGAGAGAGTTGGAAGTTTCATTATTTTCATATTTGGGATTTCTCAAATTTTGAAAATAGGATCATTTGGATTTATTTAAATTATCTTCATAAAGTTTTTCCTATAAAAATATTTTGAGAGGGAATAATATGACTTTCCCAACATTTAGGAAAAATGAAGATATTGTAAATAAATCAAAATTTGGTTTTGGAAGATTTATTTTGCTTAGGCAAAATGAGCATTTAAAAAATTTATGCATGTTTGCTGTTTTAAAGTTCATTTTGTTAGACTCATTTTTAGGAGTCGGGAAATTTGTTTTATTTAAATCGGAGTTCATTTGGTATTTTTTAATTCGTTTGGTTTAATTTTAATTAAAAAAATCGCCCCCCAAGGGCCAAGGCCCCAGCCGGCCCAGGCCCGGCCCAGCGCCCGCCTCCTCCTCTCCTCGCAAGACGCCGCCAGGCTCGAGTCCCGCTCGGGACGCGCCGCCGCCCGGAGTCCGGCTCCGCCCGCCTCCCCCCCCCTCCCCAAGCCACCCCGCCACCACCCCTCCCTCTAAATACCGCCCCCCTCTCTCTCACCCCCCCCCGCCTCCCGACCAGGCCGAGTCCGCCCGCCCGCCGGAACGGCCCATTCGCCGTCCCGCCCGCCGGGAGCCCCGCCGCGCCCCCGCCCGCCTTCCGACCCGCCGCCGACCCTAGCCCGCCGCCCGGCCCCGCCCGGCGATCACCGAGGTAGCCCGCCCGATCCGGTTTCCCCTAAAACCGATCCGTTTTTTAAAAGAGATGTTGGTTTTTAAAAAACCTAGATGGTTTTATTTTTTCGGTTTTCTTATTTACGACGTTCACCGAACCGTTCGTTTCAATGAACGTGTTCGTTGGATTAGTTCTGTTAACGAGCGTCCGTTATTTAATCCGTTAAATCGTTTTCTTTTAATCGGATTTAATCCGTTATTTTTGATTCGATTTCGATCCGATTTTCAAATCTGTTTATTTTCTTGCTCGTTTATCGGAATCGGGTGATTCAAGCGCTGGAGTTTAAAGAATGAAACCGCCGTTCGACTAACCTACTTTCACAGAGTTTTGCTACTGTGAAATTTTGACCTAATTTCAGATTGCTAAACCGAGTCGTTCTCTCTCGAGTTTCGACTTTCGATGCTTTATTTGATTCGATTCTTTTGCAACCAGGGTTCTTAAGTTGAACTTTTGGTTAGATCTTTTATTCGAGATTTCCCGTGCATTAGATGAGTACTTATTGTATGCTTGTTGTTTGTCTGCGTTAGATCACCCGGTCGCCGCTTGTTACTTGAATCTCTAGGTCTCGCGGATCATCGGCAAGGCAAGTAACACTGATCATACCTTTCTCATACCAGTTTTTATGCATTAGATCAAACCTCAAACACTTGCATGTTTAGGATCAAATTAAATTGTGGGTTTGGGAAGTAGATTGAGGTAGTACCTATTACTGTTTTACTTATGAAACCTTGGGAGTTACTTCTCGTTTGCTTATTATGCCATGCTATGCTAGTAGGCGTGGATTGGGTGAGTGAATATCCATGACAGATGTGAGATTGTTAATTAATGGTTTATCTAAGGTGGCAACCTAAACACACATCTGGGTGGATTGAGGCACTGGTTTCCATCGAGGACTTACTGTATTTCTTGGACCGCCACCCGGGCTCTAAGGGATCATAAGATTATTCAAGCTGGAAACTTCCGTGTGCAGCCACAAGCCAATTATGGGCTCTGGCGTAGTTGACTAAGTTGTGCGAACTCTTACGGGTAGGCTAGCTGATGTAGGGGATGTAGGTTGATACGGTCTACCCACATGTAAGGTGCTAAGCGCTTACGAAAGACTATGTCTCGGTCATCCGTTTCTCAAACACCATGTAGTCACGAGAACCAAGCGGAGGCGATCGAGTCTTGTGGGGAAAAGTCGCAAACCTCTGCAGAGTGTATAAACTAATCATGATTAGCCGTGTCCCGGTTATGGACAATTTGAGTATCGGTAATTGAATATCATGTGAATCTCAACATGTTACTTCTAAATAAAAGTTATTGGGTTTTGATGAGTACTTTTAATTGGGATTGAGGATCTTGTCAACCATTCTCAATGTTTAACAACCACCATGATAGTTAAATAAAATTATTCCTTTGATGTAGGGAAAAATCAGCTTTATGCAAATGTAAACCGAGAGCCTTACCACCAGCCATATATGCATGTAGTATAGGCTTATTCCTTCATTGCTCTTATGTGTTACATTGCGGCATATTCCATGTCTTGACCCGTTTTGGGCTGCAACTTTCACGTTGCGAGACTTTTCGAACGACAGTAAGGTGTTAGGTCGTGGTTCTATACTTAGTGATGCCGATGGAGTTGATGGACTCGCTTATCTTCCAAGCCTTCGCTGTTATTATTAGATGGCCTTAAGCCATATTATTGTATTAAGTTCCCTTGTGGACAACGATGTAATAAGTGTGTGATTGCTACTCTGCTATAAATCCTTGAAATCTTGTGTGGTGTCAAGCATTCTCGATCCAGGATGACACCGAGCACGAGACTTGATCCATTCGGTCTGGTCGCTCAGAGAATGGTATCGAGCACCTGCCGACCGTAGGACACGACCACTAAGTTAAAGCCATAGATCACTACTCTCTTCCCATTTTCTAACTCCTCATCTTTTCTACTCTCTTTAGGATGATTGACGCGAAGATCAAGTACACCCAACCGGATGAAGGCACACCTTTTGGATTTCACTTGAAGGAAGTTACCAAGTACCGAACATTGGACTACCAAGCTTCACGGGACTTTCAACGCCACTCTGCTGAAGAGGATTGGAAGATTCACGCTCACGTTCGGAAGGACATTCGCCCCAATCACCAAGCCTATAGATAGTGTTTTCGATTGCACCAACTTGAGTGCGGGAAAGAGCATGGCAGCTCACATCACCATGGGACGCATTGGAGAAGTTTATCAAGAAGACCTCAAGGACACCATCTACCAGATTTGCGGACGCCGAGATGACAACTGGGACGTCGTCAGCACCAAGAAGGATAGATCCATTGCAGCTTTCATCCAGGAGTTAAACCAGCACATTCGACGCCAGGAGAACCAAATGTGCAATGACATGTTGGAGTTGCAGAAGACAAAGGGAAGGATCATCGAACTGGAAGGAGAACTAAAGACTACACGCAAGGACTACATGGACGAGATCGTAGCTCTGGCAAGACACAATAACGATCTTAAGTATGAGATCGAAGAACTCAAAAAGAAGTTGGCGCTCAGGAATGAAGACCAGTATGTCGAATACCCAAGCGACTACATCAACATCGACGACACCGATTCGGATCCAAGTGAACCCGACTTTGAAGACGGTCGAGCAGTACATCATGGAGTCTTCCACGGTTCAAATTAGTAGAAGTCCCCACATATTAGTAGTATTCCTCCATGTAAACATTATAGTACACGCACTTTCGCGATAGTTAGATCGTTGTAAGCCCTTGTTTGATTGAATGAAGTGATTTTGTGCATTTGCTCATGTGCATTTGGGTAGTGATTCCCTTAGACCTCATTCTATTCTACATTTCTCTTCTTTTCTAAACCCATCGATGCCTCCAGACGCGACCCGGATTCGTTTTCCCGCCAGAGATCACCCAATTGATCCCAGCAGAGAATACCTGATTCAAACATTGGTGCGAAACAGGCAACAACAACAACAACAACAACCCACCACCACCACCACCTGCGGATCATCGACTCGTTTCCTTAGATGAACCGCGGTGTATTCCAAATAGCACCGAGCCGATTGTAGCAGATGGTGGCTCGCAAGATAGGAAGGAGCTGACCACTGCAGGATGCACAGATGGTGAAAGAGTGAAGTTTGCAGCACATCAGCTTGAAGGACCCGCAGCAGCATGGTGGGAGAATTTCACAGCCACTTATCCGTGACACCGTCACATGGGACCAGTTTGACAAGCTTTTCAGACTTGCCCATGTTTCAGCAGGAGCTATGGCCATGAAGAAGCGTGAGTTTCGCAACTTACGCCAAGGAGGAAGGACTGTTGGCAAGTCGTGGATGACTTTAGCAAATTAGCACGTTATGCCCCGGATGAGCGTTACTCACGCATGCAAAACAGAGAAGTTTCTAGAAGGACTGAATGATGAGTTCAGCATGCCGTTGATGGTAGCAAGTTTCAACAACTACCAGGAGTTGGTAGACCGAGCCCTCATGATTGAAGGAAAGCAGCAGCAAATTGAGAACCGCAAGAGGAAGTATGGACAAGGGAAGTATAACTCTGGAGCTCAGCAGAAACCTCGTTATACCCCTAAATCAGGAATTCAGTTTCAGCATACCCATGGAGGAGGTAATTCGCATAACCATAATGGCACCAAGAATGGGAACGGGAATGGAGGAAGCAATGGACAGAATCGCACCAACCCGTCAACACCATCCAAGGTAGACTTGAGTCACATTACTTGCTTTAAGTGCCGCAAGACTGGGCACTATGCAAATGACTGTCCAGAAGGCCAGAATGGAAATGGCAATGGAAGCTCTGGAAAGAAGCCAAACCCTTTCAACAGGGGACAGGTGAACCACATTGATGTGGAGGAGGTTGAAGATCAGCCCGATGCAAGATGTCGGTAAGTTTTTGGTTAAGTCATTTCTGCAGTTGTTCTTTTGGATCTTGGTGCATCGCATTCATACATATCAAGGGATTTGTGGATAAGTACAAGTTACCAACCCAAGCCCTTAGGTCACCCATGCTAGTAACCTCACCGGAGCAGAGTACATGGCTAGTAAATGGTGTGATCGATCGCCACTAAGGATTGGACACTATGTTTTCCCCTCGGACCTAATAGTTCGGAATCCCAAGGATTGGATGTGATATTAGGAATGGATTGGTTATCAAAGTATGGAGGAAACATAGATTGTACCACAAGGTCAATTTTGCTCACCACACCGAAGGAAGAAGGATTATATGTATCACGGCACGAGCCGAGGAGAGCACAAGTTAATTGCTTATCGAGTGGTACAGAAGAAGTACCAAGTGGTAAAGGATTATCCTGATGTATTTCCGGAAGAATTGCCAGGAATGCCACCGGATAGAGACATTGAGTTTTTGATCGAACTGTTGCCAGGAACAGGCCCGATATCGAAGCGACCGTACAGGATGCCCGCAAAGGATTTGGCGGAAATCAAGAAGCAGATTAAGGAACTATTGGATAAAGGTTTTATTCGCCCAAGTTCTTCACCTTGGGGATCACCCGTTTTATTGGTGGAGAAGAAGGATGGATCTTTGAGAATGGTTGTTGATTATCGTGGATTGAATGAAGTAACAATCAAGAACAAGTACCCACTACCTATGATAAATGATCTGTTTGATCGCTTGCAAGGAGCCAAAGTGTTTTCCAAGATCGACTTGCGATCAGGGTACCATCAGTTGAAGATTCGGGAGCAAGACATACCCAAGACAGCATTTACCACGAGATATGGACTGTATGAGTATACCGTTATGTCATTTGGACTGACTAACGCACCAGCCTATTTCATGAACCTGATGAACAAAGTGTTTATGGAGTTTTTGGATAAGTTAAATCGTGGTGTTCATTGATGATATTTTGATTTTCTCAAGAATGAAGAGGAACACAAGGAACATTTGCGATTGGTTTTGGAGAAACCGAGGAACACCAGCTTGTATGCCAAGTTCAGCAAATGTGAGTTTTGGCTAAAGGAAGTTGGATTTCTGACATGTTATATCCGGAGAAGGAATAGCATTGACCCCACAAAGGTTGAGACCGTAACCAAATGGGAAGCACCAACGACAGTTGAGAGATTCGAGTTTCCTTGGACTCGCAGGATACTACCAAGATTCATTGAGAATTTCTCAAGAATTGCAAAGCCTATGACTGAATTGTTGAAGAAGGAAAACAAATTCATATGGACTGAGGACTGTGAGGCAAGTTTTCGGGAGTTGAAGAAAAGATTGGTTACCTCACCAGTTTTGATATTGCGGATCGACTAAGGATTATGAGGTGTATTGCGACGCTCACGCCGAGGACTTGGAGCCGTGCTTATGCAGGAAGGAAGAGTTGTTTCAGATGCTTCACGACAACTTAAGCCCCATGAGTTGAATTATGCCACTCATGATTTGGAGTTAGCAGCCGCAGCATGCCTTGAAGACGTGGAGACATTTTCTCATTGGAAATCATTGTGAAGTATATACGGATCACAAGAGTTTGAAGTACATCTTCACACAGAAGGAATTGAATCTCAGACAAAGGAGATGGTTAGAACTTATCAAGGATTATGATATGAGATTGCATTATCACCCCGGAAAGGCTAATGTCGTAGCAGACGCATTGAGCCGTAAGAGCCACGTCAATACCCTAATGATGGGAGGAATACCCAATGAGTTAGCCGAGGACCTTCGAGAACTATGTTTGGAAATAGTTCCGAGAGGCTATGTAGCAGCATTGGAGATTCAGTCGACACTGATGGACAAAATCAGAGAAGCCCAAAAGGCAGATAAGGAAGTTGCCTCTATAAAGGAGAAAATGAGCAAAGGAAAAGCTAAAGGATTTCGTGAGGATGAGCACGATACCCTATGGTTTGAAGACCGTGTTTATGTGCCCAATGACCCAGAGATCAGGAAGTTGATTTTGCAAGAAGCCCATGATTCACCCTATTCGATTCACCCAGAAATACCAAGATGTATTTGGATTTGAAGAATATTTTCGGTGGACGGAATGAAGAAGGATATTGCGGAGTATGTAGCAATTTGCGACGTATGTCAGAAAGTAAAGGCAGAGCATCAGAAGCCAGCAGGATTGTTACAACCATTGCCGATACCCGAATGGAAGTGGGATAAACTAGGCATGGATTTCATCACAGGTTTGCCAAAGACCCGCTCAGGATATGACTCGATTTGGGTCATAGTCGACCGTTTGACCAAGGTAGCTCATTTCATTCCAGTCAAGACTACCTATAGCAGTGCTAAGTTGGCAAAGATATACATGACCAGAATTGTGTGTTTACACGGAGTTCCGAGGAGCATTGTATCGATAGAGGAACCCAATTTACCTCAAAATTTTGGAACCGGTTACACGAAACATTGGGAACCAGACTAGAATTCATAGACAGCTTTCCACCCATAGACCGATGGATGACCGAGAGAGTCAATCAGATTTTGGAGGACATGTCGAGAGCTTGTGCACTAGATTATGGATCTAGTTGGGATGATAATTTGCCGATGCAGAATTTTCCTACAATAACGATTACCAAACCAGCTTAAAGATGGCACCTTCGAGGCTCTGATGGAAGAAGGTGCAGGACACCATTGTCATGGGACTAAACCGAGATCGTCGGTTGTTTGGACCAGATTTGATTAAGGAGTCTCGACAGAAAGTTGTTGATTCGAGACAGGCTCAAGGTAGCCCACCCGCATAAAAGAGCTATGCCGATTCAAAGCGCAGCGATTGAGTATGAAGTTGGAGATAGAGTATATCTTAGAGTATCCCCGCTCGAGGAGTTAAGCGTTTTGGAGTTAAAGGAAAGTTAGCACCCGCTTCGTTGGACCATATAAGATTTTGCAACGCATGGGAGAAGTTGCGATAAGTTGGAATTGCGGAAGGACTGTCGGGGAGTTCATGATGTATTCCATGTTTCTCGCTTGAAGAAATGTCACCCGAGATAGCAGAGGTACCGCTAAGAGACACAAGTGCCTTTGGAAGCAATTCAGTTGAAGGATGACTTGACATATGAGGAAAACCGGTTAAGATTCTCGATTATGCCAGCAGAGTTACCCACAACAAGGTTATCAAGTTTTGCAAAGTTCAATGGAGCCACCACACCGAGGATGAAGCCACCGGGAAAGAGAGGAAGTTTTGCTTAAGGACCACCTCACCTATTTTCTAGTTAACCCAATCTCGAGGGCTAGATTCATCTTATAGGTTTGTAACATCCCAAATTTTCAATTTGGAATGTTATACATTAGGTCATCATGCATATCATATTTTCTCGCATTTTTCCGATCCTAGAAAATTTCACGCAACTCAAGGACCCTCGGAGAGAGTTGGAAGTTTCATTATTTTCATATTTGGGATTTCTCAAATTTTGAAAATAGGATCATTTGATTTATTTAAATTATCTTCATAAAGTTTTTCCTATAAAAATATTTTGAGAGGGAATAATATGACTTTCCCAACATTTAGGAAAAATGAAGATATTATAAATAAATCAAATTTGGTTTTGGAAGATTTATTTTGCTTAGGCAAAATGAGCATTTTAAAAAAATTATGCATGTTTGCCGCTTTTAAAGTTCATTTTGTTCGACTCATTTTTAGGAGTCGGGAAAATTTGTTTTATTTAAATCGGAGTTCATTTGATATTTTTAATTCGTTTGGTTTAATTTTAATTTAAAAAATCATACTGGGCCAAGGCCCAGCTGCCCAGCCAGCCAGGCCCGGCCCAGCCCCGCCTCCTCTCTCTCCTCACAAGACGCCCGCGCGCTGAAGTCCCGCTGGGACGGACGCCGCCCGAGTCCGCCCGCCTGCCCCCCGGCTTGCCCTCCCCAAGCCACCCCCCGCCACCCTCCCTCTAATACCGCCCCCCTCTCTCTCTCCCGCCCCGACCGAGCCGAGTCCGGCAGGCCAGCCTTGCCGCCTTGGCCCGTCCCGGCCGCCGACGCCGAGCCCCGCCACCTCGCCGCTTCTTCCGACCCGCCGCCGACCCCTAGCCCGCCGCCGGAGCCCGCCCGGCGATCACCGGAGGTAGCCCCGCCCGATCCGGTTTCCCTAAAACCGATCCGGTTTTTTAAAAGAGATGTTCGGTTTTTTAAAACCCTAGATGGTTTTATTTTTTCGGTTTTCTTATTTAACGAACGCTCACCGAACCGCTCGCTTCAATGAACGTGTTCGTTGGATTAGTTCTGATAACGAACGTCCGCTATTTAATCCGTTAAATCGCTTTTTCTTTTAATCGGATTTAATCCGTTATTTTTCAGATTCGATTTCTGATCCGATTTTCAAATCTGTTTATTTTCTTGCTCGTTTATCGGAATCAGGTGATTCAAGTGCCTGGAGTTTCGTAACAAAACCGCCGTTCCGACTAACCTACTTTCACAGAGTTTTGCTACTGTGAAATTTTGACCTAATTTCAGATTGCTATACCGAGTCGTTCTCTCTAGAGTTCCGACTTTCGATGCTTTATTCGATTCGATTCTTTTGCAACCAGGGTTCTTAAGTTGAACTTTCTGGTTAGATCTTTTATTCGAGATTTCCCCGTGCATTAGATGAGTACTTATTGTATGCTTGTTGTTTGTCTGCGTTAGATCACCCGGAGTGCGCCGCTTGTTACTTCGAATCTCTAGGTCTCGCGGATCATCAGCAAGGCAAGTAACACTTGATCATACCCTTCTCATACCCAGTTTTTATGCATTAGATCAAACCCTCAAACACTTGCATGTTTAGGATCAAATTAAATTGTGGGTTTGGGAAGTAGATTGAGGTAGTACCTATTACCTGTTTTACTTATGAAACCTTGGGAGTTACTTCTACGTTTGCTTATTATGCCATGCTATGCTAGTAGACGTGGATTGGGTGAGTGAATATCCATGACAGATGTGAGATTGTTAATTAATGGTTTATCTAAGGTGGCAACCTAAACACACATCTGGGTGGATTGAGGCACCTGGTTTCCATCAGACTTGCTCTGATTTCTTCGGACCGCCACCTGTGCTCTAAGGGATCATAAGATTATTCAAACCGAAACTTCCGTGTGCAGCCACAAGCCAATTATGGGCTCTGGCGTAGTTGACTAAGTTGTGCGAACTCTTACGGGTAGGCTAGCTGATGTAGGGGATGTAGGTTGGTACGGTCTACCCACATGTAAGGTGCTAGCGCTTCTGAAAGACTATGTCTCGGCCATCCGCTTCTCAAACACCATGTAGTGCGAGAACCAAGCGGAGGCGATCGAGTCTTGTGGGGAAAAGTCATAAACCTCTGCAGAGTGTATAAACTAATCATGATTAGCCGTGTCCCGGTTATGGACAATTTGAGTATCTGGTAATTGAATATCATGTGAATCTCAACATGTTACTTCTAAATAAAAGTTATTGGGTTTTGATGAGTACTTTTAATTGGGATTGAGGATGCTGTCAACCATTCTCAATGTTTAACAACCACCATGATAGTTAAATAAAATTATTCCTTTGATGTAGGGAAAATCAGCTTTATGCAAATGTAAACCGAGAGCCTTACCACCAGCCATATATGCATGTAGTATAGGCTTATTCCTTCATTGCTTTTATGTGTTACATTGCCAAGATATTCCATGTCTGACCCATTTTGGCTGCAACTTTCACGTTGCACTTTTCGCATTTACGACGAGTAAGGTGTTAGGTCGTGGTTCTATACTCGATGATGCCGATGGAGTTGATGGACTCGCTTATCTTCCAAGCCTTCGCTGTTATTATTAGATGGCCTTAAGCCATATTATTGTATTAAGTTCCCTTGTGGACAACGATGTAATAAGTGTGTGATTGCTACTCTGCTATAAATCCTTCAAGTAATCGTGTGTGGTGTCGGATTACTAATCCAGGATGACACCGAGCACGAGACTTGATCCATTCGGGTCTGGTCGCTACACTCTCCAAATGTGCCGCACTTAAGTTACCTGTGGAACCAGGGATTTTGTGCTCAAGATAACTCAGCCAACCGTAACACCATCAATGGTGACAGAGTAAGAAGAGAAAATTGGTTTCCGCGACTACTTTCCGGCGAGCTCTCCGAAGCCGCCGCCAAGAAGGTCCCTAAAACCAAAGCAAATATCACCGAGGAGCAGTCTGCTCCGACAAACCATGCAGTTTGTATCGCTGAAGCAAACGCTCCCGACAAGTTTAGCTCCGCAAGCTTGCCGGGATCATCGAGTTCCGCGGACCCACATGTGTCTTTGTCGAGAAGCTGATGTTCCCACAGTGATAGATGAGCCTTTAGTCCTTGTTGTCGAGCCACGTGCTCCAACATGGGCACAACAAATCGCCCATTTCTCCGCATAAGAGAACTTCCCAAGAGCAAGAAGAAGCGGAAAAGTAGCCCGACGGTCAAGTATGTACCAGTTTGTTGAAAACATCCATGCATGTAAGAAGACTCAACGGAGTGAAATTGAAGTGTATTTGCCGGGAAGATGGACAGAAGTTGTTGGCGGAGATACACGGAGGCATATGTGGTCACCACATTGGCGCAAGAGCACTTGCCGCAAAGCTTTCCGGCAAGGTTTCTTCGCCGAAGCCCTCCAGATGCAATCGCACAAGTAACCAAGTGTGAAGCGTGCCAGTTCCATTCAAAACAGATACACCAACCAGCTCAAGCTCTCCAGGCGATCCCTTTATCCTGGCCCTTTTCGGTCTGGGGGCTCGACATCCTCGGCCCCTTCCCCCGAGCTGTCGGAGGCTTTGAATACTTGTACGTAGCAATCGACAAGTTCACAAAGTGGCCGGAAGTGGAACCAGTGAGGAAGGTGACAGCACAGTCAGCCGTCAAGTTCTTCAGGTCAATTGTTTGCCGTTTTGGGATTCCTAACAGAATCATCACCGACAACGACACACAGTTCACGAGCCGCACCTTCATGCAGTACGCCCAAGATCTTGGCGCCAAGATCTGCTTTGCTTCCGTTGCTCATCCGAGAAGCAACGGTCAAGCAGAGAGAGCGAACGCTGAAGTGCTGCGAGGACTCAAGACCAGAACTTTCGACAGGCTGCACAAGTGCGGAAGGAACTGGATCGAGGAGCTGCCGGTGGTTCTTTGCTCGATCAGACGACGCCAAGTCGAGCCATCGCCGACACCCTTTGCTCTAGTCCACGGAGCAGAGGCAGTTCTCCCCACGGAACTCAGATACGGGTCACCTCGAGTGCTCGCTTATGATGAGTTTGAGCAAGAGCAGCTGCGACAAGATGACGCGCTGCTCCTCGAGGAAGATCGCCTTCGAGCTGCAGACGAGCTGCTCGTTACCAGCAAGCTTTGCGCCGCTACCATAGCCGCAGTTAATGCCGGAAGCTTCGAGGAAGGCGACCTTGTTCTTCGCGCGCTCAATCCGCCAAGAATTCCAACAAGTTGACGCCGAAGTGGGAAGGCCCTTATCGGGTGAAACGAGTCACTAGGCCGGCGCTGTCCGCTTTGAGACGAAGATGGCCTTCCGTGAGCAATTCTCGGAACATAGAGCATCTTCGCAAGTTTTACCCATGAGGCGCGGTTGCGGAACCTGCTCAGCAACCACCTTTTGTACAAGTCTTGCCGCTGTTGCATGTAATACTTTGTACAAAGCCGGGCGCAGACCCGATGCATCAAGAAGCCTATGCGTATGCGCACATTTTGTCAATACATGCTTTCATAATCATATATGCATGTGTTTACTAACATCTTGTGCAGCACCCGCTTTCCGTAAGCGATAATGAGCCACTAGGCTCCATAACTTTATTTTCTTCTTTCTTCTCAAACAAGGAGAAGGTTCATCCACCCACAAGTTAACCGAGGGGGGAAGGAGAAGATAATGGTGTGGGTCACGAGGCGTCGCTCAAGGAACTGTCGCCTTGCCGGAAAATGGACAATGTAAAAGCTAAGTTGCTAAGTTTAAACGACCAGTTTTAAATTTTTAAGTTATCTTCCTCGAACGATAGTACTTTGTATGGAAAACACTGCGCTGGAGGAACCGACTCGCGACTAGCTTGCGCCCTTACTTTGTTTCGAGTCCGCTCAACAACTTAAGTGAGCTGCAGCTAGTCCGCGACAAGGTTGCTTGTCGGTAGCGACCCCGCCAGCAGGCTGCTGAAGTTCCGCACTCGGCGCTCGCGGCAAGGGTGCCTGCACCGACAAGTTCCCCTGAAAGCGTAGGGCAGTAACATACAAGGGAAGAAATCGAGTAAAGGAAATAACATTGCATTCGATTGCCTAAGATAGTGTATATTACATAATAACTTGTCGCAGATCTAATAGATTTTTCGCCTAAACATGATCTACAGCGACAAGAGAGAGATAGACTTGGCGGCCTAGTCCACGCGGTCGCCCTCGAGCCTCTTAACTCCGCTCACCCTGTCCACGATGGGTGCGACAAGGGTCTTGAGCACTTCAACATCGGCGGATGGAGGCAGGGACTTGAGGGCCTTGGTGAAGTCGACGCCTGGGTTGCGGAAGGCCACCTTCATCAACACCTTCTGGAGAGCCTCGGCACAGACTTGGCGTGATTCCTCCGCCAGTTGCTTCGGAACCTCGTCCCGGAGCCGCTGGATGCCCGCCAACACGCCTTTGAAGAATAGGCTGAGCTTGACGCTGGGTTGGAGGTTCTCGCCGGTGGAATATCCAAGATCTGTCATCCCCAACTCCATCAGCTCATTATGGATGCGGCGGCGGTGTCCACAAGACCTTCATCCAATGCATTATGCTGTCTCAAGATTATTGTGGGCGGTCACAAGATTCGACAAAGAACTCCTCGGTGGCCTTGATCTTTTCCAGCAGGCCTGCTTTCCGCTCCTTGGCGCCGCTCAACGCCTCCGTCAAGGTGGTCAATTTCAGCCCAGATCCGCCTTTGAGTCCTTGGCGCGCCGAGCTCTTTGATCTTCTCAAAGCAAAACGACCTTGTAGCTCGCCGAGGGTGTAAGCTGCCCTTCTCACGCGCGCTTCAACCCGGCGACCTCCTCGGCACTCTTCTGGAGGGTGGACTCCAGCTGAGCCACCCTCGTCTCCAATTCCCTCTTGGCGGCCTCGGCAGCCGCAGCAGCATCCTTTGCCTCCCGAAGTGGCCCGCCAACCGTTTGCTCACGCGCGGCGAGATCTTCCTCAAAGCTGTCGAGGTTGATCTTCCGCTGCGCCAGCTCACCTTCTCGCGTGAAAAGCTTCTCGCTGGCGAGCCTCTGCTGCTCTTTGACCTCGCCCTTCTCCAAGATGAAGGCCATGCGCTCCTCAGCAAGCTGCTCCCGTGCCTCTGCTATGTCCCGGAGAGTCTCTTTGTTGGCGCATCGGAGCTCTTCCGCACGTTTCTCCAAATCAGCTCCCGCCCTCGCGACAAGCGCCTCCCTGGACTCCAGTTTGGCTTGTCGGGCGCGGTAGAGCGACAAGAACCTCCTTAGCAGCTGCTCCTCCTCGGCTCACCATCGCTGCCGCCGGGCATCAACCAGCGACAGCCGGTGGAGGCAAGCAGCCCGCATCGAAGGTCTCCCTTCGGCTGGTGCCTCGAGCTTGATGCCCATGGGAGCTTGATGAAGATACCTCGCCGCCTTCTGTAGGCGCGGGCTGGGGCTCTTCGAGTCCGGGCGCGGCATCGGTGGCGGGGATCGGGCACGTGCAGCGCCTGGCGCTCCTGCGGCCTCCGGGCCGTCAATGCGGTCGCCAGATTCTCCTCGACCTCTGCGCCGGCCTCGGCAGCCTCCTCGCCGGCGGGCCCATCAGCGCCAGCCTCCTCCTCCATGTTGGCAGCGTCGACATTGTCGCCGCGAGCGTCTTCCTCGCCGGCAGCCTCAGTTTCCATCGGATCTCCGGCAGATGGATCTGATGATCAGAAGAAGAAAGCACAGATCAAGCGGATATTCGAAAGAGAAAAACGGAAGAACAGAACCCAAGGGAAACTTTCAAACAAGAAGATTACCTGCAGTGGGGTCTGTTGCCGCGGTCTCCACCACCGGAGGGTCGTCGGCGCCGGCCCTTGTCGAGGAAGCTCCCCTTGTCGGAGAGGCCTCCCTTGCCGGAGAGCACTCCCTTGGCGGAGAATTCTCCCTTGGTGGCGTAGTTGAAGCAAGCAGAATTTCGGGAGTGAACTCCGGGGCCTCCTGATGAGGCTGAACCTCAGGAGTAGCCTCCGGTGCTCCATGATGTGGCTGCTCTGCTCCTACAAAATTCAACAAACCAGATATCGATGTGGAAAAGCACCCAAGCGCGCCTAACCATGAGAAGCATACCAGACACTTACGCTGGGGGCTGCGCTGGGGGCTGCTCTGTTGAAGGGTTGCCGGATCCGGCAAGGGAGTCCCGGACGTGCCCCCTGTTGCTACAGGGGAGTCATCTGAGACGACAACCACCGGCGTCTTGGCTCTTCTTCGCGCTCTCGAGCCAACGCCCCAAGAAGAAAGTTCAGAGTGGAACCAATCGGATATAAGATAAAGCAATAAATTGAAGATTACAAATAGCAGCGGCAAGATCTTACTCTTCCTCTTCTTCCTCGGAGCTGAGGGCGGAGAGATCAAACTTTGCTCCAGCGCGACAGATTGGGGGAGAAGACTCCCTCTGGCGCTTGGCGGGTGCAGGGGCCGCGACTCCAGAAGGCCCTGCGCGTCGCCGGGAGTGAATGAGGGCCCCTCCTGGCACAAGATTTGCCGCGGTGGAGCGCGGCGGGCGGCGAGGCGGTTGTTGGACCGTATGCTCCCCGCCACTTCTCCGGTCTTCGGAGACGTCTCCTTGGCGGGCAGCAGCTCCTCCAGCGACAAGCTACTTGACGGTGGAGGAGAGGCACCCCGCAGGCTCACTTGGGTCGCTGCGGGCTCGCTCGCTCCTCCTCACCGACGAACTCTTCCTGGTCGGCAAGGCTTGCCGCCCGGCCTCTCTGCCTCCTCGACAGTGAACCCAAACGCGCGGCGCGGCGGCCCTCGCAGCCTCCTCCAACCTTGTGGCGATGCGCGCCATCTCCTGAAAGCAATGGTGTCGCGGGTGAGCTGCCTCTTCTCGTCGGGCGCGGATCGGCACTTCAACCAAGTTGTCGAAGAACTGCTGCACTATGTCATCGGCGGCTCTCGCCAAGTTGGAACGATCCCATGGGAATCGCACAACGGCATTATCGCGGATGCTATCAAGTGACGAGTTGTTGCACAAGGGCACAACTCCCTCGCAACATGCACCATCCAGGTTATCCACTTCAGCTTGAACAGCTCCCGCAACATGCCGCCAAGCTCCAAGGTAGTGAAATTCCAATTCAGACCTGGCGCAGCCTCATGATATCCGCCGCGTTCTCGAATTCCCAAGCAGGCCTCCCTTTCTCCTGCAAAGGCGCAATGCGGCGCGAAGCGAAGTCCGCGCCAACTGCTCCTACGGTAAGCCCCGCTTGCCGGAGACGCAAAATCCTAGTCGTGGCAATCTTCAACTTGTCGCCCTCGGCGCCAAGTTGCTCCAATCGCTGCCGCGAACTATGGGGGTCTTCTTGCAGGCAGTAAAGGCTGTGGCTCCACCTCTAAGATCCAGCACCATCAGCCCTCCACTCCTCCCACTTGCGCGCAACTCTCCGTCAAGACACGCTTCCTTCTTGCCGATCCTAGAGGTCCATGCAATTCCTCCGACAAGCGGCTCTCTCTCTCTACGCTGGGTGAGAAGTAGTGGCGGAAGAGTGCGACGCTTGGGTGGACCCGACAAAGTTCTCGCAGAGATGTGCGGAAACGCCATGGTAAGGATGGCGCTGGGGGTGAAGTCAAGGAGGCGGAGGCCATATGTGTTCATGACATCACGGAAGAATTCAGAAAAAAGGGCGAGCCCGCACTGTAAGAAAATCGCGAAGAAGGGGTACCGATGGAGACCTTAGCAGATTGGCGACGGAGATGACCTCGTCGCGCGGATGCTTCAGGTCACCGTCGACGAAGAGGTAGTACAGCTCCCGCAGCTCCTTCTGCTGAGCAGGAGATCAAGAGGGCCCGCTCCTTCCGATCATCACATGAGCCGCTGCTTGGCAGATTTCACGCCTTTTCCTTATCGGCCTTCGGAGCCATAGGGAGTCGTGGTGGAAGAAGCCGACGGCGTTGGTGGCACCGGTGGCAAATTGAGGGGGCGGAGCGTCGCTCTCTTTGGGCTCGAGAGGAAAGGGAAAGCGACGGGGTTTCGATGTGACAACAAGGGCAAGTGGGCGTCTGCCGGTTCCCCCTCTTATAAAGGGAGAGGGACGGGCGTTCGATTTTCCCATTGAAGAAAGCCCCACGATCTCCCCACGACGCCAGTGTCCGTGCGTGCTGCCGTGGGAGACGGTGGGTCAAAGGCAAATAACGGCGTAATCAAGACCCGCGCGTCCGTGCACTGTTTTGGGCCCGGCCCAACAGAGCTTAGCGCTGTGGTGGCCCAGAGCCGGGGCTCTGTCGGTGTACTAGAGCAGGGTACCCTAGTACCCCGAACTCGTGCACGGACAGATTGCAGGCGCCACGGCAGGGCTGGCCCGATGACCGCCAAGGTCCTCGGCGGCTCCTTTGGAGCCATTCAAGAACAAAGTAGTCGAGACCCCGCAAGAGGAGCTTGCCAGAAGGCCACTCAGGGCGCGAAGAAACAAGGCCCCGCAAGAGGAGCTTGCCGGAAGGCTTGGCGGGCGCCGAGCCCCAAGCGCGACAAGGTTCCTGCGCGGCAAGGCGCTTGCTGGGCGGGCGACCTCTCTTCATCTCCGCTCCAGCTCACCCCCAACGTGTCACCACGGGCTCTCCCAAGCACGCTGCGGTCGGACGGGCTGTGCAGCCAGCGGGAGTGGCGATAAGCGGCGCCGACAAGCTACCATCGTGGCAAACGGAGGCGCACTTGACGGTCCTGTTATAATCGTCGGGCGACCGAGACGGGCATTGATGACTCTTGTCCCTTGCCGTCGAGTTAGGTATAGATTACTGACACTGCATAAAGCGGTGTACCAACCTATGTTTTACCATTATACCCTTGTCTACTTGCCACATGTGGTAACCCCTTGTGCCTATAAAAGGAGGCCCAAGTGCAACGTGAAAGGGTTCGCTGGGTTCGCTGGTTCGGTCCAGCTCCGCGTAGTTCATCACATTCATACGAAACCACACTCGAGGCTAGGTCTTGTAGCTCCCATTGCTCCCTAGCAAGAACACAAGATAATCCACAAAGCAGCAGATGGGAGTATTATCTCCCGGAGAGCTCCGAAGCTGGGTAATCCTTCGTGTGCATCGCCTCGATCCGCTCTTTGTGCAATCTCCCTCCGAACCACAAGGGACCCAGGTCCCGTGAGGGTGCTCGTGGGACACGATCGTTCTCCCGACAGGCGCCTGGTCTTGTAGGCGGGGGGCTCACGGATGGCCGCCCTGTGGTGTGAGACGCACGTGGTGGGCATCGGGGATGGCCACGCCCCCTCCCCCTATTGAAGAGGAAGGAGGTAATGGGGAGGGGGCTAGTTGGGCTGGCCAGGGGTTTTAGGCCCAAAGGGAAATATGGGGGGGGGCTCTTTCCTTTTCGGTTTTTTGTTTACACATTTTCTTTCATTTGTTTTCTGTTTTCTTTTTTAAATTCAAACTATTTTAGTTTTATAAAACACAAAACAAGCACCTCGAATAGTGTTATAAATTAAGTCACTGCCACAATAATTTTCGCATTTAAATTATTTAGTTTGCAAAACTTTATTATTTAAAAAGCATTTAAATTATTGATTTGGCCCCTATTTTAATTATTTTAGGGCATTTAAGTACTTTAGAAAATGCTGGTTTCTCCACCATAATTATTTATGGATTATTTGTCATATTATGAACATTTTCGTTTTCATGTTCGAGAACTTTAATTATTTGGCTTTAATTTAGATTTGAATTTGAATTGTTTTTGAATCAAGGTGAGGTTTAGCAACAGTAATTGTGATGACACGACACCATTAGTAGTGGATCACTCTAGCTTAATTATGAGGGTGTTACACCCCCTAGTTAACTAATTTAACTAAACCCATGTTAGTTAATGGGTCAATGATAGTGAGGCCCCACTACTAATTAAAATAAACCTAATATCTACCGTATTACTAACCTTTGGGTCCCACCCTCGCTAATTGACCAGTTAGATTAATTAAAACACTGATATGTGGGTTCCCCTGGACCCTTTGACCAGTCAACTACTGACTGGGCAGTCAACTCGGCCCCCATGTCAGCCTCATGCGCACCCTATTGGGTACATTTCTGGGTACCCCAAGCAATTCCATTTAAATTCGAATTAATAATAATTTCTAGAAATTATAGAAATTGTTTAAAACTTTGAAAATTAATAGAAAATAATTCATAACTCGGATGAAAATAATTTATATACGAAAATTGATCAGAAAAATAAGATAAATCTATTTGTGCCCTCCATATACTAGCCACATGCCTCCAACACAGCAAACATGGAACCTTCCCCTCCGGATCGTCTCACCGGTAATTGCCTAAAGCCGGGAAAATATCCCGCTCCGTCTATATCACTTAGCACTACGTTAGGTCACCCCTAGCATAGCATATCACCTTGTCATGCATTGTGATGCATTTGTGTGCTTTATATTTACTGTTTCTTCCCCCTCTTCTTCTCCGGTAGACCTCGAGACCGCCGCTGATTCCGCTGTGTATGACTACACTCCTGACAACTAGCCACTTTCAGCAGGGCTTCTAAGCAAGCAAAACCCCCCTTGATCATTCATATATCGCCCACTCTTTCTCTCTCATGCTTGCATTAGATTTTGCTACTGTTGTTCGATCGCTTCTATTCTGATGCATAGCATGCTTTTGTAACCTGCTATTATTACTTTACCTGTTATCCTGTATGCTTAGTAGAGGTTGGTAAGTGATCCATCAGTGACCCCTCACCCTTGTCCTTGTTGCCCCGCTTTGTTACTGTTGACTCGATCAATGTGATCAACGAGCTGAGACCGACACATCACCAGCAACCCCCTTAGTTGTATGACTCTGCAGAGCTACTATCGAGTGCCGAGGGTGATGCCTTGTATCTCACTTACAATGATATCTCTATAGTGTAGCACGTCGAGTGTGGTTAGCCGAGGGTGATTCCTCACTCACCACTCCCGATGACATCTCTGCAGAGCTACTATCGAGTGCTGAGGTGATGCCTCGTATCCCACTTACAATGATATCTCTGTAGTGTAGCACATCGAGTATGGTTAGCCGAGGGTGATTCCTCACTCACCACTCCTGATTATGTCTCTGTCATGCAGCTCTTCAAGCGTGAACTTACCGAGGGTGATTCCTCCAAGTTCACCTTGACATTTTACCTCAGGTGTCAACCAATCGAGGGTGATTCCTTTGAGTTCACCTTGATGGTAAGTACACACTATTACCTTTAACTGTTACCCTGTTAACTGTTACAGCGGGATTGAAGGGACGGGTGGTACCGCCCTGGTAGAGGTGGACCTGAGCTCCCGACAGTCTCTCAATAAGTCGGGTTGACCATGAGGTTACCCGCGAGATAATGACGCGGCACGACTGGGCAGACAGAGACCGCCCTAGAGAGGGATGGGCCTGGCTCTTGTCGTAAGTCTGTGACATAGGGCGATAGGATCACTGATCGTCTCCGCGCGCTCCCAATGCACTAACGAGTTTGGATGTGTGATCTCAGTAGGCCTCTAGCCTTTTCGCACTAACCGCGAGAATAAGTGTGGGCACTCGGCGTCATACAATTCTCCCAAAAGCTCTACAGACATCACAGTTGAGCGGCACGCGCCCGGGTGGTCCGCTTAAGCACTTGCTTTGCATAAAGAGGTAGCCAGGGCTGACCCCGGTCGTCCTTGCAACATGCAGGAGTGCTTAGGGCGATTGGCCCATGACCCCATTCACACTTAGGATTTAGACCGGCATGCTGACCTCTCTGTTGAGCCTAGGTAGGACTACGGTGTGTCGATCAGCCCAGGTCGGGCATGACCCGAAAAGTGTGTCCGACCGGAGTTAATCGAGCGTGTTGGGTAAGTTGGTGCACCCCTGGAGGGAAGTATATCTATTCGAATAGCCGTGTCCGTGGTAACGGACGCTCGGAGTTGTATCCCGATCTATTACATGTGGAACTGGAAATTTGAGACACTAAATGGATATGATGGCTCCGGGATCGCTTTCTCGCAGGGAGTCGAGGAAGGATCTCTGGGAATTATTAAAATATGTACTTGTTACTATATGTTATGTTATTCTACTCTCTTCTGTTTCTGCAAGACGGTGTAAGATTCTAGTCTTCGATAGGCTAGGCCTTCCCTTCTATTCTAGCATTTCTGCAGTTTAGTCCACATATGCAGCCCCTTCCCATTGATATTGATGCATACTTAGCATAGATTTGATGTAAGTCTTGCGAGTACTTTGGATGAGTACTCACGGTTACTTTGCTACTTTTTCCCCTTTACCCGATTGTTGCGACCAGATGACGGAGCCCAAGAGCTAGCTGATCTCGCCATTGACTAATACTACCCAACGAAGCCTACTTCTACATGGAGACCGACGACCAAGAGTAGTTAGGAGGCTCCCAGGTAGGAGGCCTGCGCCTTTTCGATCTAGATGCCGTTGTTTTGCTAGCCTTTGTAAGGCAAACTTGTTTGTCTTATGTCTGTACTCAGATGTCGTTGCTTCCGCTGACTTATGTATTCGAGCCTTCGTGGCCCTGGCTTGTAATATAAAGCTTTATGTTTGAGTTTGTGTCTAGAGTTGTGTTGTGATATCTTCCCGTGAGTCTCTGATCTTGATCGTGTGCATTTGCGTGTATGATTAGTGCACTATTTAGTCGGGGGCGTCACGCCAATCATAAACTTTTGGTACTGTTGTAAACTGATACGTCTCCAATGTATCTACTTTTTCTCATGCTTTTCCTCTTGTTTTGGACTCTAATTTGCATGATATGAATGAAACTAACCCCGAACTGATGATGTTTTCAACAGAACTACCATGGTGTTGTGTTTGTGCAGAAATAAAAGTTCTCGGAATGGAACAAAACTTTGCGAGGATTTTTTATATCAATAATAACAATTTCGGGAGCCAAGACCTGCTGGAGAGAGGCACCTGGGTGGGCACAATCCACCAGGGCGCGCCCCCTCTCCTAGCGCGCCTAGGTGGGTTGTACCCACTTGGTGGTCCCGCTGACGACCCCCCCTGATACTATAAAATCACACATTTCCAGAAAAAAATCAGGGAGAAAGAATAAATGCAATCCACGAGACGGAGCCGCCGCCAAGCCCTATTCTTCCTTGGGAGGGCAGATCTGGAGGACGTTTGGGGCTCCTGAGAGGGGGATCTTCGTTCTTCGTCATCACCAACCCATCTCCATCGCCAATTCCATGATGCTCCCCACCGGGAGTGAGTAATTCCTTCGTAGGCTCACTGGTCGGTGAGGAGTTGGATGAGATTCATCATGTAATCAACTTAGTTTTGTTAGGGCTTGATCCCTAATATCCACTATGTTCTTACATTGATGTTGCTATGAATTTGCCATGCTTAATGCTTGTCACTTTGGGCCCAGGTGCCATGAATTCAGATGTGAACCATTTATGAATTCATCATTATATCCATGTTTTAGATCCGATCTTGCAAGTTATAGTCACATACTATTGTTATGATCCGGCAACCCCGGAGTGACAACAATCGGGCCCACTCCCGGTGATGACAGTAGTTTGAGGAGTTCATGTATTCACTATGTGTTAATGCTTTGTTCCGGATCTCTATTAAAAGGAGGCCTTAATATCCCGTAGTTTCCAATATGGATCCCGCTGCCACGGGAGGGTAGGACAAAAGATATCATGCAAGTTCTTTTAATAAAGCACGTATGACTATTTTCGGAATACATGCCTACATTATATCGATGAACTGGAGCTAGTGCCGTATCGCCCTAGGTTATAACTGTCACATGATGAATATCATCGAACAAGTCACCGATCCAGTGCCTACGAATTTATTTATATTGATCATTGTTACACTTGCTACAAAATTACTGCTATCACTGTTACTATTGTTGTTGTCACTATGATCAAAACTATCAAACTAATTTGCTACTTATTACTTGCTGCAGATAATTAATCTCCAGGTGTGGTTGAAGTGACAACTCAGCTGCTAATACCTTAAAATATTCTTTGGCTCCCCTTGTGTCGAATCTATAAATTTGGGTTAAATACTTTACCCTCGAAAACTGTTGCGATCCCCTATACTTGTGGGTTATCAAGACCTTTTTCTGGCACCGTTGCCGGGGAGCATAGCTATATTTTTTGAGTCACTTGGGATTATTATCATGTTATCACTATGAAGAATCTGAAGGATCCTAAGATTAAGATTTATCCCTCAAAGATGAGGGGAGGTAAGGAACTGCCATCCAGTTCTGCTTTAGATTCACCTTCTGTTATGAGTAAACTTGCAACACCACCACCTGCTATTAATTATTATATGTCGCAAGTTATTGATGATGCTACTTCTACTATGAATGATGCTTATGATGATGCTAGTACCTTGCTTGATAATGATGATGTGCCACTTGGTGAATTTCTTGATAAACAAATTGCTAGAGTTATACAACATGATGTTGTTGAATCTGAGGATGAGCTTGAAACTGAATCTCCTGAAACACCTGCTAGAACTAGCCTTCCTAGATATGAATTGCCTAAGGTACCGGAAGGTTATGTTATGGGTGAAGAAACAACTAGAGATATTCTTGCTTGCAATGATAGAGATGATCTAGAGAAATTACACAAGTATAAAGAAAACTATCTGAACGCTAGAATGAAATGTGATCCTAAGTTTGCTACTTCACCTATTTTTATTGATGATAAGGATTATGAATTATCTGTCGACCTAGAGTTAATTACTTTGGTTGAATCTGATCCTTTCCATGGTTATGAAACTGATACTGTTGTGGTACATCTTACTAAGTTAAATGATATAGCCACCCTTTTTACTCATGATAATAAGACTCGCTATTACTTAATTCTCAAATTATTTCCTTTTTCATTAAAGGGTGATGCTAAAGCTTGGTACAATACTCTTGCTCCTTGTTGTGTGCGTAGTCCCTAGGATATGATTTATTACTTTCTCTGGAAAATATTTTCCTGCTCATAAGAAACAAGCTGCCTTACAGGAAATATTTAACTTTGTGCAAACAAAAGAAGAGAGTCGCCCACAAGCTTGGGGGAGGCTTTGCCAGTTACCTAATGCTTTGCCTGATCATCCTCTTAAGAAAAACAAAATACTTGATATCTTCTATAATGGACTAATCGATGCTTCTAGGGACTTCTAGATAGTTGTGCTGGTTGTGTTTTCAGGGAATGAAATGTTGGACAAGCTGAAGAATTATTGAATAATATCTTGAAAAAATATGATGATTGGACTATTCCTGATCCACCACCTAAACCCACTCCGAAGAAGAGGCGTATATTATATCTCAGTCTTAAAGATATGCAAGAGGTAAAGAAATCCATGAAGGAAAAAGGTATTAAAGTGGAGGATGTTAAAAATTTACCTCCTATTGAAGAAATACATGGGCTTAATACACCACCAATTCCTAAGGTGGTAGAGGTAAATTCTCTTATGAAGTTCAATGAAAATGACAATCCTCACAATATGCACCCTAGCCAATGCCTTTATGAGTTTGAAAAATATATTAGAAAACAAGATCACTTCAATGCAAATGTTATGAAGCAATTGATATACAATTCTGATATGATTGCTCGCTTGAGTTACTTGTCATTTAGAATATCAAATGATGTTAGAGGTGTTGGAGACATGCTTCTATGGTTCAAACTCAACTAGAACAAGTTGCTAAATCACAAAGAGAATTGCTTGATGAAATGAATCATAATATGCATGACTTTGTTGTTAGAGTTGCAACTAGAGGAGGTAAAATGACTCAGGAACCACTTTATCCTAAGGGACAATGAAAAAGAATTGAACAAGATTCACAAAGATCTAACACTAGTGCACCTAGTCCTTCTAAAAAGAAAAAGAAAAATGATAGGACTTTGCATACTTCCAGTGAACCTGAAATAGAAAAATCTCCTGATAATGATAATGAAGCTTCTATCTCTGATGCTGAAACTCAATATGGTAATGAACACTCACCTAGTGATAATGAAAAAGACAATGATGAGTTTCATGAAGACTCTCAACCAAATAATGATAAGGAACCAGATAATGATGTTGAGATAGAACCACCTGTTGATCTTGATAACCCACAACCTAAGAGTAAAAGATATGAGAAAAGAGACTTTATGGCTAGGAAACACGGTAAAGAAAGAGAACCGTGGGTTCAAAAACCTATGCCTTTTCCACCCAAGTAAACTAAAAAGAAAGATGATGAAGGATTTGAACGCTTTGCTGAAATGTTGAGGCCAGTGATAACCCAAAAGTATAGGGGATCGTTTGTAGCCTTTTTCGATAAATAAGAGTGTTGAACCCAACGAGGAGCTAAAGGTAGAACAAATATTCCCTCAAGTTCTATCAACCACTGTCGGTGTCAAAACCGGCGGATCTCGGGTAGGGGGTCCCGAACTGTGCGTCTAGGCGGATGGTAACAGGAGACAAGGGACACGATGTTTACCCAGGTTCGGGCCCTCTTGATGGAGGTAAAACCCTACGTCCTGCTTGATTGATATTGATATTGTGGATGTTTACAAGAGTATATCTACCACGAGATCAAGGAGGCTAAACCCTAGAAGCTAGCCTATGGTATGATTGTAAGGGTTGTGATTGTTGTCCTACGGACTAAAGCCATCCGGTTTATATAGACACCGGAGAGGGCTAGGGTTACATAGAGTCGGTTACAATCTACATATCCGTATCGCCAAGCTTGCCTTCCACGCCAAGGAAAGTCCCATCCGGACACGGGGGGAAGTCTTCAATCTTCTATCTTCATAGTCTTGGAGTCCGGTCGATGATGATAGTCCGCAAATGATAGTCCGCCGATAACGGTAGTCCGCTATCCGGACACCCCTAATCCAGACTCCCTCAAGAGCTCCCGAACCAGTCTTCAATGACGATAAGTCCAGCATGATGTAGTCTTGGCGCTGCAAGGCGGGTTCTCCTTAAGTTCCATGTACCGCGAACAAAGTGTCCAGCTTCCTCATCAATGTTGCGCGTCTTGGCTTCCCCGCCCAATAAGGGCCTTCTTCCACGCGTCGTGCGAATGTGAAAAGCCGTGGTGTCTTTTATGTTTTACCCCTAGTTGTGCGAATAATCTGCCTATAAGGGAGGCAAGAATCCAGATCCAAATCACCATCTTCCTCTCGCAAATACTCATCGAGCGCTTTCGACCAAGAATCCATTCCATCATGGACCGTCAACGCTGCTCCTCTTCTCAAGGCCGCAGCTCTTCGCCAGAGATTGGAGGAGATGCTCTGTTTCGACAACGAGCTGGTGAAGCTCCAAATGGGGGATATCTCCTCCGCCTTCATGGTTTCGGTTCGAAGCTGGGCTTGCCACCTACAAAGGTGGGAAGCTAGCAGAGGTTACCCCTAATCCCAACAAAGGGGAGCGAGTATGCTTCGTCCCCTATCTAATAAGGGGGCTCGGATTTCCTGTACATCCATTCCTCCGTGGGCTCCTGGAGTTCTACGGACTCCAGCTCCATCACCTCACGCCCGCCTCAATCCTGCATATCGCGGGTTACGTAGCTCTTTGCGAGCTTTTCCTGGGCATCGAGCCCCACTTTGCGCTGTGGAAGAGGTTGTTCTGCCTTGTCCCCCGCTCTCACGAGGGGTCCATATATCAAATGGGCGGCGCCAAATATGGCGATTGCCGGACCGGATATCCATCCGAACCCCTAAGAAGGCACCAAGACGGCCTTCGGAATGGTTTTACATAGAAGACGCCCGCTGCCGCACCTGTTCGGATCGGCCTCCGGAGTTCAGCAATGCTCCTCTCAAGAAACACCTTAGTTGGCGTCCATGAGCCCCGATCGGAGGAAGACAAGAGCGCCCATTATCCGATGGGCGAATAAGGTTATCGCCCATGCCCGTTGACCATGGTCGGAGTCATGGCAACATGCATTACGCGGGGTGCAGCCA
This sequence comes from Aegilops longissima, assembly GCA_021605205.1. Taxonomy (NCBI): domain Eukaryota; kingdom Viridiplantae; phylum Streptophyta; class Magnoliopsida; order Poales; family Poaceae; genus Aegilops; species Aegilops longissima. Next base: position 597,314,640 of record CM038677.1, on the reverse strand, counting down.
CTACAATACAGGCCACCCATGTGGGACTTCAACGGGAGGATGATGCCACCCGCCATGGCCATAAAGGGCGGAATCGGCCGATGATCTGGTGACGATCTTGTCCGCCTGTATAAGGGGAGAAGGAGGATTTCTTCGCACGAACCCATTAAATGGGTTTTCCATGAACAATCCTCGCCTTGGGTAAGTGAACACTCAGCGTGTCCGACCCGTGCCTTTCGAAACTTAAGTTTCTTACATTATGTTCTTCTTTCGACGCAGGAACTGCGCCGGACTGTGGAGGGAATGCTAAGTCCGGCTCCGCAGCCTGAGGATCCAGAGCGATCCCGAGATCCAGCCTCCGAAGAGGATCCGGACATAAAGGTGGAGCTAATCGACGGGGTGTTCCACCAGCTCAGCATGGACAATGATTTAGTCGCCATCACGGCCGACTACCCCGGACTAAATTCGGCTTCCCAGGTGATTGCAGCCGAAGCCTTGACACCGTCATTCCTTCCTTGCTTATTTCTGACCGCCGTACATGATGGCATTGTGCAGGAAGCGCCCCTAGGGCGAGAAGCCGAGCCCGCGATGGCTGGCCAACAAGGGCCAGTTCGGACCGGTAGGCGGAAGAGGAGCGCGGCGCGGACTGAAGCGTCGCCGCAAAGGTGTAGCTCACAATTCATTATCTTCAGAGCAACGTTCCTAGGAAACGTTTTAAGTGCTCATGACTTTTATAAGGAAAAAAGCGTCCGCCGGACTGCGGGCGTGGAAGTTGTCCATCCGACCTCTACCAGCCGGGCTCCCGCACCTGGCCAGGAGGGGAAGGCGAGCGCAAGGCGCGAGCCGGACGTTCCTCCGACAGAGGATGCCGAAAGGCTGTCCGCCACCTAGTCTGAGGTGGAGAGTACTCTGAATCACAGGCGCCGCCGGACAGTATTTCGTGACGTGTGCTTCTCCCCCGAGGCGTTGAATGCCTTTAACACGGGGGACGCGCACCTTCGCGCCGCTCAGGATAGTTTTACCAGAGCCACGGAGCAGTATGTAAAAGACATACGGGTAAGAGATTTTAACAGTTGTATATGCCAGTAGCCCCCGAGACTTAAAGTAGTTATATTAACTGATTTAAGGATCATATGAAATGCAGGATCTTACCGAGAAGAATGCCCAACTGTCTCAGGAGCTGCAAGAGTGCAAGGCCCAACTTGAGGCCGCATTGTCTGGCGCAGGAGGGAACGCAAGGACCTCTCCTGGTAACGCATTATTTTAGAAGGATAAGTAGCGTTTGGCCTTTGCGCAAGTCTAAAAAATGACATTGTAGGTGCTGCCGGACAAGATCCGGACAGGCAAGAACTTCTGCGCCAACTAAAGGCCGGCGAGAGGGTGCTGCATAAAGTGCAGCATGAAAGGAACAAGCCCAGGATGCCCATGCCCAGCTTGGAGAAGAGCTGAAAGGCGCTCGGGCGAGCTGTCGGGCTCCGTTAAGGAGAATCAGCGCTTCGTCGCGCATATATAGTAAGTGCTTGAGCGAGCTCCTTTGAAAAGAAGAGTTCGGCGAGGAAGTCAATTTGATGTAATATGTCCGTAGGTATGCTCACAGTGTCGCCTGCTGGAGGAGATGCCCGTAATAACGGGTGATCAACTTCCAATTGTTGCAACTGATCGAACGAAGTTCGGCAGGCTATGAGCGGCGCCATCCAGCGTTATGGCCAGCCTTCTCCATACCCGAGGGTCTTGGGAGCTATGGAGAAGCTACTGAGGATCTGCGGCAGCGCCCATTTATGGAAGATTTCGCCTGCCGCCAAGGTGCTGTGGAGGCCGGGCCATGGTAAAGACGCTGTACAAGAAGGCGGATCCCAATCACATCGCCAATTCGACCTGTGGGGCCCGATGGGAAGGAGATCCTGTGAGTTTAGTATACGCCAAGTGGAGTTGGCGCAAAATTTTCCCAACAGACTGTAAATTAGACGACACTGTTAGACGGGATTGAGGAGGAATACAATCACCGATTTGACAATGTATTATAAAATGACATACAAAATGCCTTCTAGCCGGATTGTAGATCGCTTGTCTTTGCCGACCTTTTTCGCTTCGACCTCGGGACCCTAGAGTCCGGAGTGTGTCCGAATACCTTCTCGGTTATGAAACAACCGGGTATGCATGGAGACCAGGCATAGGGTCATCTGCTTTATCGCATAAGTGCCCAACTAGTTATGTTATATTACATGGTTAGTAAGAAACATCTTCCAGGAGAATAGTTCCGTTAAGGGTTCCTTTTCATTGGGGTGGTATGCCCTAAAGTGCATGTCCGTCTGCAAAAAAAAGCAGTAAAACATATGGGGCAGATAAAAGTGCATAGAAAATCATTTTTAAGTCACCGATCGAATATTCCCTTAAGAACGCTTAGCTTTCGGCTTCACCCACCGAGGTACACATCCGCTAACCCGCAAGAATAATCGTAGAGGTGCTCCTTTACCTCCTAGCCGAACAATCGGGAACGAGGGGTAAGCACAGGAGCCAGCAACCCAGCTTGGCCAAAACTTAAGTCATATTGATAAATATAATGGTGAATAAAAGGTACATGTGGAGGCTTGACACATGTGCTGGGCATAAAGCCAGATAATTAAGCTTCCGTAAAGAAGCCCCGTGTATAATGAGTGCGGTAGCACATCAATTGTGCGCGAACGCTATTGTGGGCGAAGCCCTTTAAGGCTTGGATGAATAGGTTTGAGAAGAAAAGATCAACAAAAGGCAGCTAAAATAAATAAAAGAAAAAATTTTGGACGGGGAAGGGACGAACTCTTAGTCCGGCGCTTAGGCATAGAATCGCCGGAGGCGGGCTCGCTCCATGGGTTCGCTCGAGTCGATTATCCGATGCATTTTTCAGACGGTACGCCCGCCGGTCAAGACTTGATCAAGGATGAAGGGCCTTCCCATTTGGTCTTGAGCTTGTCCATTTTCTTGTCCGCAGCGAGAACCAGTTCGCCAACGTTGTAAGTCTTGGCCCGCATTTCTCGCTTTGGTATCTTCGAGCCTGCTGTTGATACAATGCGGAACGAGCCTTGGTGACGCCGCGCTCTTCCTCCAATGTGTCCAAGCTGTCCCGCCGATCCAACTCGGCTTCTTCTTTCTTCGTACATGCACACTCGAGGTGAGTCATGAATGATGTCGCAGGCAAAACTGCTTCGCGCCAGATACCATAAAGAATGGTGTGAATCCGTGGTACGGTTAGGCGTTGTCCGCAGCCCCAGTACGGAGTCGAGCTCCTCTACCCAAAGGCATGTCGATTTCGTAAGGGACCGCACTAGTCCGGGTTTGATGCCGCCATTATTAGACCATTTGCTCGCTCCACTTGACCGTTGGTTTGAGGATGATAGATCAAGCGTAATCGAGCTTGATGCCCATATTTTGCACCATGATTTAACCTCATCGGCGGTGAAGTTCGTGCTGCTATCGGTGATGATGCTGTGGGGACACCATAACGTGTACTACCCCGGATATAAAGTCTATCACTGGTCCGGACTCGCCGCTTTAACCGGCTTGGCCTCTATCCATTTGGTGAATTTATCCACCATGACCAATAGGTACCTTTGCTTGTGGGTTCCCTTTAAGTGGTCCAACCATGTCAAGCCCCTGCACATGAACGACAGTGTAATTGGTATAGTTTTGAGGGCGGTGGGTGGCATATGGCTCGATTAGCAAAGAGCGACAACCGACGCATCTTTGGACTAAGTCTCGGGCATCCGCCGAGCCGTCGACCAAGAGAATCCTGCACGGAATGCCTTTCCTACAAGGGCCCGAGCTATGGCGTGGTGTCCGCCTAGTCCGCATGAATTTCAGCCAGAGGTTTCGCCTTCCTCTTCGGAGATACACCTTTGAAGGACTTCGGTTGTGCTTTTCTTATAAAGTTCTCCTCATAGACCTTGTAGGCTTTTGATCACGGACAATGCAGCGGCCCTCATTTTGGTCTTCGGAAGCTCCTGCCTAAGCAAGTAGGCGAGGAATGGTTCGCCCACGGGCGATTATCGCCATTATGTCGTGGGCGGAAGGTGTTATGTCATCGGCTGGGTCGCCGTTGGTGCGGCTTGTTCCGGATTGTTAGTTCCGACTCCTCTTCCCATAGTACGGATGGCTTGAAGATCCGCTCTGTGAAGATGTTAGAGGACAGCGTCGCGCTTTTGCGCCAATGCGTGCCAAGACGTCGGCCGCTTGGTTATTATCCCGTGACGGATGGAATTCAAGTCCTTCCAACGGGCTGACATTTTGAGGACAGCGTTGCGATATGCTGCCATTTTCGGATCTTTGGCGCCAAGTCTCCGCTTATTTGGGATATTGCAAGGTTTGAATCCTCGCACCTCTAGGCGTTGAATGCCCATGGAGATTGCCATCCGGAGACCGTGTAAAAGGGCCTCGATTCGCCGCGTTGTTAGAGTCCGTACATTATCTGAAGCACGATTGGATCTGTGTCTCCGGTCGGGACGTTAATACGACGCCAGCCCCCATCCGCTAACATTTTAGATCCGTCAAGTGCATAATCCAATTGGAGTATGCGCAGATTCTTTAGGGAGTTCGCTTCGTCCATTCAGCGACAAAGTCAGCCAAAACTTGAGACTTGATAGCTCGCCGAGGTTTGTAAGATATATCAAATGGTAAGAGCTCAATGGCCCATTTTGCAATCCTGCCCGTCGCGTCGCGGTTGTTTATAATGTCGTTAAGTGGTACTTCAGAGGCCATCGTTATCGAACACTCTTGAAAGTAGTGTCGAGCTTCCGGATGCCATGAACACCGCGTATGCTATCTTCTCGATAGTGCGGTAACGGACTTGCAAGGGGTTAACACAAAGGATACGTAGTATACTGGTTTTGAAGAGGGAATTTGTGCCCTTCGCTTCTCGCTCGACGACAAGTACCGCGCCACAACTTGATGCGAGCTGCGATGTATAACAACATTGGTTCGCCTGTGTTGGGCGCAGAAGGACCGGATTTGTTGCTAATATGGCCTTTATTTCTTCGAGTCCGGTGGCAGCATCCGCCCACTGGTGTTCGTGCGCCGAGGAGGCGATAGAGGGGTAATGCCTTTTCTCCTAGACGGGAGATAAAGCGGCTTAGAGCCGCCACGCATCCGGTCAATTTTTGTATTTGCTTGAGGTCTTTTGGGATATCTAGCTGTGACAGAGCTCAGATCTTGGCTGGGTTTGCTTCAATTCCTCTACCGGATACGATGAAGCCCAGCAGCTTTCCAGATGGTACGCCGAAAACACATTTTTCAGGATTCAGCTTGATGTCATATGCTCTGAGGCTGTCGAATGTGAGCCTCGAGTCGTCTACTAGAGTTTCGACGTGTTTGGTTTTGACGACTACGTCGTCCACATACGCCTCTACTGTTTTGCCGATCTGGGTAGCCAGACCTGTCTGAATCATGCGCTGATATGTTGCGCCGGCGTTTTTAAGTCCGAAGGGCATCGTGTTGAAGTAGAATGGTCTATATGGAGTAATGAATGCTGTTGCGGCTTGATCCGCTTCTGCCATCTTGATTTGATGATAGTCGGAGTATGCGTCCAGGAAGCACAATGAATCGTGCCCAGCGGTGGCATCGATGATTTGGTCGATGCGGGAGGGGAAGGGATCCTTTGGGCAGGCCTTATTTAGGTCTTTGAAATCGACACATAGGCGCCAGGATTTGTCCTTCTTGGTACCATTACCAAGTTTGCTAGCCAATCCGGTGCTTGATGTCTCGATGAATCCGCTTCTAATAGCTTGGCTAGCTCTTCTCCCATTGCCTGTCTTTTCGGTTCGAAAATCGTCAAGAGCCTGTTTGACCGGCTTGAATCCTTTTAGGATGTTTAGGCTGTGTTCGCCAATCTCGTGGGATTCCGGCATATCCGATGGGTGCCGTGCAAAATGTCCCAATTTTCCGGCGAATTTTCGAAGGCGGCATCTACATCAGGGTTCAATTGTGCCCGATGGAGGCCGTCTTGGTGGGGTCCGCTGGTGGACCTCGAATTTGACTATTTCATCCGCTGGTTTAAAAGAGGTGGACTTGGATCTTTTATCAAGTATCACATCATCCCTGTTCACCGTGGAGCGATCGCTGTGAGTTCCTCGCCGCTAGGGCTTCGATAGTGCCTCGAGGGCTAGTGCGGCTGTCTTGTTTTCGTAGCGGAGTGCTATGTCCGGATCACTAGCGAGAGTGATAATTCCGCTGGGACCGGCATTTTAAGCTTCATGTACCCATAATGGGGTATAGCTTGAAAAATTGTGAATGCCTCTCGTCCTAATAGAGAATGATATCCGCTGCTAAATGGGGCCACTTGAACGTGACCTCCTCGACCTATAATTGTCCGGCGAAATAACACTACGCCCGGCGTGATTTTTCCTGCAGCATGCTTCCGGCTGGGGATTATTCCTCTAAAGGTTGTGCTGCTTCGCCAATGCGGTTCCAGTCTATTTCCATTTTTCGAGGGTTTCCTCATAGATGAGGTTTAGTCCGCTGCCGCCATCCATGAGTACCTTAGTAAGGCGAAAGCCGTCTACTATTGGGCTGAGGACCAATGCGGCTGGTGCCCGGGCAGTTCGGAATTTAGGTTCGTCACTGGCATTGAAGGTAATAGCCGTGTCGCTCCATGGATTTATTGTTGCTACTTGGTAGACTTTGGCGAGGTTATGGAGTTGTCGTTTTGCATGTTATTGGATGCGAAAGTCTCGACATCTTATTAACACCGTGCATCGGTGTTGCTGTGCTGGGATTCGGGGCTAGAAGCTCCTCGCCACTTTTGGCCACCTGCCGTAGTATCCAACATGCTCGAAGGCTATGAGTTGGAGTGGCGCCCTCTGTGCAATGAATTTTGCAGGGTCCGTTTAGCCAACCCTCTAGTACGGTTCCGTACCCATTAGCGGGTTTTGGTTGTTTGGTATTCAGCCCAGGTGCTTTCCGTACTAGGGATGTATTCGGGGCCGGATTATCCCAAAATTTACTTTCGGTTTTCCAGGCGCTCTCCACCGCACAATACTTTTGTACGATGGTCTCCAAGTCAGCGAAGTGCGTGATGTCGCGGTGAGTTATGGCGTTTAGGATTCCCTTGTCCGTGCAATTATTGCAGAAGACTGAGATTGTGTTTTCTCTCGGCAGTCCTTTATCCTGTCCATAACCGTGGAGGAATCGCCCAAGAGTGATGTACTGTCTCGGCGGGCTCTTGCCGAATTAGAGTTAGATCGATATGTCCGGGCGGGTGGGTGGAACTAAGTCCGAACCCTACCCATCTCGGGGCTCGAAGGCCGAGAAATTTCCAATTTTGGAAGCTTGGATTTCTGGACATTGTCCAACGAGTCTGGTCCGATGCCTGACTTTAAGTTCAGTGTTTGATCGAAGCCCATCCCTCCGCGGGAATCCAACATGAGGGGTTCGGGGATCCGGACATGACTAGTTTTCAATAGAGGAGAAGTGTCGCCGCATTGTTCCTCTACCACTGCAACGTGGTGGGTGACCTGGGGAGAGTTAATTTCTCTCAGATCGGGTTTAAGACCAATCTGATCGTAGTCTTTAGCGACTCCCAGGGCGGCGATGCGATCCAAGAGCTCGTTTACGGATGAGAGCTCTATTGGATCCAGCCGCTCGGCGAATTCCGAGCTGACGTGAAGATTGCTTTTGACGACTTGAGAGGTTGTTGTCGGCGATGGCCGGACAGCGGTCATAAGAAACCACCTAGCCGGATAGTTTGGCGGCGGCCAAGGCTCCTTTGATAAGATACCGCCCTTGAAGACGGAGGAGGCATCCTTCCTATCGGTGACGCACAGAGGAACTCTCAATGAAAGCACCAATGTCGGTGTCAAACCGGCGGATCTCGGTAGGGGGTCCCGAATCGTGCGTCTAGGTGGATGGTAACAGGAGACAAGGGACACGATGTTTACCCAGGTTCGGGCCCTCTTGATGGAGCTAAAACCCTACGTCCTGCTTGATTGATATTGATATTGTGGATGTTTACAAGAGTAGATCTACCACGAGATCAAGGAGGCTAAACCCTAGAAGCTAGCCTATGGTATGATTGTAAGGGTTGTGATTTTTGTCCTACGGACTAAAGCCATCCGGTTTATATAGACACCGGAGAGGGCTAGGGTTACATAGAGTCGGTTACAATGGTAGGAGATCTACATATCCGTATCGCCAAGCTTGCCTTCTCCGCCAAGGAAAGTCCCATCCGGACACGGGGAGAAGTCTTCAATCTTCTATCTTCATAGTCTTGGAGTCCGGTCGATGATGATAGTCCGGCAAATGATAGTCCGGCCGATAACGATAGTCCGGCTATCCGGACACCCCATAATCCGGGACTCCCTCAACCACCGATACAACTCTACGCATGCTTGACGTCTGCTTTACCGGAAACAAGTATGAAACTATTTTTTAGGTGTGAGGCTAGAACTACTTTGCAAGAATAAAACTACGAATAAATTGCAAGGTAATTAAAGTGGATAGCTTTTGTGAACAGGAAATTTATTTGTCCCTAGGCAATCGATGACAAGTACCCGTAATCATTCTTGCAATTTTACATGAGGGAGAGGCATGAGCTAACATACTTTCTCTACTTGGATCATATGCACTTATGATTGGAACTCTAGCAAGCTCCGCAACTACTAAAGATCATTAAGGTCGTGAAACCCAACCATAGCATTAAGTATCAAGTCCTCTTTACTCCTATACGCCATAACCCACCTATCTGCGTTTAAGTTTCTATCACTCTCGCAACACTGACAATAAGCAAATCATGAAAGTATTGCAACACCCTACAGAGGGGGCCCCTCAAGTTTGCGCGAGACGGAGGGCACCATAGGACAGCACCATATACAAAATATACAATCATACCAACCAAGATCACGATTAACCCATAGGACAAAACGGATCTACTCAAACATCATAGGATAACCATAGATCATTGGGAAATAATATATGGAGTTGAGCACCATGTTTAAGTAGAGATTACAGCGCGGAGAAGAGGTGTTACACCACTGCATAGAGGGGGAGAAAGTTGGTGTTTATGGTAGCAAGGTTGTTGATGTAGATCGCCGTCACGATCGTTGCCCCGGCGGCACTCCGGCGCCACCGGAGGCGAGGGGGAGAGAGCCCCCCTCCTTGTTATTCTTCCTTGGCCTCCCCCCTAGATGGGAGGAGGGTTCCCCCTCTGATCCATGGTCTCCATGGCGGCGGAGGGGCGGGAGCCCCTCCGAGATTGGATCTCCCTCTTTGTTCTCTTCTGTTTCACCTTCCCAAATCTGGCCGAAAACCGTTTCTTATATTCCCGGAGATCCGTAACTCCGATTGCGCTGAGATTTTAACATGATTTCTTTTCGGATATAAGCTTCCTTGCGCCTGAAGCACACCCCAACCGACGTACGAGGTGGGTACAACCCACCACTGACGGTGTCCTGGACTAGGGGGTACTCATCACGTCGTCTCCCGATCAGTTGGATTGGGCCGAGGACCCCCATGGCCGTATACTCATGGGCCAGTTCGGATAGCTGCCGCATACAAGGAAGATTCCACAAGACTTGGCGATCAAGACAAGGACTCCTCCCCCACCGGCGTATTCGGCTAGGACTCTTGTTATCCTAGGCCTCTGGTGCATTATATAAACCGAGGTCGGGCTAGTCGATAGATAGACAACAATCATACCATAGGCTAGCATCTAGGGTTTAGCCTCTACGATCTCGTGGTAGATCAACTCTTGTAATACTCATATCATCAAGATCAATCAAGCAGGAAGTAGGGTATTACCTCCGTTGAGAGGGCCAGAACCTGGGTAAACATTTGTGTCCCCCGCCTCCTGTTACCCATCATCCTTAAACGCACAGTTCGGGACCCCGTACCCGAGATCCGCCAGTTTTGGCACCGACATTGGTGCTTTCATTGAGAGTTCCACTATGTCGTCACGATAAGGCTTGATGGCTCCTTCACTCATCCATAACGATGCGATCCAGGGTGAGGTCCCCCCCGGACAGATCTTCGTATTCGGCGGCTTCGCACTGCGGGCCAATTAGCTTGGCCATCGGGAGCAGATCGACAGCTACGCCCCTGGCCACCAGGTCAGGTTCGGAAACTTGAACTACACGACCGACATCCACGGAGACTTGATCTTCGACGGATTCGAGCCCACGACAGGTGCGCCGCACAGTCCCAATAAGCATGACTTAGATCTGCCGTCTGACAGTGTTCGGGAGAACACGCCTGCAGCTGCCCTGGCTTTAGATCCTGAGCAGATCGTGCCATCCGAGGATTGGGGGATAGACCCCGCTACGGAGGCCGCACACTCATCGGCAATAGAGCCGAACACAAACTTTGCCTCCAATAAAGTCTGTGCCATCGGACCCTCGGACTCGTCTCCAGCTATAGGCTCCGAACGCGCGCATCTGTGCCTATCAGATCTGATTGGGCACTGATTATGGAGTTCACCTCCGTGGATATCTTCCAGCACTCGCCCTTGGGCGATGTGCTAAGTTTATTGAAATCTCTATCCCTTTCTGGAGACTCCCGACCGAACTATGTCCGGCATTGACCACGTCACGACCTGCATCGGTGGGTCCGCACTGTTGCTTCTTCAAGCTAGTGTCCATCATGCCGACCTACTTTGACTCATCGGCTGACATCGAGGCTTTGACATCTCGGCTAGACCGGGGGCTTCACCATCTCTTCATCAACCTACCTCGGAGACTTCAGCATCACTAGCCGACCGGCTTTGTCACGTTAGCTGGACCGGAGGCTTTGCCTCGGCGAGCCAACCTTTACCAGCATCGCCATGCCGTCGCTTCGCCGCCCATCAAGCAATGAGAATGCGGATCGAGTCCCAATTTTGGGAGTCACTTTTCTTTGAATCGCTACAACAAATAGACCAGGTGCTATTAATCCTAGTATTTTTTGCTTGTTTGGGTTTATTTTTCCAAGGAATTATTACTCCATTTTGTCCATCATCTGTACACAGGTTTATCAAATGGTGGCCGCATTAACGACGGTCGATGGTGGTTCGGTCAGTTTCCATACATAGTCCAGCCAACGCCGCATCCGGAACTCGGACCGACCTGAGAATTCAAGCTTTGCCACGCCTTCACCGCGTCACGCCGTCGCCCTGCATCGACATTGACTTCGGCGCCAGGCCATATTTCTTTTATTACTCACTTTGCATAAATTATTTATTATGCATAAATTTTATTTTTTTATTTATCATTATTACTATTATCTCCGGTTTGCACTATTTTTTGTGCACAGGAAAATGATCCAGCCGGACTATATCCTTTGGGGTCACCTCGGGACCGGCTTGGGGGATGGAACCTTGTCCCGCATCAAGCTCGGACCGCGTCATCAATACCGAACACATTAACCAGCTAAGTTGCCTACATGCTCAAAGTTTTAAATTTTTAACTTGTGTTCGGTTCGACCAAGCATTATACTTTTTTGGAAAAAAAGTGGCTTGTGAAAAAATTCCTTGTCATAACTTTGTTTGTGACACACAAATTCAAATACCCCGTTTATTTGGGGGCTTCCTTTATGAAGCCTTTCCTCTTGCAAATGATTATACTTGTACGGCTTCGTTCCTTGTTCGTGTATTACGCCACAATATGCACCATATTGACCTAACAGATTTGCAAGCTGGGTTGCCTTGCTCCTGTGTTTACCCCTACGTCCCGATTGTTCGGCTAGGGAGTAAAGGGAGAACCTCTGCGATTGTCATGATAGGGTCACCCGAGCCGGACCTCAGACTGTGTGAAGCCGAAATCTAGCACTCTTACTGTTTACAATTATGGTCGGCACACAACGGAACTCATGAGTACAAAGAATCTATTGCACAAGTCTCATAGCAACAATGAGCACCGAAGAAAGGTATCGGTGGGGGTACTATATTTTTCGAAGATGCTTCTTACACTTCATCAGTAATATAGCATAAGTTCCCTGAGCGCACTTTGTCTGTTACAGCCTTATGGCCTGATTGCCTTGTTATTGGAAGCACCGCCGATATTCTCGACAGGTGGAGTACATAACACTTTTCGGACCTTGACCGAAGAGGGAGAAGCCGATGGTCGGTTAAGACACGTTTAAAGTTTGGGTGAACATAGATATGATATAAGTACTTCGGTACATACAATCATTATACATAAAATTCTTCTACCCAAGTCACGTGGGGGCTCTTAAATTAGAATGAGGTGTTTTTCTTCTTGGTCGTTGCAAAGTCTTTTTTCTATCACTCCTTTCTCTATGCAAGTGTGTGGTCAATAGCCGGATAGCCTTGCTTCTCTATAAATCCGCTCGAGTGCAGTTTGCTAAACTAGCCTCGGAGAAGCACTCCGCCTTCGGGATAAGGAGGTTGAAGCCATAGGCTGACCCGCTTGAAGTCTTGAGATAGGATGTGTCATGTTAAAGCACCATGTAGCACCTTTTTTAAAGTCCAATTTTCGGATTGGCACCGAACACTTGATCTAGTTCGGACATTAAACTTTTGAATAAGTTTTTTGGCTTTTCGAGCCTATGGCACTTTTAAACTATTTGTGTGTTTCCAGCATTAGTCTCGCAGTGCAACGCCGGACACCTTTAGGGATTCGGCAGAAACATTCTCGGATATTGCTATATATGCATCGGTTTCGAATTGTGTCTTCGGTCAATAGTTGGGTTGCCCGGCTCCTATGCTTACCTCCTACGTTCTGCTTTGTTTGGCTAGATGTGCAAAGGGAGAACCACTGCGATTGTGCTTCAAGTTCGCATGGTCAAGCACCTCAGTGGAGAAAGCCGAAAACTGACTGTCACAATAGGCGTAAACTGGTCAGCGATCCAATGACTATGTTAAATGACGGGCCGTTCATAACCGAAGTGTTTACGGCTTGACCTCGGCTGTCGCCGAACACTAACTGGGGGCTCATAGCTAGCTTCCCCAATATAAAGCTCCTATGACTAAGCGAAAGTTTTAAAGCCCGCATATCTGATTGCCTCGTTTCTGCTAACACAACCGCCTTCAGGCACCGAGACGTCGGCTAAGGGTTGCTTTGTTATTGCGAAAACACCCTACGTAGTATCTACCAAGGGGTAGAAGCCGACGATGGGCCACTTTCCACTGATAAACGGTCACAATGGAGTCAGAATAATGATGTAAAGTACTTGGATACATAGAATCATTACACATAATCTGTGATTTTACTCTGGATATCGATCCTTAATTCGGCACCCGTGCCCACATTAAGGCTCGGGGGCTACTGGGCTTTGCGCTCATTATTTACAAATATTAAAGGGCACATCAATCCTCGATCTCGGTGTTGCCACCCGACCAGTTGTCTCGGGGCTCTGCATTTCCTATTCAATGCAGAAAATTCAAAGGGCTCGATGTTAGGCTTGATCGAACTATGGGAAGCGCGTCTTGGATAGCAATAAGTACCATCTGGACCTATCCGCATCAAGCTATATATCACGGTGACTTCTCACGACCTCTCTCAGGGCCCGCTCACGATCGCTATTATCTCTAATATATTGCAATGCGCTTTTATTCCTATGTATGTCATTGAGTTAGAGTTGATCCTCGTGCCGATTTCACAGATCGACCGAGTCTCGTGGGCTATCGAACAGCGGTTTTATGCATGCCTTCGTGCATCTCGGTTTTAGACTGATATACACCTTGAGGGCTACTGGATATACATCGGCAGAGAATAGACTGCACCAGTTACAAATATTCACAAAAATCAGCCCGCGGTCGGGGTGGTGCACCACCTCGGGGGCAGTCCGGCATAAAGCTCGGGCGCCAGCGGCTAGCTCCATAGAGGGCATTTCCGGCATTAAGCTTGGCTACACTCCTTCAACTTTTTTGTACCAAGATGATCTATGACATCTTGGATATAGTCCGGCGTTGGAGCTCGGATACAGTCCGGCGCTGGAGCTTGGACACAGTCCGGCGTTGGAGCTCGGATACATTTCGGCGTTGGAGCTCGGAAGCAGTCCGGCATTGGTGCTCGGCTGCAAAGGATGCCTCGAATGCAGACCGGCGTTGGAGCTCGGACGCGAGAAGACATTGCCTCCCGGGAACAACTTCAAACCCGAGGCGTGGCATAAAAATAACAAGGCATTGATAAAGCCGGAAACTTAAAGGGGCTCCTCGATACCCAATGTGTAAACTCTTCGGATGCACTTCGGCGATCCTCAAGATCGAAGATGAGAAGATTTGTTGAACCAGTTTTCAAGACCGACGACCGAAGATGAAGAACAGTTCGGAAAATCGAGGAGCGTCCCTAACTTGAAGTCCGGTTCAGGGGGCTACGGACGGTGTCCTGGACTAGGGGGTACTCATCACGTCATCTGCCGATCAGTTGCATTGGGACGAGGACCCCCATGGCCGTATACTCATGGGCCAGCTCGGACAGCTGCCACATACAAGGAAGATTCCACAAGACTTGGCGATCAAGACAAAGACTCCTCCCCCACCGGCGTATTCGGCTAGGACTCTTGTTATCCTAGGCCTCTGGTGCATTATATAAACCGAGGCCGGGCTAGTCGATAGATAGACAACAATCATACCATAGGCTAGCTTCTAGGGTTTAGCCTCTACGATCTCGTGGTAGATCAACTCTTGTAATACTCATATCATCAAGATCAATCAAGCCAGAAGTAGGGTATTACCTCCATTGAGAGGGCCCGAACCTGGGTAAACATTGTGCCCCCCGCCTCCTGTTACCATCATCCTTAGACGCACAGTTCGGGACCCCCTACCCGAGATCTGCCGATTTTGACACCGACAACCACCGCGCGCCAGGCTCCTGGCCCGTGCGCTGGTGTATCATGCCCTATGTGGGCCCCCGTTTGCGGTGATTCCAATTCCCAAAAATCACAAGTATTGCAAAATAAATCTCCGTATTTTTTTATTTCATTTTGACTTCATTTGATATGGATACTCTGCGATACAAAAAACATGCAGAAAACAGGAACTAGCATTGGGCACTGGATCAAATAGGTTAGTCTAATAAATCATATAAAAAGTTGCCAAAAGTATGTGAAAGTGGTATAATATTGGCATGAAACAATCAAAAATTATAGATACGATGGAGACGTATCAGCCAGTCTTTTTGCGTACTCGCTTAACTGATATCTTGAAAATGCCTCCTTATGCAAAGTACATGAAAGACATCATCACAAATAAGAGAAAAATACCAGAAGCTGAATCTCCACTATGCTTGCTAATTATACTTTCAAAGATGGAGTACCTAAAAAACATGGAGGTCCGGGAATACCAACTATACCTTGCTCTATCAAAAAGAATTATGCGAAAGCTGCTTTTGTGATTTAGGAGCTGGTGTTTGTGTTATGCCTTTCTCTTTATATAAAATACTTGACTTGAATAAACTCACACCCACTGAAATATCTTTGCAAATGGCTGATAAATCAACGGCCATACCTACCGGTATCTGTGAGGATGTGCCCGTTGTTGTTGCTAATGTCACTATTTTGACTGACTTTGTTATACTTGAGATGCCCGAGGATGACAACATGTCGATTATCCTTGGTAGACCCTTCTTGAATACTGCAGGGGCTGTTATTGATTACAATAAAAGCAAGGTCACTTTTCATATTATTGGTAATGAGCAGACGGTGCACTTTCCGAAGAAACAATTCCAAGTGAATGGTATTAATGTTATTAAAAAATCTCCGACAATCACTATTGGAAGTTTTCAAATACCTTTACCTCCTGTCAAAAAGAAATATGAAATACTTATTGTTGGGGAAATGCATATCCCCATTGAGGTAACTTAGTGATATACGAAAGTTCTTCGGTTTCATGCTAATCGAAAGTGGTTGTTAATAAGACCTAATCAACCTTATTAATGGATCATTTTTGAGCGGTATGAAGTTGATGAATTTCGTAAGCACTACCTTCTGTCCCTACTTTTTGTTTTTCGTTTTTATTAGTTAAATAAAATAAAATGCCATGTTTTATCTGTTTTTCTGAATTTTCCGTGCAATAAAAAATGACCCAAAAATAAAAGTTCTCAGAATGCCCTGAAAATTTTATATGATTTTTTCTGAATATTGATGAATTTTTGGTGCAAATAATACCAGAGGAAGGTGCACCAGGTGGGCACAACCCACCTGGGTGCCCCAGGACCCCTAGGCGTGCCCTGGTGGGTTGTGGTCCCCATGTGGGCCCCTCACTTATCTCTTTAGCCCACATCATCACTCACCTCCAGAAAAAACCATTGCTCTCTCTCCCGTGTTCTTAAGCTCAAACCTGCGGATTTCGATCTCTTTGCTCGAAGCTTCGTTTCTGAAACTGTTTCGGGGGATTGTTGCTTGGTATGTGACTCCACCATTTGTCAAATTAGTTTTTGTTTTAATGGTTTATACTTTGAATAATTAGCTACTCTTGGTGCTGCTGTAAATGTGCTTGCATGTTCAATTCTTAGTGTTCTAAGTAGTTCGAATGCTTGCTATGGCCTCTATGTATCCCTATGAGTAGTTGCTATCAATTTTGTGAAGTTCTGTTGAGAAAATTATGTGAACTAAAAATTCGGATTTTTTGTTCATAGGAAAAATTGTACGTGGACATGAATATCTTCAGGAAGTTAGGCTCAAAGAAGAACTCCAAGGGTGTTATTGGGGAGTCTTCCGACAGTGATCTCCACCCTCGGAGGTTGGCGGAGGTACGGCTGTGCGAATGGCCGCACATCTCGTTCCTGCAAGAGGCTAGAATTCATGAGGAGTTCATGCAATATATTGCCAATGTTGGTCTCACCGACTTCATCGCAGATGAGTGTGACCAGCACCAAATCCTCACAAACATCTTTGTTCAAATCTTTACTTTCTTGCCTAGAAATAATCCTCCTGAAGTGAGCTTTGATTTATATGCTGAAAATCATCAGATACCACTTACTGAATTTTGTGACATATGCATGACCCCTTCCGATGGGAGTATGGCTGAGCCTAGGCCGGCTAGGTTTGAGGATTTTTATCGCACTTTGACTGTGGGTGATGAGAGAGGAGTGTTAGCCATCATTGCAGCTGGCTTACACTTTCCTGATGTTCATTACTTTGCATATTTTATTACCAAATGCTTGCTTGCTAGGGAGAAGGTGGGTGCACTTAGTTCACCAAACCTTGCTATTTTACGTCGTGCACTTGAGGGCAAGGACACATATAGCTTGGGAGCTATCTTGGCTCGTCGCCTGCATCTTAATAAATCCGAGGGTAAAATACATGGTGGGATTTTTGCCACTCGTTTGGCGGCTCACTTTGAGGTTGAGATACGCCCTCATGATTACCCTCTAACCAAGGTTTACCTAGACCGTGCAGCCATGGAACACCATCGCTTTCTTGCACATGATCGTCCTGATATTGCCATTCCTTATAACCTGGTCTATAGCGTTACAACTCATGATGTTATTCCATTGCCTGCACCTGCTTTGTTTGATTCTGCTGCTAGGGGTGGATATAGGATTATGCTTGCAGACATCATCGCCTACTGGAACGCTCACGCTGCTGTAGAGGCTGCACGGGTACCTCAGCAGTGGGATGAGTGGATGCCTGCTCCTCAGGATCCTTACTACCCTCCAGGCTACTGATCGACTACCAAGTTAGGCCAAAATCCTAAGCTTGGGGGAGTACGTGTTTCTCACCGACATTACATTCATGTCCATTTATTCCATTTGTCGGTGTCCACACTTTTTCATTGTATCATCCATGCTTAGATTTATTTTCTTGCTTTCTTCTTGTGTGTTTGAAAAACTTTAGGAAAACCAAAAAAATAGTTGTAGTAATTTACTTTCTATGCATGCTTAGTAGTAGTACTAAAAAGAAAATCCAAAAATATTTCCTTGTTCTTCTTTTGCTTGTTGGGAGCTTTCCCTTGTAAATAGTTTTTCTCGTTTTTGCTTTTTATTTGCTTGTTTAAGAAAACCAAAAACTCCAAAAATATTTGAGTGTGTTTCTATGAATTTCTTTTCCTTTTATTTGAGTTGTACCAAGGAGAAGACTACGATGAAAATGTTGAGTGGCTCTCACATGAATAACTGTTGAACTAATAAAGGGCCCATTTTACCTTGTCTTCTCCTGTTGAATAAAATGTTTGCAGATTCTAGCTTAGTCCACGGCACTCTTACACTATTATTATTTCCATATCATTCGGTCGTGCAAGTGAAAGGCAATACTGACGATATTCGATGAGCTGGTCGTGGCAGAGAGAAACTGGTATGAACTCGACTTGCTCTGTCTATGTAAATATGTTTAACCTAGTATCCATGATTCAGCCCATTATGATTAAACATGTTTGCAATGACAATTAGATATTATAGTTTCTCATGCCATGCATAAGTAGCTAGGAGTTAATAATGATTTATCTTGGATATCAACATAGCATTAAAATGATTGTGATGTAGTATGATGATATGGTATCCTCCTCTGAATGTTCGAGTGTCTTGACTTGGTACATGTTCATGCATGTAGTTGAATCAAAACCAACATAGCCTCTATAATATTTATGTTCATGGTGTTCATATCCTACTCATGCTAGTGTCCAATGTTACTTATGCATAATGCATAATTATGATCGTTGTTGCTCTCTAGCTGGCCGCTTCTCAATCTTAATTGCTAGCCTTCGCCTGTACATCAAAAACCTTGAACCCGAAGTTATTCCAGATGAGTCCATCATACCTACCTATATACGGTATTACCCTACCGTCCTAAGTAAATTTGCATGTGCCACCTCTAAAAACTTCTAAAAAATTATCCTTTTTGTGTGCTTGGATCGTTCATGGAACGACATGAGGTGGTCGATATATTCCGTGCTAAGCGGGTTATTCTCAGGTCGAGTGTTTATTCACTCGCCATCGCACGAGAAAATGGGCAGTAATAGGGATGCCCAGTCCCAAACTGCAAACAGGAAAAAGAGTTCATCTCTGAAATAATCAAACAATAACTCCCAACGGAGTCAAAACCTTTACTTTTATCGCTTATGAACCTCCACTAGAGTGCTTAGCATGGACGATGTTGATAACTGATGGTCATGAAGTGAATAAGAAGGGTGCATGTCTCAAAATATCATTTATGTCTATTTTAAAAACTGAGCTCTGGCGCCACTGCAAATCACTGCTTCCCTCTGCGAAGGGACTATCTATTTACTTTTATGTTGTGTCACCACCTTCTAAAAACAAGCGCCATAAACTGAGTAGAGCACTGTTGTCATGATTTATGCATTGTGTGTAGCTAATGTTGGCTGCATCATGACTGGATCTTTTCTGCCATGAATTACAATGTTTAGTCGCTGCTTGAACTTTGGGGGTGCTCTGCATTTGTGTTTTCCGGACATAGAAAGGGCTAGCGAGATACCACTATTGTCATATTATATCATGGTTGTTCTGACAACGTGTTGCTGTTTGAGATATCTTATTATTGCTCGCTAGCTTATTATGTCATTGATATGAGTCATTACAATCTTTAAGAGTTATTGTCGACATGGTTAGTTATAATGTTGGCTGAAAACCTGGGTGCTGTTCAAGCTTACTTATGCAAACAAGAGCAAAAGAGTTCGTAAAAGTTTTCTTTCTCACTTTTAGTTTATCAACTGAATTGCTTGAGGACAAAGCAAAGGTTTAAGCTTGGGGGAGTTGATACGTCTCCAACGTATCTACTCTTTCTCAAGCTTTCCCTCTTGTTTTGGACTCTAATTTGCATGATTTGAATGAAACTAACCCCGGACTGACGCAGTTTTCAGCAGAACTACCATGGTGTTGTTTTTGTGCAGAAATAAAAGTTCTCGGAATGCAACGAAACTTTACGAGGATTTTTTATATCAATAATAAGAATTTATGGAGCCAAGACCTGCCGGAGAGGGGCACCTGGGTGGGCACAACCCACCAGGGTGTGCCCCCCTCTCCTAGCGCGCCCAGGTGGGTTGTACCCACCTGGTGGCCCTGCTGACGACCCCCCTGATACTATAAAATCACATATTTCCAGAAAGATCAGGGAGAACAAATTATTGCGATCCACGAGACGGAGCCGACGCCAAGCCCTGTTCTTCCTCGGGAGGGCAGATCTGGAGTCCGTTTGGGCATCCAAAGAGGGCGATCTTCGTTCTTCGTCATCACCAACCCATCTCCATCGCCAACTCTATGATGCTACCCACCGGGAGTGAGTAATTCCTATTGGGGAACGTAGTAATTTCAAAAATTTCCTATGCACACACAAGACCATGGTGATGCATAGCAACGAGAGGGGAGAGTGTTGTCCACGTACCCTCATAGACCGAAAGCGGAAGCGTTATGACAACGCGGTTGATGTAGTCGTACGTCTTCACGATCCGACCGATCCAAGTACCGAACGTACGACACCTCCGAGGTCTGCACACGTTCAGCCCGATGACGTCCCTCGAACTCCGATCCAGCCGAGTGTTGAGGGAGAGTTTCGTCAGCACGATGGTGTGGTGACGATGATGATGTTCTACCGACGCAGGGCTTCGCCTAAGCACTGCTACGATATTATCAAGGTGGATTATGGTGGAGGGGGCACCGCACACGGCTAAGAGATCCAAGGGATCAATTGTTGTGTCTATGGGGTGCCCACTGGCCACGTATATAAAGGAGTGGAGGAGGGGGAGAGGGCTGGCCCCTATGGCGCGCCCTGGAGGAGTCCTACTCCCATCGGAAGTAGGATTCCCCCCCTTCCAAGTAGTAGGAGTAGGAGTCAAGGCAAGGGAAGAGAGAAGAGAAGGAAGGAGGGGCGAGCCCTCCCCTAGTCCACCCGGACTAGGCCTTGGGGCGCCAACCTCTCCTCTCTCTTTCCCTAAAGCCCAATAAGGCCCATATACTCCCGGCGAATTCCCGTAACTCTCCCAGACTCAAAAATACCGAATCACTGAACCTTTCAGATGTCCGAATATAGTCGTACAATATATCGATCTTTACGTCTCGACCATTTCGAGACTCCTCGTCATGTCCCCGATCTCATCCGGGACTCCGAACTACCTTCAGTACATCAATACATATAAAATCATAATATAACCGTCATCGAACTTTAAGCGTGCGGACCCTACGGGTTCGAGAACTATATAGACATGACCGAGACACGTCTCCGGTCAATAACCAATAGCGGAACCTGGATGCTCATATTGGCTCCTACATATTCTACGAAGATCTTTATCGGTCAAACCGCATAACAACATACGTTGTTCCCTTTGTCATCGGTATGTTACTTGCCCGAGATTCGATCGTCGGTATCTCAATACCTAGTTCAATCTCGTTACCGGCAAGTCTCTTTACTCATTCCGTAATACATCATCTCGCAACTAACTCATTAGTCACAATGCTTGCAAGGCTTATAGTGATGTGCATTACCGAGAGGGCCCAGAGATACCTCTCCGACAATCGGAGTGACAAATCCTCATCTCGAAATACGCCAACCCAACAAGTACCTTCGGAGACACCTGTAGAGCACCTTTATAATCACCCAGTTACGTTGTGACGTTTGGTAGCACACAATGTGTTCCTCCGGTAAACAGGAGTTGCATAATCTCATAGTCATAGGAACATGTATAAGTCATGAAGAAAGCAATAGCAACATACTAAACGATCAAGTGCTAAGATGACGGAATGGGGCAAGTCAATCACATCATTCTCCTAATGATGTGATCCCGTTAATCAAATGAAAACGCTTGTCTATGGTTAGGAAACATAACCATATTTGATTAACGAGCTAGTCAAGTAGAGGCATATTAGTGACACTCTGTTTGTCTATGTATTCACACATGTACTATGTTTCCGGTTAATACAATTCTAGCATGAATAATAAACATTTATCATGAAATAAGGAAATAAATAATAACTTTATTATTACCTCTAGGGCATATTTCCTTCGGTCTCCCACTTGCACTAGAGTCAATAATCTAGGTCACATCGCCATGTGATTTAACATCAATAGTTCACATCACCATGTGATTAACACCCATAGTTCACATCATCATGTGACCAACACCCAAAGGGTTTACTAGAGTCAACAATCTAGTTCAGATTGCTATGTGATTAATACCCAAAGAGTACTTAGGTGTGATCATGATTTGCTTGTGAGAGAAGTTTAGTCAACGGGTCACCCACATTTAGATCCGTATGTATTTTGCAAATTTCTATGTCAACAATGCTCTGCACGGAGCTACTCTAGCTAATTACTCCCACTTTCAATATGCATCCAGATTGAGACTTAGAGTCATCTGGATCAGTGTCAAAATTTTCATCGATGTAACCCTTTACGACGAACCTTTTGTCACCTCCATAATCGAGAAATATATCCTTATGCCAGTAAGGATAATTTTGACCGATGTCCAGTGATCTACTCCTAGATCACTATTGTACTCCCTTGCTAAACACAGTGTAGGGTATACAATAGATCTGGTACACAGCATGGCATACTTTATAGATCCTATGGCTGAGGCATAGGGAATGACTTTCATTCTCTTTCTATCTTCTGCCGTGGTTGGGCTTTGAGTCTTACACAATTTCAAACCTTGTAACACAGGCAAGAACTCTTTCTTTGACTGTTCCATTTTGAACTACTTCAAAATCTTGTCAAGGTATGTACTCATTGAAAAAACTTTCAAGCGTCTTGATCTATCTCTATAGATCTTGATGCTCAATATGTAAGCAGCTTCACCGAGGTATTTCTTTGAAAAACTCCTCTCAAATACTCCTTTATGCTTTCCAGAAAATTCTACATTATTTCTGATCAACAATATGTCGCTCACATATACTTATCAGAAATGCTGTAGTGCTCCCACTCACTTTCTTGTAAATACAGGCTTCACTGTAAGTCTGTACAAAACTATATGCTTTGATCAACTCATCAAAGCGTATATTCCAACTCCGAGATGCTTGCACCAGTCCATAGATGGATCGCTGGAGCTTGCATATTTTGTTAGCACCTTTAGGATTGACAAAACCTTCTGGTTGCATCATCTACAACTTTTCTTTAATAAATCCATTAAGGAATGTAGTTTTGTTTATCCTTTTGCCAGATTTCATAAAATGCGGCAATTGCCAACATGATTCGGACAGACTTAAGCATAGATACGAGTGAGAAACTCTCATCGTAGTCAACACCTTGAACTTGTCGAAAACCTTTTGCGACAATTCTAGCTTTGTAGATAGTAACACTACTATCAGTGTCCGTCTTCCTCTTGAAGATCCATTTAATCTCAATGGCTCACTGTCGGTGTCAAAACCAGCGGATCTCGGGTAGGGGGTCCCGAACTGTGCGTCTAGGCGGATGGTAACAGGAGACAAGGGACACGACGTTTACCCAGGTTCGGGCCCTCTTGATGGAGGTAAAACCCTACGTCCTGCTTGATTGATATTGATATTTGGATGTTTACAAGAGTGGATCTACCACGAGATCAAGGAGGCTAAACCCTAGAAGCTAGCCTATGGTATGATTGTAAGGGTTGTTGTGATTGTTGTCCTACGGACTAAAGCCATCCGGTTTATATAGACACCGAAGAGGGCTAGGGTTACATAGAGTCGGTTACAATGGTAGGAGATCTACATATCCATATCGCCAAGCTTGCCTTCCACGCCAAGGAAAGTCCCATCCGGACACGGGGGGAAGTCTTCAATCTTCTATCTTCATAGTCTTGGAGTCCGGTCGATGATAATAGTCCGGCAAATGATAGTCCGGCCGATGACGGTAGTCCGGCTATCCGGACACCCCCTAATCCGGGACTCCCTCAGTAGCCCCCGAACCAGGCTTCAATGACGATAAGTCCAGCATGCGTGTAGTCTTCGGCGTTGCAAGGCGGGTTCTCCTTTAAGTTCCATGTACTTGTCGAACAGTGTCCAGCTTCCTCATCAATGTTGCGCATCTTGGCTTCCACGCCCAATAAAGGCCTTCTTCCACGCGTCGTGCGAATGTGAAAAGCCAGGGTGTCTTTTATGTTTTACCCCCTAGTTGTGCGAATAATCTGCCTATAAGGGAGGCAAGAATCCAGATCCAAATCACCATCTTCCTCTCGCAAATACTCATCGGAGCGCTTTCGACCAAGAATCCATTCCATCATGGACCGTCAACGCGGCTCCTCTTGTCGCGCTCCCAGCCCTTCGCCAGGAGATTGGAGGAGATGCTCCGTTTCGCACAACGAGCTGGTGAAGCTCCAAATGGGGGATATCTCCTCCGCCTTCATGGTTCCGGTTCGAGCGGGCTTGCCACCTACAAAGGTGGGAAGCTAGCGGAGGTTACCCTAATCCCAACCAAGGGAGCGGGTATGCTTCGTCCCCTATCTAATAAGGGGCTCGGATTTCTGTACATCCATTCCTCCGCTGGGCTCTCGGAGTTCTACGGACTCCAGCTCCATCACCTCACGCCCGCCTCAATCCTGCATATCGCGGGTTACGTAGCTCTTTGCGAGCTTTTCCTGGGCATCGAGCCCCACTTCGCGCTGTGGAAGAGGTTGTTTTGCCTTGTTCCCCGCTCTCACGAGGGGTCCATATATCAAGTGGGCGGCGCCGAAATATGGCGCATCGCCGGGACCGGATATCCATCCGGAACCCCTAAGAAGGCGCCCGAAGACTGGCCTTCGGAATGGTTTTACATAGAAGATGCTCCGCTGCTGGACCCTATTCGGATCGGCCTCCCGGAGTTCAGCAATGCTCCTCTGAAGAAACGCCTTAGTTGGTGTCCGTGGAGCCCCCGACTGGAGGAAGACAAGAGCGTCCATTATCTGATGGGCCGAATAAGGTTACTGGCCCATGCCCGGTTGACCATGATCGGAGTCATGGCAACATGCATTACGCGGGGGGTGCAGCCACTACAATACAGGGGCCACCCCATGTGGGATTTCAAATGGGAGGATGATGCCACCCGTCATGGCCGCAAAGGGCCGGAATCGGCCAAGATCCGTGACGATCTTGTCCGCCTGTATAAGGGGAGAAGGAGGATTTCCTTGAGACGAACCCGTTAAATGGGTTTTCCATGAACAATCCCGGCCTTGGGTAAGTGAACACTCAGCGTGTCCGACCCGTGCCTTTCAAACTTAAGTTTCTTACGTTGTGTTATTCTTTCGACGCAGAACTGCGCCGGACTGTGGAGGGAATGCTAAGTCCGCCGCAGCCCGAGGATCGAGAGAGATCCAGGATCCGGCCTCAAGAGCGATCCGGACATAAAGGTGGAGCTAATCGACGGGTGTTCCACCAGCTCAGCATGGATAATGCTTTAGTCGCCATCACGGCCGACTACCCGGACTAAATCCGGCTCCCGTGTGATTGCAGCGAAGCCTTGACACCGCTATTCCTTCCTTGCTTATTTCGACCACCGTACATGATGGCATTGTGCAGGAGGCGCCCTAGGCGAGAAGCCGAGCCAGCGGTGGCTGACCAACAAGGGCCAGTCCGGACGGTAGGCGGAAGAGGGGCTGGGCGCGGATCAAGCGCCGCCGCAAAGGTGTAGCTCACAATTCCTCATTTTAGAGCAACGTTCCTAGGAAGCGTTTGAGTGCTCATGATTTTTATAGGGAAAAAAGCGTCCGCCGAACTGTAGGCGTGAAAGTTGTCCATCCAACCTCTACCAGCCGGGCTCCCGCACCTAGTCAGGAGGGGGAGGCGAGCGCAAGGCGCGAGCCGGACGTTCCTCTGACAGAGGATGCCGACAGACTATCCGCCACCAAGTGCGAGGTGGAGAGTGCCTGAATCACAGCGCCACGGACAGTATTTCATGACGCGTGCTTCTCCCCCGAGGCGTTGAATGCCTTTAGCACGGGGGACGCGCACCTTCGTGCTGCTCAAGATAGTTTCACCAGAGCCACGGAGCAGTATGTAAGAGACATACGGGTGAGAGAATTTAATAGTTGTATATGCCAGTAGCCCCCGAGACTTAAAGTAGTTATATTAACTGATTTCAGGATGATATGAAATGCAGGATCTTACCGAGAAGAATACCCAACTGTCTCATGAGCTGCAAGAGTGCAAGGCCCAACTTGAGGCCGCATTGTCTGGGGCAGGAGGAAACGCAAGGACCTCTCCTGGTAACGCATTATTTTAGAAGGTTAAGTAGCGTTTGGCCTTTGCGCAAGTCTAAAAAACGACGTTGCAGGTGCTGCCGGACAAGATCCGGACAGGCAAGAACTTCTGCGCCAACTAAAGGCCGGCGAGAGGGTGCTGCATAAAGTGCAGCATGAAAGGAACAAGCTCCAGGGTGCCCATGCCCAGCTTGGAGAAGAGCTGAAAGGCGTTCGGGCCGAGCTATCGGGCTCCGTTAAGGAGAATCAGCGGCTTCGTCGCGGCATATATAGTAAGTGCTTGAGCGAGCTCCTTTGAAAAGAAGAGTTTGGCGAGGAAGTCAATTTGACAGAATATGTCTGTAGGTATACTCACAGGTCGCCCTGCGGAGGAGATGCCCGTAACAACGGGTGATCAACTTCCCGAATTGTTGCAACTGATCGAACGAGTTCGGCAGGCTATGAGGCGCCATCCAGCGTTATGGCGGCCTTCTCCATACCCGAGGGTCTTGGGGAGCTTGGAGAAGCTACTGGAGTGCGGCAGCGCTTCCATTTATGGAAGATTTCGCCTGCCGCCAAGGTGCTGTGGAAGCTTGGGCCATGGTAAAGACGCTGTACAAGAAGGCGGATCCCAACCACATGGCCGAAGTCGGACCTGTGGGGCCCGATGGGAAGGAGATCCCTGTGAGTTTAGTATACGGGCAAGTGGAGTTGGCCGCAAAATTTTCCCAACGGGACTGTAAATTAGACAACCTGTTAGACGGGATTGAGGAGGAATACAATCAGTCGATTTGACAATGTATTATAAAATGACATACAAAATGCCTTCTAGCCGGATTGTAGATCGTTTGTCTTTGCCGACCTTTTCGCTTCGACCTCGGGACCCTAGAGTCCGGAGTGTGTCCGAATACCTTCTTGGTTATGAAACAACCGGGCTATGCATGGAGACCAGGCGTAGGGGTCATCAGTGCTTTATCAGACAAGTGCCCAACTAGTTATGTTATATTACATGGTTAGTAAGAAACATCTTCCAGGGAGAATAGTTCCGTTAAGGGTTCCTTTCATTGGGGTGGCATGCCCTAAAGTGCATGTCCGGCTGCTAAAAAGCGTAAAACATCGGGGCAGATAAAAGTGGATAAAAATCATCTTTTAAGTCACCGATCGAATATTCCCTTAAGAACGCTAGCTTTCGGCTTCACCCAGTCGAGGTACACATCCGGCTGACCAGCGTAATAATCGCAGAGGTGCTCCTTTACCTCCTAGCCGAACAATCGGGAACGAGGGGTAAGCACAGAGCCAGAAACCCAGCTTGGCCAAAACTTAAGTCATATCGATGCATATAATGGTGAATAAAAGGTACATGTGGAGGCTTGACACATGTCTTTGGGCATAAAGCCAGATAATTAAGCTTCGGTAAAGAAGCCCCGTGTATATGAGTGCGGGTAGCACATCAATTGTGTGTGAACGTTGCGCGGGTGAAGCCCTTTTAAGGCTTGGATGAATGGGTTTGAGAAGAAAAGGATGAACAAAAGGCAGCTGAAATAAATAAAAGAAAAATTTTTGGACGGGGGAAGGGGACGAACTCTTAGTCCGGCGCTAGGCATAGAATCGCCGGAGGCGGGCTGCGTTCCATGGATTCGGCTCGAGTCGGTTATCTGATGCATTTCGTAGACGGTACGCTCCACCGGTCAAGACTTGATCAATGATGAAGGGCCTTCCCATTTGGGCTTGAGCTTGTCCTTTTTCTTGTCCGGCAGGCGAGAACCAGTTCGCCAACGTTGTAAGTCTTGGCCCGCTTCTCGCTTTGGTATCTTCGAGCCTGCTGTTGATAGAATGCGGAACGAGCCTTGGCGACGTCGCGCTTTCCTCCAATGTGTCCAAGCTGTCCCGACGATCCAACTCGGCTTCTCTTTCTTCGTACACATGCGCACTCGAGGTGAGTCATGAATGATGTCGAGGGCAAAACTGCTTCGCGCCGTACACCATAAAAATGGTGTGAATCCGGTGGTACGGTTAGGCATTGTCCGCAGCCCCAGTACGGAGTCGAGCTCCTCTACCCAAAGGCGTGTCGATTTCGTGAGGGCCGCACTAGTGCGGGTTTGATGCCGCTCATTAGGAGACCATTTGCTCGCTCCACTTGACCGTTGGTTTGAGGATGTTAGGCGAGCGTAGTCGAGCTTGATGCCCATATTTTTGCACCATGATTTAACCTCGTCGGCGGTGAAGTTCGTGCCGTTATCGGTGATGATGCTGTGGGGACACCATAACGTGTACTACCCCGGATATAAAGTCTATCACTGGTCCGGACTCGCCGTTTTAACGGCTTGGCCTCTATCCATTTGGTGAATTTATCCACCATGACCAATAGGTACCTTTGCTTGTGGGTTCCCCTTTAAGTGGTCCAACCATGTCAAGCCCCTGCATCGCGAACGGCCAGGTAATGGGTATAGTTTTGAGGCGGTGGGTGGCATATGGCTCGATTAGCAAAGAGCCGACAACCGACGATCTTTGGACTAAGTCCCGGCATCCGCCGAGCCGTCGGCCAAGTAAAATCCTGCACGGAATGCCTTTCCTACAAGGGCCCGAGCTGCGGCGTGGTGTCCGCCTAGTCCGGCATGAATTTCAGCCAGGAGGGTTTGCCCTTCCTCTTCGGAGATACACCTTTGAAGGACTCCGGTTGTGCTTTTCTTATAAAGTTCTCCCTCATAGACCTTGTAGGCTTTTGATCGCCGGACAATGCAGCGAGCCTCATTTTGGTCTTCGGGAAGCTCCTGCCTAAGAAAGTAGGCAAGGAATGGTTCTGTCCACGGGGCAATTACTGCCATTATGTCGTGGGCGGAAGGTGTTATGTCATCGGCTGGATCGCCGGTTGGTGCGGCTTGTTCCGGATTGTTAGTTCCGGACTCCTCTTCCCATAGTACGGATGGCTTGAAGAGCCGTTCCAGGAAGATGTTAGGAGGGACAGTGTCGCGTTTTGCGCCAATGCGTGCCAGTACGTCGGCCGCTTGGTTATTATCCCGGGTGACGTGATGGAATTCAAGTCCTTCGAACCGGGCTGACATTTTGAGGACAGCGTTGCGATATGCTGCCATTTTCGGATCTTTGGCGTTGAAGTCTCCGTTTATTTGGGATATTGCGAGGTTTGAATCCCCGCGCACCTCTAGGCGTTGAATGCCCATGGAGATTGCCATCCGGAGACCGTGTAAAAGGGCCTCGATTCGGCTGCGTTGTTAGAGTCCGTGTACATTATCTGAAATGCACGATTGGACTGTGTCTCGGTCGGGACGTCAATACGACGCCAGCCCCCATCCGCTAACATTTTAGAGCCGTCAAGTACATAATCCAATTGAGTATGCGCCGTATTCTTTAGGGAATTCGACGGTACATTCAGCGACAAAGTCAGCCAAAACTTGAGACTTGATAGCTCGCCGAGGTTTGTAAGATATATCAAATGGTAAGAGCTCAATGGCCCATTTTGCAATCCTGCCCGTCGCGTCGCGGTTGTTTATAATGTCGTTAAGTGGTACTTCAGAGGCCATCGTTATCGAACACTCTTGAAAGTAGTGTCGAGCTTCGGGATGCCATGAACACCGCGTATGCTATCTTCTGATAGTGCGGGTAACGGGACTTGCAAGGGGTTAACACAGTGGATACGTAGTATACTGGTTTTTGAAGAGGGAATTTATGCCCTTCTGTTTCTCGTTCGACGACGAGCACCGCGCTTACAACTTGATGCGTAGCTGCGATGTATAACAACATTGGTTCGCCCAGGTTGGGCGCACCCAGGACCGGATTTGTTGCCAATATGGCCTTTATTTCTTCGAGTCCGGCGGTGGCAGCATCCGTCCACTCGAAGTGTTCGGTGTACCTGAGGAGGTGATAGAGGGGTAATGCCTTTTCTCCTAGACGGGAGATAAAGCGGCTTAGAGCCGCTACGCATCCGGTCAATTTTTGTATTTGCTTGAGGTCTTTTGGGATATCTATCTGTGATAGAGCTCGGATCTTGGCTGGGTTTGCTTCAATTCCTCTACCAGATACGATGAAGCCCAGCAGCTTTCCAGCTGGTACGCCGAAAACACATTTTTCCGGATTCAGCTTGATGTCATATGCTCTGAGGCTGTCGAATGTGAGCCTCAAGTCGTCTACTAGAGTTTCGACGTGTTTAGTTTTGACGACTACGTCGTCCACATATGCCTCTACTGTTTTGCCGATCTGGGTAGCCAGACATGTCTGAATCATGCGCTGATATGTTGCGCCGGCGTTTTTGAGCCCGAAGGGCATCGTGTTGAAGCAGAATGGTCCATATGGAGTAATGAATGCTGTTGCGGCTTGATCCGCTTCTGCCATCTTGATTTGATGATAGCCGGAGTATGCGTCTAGGAAGCACAATGAATCGTGCCCTGCGGTGGCATCGATGATTTGGTCGATGCGGGGGAGGGGGAAGGGATCCTTTGGGCAGGCCTTATTTAGGTCTTTGAAATCGACACATAGGCGCCAGGATTTGTCCTTCTTTGGTACCATCACCAAGTTTGCTAGCCAATCCGGGTGCTTGATGTCTCTGATGAATCCGGCTTCCAATAGCTTGGCTAGCTCTTTTCCCATTGCCTGTCTTTTGGGTACGGAAAATCGTCGAAGAGCCTGTTTGACTGGCTTGAATCCTTTTAGGATGTTTAGGCTGTGTTCTGCCAATCTGTGTGGGATTCCGGGCATATCCGATGGGTGCTAGGCGAAAATGTCCCAATTTTCCCGAAGGAATTCTTGCAGTGCGGCGTCTACATCAGGGTTCAATTGTGCCCCGATGGAGGCCGTCTTCGTGGGGTCCGTTGGGTGGACCTGGAATTTGACTATTTCATCTGCTGGTTTAAAAGAGGTGGACTTGGATCTTTTATCAAGTATCACATCGTCCCTGTTCACCGTGGATCTCATCGCGGTGAGTTCCTCGGCCGCTAGGGCTTCGGATAGTGCCTCGAGGGCTAGTGCGGTTGTCTTGTTTTCGGCGCGGAGTGCTATGTACGGATCACTAGCGAGAGTGATAATTCCGTTGGGACCGGGCATTTTAAGCTTCATGTACCCATAATGGGGTATAGCTTGAAAAATTGTGAATGCCTCTCGTCCTAATAGAGCATGATATCCGCTGCTGAATGGGGCCACTTGAAGCGTGACCTCCTCGGACCTATAATTGTCCGTGAGCGAACACTACGCCCAGCGTGATTTTTCCTGTGCAGCATGCTTCCCGGCTGGGAACTATTCCTCTAAAGGTTGTGCTGCTTCGCTCAATGCGGTTCCAGTCTATTTCCATTTTTCGGAGGGTTTCCTCATAGATGAGGTTTAGTCCGCTGCCGGGCAGTTCGGAATTTAGGTTCGTCACTAGCATTGAAGGTAATAGCCATGTCGCTCCATGGATTTATTGTTGCTACTTGGTAGACTTCGGCGAGGTTGCGGAGTTTTCGTTTTCGCATGTTATTGGATGCGAAAATCTCGAAGACTATTAACACCGTCTTGGTGTTCTTTGTCTGGGATCTCGAGCTAGAAGCTCCTCGCCACTTTTGGCCACCGCCGAGTATCCAACATGCTCAAGGCTATGAGTTGGAGTGGCGCCCTCGTGCTATGAATTTTGCAGGTCCGCTTAGCCAACCCTCCAGTACGGTTCCGTACCCTTTAGGGGGTTTTGGTTTTTTGGTATTCAGCCCAGGTGCTTGATGATGATGCACCCTTTGGTTCCGGACTAGGGATGTATTCGGGGCCGGATTATCCCAAAATTTACTTTCGGTTTTCCAGGCGCTCTCCATCGCACAATACTTTTGTACGATGGTCTCCAAGTCAGCGAAGCGCGTGATGTCGCGGCGACTTATGGCGTTTAGGATTCCCTTGTCCGTGCAATTATTGCAGAAGACTGAGATTGCATTTTCCTCTCGGCAGTCCTTTATCCTGTCCATAACGGGAGGAATCGGCCCAAGAGTGATGTCTTGTCTCGGCGGGCTCTTGCCGAATTAGAGTTAGATCGCATATGTCTGGGCGGGTGGGTGGAACTAAGTCCGGAACCCTACCCATCTCAGGGCTCGAAGGCCGAGAAGTTTCCAATTTTGGAAGCTTGGATTTCTGGACGTTGTCCAACGAGTCTGGTCCGATGCCTGATTTTAAGTTCAGTGTTTGATCGAAGCCCGTCCCTCCGCGGGAATCCGGCATGAGGGGTTCGGGGATCCGGACATGACTAGTTTTCAATACAGGAGAGGCGTCGCCGCATTGTTCCTCTACCACTGCAACGTGGTGGGTGACCTGGGGAGAGTTAATTTCTCTCAGATCGGGTTTAAGCCCAATCTGATCGTAGCCTATAGCGACTCCCAGGGCGGCGATGCGATCCAAGAGCTCGTTTACGGACGAGAGCTCTATTGGATCCAGCCGCTCGGCGAATTCCGAGCTGATGTGAAGATTGCTTTTGACGACTTGAGAGGTCGTTGTCGAAGCGATGGCCGGATAGGCGGTCATAAGAAAACCACCTAGCCGGATAGTTTGGCCGGCGGCCAAGGCTCCTTTGGCGAAGATACCGTCCTTAAAGACGGGAGGAGGCATCCTTCCTATCGGTGACGGCGCAGAGGAACTCTCAATGAAAGCACCAATGTCGGTGTCAAAACCGGCGGATCTCGGATAGGGGTCCCGAACTGTGCGTCTAGGCGGATGGTAACAGGAGACAAGGGACACGATGTTTACCTGTGTTGGGCCCTCTTGATGGAGGTAAACCCCTACGTCCTGCTTGATTGATATTGATATTTGTGGATGTTTACAAGAGTGGATCTACCACGAGATCAAGGAGGCTAAACCCTAGAAGCTAGCCTATGGTATGATTGTAAGGGTTGTTGTGATTGTTGTCCTACGGACTAAAGCCATCCGGTTTATATAGAAACCGGAGAGGGCTAGGGTTCCATAGAGTCGGTTACAATGGTAGGAGATCTACATATCCATATTGCCAAGCTTGCCTTCCACGCCAAGGAAAGTCCCATCCGGACACGGGGGGAAGTCTTCAATCTTCTATCTTCATAGTCTTGGAGTCCGGTCGATGATAATAGTCCGGCAAATGATAGTCCGGCCGATGACGGTAGTCCGGCTATCCGGACACCCCCTAATCCGGGACTCCCTCACTCACCAATCATCGGGCAAGTCAATCAAAGTCCATACTTTGTTCTTATACATGGATCCCATATCATATTTCATGGCCTTAAACCATTTTTGCGGAATCTGGGCTCATCATCGCTTCCTCATAGTTCGTAGGTTCGTCATGGTCAAGTAACATGACCTCTAAAACAGGATTACCGTACCACTCTGGTGCGGATCTCACTCTGGTTGATCTACGAAGTTCTGTAGTAACTTGATCTGAAGTTTCATGATCATCATCATTAACTTCCTCTCTTGTTGGTGTAGACATCACTGGAACTGATTTCTGTGATGAACTATTTTCCAATTCGGGAGAAGGTACAATTACCTTATCAAGTTCCACTTTCCTCCCACTCACTTCTTTCGAGAAAAACTCCTTTTCTAGAAAGGATCCATTCTCAGCAACGAATATCTTGCCTTAGGATCTATGATAGAAGGTGTACCCAACAATTTCTTTTGGGTATCCTATGAAGATTTACTTCTCCGATTTGGGTTCGAGCTTATCATGTTGAAACTTTTTCACATAAGCATCACAGTCCCAAACTTTAAGAAACGACAGCTTAGGTTTCTTACCAAACCACAGTTCATACGGTGTCATCTCCATGGATTTAGATGGTGCCCTATTTAACGCGAATGTAGCTGTCTCTAATGCATAACCCCAAAACGATAGTGGTAGATCGGTAAGAGACATCATAGATCGCACTATATCTAATAAAGTATGATTATGACGTTCAGACACACCATTACACTATGGTGTTCCAGGTGGCGTGAGTAGTGAAACTATTTCGCATTGTTTTAACTGAAGGCCAAAATCGTTAACTCAAATATTTTACTTATGCAATCATATCGTAGAAACTTTTATTTTCTTGTTATGATGATTCTCCACTTTACTCTGAAATACTTTGAACTTTTCAAATGTTTCAGACTTGTGTTTCATCAAGTAGATATACCCATATCTGCTCAAATCATCTGTGAAGGTCAGAAAATAATGATATCTGCCGCGAGCCTCAACACTCATCGGACCGCATACATCAGTATGTATTATTTCCAATAAGTCAATTGCTCGCTCCATTGTTCCGGAGAACGGAGTTTTAGTCATCTTGCCCATGAGGCATGGTTCGCAAGCATCAAGTGATTCATAATCAAGTGATTCCAAAATCCCATCAGCATTGAGTTTCTTCATGCGCTTTACACCAATATGACCTACACGACAGTGCCACAAATAAGTTGCACTATCATTATTAACTTTGCATCTTTTGACTTCAATATTATGAATATGTGTATCACTATGATCGAGATCCAACAAACCATTTTCATTGGGTGTATGACCAAAGAAGGTTTTATTCATGTAAATAGAACAACAATTATTCTCTAGTTTACATGAATAACCGTATTGCAATAAACATGATCCAATCATATTCATGCTCAACGCAAAAACTAAATAACATTTATTTTAGGTTCAACACTAATCCCGAAAGTATAGGGAGTGTGCGATGATGATCATATCAATCTAGGAACCACTTCCAATACACACCGTCACTTCACCCTTAACTAGTCTCTGTTCATTCTGCAACCCCCGTTTCGAGTTACTACTCTTAGCAACTGAACTAGTATCAAATACTGAGGGGTTTCTATAAACACTAGAAAAGTACACATCAATAACATGTATATCAAATATACCTTTGTTCACTTTGCCACCCTTCTTATCCGCCAAATACTTGGGGCAGTTCTGCTTCCAGTGACCAGTCCCTTTGCAGTAGAAGCACTTAGTCTCAGGCTTAGGTCCACACTTGGGCTTCTTCACTTGAGCAGCAACTTGCTTGCCATTCTTCTTGAAGTTCCCCTTCTTCCCTTTTCCCTTTTCTTGAAACTAGTGGTCTTGTCAACCATCAACACTTGATGATTTTCTTGATTTCTACCTTCGTCGTTTTCAGTATCACGAAGAGCTTGGGGATCGTTTCCGTTATCCCTTGCATATTATAGTTCATCACAAAGTTCTAGTAACTTGGTGATAGTGACTAGAGAACTCTGTCAATCACTATCTTATCTGGAAGATTAACTCCCACTTTATTCAAGCAATTGTAGTACCCAGACAATCTGAGCACATGCTCACTGGTTGAGATATTCTCCTCCATCTTGTAGGCAAAGTACTGCCAGAGGAATCATACCTCTCGACATGGGCATGAGTATGAAGTACCAATTTCAACTCTTGGAACATCTTATATGCTCCGTGGCGTTCAAAACATTTTTGAAGTCCCGGTTCTAAGCCGTAAAGCATGGTGCACTAAACTATCAAGTAGTCATGTAGCGACCCCACCCAAAATCGGTCAAGTCTCTGTGTAGCTGTACCATCCCAAGATCATGCTGGCACACACAGTACATTGATGAAATAATCAAAGTTCAATCACACCTGAATTTATTACACGATTCTCATATCGAGTCTTTATTACAATAGAATAAATTCGGCCGAAGGCCAACTCATGAGAAATAAA
Organism: Aegilops longissima; assembly: GCA_021605205.1. Taxonomy (NCBI): domain Eukaryota; kingdom Viridiplantae; phylum Streptophyta; class Magnoliopsida; order Poales; family Poaceae; genus Aegilops; species Aegilops longissima. The sequence goes on along the minus strand of CM038677.1, from coordinate 597,279,051 downwards.
CTAAATAAAGCTGCGGAAGCGTAGACAAAATAGCGAGTCCATCCGACTCCATAGGGCAATCGCCAAGCGTGGATCGTAGCCTCACTCCCCGATCGAATACTCTCTCGCAACATAAGACGTTGCAGCCGTGTAGGTCAGCATTTTGAATATGCCTGCAAGTCATGAAGAGAAAATAACAATAAAAATTACTAACACTATATGCAATTTGGCTGTGGGGCTCTAAGTTTTATTGTTTTTGCGAAAAAGCCAGTTTTTCCCTACAATAAGGACTTGTTTGCAATTACTACGAAATGTTGGTAATTATTGAGATGGTTCCGCCAACCAATGTCTCATTCCCAATTATTAAATAACCCCCTCAATTAATTTATTAATTTTGGTGTTGAGATACCCGAAATACTCCAAGTTCCAGAGGCTCAAATTGTCCATAACCGGGGACACGGCTAACCGATTAGATCTTCACTCTGCAGAGGTTTGTGCACTTTACCCGCAAGATTCGTTCCCTCCTTTAAGTCTTCGCACTTCATGGTGTTTGAAGACGGGATGAACGAAACAGGGTCTTCCAAGAGTTCCTCCGCCACCGCCGTACCCATCCAATCCTACCGTTCTTCTACATCTCGTAGCACCGTCCGCCAGAGTCACAACTAGGGTTGACCAAGCCGAGCCCATAATGGCTTGCGGCTGCACATGTAAGCTTCCGTCAATGGGGTATACATCCATCTCTTCGTGGCTGGGTGAAGCTTTCGCAAGATGTCATGGCGCTTCTCCATGCATCCCGCCAACCACTGGTTTTCTCCAGGTGCCCCACAACCGCCCTCCACCCAAGAGTGAATTTTGAAGTCCATCTTGAGCTTGAAGTCATGGGGTTGTCATCATCTTGACTCTCACATCTCCCTTATGATTCACTCAACCAACCCCGTCTCACGAGCATAGCAAAATAAACTACTTCATCCCGGCCATGGTAACAAGGGAATTGGTTTCATCCTACCTCATGATACTACTCAAGAACATAACTTAAAATTCTCCTACTGCATGCATGGTGGGGAGGTATAATTCTAATGCAATAAAATCATAGGTATAATAAAAGAAAATATGATCAATGACTTGCCTTGTCGACGATCTTCGAAAGCTAGGGACTCGTGGTAGCAAGCTTCGCACTCCGGAAATTCTACCGAGGCAAACAATAATCATATAAGCATAAGAGCATACAATCAATTAACATAACAACATGCTAACATAACACACAAAACAATTGAACCAAAACCCAAAGAAAACTCGAAGAAATCCAAATCAATGTTTTCTCCACATCAAACAACAACCAAGAAATAGTTTTACACAACCAAATTTTTCTTAACAGAACCTAAACATGGGTTTTTGCTAACTAACAGAAGAGAAAACATCATGCAACTAGGAGCAAAAAGAATCACATTAAAAGCTATTATAGAACTCCTATTATGCCTATAACAATCCTAGCAAGAAAAAATAAAAAAAATAAAAATTTTATTTATTGTAAATAAAAGTTCATGTTCTAAAGTTACAGAAACTAACCTCAAATAAACTATCACATAGAAAAATAAAATTATTTGCTAAATAAAACAATAGGAAAACAGTAGCTTGTTAAATAAATAAGAACCACATGATTTTGATTAATAATATTTTTTATTAAATCTAAAATGCCCAAATAAATTCCTACGGTTAGGCAAGGTCAAAACAAAATAGTGACAAAAGAATCACTAAATTAAAATAATCCTAACTCATTTTATAGCAGAATTACTAATCTGTCTAAATCTAAAATAAAACAATTTCTAATAATTTTAACATGACTAAACATATTTTCTACAGAAACTACAACAAATTTGCAAACTAACAAAAAAAGAATCAATTAAAAATATTAAGTAGATTAAAAGATATGGATTTTACAAAACTGAAACTATTCTGTAAAAAAAATAGAAACGAAAATATAATTAAAAAGAAAAAAACTGGTGCTAATGGGCCTATCTAACGCTCGGGCGTCAAATAACTAAAATGCGCCCGAAGAAATAAACCGAGTCGGGCCGGTCTAAACTAAACCTAAATAACACCAATTAAACCGAAACTAACCGGGCCTATTTAAAATAAACCGTACCCCTTCGGGTGATCTAATCTAGCGCGTGGATTTTAGATCTAACGGTGGGGGCATCTCGGCGACTTCACGTGGTGGTGGTCGACGGCGACGGCTTTCGGGCGGCGACGGCACGGTGGCTCGGGCGAGGAAGAAGAAGGGTGGGGTCGGCGTGTCGGTGAGAGAGGGAGGGGGGTGAGCGACGGCCACCGAGGGGTAAGGGTTCAAGTATGGGTGGGTCGGTCGGCTCGGGCGCGGGCCGGGTTGGGCTGGTTGGCTGGGCCGGGCTGGTTGGTGGGCCGCCTCGGGCTGGCTGGGCCGGCTGGGTTGGCTTTGGCTCATACTGGGGTTTTTTTTCCTTTTTTGAATTAGAGAGAGAGAGAGAATAATATATATTTTTTTATATAGGACATATATATATCAAAATGATCGGGAATATTCCTATAATTTGAACATTTTTCAGGGCAAAACTCAAACTAAAAAAACATTTTCTAAAATCCCAAATAAAATCAAATTTGAATTCAAACTTTTGGCAAGGTTTTCATCCGACATATTTGGAGTGTCATGTTTACTCCTCTCATACTTTTTCTCAAGTATTTGTCAGGCATTGATTTGAATTAAATTTCAACTGCCAAATTTTGAATTCAAATCCCATCAAACTCAAAATCTTCTGAAACTTCAAATGTCACTCAAATTCAATAAATATGCATAGATGCTTAGCTATAATTGTAAAACATTCCAAATGGGAAATTTGGGATGTTACAAACCTACCCACCTTAAGATGAATCTCGCCCTCGAGATTCGGGTTGGCTAGCAAATAGGTGCGGTGTTCTCGGCGGAGGTCTTCTTCTCGCTCCCGTGTGGCTTCCTCCTCGAATGATGACTCCACAAAGACCTTGCAAAACTTGATGATCTTGCTGCGGGTGACTCTGTTCGCAGTCTCGAGAATTCGGACGGTTTCTCCTCATAAGTCGATCACCGTCGAGCTGTATGGCCTCTAGGGGCACCGTGTCTCTCAACGGAATCTCGACCATCTCGGCATGGCATTTCTTCACCGAGAAACATGGAAGACATCGTGAACTCCGGACAATCCTTCCGCAATTCCAACTTGTAAGCAACTTCTCCACGACGTTCGACGATTTTGTAGGGGCCAATGAACCGGGGTGCTAACTTTCCTTTAACACCGAACCTCTTGATTCCATGAAGTGGGGACACACGAAGATATGCCCGGTCTCCCGCTTCGTAAGTTACTTCCTTGCGTATCGTCGGCATAACTCTTACGCCTCGATCGAGCTACCTTGAGTCTATCTCAATCAGTTTGACTTTTCTTCGAATCTCGATAAGATCGGGACCGAAAAGTTTTCGATCTCCAACACCATCCCACAACAATGGTGTTCTCGCACCTCCTTCCGTATAGAGCTTCGAAGGGGCCATCTTGAGACGGTCTCGATAACTGTTATTGTACGAGAATTCGCGATGGCAAATTATCATCCCAGCTAGACCCATAGTCTAGCGCACAAGCTCTCAACATGTCCTCCAGATCTGGTTGACTCTCTCGGTCTGTCCATCTGTCTCGGATGAAAAAGTTCTATCAACTCCAGCCTCGCACTCCAAAGTTTCATGCAACCGATTCCAAAACTTTGAGGTAAATTGTGTTCTCTATCCGACACGATACTCCTCGAACTCCATGCGGACATACGATCCTGGTCATGTATATCTTGGCTAACTTAGCACTGGTGTAGGTAGTCTTCACGGGAATGAAATGAGCTACCTTAGTCAATCGATCAACCACTACCCAGATGGAATCATAACCTGAACGGGTCCTGGGTAATCCTGTGATAAAATCCATTCCAAGTTTTTCCCATTTCCACTCGGGAATCGGCAAAGGTTGAAGTAACCCTGCTGGCTTCTGATGTTCCGCCTTTACTCGCTGGCAAACATCGCATATCGCTACGCACTCGCAATATCCTTCTTCATACCGCCCACCGTAAACTTTCCTTCAAATCCAGATACATCTTGGTGTTACCGGGTGAATCGAGTACGGTGAATTATGAGCCTCTCAAGAATTAGCTTCCTGAGTTCGGGATCATTGGGTACATAAATACGATCCTCGAACCATATAGCTCCGTATTCATCCTTACGAAACCCTTTAGCTTTTCCTTCATTCATCCTTTTCTTTATCTCATCAATTTCCTTGTCCGACTTCTGGGCTTCACGAATTCTTTCGGCCAAAGTGGACTGAACTTCCAGAGTTGCAACATATCCTCTCGGAACTATCTCCAGTCGAAGATCTCTGAGGTCATCGACTAACTCCTGGGGTAATCCTCCCGCTATAAGAGTATTCTCATAACTCTTATGACTCAAAGCATCTGCTACAACATTAGCCTTTCCGGTGGTAATGCAATCTCATGTCATAGTCCTTGATTAACTCTAGCCATCTCCTCCGCTCGAGGTTCAACTCTTTCTGCGTGAAAATATACTTCAAGCTCTTATGATCTGTAAACATCACAATGGTTTCCGATAAGGAAATGTCTCTGTGTCTTGAGTGCATGCACTATCGCTGCTAACTCCAAATCATGTGTGGCATAATTCATCTCGTGTGGTCGAGCTGTCCGGAGGTATAAGCTACAACTTTTCCTTCCTGCATGAGTACTCCTCCGAGTCCCCGACGAGAAGCGCCACAATATACCCGTAATCCTTGTGTATGTCCGAAAAATCATCATGGGGCTGTAACCAAACGTTTCTTCAATTCCAGGAAACGGCTTCACAATCCTCGGTCCAAATGTACTTGGCGCCCTTCTTTAACAGCTCACCATGGGCTTGGCAATCTTCGAGAAATTCTCAATAAACCTCCGATAATATCCTGCGAGTCCGAGAAAACTGCGGATCTCCTTGATCGAGGTGGGCGATCGCCAATCGGTGATCGATACAACCTTGGCGGGTCAACTGCTATTCCTTCTCCTGAAATAACATGTCCGAGGAATCCGACTTCCTTCAGCCAAAATTCACATTTCTTGAACTTGGCATACAATCGATGTTCTCGGAGTTTCTCCGTAACTAGACGCAAATGTTCCTTATGCTCTTCCTCGCTCTTGGAGAAAATCAGTATATCATCGATGAACACCACGACAAACTTGTCCAGATATTCCATAAATACCTTGTTCATCAAATTCATGAAGTATGCAGGGCATTAGTCAATCCGAATGACATGACGGTATACTCATATAAACCATACCGTGGTGAATGCTGTTTTGGGTATATCCTTTTCACGGATCTTCAATCGATGATACCCCGATCAAGATCGATCTTGGAGAATACCTTGGCTCCAACTAGCTGATCAAATAGGTCATTAATCATCGGCAGAGGGTACTTGTTCTTGATGGTCACGCTGCTCAACTAACGATAATCCACAACCATTCTCGTGGTTCCATCCTTCTTCTCTACCAAAAGAACTGGGCTCCCCAAGGTGACGAGCTTGGCGAATATATCCCTTCTCCAATAGCTCATTAATTTGATTCTTGATCTCTTTTAAATCGCTCGGGGCATCCGATAGGGTCTCTTGGATATTGGGGCTGTGCGGGTAATAACTCAATCAGAAATTCAATGTCTCGTCCGGTGGCATTCTCGTAATTCCTCCGAAACACATCGGAAAATCTTGCACCATCGGCACTTCCTCTGAACAACTCCCGTGAGGGAATGCACCGATTCTTCATCGGGATACGCCCGATACATACTTGATCCTCTTCGCCCGGGTGGTGAGTAGAATCGACATGCGGCACAGCCTATGTTTCCTTCAAACTTTGTCAACCAATCCATGCCTAGGATTACATCCAAGGTCCGGGTTTCCAATACTATGAGGTCTCGGGAAATTTATGGTTTCGATGTTGAGGGTTGCATGACAGCCTAAGCTCGCCATCATTTCTCCTCCTGCTGAACCGACGTGAAGAGGGCTTCTAAGGGTTCTAGTGGGCAACCCGCATTTTTCCACAACTACCCTTGATATGAATGAATGCGTTGCACCGTAATCAAAGAGTACCAATATCGATGTGAATTTAATAAAACTTACCAACCACATGTTCCGGCTGATGATAGACGCCCTCCACGCCAATGTGGTTCACCCGAGCACGAGGAAAATGGTTGGGCTTCTTTGCTGAGCTTCCATTGCCGCTTCCATTCCTCCGCTTGGCCTCCGGCAGTCGGTGGCATAGTGCCCTGTTTTCCGCACTTGAAACAGTGATGTGACTCAGATCCTTCGAACCGGGCGGGACGATGCTGGTTGCCATTGCCGCTTCCATTGCATGTCTTGTTGTCGGGTTGCGGTTGTTCCCATTTCCTCCATGATTATGTCCTCCATGATTATGTCCTCCATGGTGTGATGGGTATGCCCTCCCGAGTATGGGGCATAACGGGCTTCGCTGAGCTCCGAGTTGTACTTCCCCGCCATACTTCCGCTATGCTATGAATCTGCTGCTGCTTGCCTTCAAGTATGGTGGCCTTGTCTACCAGCTCCCGGTAGTTGTTGAAGGTAGCCACCATTAGCTGCATACCCAGATCGTCATTGAGTCCTCGAGAAACTTTTCCTGCTTTATGCATCTGTGGCCACATCATCCGGGCATAGCGAGCTAACTTGTTGAACTCATCCACGCATCGCCCCACAAGACGGTTCCCCCGGCGTAAGTGGCGGAACTCACGCTTCTTTAGACTCATGGATCCAGCTGATACATGAGCGGTGCGGAAAGCCTGCTGGAACTGATCCCACGTGATGGTGGTGATGGGATAAGTGGCGTGTAGTTCTCCCACCAAGAGGCTGCAGGTCCATCAAGTTGATGTGCGCAAAGCGCACCTTCTCTCAGATCCGTGCATCCAGCAGTGGCTAACTCCTTCCGACCTTGCGGAGCTAATCATCGGCCACAATCGCTCAAGGTCTGCTAGAGAACACTGGCGGATTCAGCCTTAGGAAGCGGGTCAAGTTGTCAACAGGGGTGGTGGCGGTGGATTGTTGTTGTTGTTGTTTCGTTCGATGAGCATCCGCATGAGGGCATTCTGCTGCTGGATCATTGGGTGAGCTCCGCGGAAAGTTGAGACCGGGTCACGCCTCGGAGGCATCCGTGTTTTGGAATGGATGAGAAAATTAGAATAGAACAAGGGTCTAATGAGAAAATATCACTACCAATATGAATGCACAATCATAATCACACCAATCATTTATTCAATCAACTCAAACATGGTTCAATCTCGGATTACAAATTTCACAACTAATCGAAAATAACGGCCTAACTGATCGACGGAATAAAATAACATGGCGGTCGACTAAATGTCTTTATCAATTATCCTTGCGTCCTCTGGTGCGGCGTCCTCCGGTGTGGTGTCCTCTGATGCGGCGCCTCCTCTTGCGGCTTTCTTCAGTGGAGCTCCCTTCATAATCCTGGTCATTGCTCACGAGAGGTCCATCATCTCCACTCGGAAAAAGGTCCTCTCCCAAGTCCATCTTCTCCTCTAATGCGGCAACATCCATCTTCAGCTTGTCGACTCTCTCCATGAAATCCTTGATTTCTTCTTCATGGTCAAGGAAGTCTGCGTGTGCTTTCTCCTCTAGTTCCAGTTCACGGAACAACAGCCTCCTGTGTACCTTCGAGTTACGGCGAGTCTGGATCTCCCGTTTCCTGAGGAGACACTCCAAGTCTTGGACATATGAGAGAATGGAGTCGTCCTCCACGGTACGGATGATATCTCCATTCCTAGTTCTGCGAGAAATCATGGCGAGGTCTAATGGGTCGATCTCGGCCCTATACTCTTCTCGGAGATGTCCAAGTGCACGATAAATCGCCATATCTCTTCCGAGGATCCAATTGAAATCGGTAAACTCAAAGTCAATGGGCTCTGAATGTCCTCCGAAGGTCCTCCCTTGAATGTGCACCTCAATCCTGTAGCGGGTAAAAGTATCCGTCGGAAGCGCATTGGTAGGCTTCCCGGTGATTGAGGGCAGAGCAATCTTCAGCTTCTTCACGATCTGAACCAGCTTCTTGCCGAGAGGCATCGTCTCATCTGGCTGGCAAAACTCCGGTAGTAGAACTGGGGTGAACTCGTCAGCCATCTAGAATGTTGAAAATCGGAGAGAAGTCAGAAATGAATAGGGGAGAATTACGGAATGATAAGGACATAAAATAAATAGTCTCTTCCTATGGCTTTCCGATCCTAGGGGTTACGCCCCACGGTCAGCGTGTGCTCGATACTATCTCTCAGAGCGACCGACCCAAAATCGGTCAAGTCTCGTGTAGCTGTACCATCCCAAGATCATGCCGCACACACAAGACATTGATGAAATAATCAAAGTTCAATCACACCTGAATTTATTACACGATTCTCATATCGAGTCTTTATTACAATAGAATAAATTCGCCAAGGCCAACTCATGAGAAATAAACTAAATAAAGCTGCGAAGCGTGAGAAAATAGCGAGTCCATCCGACTCCATAGGGCAATCGCCAAGCGTGGATCGTAGCCTCACTCCCGATCGAATACTCCTCTCGCAACATAAGACGTTGCAGCCGTGTAGGTCAGCATTTTGAATATGCCGCAAGTCATGAAGAGAAAATAACAATAAAATTACTAACACTATATGCAATTTGGTGTGGGGCTCTAAGTTTCATTGTTTTTGTGAAAAAGCCGCTTTTTCCTACAATAAGGACTTGTTTGCAATTACTACAAAATGTTGGTAATTATTGAGATGGTTCCGCCAACCAATGTCTCATTCCCAATTATTAAATAACCCCTCAATTAATTTATTAATTTTGGTGTTGAGATATCCAAATACTCCAAGTTCCAGAGGCTCAAATTGTCCATAATCGGGACACGGCTAACCGATTAGATCTTCACTCTGCAGAGGTTTGTGCACTTTACCCGCAAGATTCGCTCCTCCTTTAAGTCTTCGCACTTCATGGTGTTTGAAGACGGATGAACGAAACAGGGTCTTCCAAGAGTTCCTCCGCCACCGCCGGTACCCATCCAATCCTACCGTTCTTCTACATCTCGTAGCACCGTCCGCCAGAGTCACAACTAGGGTTGACCAAGCCGAGTCCATAATGGCTTGCGGCTGCACAGTAAGCTTCCGTCAATGGGGTATACATCCATCTCTTCGTGGCTGGGTGAAGCTTTCCGCAAGATGTCATGGCGCTTCTCCATGCATCCCGCCAACCACTGGTTTTCTCCAGGTGCCCGCCAACCGCCCTCCACCCAAGAGTGAATTTTGAAGTCCATCTTGAGCTTGAAGTCATGGGGTTGTCATCATCTTGACTCTCACATCTCCCTTATGATTCACTCAACCAACCCCGTCTACGAGCATAGCAAAAATAAACTACTTCGTCCCGGGCCATGGTAACAAGGGGAATTGGTTTCATCCTACCTCATGATACTACTCAAGAACATAACTTAAAATTCTCCTACTGCATGCATGGTGGGGAGGTATAATTCTAATGCAATAAAATCATAGGTATAATAAAAGAAAATATGATCAATGACTTGCCTTGCTGACGATCTTCGAAAGCTAGGGACTCGTGATAGCAAGCTTCGCACTCCAGAAATTCTACCGAAGCAAACAACAATCATATAAGCATAAGAGCATACAATCAATTAACATAACAGCATGCTAACATAACACACGAAACAATTGAACCAAAACCCAAAGAAAACTCGAAGAAATCCAAATCAAACAACAACCAAGAAATAGTTTTACACAACCAATTTTTTCTTAACAGAACCTAAGCATGGGTTTTTTGCTAACTAACAGAAGAGAAAACATCATGCAACTAGGAGCAAAAAGAATCACATCAAAAGCTATTATAGAACTCCTATTATGCCTATAACAATCCTAGCAAGAAAAAATAAGAAAAATAAAATTTTATTTATTGTAAATAAAAGTTCATGTTCTAAAGTTACGAAACTAACCTCAAATAAACTATCACATAGAAAAATAAAATTATTTGCTAAATAAAACAATAGGAAAACAGTAGCTAGTTAAATAAATAAGAACCACATGATTTTGATTAAAACTATTTTTTATTAAATCTAAAATGCCCAAATAAATTCCTACGGTTAGGCAAGGTCAAAACAAAATAGTGACAAAAGAATCACTAAAATAAAATAATCCTAACTCATTTTATAGCAGAATTACTAATCTGTCTAAATCTAAAATAAAACAATTTCTAATAATTTTAACATGACTAAACATATTTTCTACAGAAACTACAACAAATTTGCAAACTAACAAAAAAGAATCAATTAAAATATTAAGTAGATTAAAAGATATGGATTTTACAAAACTGAAACTATTCTCTAAGAAAAAATAGAAACGAAAATATAATTAAAAAGAAAAAAAACTGGTGCTAATGGGCCTATCTAACGCTCGGGCGTCAAATAACTAAAATGCGCCCGAAGAAATAAACCGAGTCGGGCCGGTCTAGACTAAACCTAAATAAAACCAATTAAACCGAAACTAACCGGGCCTATTTAAAATAAACCGTACCCCTTCGGGTGATCTAATCTAGCGCGTGGATTTTAGATCTAACGGTGGGGGCATCTCCGGCGACTTACCGTGGTGGTCGACGGCGACGGCGGCTCGGGCGGCGACGACGCGGTGGCTCGGGCAAGGGGAAGAAGAAGGGTGGGGTCGGCGTGTCGGTGAGAGAGGGGAGGGGGTGACAGGGCGACCGAGGGTAAGGGGTTCAAGGTGGCTGGTGGGTTTGGGCTCGGGTCTGGTGGGCAGCGGGTTGGCTGGCTCGGCCATTGGTTGGCTTGGCCGCCTCGGCCTGGCTGCCGGGTTAGCTGGCTGGCGCTGGGGTTTTTTTCCTTTTTTTGAATTAGAGAGAGAGAGAGAGAGAGAGAGAGAGAGAGAGAGAGAGAGAGAATAAAAAATATATATTTTATATAGGACATATATATATCAAAATGATCAGGGGAATATTCCCTATAATTTGAACATTTTTCGGGGCAAAACTCAAACTTTTAAAAAAACATTTTCTAAAATCCCAAATAAAATCAAATTTGAATTCAAACTTTTGGCAAGGTTTTTCATCGACATATTTGGAGTGTCATGTTTACTCCTCTCATACTTTTTCTCAAGTATTTGTCGGGCATTGATTTGAAATAAATTTCAAGCGCCAAATTTTGAATTCAAATTCCATCAAACTCAAAATCTTCTCAAACTTCAAATGTCACTCAAATTCAAACAATATGCATAGATGCTTAGCTATAATTGTAAAACATTCCAAATGGGAAATTTGGGATGTTACAAACCTACCATTTTAAGATGAATCTCGCCCTCGAGATTCGGGTTGGCTAGCAAATAGGTGCGGGTGGTCTCGGCGGAGGTCTTCTTCTCGCTGTGTGGCTTCCTCCTCGAATGATGACTCCACAGAACCTTGCAAAACTTGATGATCTTGCTGCGGGTGACTCTGTTCGCAGTCTCGAGAATTCGAACGGGTTTCTCCTCATAAGTCAGATCACTGTCGAGTTGTATGGCCTCTAGGGGCACTGTGTCTCCCAACGGAATCTCGACCATCTCGGCATGGCATTTCTTCAGCTGAGAAACATGGAAGACATCGTGAACTCCGGACAATCCTTCCGGCAATTCCAACTTGTAAGCAACTTCTTCACGACGTTCGAGGATTTTGTAGGGGCCAATGAACCGGGGTGCTAACTTTCCTTTAACACCGAACCTCTTGATTCCATGAAGTGGGGACACACGAAGATATGCCCGGTCTCCCGCTTCGTAAGTTACTTCCTTGCGTTTACTGTCGGCATAACTCTTCTGCCTCGACTGAGCTACCTTGAGTCTATCTCGAATCAGTTTGACTTTCTCTTCGGAATCTCGATAAGATCGGACCGAAAAGTTTTCGATCTCCAACACCATCCCACAACAATGGTGTTCTCGCACCTCCTTCCGTATAGAGCTGCGAAAGGGCCATCTTAGATCGGTCTCGATAACTGTTATTGTACGAGAATTCGCAGATGGCAAATTATCATCCCAGCTAGACCCATAGTCTAGCGCACAAGCTCTCAACATGTCCTCCGTGATCTGGTTGACTCTCTCGGTCTGTCCATCCGTCTGCGGATGAAAAGCTGTATCAACTCCAGCCTCGCACTCCAAAGTTTCATGCAACTGATTCCAAAACTTTGAGGTAAATTGTGTTCCTCTATCTGACACGATACTCCTCGGAACTCCATGCAGACATACGATCCTGGTCATGTATATCTTGGCTAACTTAGCACTGGTGTAGGTAGTCTTCACGGGAATGAAATGAGCTACCTTAGTCAATCGATCAACCACTACCCAGATGGAATCATAACCTGAACGGGTCCTGGGTAATCCTGTGATAAAATCCATTCCAAGTTTTTCCCATTTCCACTCGGGAATCGGCAAAGGTTGAAGTAACCCTGCTGGCTTCTGATGTTCCGCCTTTACTCGCTGGCAAACATCGATACTGCTACGTACTCGCAATATCCTTCTTCATACCTGTCCACCGTAAACTTTCCTTCAAATCCAGATACATCTTGGTGTTACCGGGTGAATCGAGTACGGTGAATCATGAGCCTCTCAAGAATTAGCTTCACGAGTTCGGGATCATTGGGTACATAAATACGATCCTCGAACCATATAGCTCCGTATTCATCCTTACGAAACCCTTTAGCTTTTCCTTCATTCATCCTTTTCTTTATCTCATCAATTTCCTTGTCCGACTTCGGGCTTCACGAATTCTTTTCGCCAAAGTGGACTGAACTTCCAGAGTTGCAACATATCCTCTCGAACTATCTCAAGTCGAAGATCTCTCGAGGTCATCGACTAACTCCTAGGGTAATCCTCCGCTATAAGAGTATTCACATAACTCTTATGACTCAAAGCATCTGCTACAACATTAGCCTTTCCGGTGGTAATGCAATCTCATGTCATAGTCCTTGATTAACTCTAGCCATCTCCTCTGCTCGAGGTTCAACTCTTCTGCGTGAAAATATACTTCAAGCTCTTATGATCTGTAAACATCACAACGGTTTCCGATAAGGAAATGTCTCTGTGTCTTGAGTGCATGCACTATCGCTGCTAACTCCAAATCATGTGTGGCATAATTCATCTCGTGTGGTCGAGCTGTCCGGAGGTATAAGCTACAACTTTTCCTTCCTGCATGAGTACTCCTCCGAGTCCCCGACGAGAAGCGCCACAATATACCGTAATCCTTGTGTATGTCCGAAAAATCATCTTGGGGCTGTAACCAAACGTTTCTTCAATTCACGAAACCGGCTTCACAATCCTCGGTCCAAATGTACTTGGCGTCCTTCTTTAACAGCTCACCATGGGCTTGGCAATCTTCAAGAAATTCTCAATAAACCTCCGATAATATCCTGCGAGTCCGAGAAAACTGCGGATCTCCTTGACTGAGGTGGGCGACTGCCAATCGGTGACTGATACAACCTTGGCGGGGTCAAATGCTATTCCTTCTCCTGAAATAACATGTCCAAGGAATCCGACTTCCTTCAGCCAAAATTCACATTTACTAAACTTGGCATACAACTGATGTTCTCGGAGTTTCTCCAGAACTAGACGCAAATGTTCCTTATGCTCTTCCTCGCTCTTGGAGAAAATCAGTATATCGTCGATGAACACCACGACAAACTTGTCCAGATATTCCATAAATACCTTGTTCATCAAATTCATGAAGTATGCAGGGGCATTAGTCAATCCGAATGACATGACGGTATACTCATATAAACCATACCTGGTGGTGAATGCTGTTTTGGGTATATCCTTTTCACGGATCTTCAATCGATGATACCCCGATCAAGATCGATCTTGGAGAATACCTTGGCTCCAACTAGCTGATCAAATAGGTCATTAATCATCGGCAGAGGGTACTTGTTCTTGATGGTCACGCTGCTCAACGAACGATAATCCACAACCATTCTCGTGGTTCCATCCTTCTTCTCTACCAAAAGAACTGGGCTCCCCAAGGTGACGAGCTTGGCGAATATATCCCTTCTCCAATAGCTAATTAATTTGATTCTTGATCTCTTTTAAATCGCTCGGGGCATCCGATAGGGTCTCTTGGATATTGGGGCTGTGCCGGGTAATAACTCAATCAGAAATTCAATGTCTCTCGTCGGTAGCATTCTGGTAATTCCTCGGAAACACATCGGAAAATCTTGCACCATCGGCACTTCCTCTGAACAACTCCCGTGAGGGAATGCACCGATTCTTTATCGGGATACGCCTCGATACATACTTGATCCTCTTTCGCCCGGTGGTGAGCAGAATCGACTTCTTGGGCACGATCTATGTTTCCTTCAAACTTTGTCAACCAATCCATGCCTAGGATTACATCCAAGGTCTAGGTTTCCAATACTATGAGGTCTCGGGAAATTTATGGTTTCCGATGTTGAGGGTTGCATGACAGCCTAAGCCCGCCATCATTTCTCCTCTGCTGAACCGACGTGAAGAGGGCTTCTAAGGGTTCTAGTGGGCAACCCGCACTTTTCCACAACTACCCTTGATATGAATGAATGCGCTGCACCGTAATCAAAGAGTACCAATATGGATGTGAATTTAATAAAACTTACCAACCACGTTGTTCCGGCTGTTCATAGACGCCCTCCACGCCAATGTGGTTCACCCGAGCACGAGGAAAAGGGTTGGGCTTCTTTGCTGAGCTTCCATTGCCGTTTCCATTCCTCCGCTTGGCCTCCGGGCGTCGGTGGCATAGTGCCCTGTTTTCCGCACTTGAAACAGTGATGTGACTCAGATCCTTCGAACCGGGCGGGACGATGCTGGTTGCCATTGCCGCTTCCATTGCCTCGTCTTGTTGTCGGGGTTGCGGTTGTTCCCATTTCCTCAATGATTATGTCCTCCATGATTATGTCCTCCATGGGTGTGATGGGTATGCCCTCCCAGTATGGGGCATAACGGGCTTCGCTGAGCTCCGAGTTGTACTTCCCCGCCATACTTCCGCTTATGCTATCAATCTGCTGCTGCTTGCCTTCGAGTATGGTGGCCTTGTCTACCAGCTCCCGGTAGTTGTTGAAGGTAGCCACCATTAGCTGCATACCCAGCTCGTCATTGAGTCCTCGAGAAACTTTTCCTGCTTATGCATCTGTGGCCACATCATCCGGGGCATAGCGAGCTAACTTGCTGAACTCATCCACGCATCGCCCCACAAGACGGTTCCCTGGCGTAAGTTGCGGAACTCACGCTTCTTTAGACTCATGGATCCAGCTGATACATGAGCGGTGCGGAAAGCTCTTTGGAACTGATCCCACGGATGGTGGCGATGGGATAAGTGGCGGTGTAGTTCTCCCACCAAGAGGCTGCAGGTCCATCAAGTTGATGTGCGCAAAGCGCACCTTCTCTCGCATCCGTGCATCCAGCGGTGGCTAACTCCTTCCGACCTTGCGGAGCTAATCATCGGCCACAATCGCTCGGTGCTGCTAGAGAACACCGCGGATTCAGCCTTAGGAAGCGGGTCAAGTTGTCAACAGGGGTGGTGGCGGTGGATTGTTGTTGTTGTTGTTGTTCGTTCGATGAGCATCCGCATGAGGGCATTCTGCTGCTGGATCAGTGGGTGAGCTCCGCGGAAAGTTGAGACCGGGTCACGCCTCGGAGGCATCCGTGTTTTGGAGTGGATGAGAAAATTAGAATAGAACAAGGGTCTAATGAGAAAATATCACTACCCATATGAATGCACAATCATAATCACACCAATCATTTATACAATCAACTCAAACATGGTTCAATCTCGGATTACAAATTTCACGACTAATCGAAAATAACAACCTAACTGATCGACGGAATAAAATAACATGGCGGTCGACTAAATGTCTTTATCAATTATCCTTGCGCCCTCCAGTGCGGCGTCCTCGGTGTGGCGCCCTCTCGATGCGGCGCCTCCTCTTGCGGCTTTCTTGGTGGAGCTCCTTCATAATCCTGGTCATTGCTCACGAGAGGTCCGTCATCTCCACTCGGAAAAGGTCCTCTCCCAAGTCCATCTTCTCCTCTAATGCGGCAACATCCATCTTCAGCTTGTCGACTCTCTCCATGAAATCCTTGATTTCTTCTTCATGGTCAAGGAAGTCTCGCGGTGCTTTCTCCTCTAGTTCCAGTTCACGGAACAACAGCCCTCTGTGTACCTTCGAGTTACGACGAGTCCGGATCTCCGCTTCTCGAGGAGACACTCCAAGTCTTGGACATATGAGAGAATGGAGTCGCCCTCCACGGCACGGATGATATCTCCATTCCTAGTTCTGCGAGAAATCATGGCGAGGTCGATGGGTCGAGCTCGCCCTGTACTCTTCTCGGAGATGTCCAAGTGCACGATAAATCGCCATGTCTCTTCCGAGGATCCAATTGAAATCGGTAAACTCAAAGTCAATGGGCTCAATGTCCTCCAAGGTCCTCCTCGAATGTGCACCTCAATCCTCAGAAGGGTATCCGTCGGAAGCGCATTGGTAGGCTTCCGGTGATTGAGGGCGAGCAATCTTCAGCTTCTTCACGATCTGAACCAGCTTCTTGCCGAGAGGCATCGCCTCATCTGGTGGCAAAACTCCGTAGTAGAACTGGGGTGAACTCGGCAGCCATCTAGAATGTTGAAAATCGGAGAGAAGTCGAAATGAATAGGGAGAATTACGGAATGATAAGGACATAAAATAAATAGTCTCTTCCTATGGCTTTTCGATCCTAGGGGTTACGCCCCACGGTCAGCAGTGTGCTCGATACTATCTCAGAGCGACCCGACCCAAAATCGGTCAAGTCTCGTGTAGCTGTACCATCCCAAGATCATGCCGCACACACAAGACATTAATGAAATAATCAAAGTTCAATCACACCTGAATTTATTACACGATTCTCATATCGAGTCTTTATTACAATAGAATAAATTTGGCCAAGGCCAACTCATGAGAAATAAACTAAATAAAGCTGCGGAAGCGAGAGCGAAATAGCGAGTCCATCCGACTCCATAGGGCAATCGCCAAGCGTGGATCGTAGCCTCACTCCCGATCGAATACTCCTCGCAACATAAGACGTTGCAGCCGTGTAGGTCAGCATTTTGAATATGCCTGCAAGTCATGAAGAGAAAATAACAATAAAAATTACTAACACTATATGCAATTTGGCTGTGGGGCTCTAAGTTTTATTGTTTTTGTGAAAAAGCCAGTTTTTCCCTACAATAAGGACTTGTTTGCAATTACTACGAAATGTTGGTAATTATTGAGATGGTTCCGCCAACCAATGTCTCATTCCCAATTATTAAATAACCCCCTCAATTAATTTATTAATTTTGGTGTTGAGATATCCGAAATACTCCAAGTTCCAGAGGCTCAAATTGTCCATAACCGGGGACACGGCTAACCGATTAGATCTTCACTCTGCAGAGGTTTGTGCACTTTACCCGCAAGATTCGCTCCTCCTTTAAGTCTTCGCACTTCAAGGTGTTTGAAGACGGATGAACGAAACAGGGTCTTCGAAGAGTTCCTCCGCCACCGCCGTACCCATCCAATCCTACCGTTCTTCTACATCTCGTAGCACCGTCCGCCAGAGTCACAACTAGGGTTGACCAAGCCAGAGCCCATAATGGCTTGCGGCTGCACAGGTAAGCTTCCGGTCAATGGGGTATACATCCATCTCTTCGTGGCTGGGTGAAGCTTTCCCTTATGATTCACTCAACCAACCCCGTCTACGAGCATAGCAAAAATAAACTACTTCGTCCCGGGCCATGGTAACAAGGGGAATTGGTTTCATCCTACCTCATGATACTACTCAAGAACATAACTTAAAATTCTCCTACTGCATGCATGGTGGGGAGGTATAATTCTAATGCAATAAAATCATAGGTATAATAAAAGAAAAATATGATCAATGACTTGCCTTGCTGACGATCTTCGAGAGCTAGGGACTCGTGGTAGCAAGCTTCGCACTCCGGAAATTCTACCGAGGCAAACAATAATCATATAAGCATAAGAGCATACAATCAATTAACATAACAGCATGCTAACATAACACACAAAACAATTGAACCAAAACCCAAAGAAAACTCGAAGAAATCCAAATCAATGTTTTCTCCACATCAAACAACAACCAAGAAATAGTTTTACACAACCAAATTTTTCTTAACAGAACCTAAGCATGGGTTTTGCTAACTAATGAAGAGAAAACATCATGCAACTAGGAGCAAAAAGAATCACATTAAAAGCTATTATAGAACTCCTATTATGCCTATAACAATCCTAGCAAGAAAAAATAAAAAAAAAAATAAAAATTTTATTTATTGTAAATAAAATTTCATGTTCTAAAGTTACAGAAACTAACCTCAAATAAACTATCACATAGAAAAATAAAATTATTTGCTAAATAAAACAATAGGAAAACAGTAGCTAGTTAAATAAATAAGAACCACATGATTTTGATTAAAAATATTTTTTATTAAATCTAAAATGCCCAAATAAATTCCTATGGTTAGGCAAGGTCAAAACAAAATAGTGACAAAAAGAATCACTAAATTAAAATAATCCTAACTCATTTTATAGCAGAATTACTAATCTGTCTAAATCTAAAATAAAACAATTTCTAATAATTTTAACATGACTAAACATATTTTCTACAGAAACTACAACAAATTTGCAAACTAACAAAAAAATAATCAATTAAAAATATTAAGTAGATTAAAAGATATGGATTTTACAAAACTGAAACTATTCTGTAAAAAAAAATAGAAACGAAAATATAATTAAAAAGAAAAAAACTGGTGCTAATGGGCCTATCTAACGCTCGGGCGTCAAATAACTAAAATGCGCCCGAAGAAATAAACCGAGTCGGGCCGGTCTAAACTAAACCTAAATAAAACCAATTAAACCGAAACTAACGGGCCTATTTAAAATAAACCGTATTTCTTGGTGATCTAATCTAGCGTGGATTTTAGATCTAACGGTGGGGCATCTCCGCGATTTATCGTGGTGGTCGACAATGAGCTTCGGGCGGCGGCGTGGTGGTTTCGGCAAGGGAAGAAGAAGGGGTGGGGTCGGCATGTCGGTGAGAGAGGGAGGGGTGAGCGACAGGCCACCGAGGGGTAAGGGGTTGAGGCGTTATCGGGTGGGTCGGTCGGCTCGGTTGGCTTTGGGCAGTTGGCTTGGCTCACTGGCTAGGCCGGTTGGCCTGGCTGGCGCCTGGGGTTTCTTTTCCTTTTTTTTGAATTAGAGAGAGAGAGAGAATAAAATATATATTTTTTATAGGACATATATATATATCAAAATGATCAGGGGGATATTCCCTATAATATGAACATTTTTCCAGGGGCAAAATTCAAACTTAAAAAAAACATTTTCTAAAATCCCAAATAAAAATCAAATTTGAATTCAAACTTTTTGGCAAGGTTTTTCATCTGACATATTTGGAGTGTCATGTTTACTCCTCTCATACTTTTTCTCAAGTATTTGTCAGGCATTGATTTGAATTAAATTTCAACTGCCAAATTTTGAATTCAAATCCCATCAAACTCAAAATCTTCTGAAACTCAAATGTCACTCAAATTCAAACAATATGCATAGATGCTTAGATATAATTGTAAAACATTCCAAATGGGAAATTTGGGATGTTACAAGTCATCATACCGAGCTTTTGTGAAAAACGTTCATAATGTCTGCATCTGCTCCCGCAATAGGTCTGTCACCTAGCGGTGCATCAAGGATATAATTCTTGTATGCAGCAATGAGGATAATCCTTAGATCACGGTTCCAATCCACATCATTGCTACTAACATCTTTCAACTTATTTTTCTCTAGGAACATATCAAAAATAAATGGGGAACAACATCACGAGCTATTGATCTACAACATAGATAAGCAAATACTATCAGGACTAAGTTCATGATAAATTAAAGTTCAATTAATCATATTAATTAAGAACTCCCACTTAGATAGGCATCCCTCTAATCATCTAAGTTATCACGTGATCCAAATCAACTAAACCATGTCCGATCATCATGTGATGATGGAGTAGTTTCAATGGTGAATATCACTATGTTGATCATATCTACTATATGATTCACGGTCGACCTTTCGGTCTCCGTGTTCCGAGGCCATATCTGTTATATGCTAGGCTCGTCAAGTTTAACCTGAGTATTCCGCGTGTGCAACTGTTTTGCACCCGTTGTATTTGAACGTAGAGCCTATCACACCCGATCATCACGTGGTGTCTCGGCACGAAGAACTTTCGCAATGGTGCATACTCAGGGAGAACACTTATACCTTGATAATTTAGTGAGAGATCATCTTATAATGCTACGGTCAATCAAAGCAAGATAAGATGTAGAAAAGATAAACATCCCATGCAATCAAAAAATATGTGACATGATATGGCCATCATCATCTTGTACCTTTGATCTCCATCTCCAAAGCATCGTCATGATTTCCATCGTCACCGACATGACACCATGATCTCCATCATCTTGATCTATATGAATGTGTCGTCACATGGTCGTCTCGCCAACTATTGCTATAGCATAGCGATAAAGTAAAGCAACTATTTGGTGCTTGCATCTTATGCAATAAAGAGACAACCATAACGCTTCTGCCAGTTTCCGATAACTTCAACAAAACATGATCATCTTATACAACAACTTGTATCTCATCACATCTTGACCATATCACATCATAACATGCCTTGCAAAAACAAGTTAGACGTCCTCTACTTTGTTGTTGCAAGTTTTACATGGCTGCTACGGGCTGAGCAAGAACCGTTCTTACCTACGCATCAAAACCACAACGATAGTTCGTCAAGTTAGTGCTGTTTTAACCTTCTCAAGGACCGGGCATAGCCACACTCGGTTCAACTAAAGTTGGAGAAACTGCACCCGCCAGCCACCTATGTGCAAAGCACGTCGGTAGAACCAGTCTCGCGTAAGCGTACGCGTAATGTCGGTCCGGGCCGCTTCATCCAACAATACCGCCGAACAAAAGTGTGACATGTTGGTAAGCAGTATGACTTGTATCGCCCACAACTCACTTGTGTTCTACTCGTGCACATAACTTCAACGCATAAAACCTGGCTCGGATGCCACTGTTGGGGAACATAGTAATTTCAAAATTTTCCTACGCACACGCAAGATCATGGTGATGCATAGCAACAAGAGGGGAGAGTGTTGTCCACGTACCCTCATAGACCGAAAGCGGAAGCGTTATGACAACGCGGTTGATGTAGTCGTACGTCTTCACGATCCGACCGGTCCAACTACCGAACGTATGACACCTCCGAGTGCTGCACACGTTCAGCCCGATGACGTCCCTCGCACTCCGATCCAGCCGAGTGTTGTGGGAGAGTTTCATCAGCACGACGGCGTGGTGACGATGATGATGTTCTACCGACGCAGGGCTTCGCCTAAGCACCACTACGATATTATCAAGGTGGATTATGGTGGAGGGGGCACCGCGCGCGGCTAAGAGATCCAAGGGATCAATTGTTGTGTCTATGGGGTGCCCCCTGGCCACGTATATAAAGGAGTGGAGGAGGGGGGAGAGGGCCGGCCCCTATGGCGCGCCCTGGAGGAGTCCTACTCCCACCGGGAGTAGGATCCCCCCCCCCTTCCAAGTAGTAGGAGTAGGAGTCAATGCAAGGGAAGAGAGAAGAGAAGGAAGGAGGGGGCGCAGCCCCTCCCCCTTGTCCAATTCTGACTAGGCCCTGGGGGGCGCCCAACCTCTCCTCTCTCTTTCCTCTAAAGCCCAATAAGGCCCATATACTCCCCGGCGAATTCCCTTAACTCTCCGATACTCCAAAAAATACCCGAATCACTCGGAACCTTTCTGATGTTCGAATATAGTGTCACGACCGGATTTTCAATAAAATACTTATTGAGAAACCGATCTTTAAGTCCCAGTATGAGAGGAATTATCCTCACTGGTAGACAAATACGTGATACAAAAGGCCAGTAGCATTAAATATATTACAGGGTTGAGCCGAGACTGCTCAACAAATTATTACAAACACACCGATATTGGATATAAGGGCGGTCATCACACAAGAGCGTGGTGGCATGCTACTGACTTGAGATAAAAGTGGTGGTGGATATATCACAGTGGAGAGGATAACATGACTCCTAAACTGGCAGCTCATCGAGCGTCGGGGTGAGGCTCGATGAATTTTATTCGGTAGTGGAAGCGGTTATAATACAGTGACCAAATCCAAGATCGCACGAGACTGACTGGGACTCCTCTAGGCGTCGGACTCGCTATCGAACTCTTCATCCATGAGATCGCCTTCATCAACATCTGGCCAAATCAACAAGTCAGGTGAGTACTTTGAAAGTACTCGCAAGACAGTTCGGACATAAGATATAATAAATGTATGCAGTAATGCGTCATGAACAATTAACAATGCACATTCAAATAATAATTACTTGCACAACATGATAAGTAAAAAGGAAGTCGGACGGTAGTCTTTCCGAAATTCCAACAAAATAGCTGAAAACCGATCGGGTGTCTGGAGCGACGCCTCGAAGGGTGAATAAAATAAATTAACATGCCGCAGTCGGGCGTCTAAGCGACACCACATAAAGGGCTTATACTGAAAAGTAAATGACATACGTGCCACAGTCGGATGTCTGAGCGACATCGCAGAAAGGGCTTATATCGAAAATAAATGACAAGCGTGACACAGTCGGACGTCTGGGCGACATCGCAGAAAGGGCTTATATCGAAAATAAACAACAAGTGTGCCACATTCGGACGTCTGAGCGACATCGCAGGAAGGGCTTATATAAAAAGTAAATAACAAGTGTGCCACAGTCGGACGTCTGAGCGACATCGCAGAAAGGGCTTATATCAAAAGTAAATAACAAGTGTGCCACAGTCGGACGTCTGAGCGACATCGCAAAAAGGGTTTATTATTCATATCTGATGAATTCACAAAGATATAAAACTCAGAGGAAATATTCAACACATAATAATAAACGGTTAGTCCATCCACAGGAATAAGCACTTAACACTCAAGTGTTTCACCGGAGTTTTTGTCACTGAGACTGACACCTGACAAGGTAAGTTGAACACAGTACCTGGACATGGATAAGATGATTCAAAGGATTGTGACTCTGCAGAGTTTGTACTAATTATCCACAGCCAACGGATTTTCGTAGACACGAGGACTAGTTTCGTTTACGGTATTTCAGTAGAAACACATCTAACCAGTACACACCTATCCCACCTCACGATGCCAGGAATCACCCTAGACAACGTTTAAGAAAAACTTTGAGACGGGGAGATCACAATCTCGAATAGCATGGGATCAAATTTATATATGCGCGCTCTAAGGGGTGCCCCCCTCTCGGTCCCAACCGGAAACACCCATGCCCCCTAAACGGATGACGGGCTTTAATCCAGGGCCATGGAACCCTCATCACGGCCTCTGTATTTGGTGTGTACCAGGAAAGCGGTTTGCAACTTACTAAGCCATATTCCTTGCGGAAAACATGTGGTAGTACAGGAAGGGAAACGAATGGGAACGTGACTTGATTCACGTTGACACTGAATTCAAATAGTCTGGCATATGACTGGCATGCTACAACACTGCCATCTTACCCATTCTCATGCCAACACATGGCCATGCAACAACATATGGATTTTCGAACTCATTTGCCTCAACTTTGCACGTATTATAACACTTATCGAAATGCTCATAAATATGCCATGTAACTACTTAATGCAAACATGCAACGAACACTCATCATATCAAAAGTTCAAACATGCTTGCCTGGTTCGGAGTAGTCGGAGTCTAGCTTGGCGAAGTTCGCGGTTCCGTCACCTCCTCCAGTATCTACGGTATAAGAAAATACGTACTTATCATAAATACCGTGAGTGCACATAATAGTGTTCCAAATAATTTTCAAATAAAAATGAAAAAAAACTAGACAGAAAAATAAAGATGACAGAAAAAGAATCAATCAAAAATCAGTTAAAGTTAAAAAGTTATAAAGATTTTAATCCAGGGACTCATCTGTAATGAAACAGAAAGTTTCCAGGGGCCAACTTATAAAAACAGAAAACGCTTCGGCTAAAAGGCCGTCAACTGCAAAGGAAAGCGTACTCTGCCCGAAGGCGTTTTCAGAAAACGATTCAAATAAAAAGAAAACACTGACGAGGGGTCCCACCTGTCA
Organism: Aegilops longissima; assembly: GCA_021605205.1. NCBI lineage: Eukaryota > Viridiplantae > Streptophyta > Magnoliopsida > Poales > Poaceae > Aegilops > Aegilops longissima. Next base: position 597,254,782 of record CM038677.1, on the reverse strand, counting down.
GGTTTGAAATTTCAAAGGGGGGGGGGAACAGAGCTCGTCGGCGCCCGAGAGCTGCCGTGGTCGCCGGCGGCGATCCACGGCGAGTTGGGAGGATCGGAGAGTACCTATGTGCTCAGTGTGTCCTTCCGCGTCGGTGGGTGGTGGTGGTGGTCGTCGGCGAGCACCACGTCGACGGTGGTCCTTGCTCCGGCGGACGGCAGCTCGGGTGGAGTTGGATCTCGTCGGGGAGGGCTGCGGAGGTCAAATTGAAGCCGGGATTAGATCACTGGGTTCCCGAGGAGACTATAACGAGGTTAGGGCGGCAAGGATGGCCTCACCGGAGTGGATCAAGCTGGTGGCCGAGGCGGATCGAGGCGGCCGGAGTTGGGGGAGGAGACCTCCTCGAGGTCCTCCTAGTGGCTTGGCGGGGTACTGGTGGGGTGCAGTGGTGGTGCGTGCTCGAGAACGAGCTCGGGGCTCCATTTTATAGGCGATCCGAGCGGTGGCCGTGAACGGGATCTCCGCGATGGTTACTGGCGCAGATGCTTGGTCGGGGTGCTTAGGGGGTTGGGCATCAACGTGGAGGTCCACGGGCTCCGTTTAGAGGCTAACCCAGGTTGGATTTGGCGCGTCAGGGAGGTTTCGACAGAACGGGGCGGCACGGGCCCATCGGCGGCGGTGCTCTGGTCAAGGGGGCGTGCGGTGCTCTGGTCAGGGAGAAGGGGCCGTGCTCATCGCGCCAGGCCGCACGGGTGATCGGTGACACGTCACCGATTTAAAACGACATCAAGATAACTCTGAAACTCGAACTTTTCTTGAAAGTGTCTGAGAACAAAGGCTGGCCAAGTGTTTGATGAAATGATTCCAGCATGAGAAAAATTTATCTGGGGCTGATCTTTGGTGTGGTGGTCTCTCAAAGCACCTGGGGACTGCCTGAATTTTGGTGGAATTTTTGGAGAAAGGAAAAAATGAATTTCACCAAAAATTATGAATCTGGTCCAAACTTCTAGAGGTTGAAACTTGAAAATTTTGAAAATAGGAAGTGTGGATCTTGATGGATCTAGGTTGGGGGTGCTAAGGACTATCCAGAGGAGTTGGTTTGAGAACAAAACTCAAAATAAAACATGCACTTCCTTTGTAAATCATCTAGGCTTAGAATAAATGACAGAATTGTTTTGGGGAGTAAAGATAAATGAATTAAAATCCAAAAATGGATTGAACTTGTTGAGACAGATTGTTTGGGTTGCCCCAAAGTGGAGGGAGGGGTTTTGGGAGAATTTACCACATGAGGCATGGTAAAACCAAGGATGGTTCAAAACAAAAAAGTGGCTCCAAAACCCTTAGGGTTTCTTTTTAAAAGAAAAATAAATTCCCAAAAAAAAATATTTTTGAGATGGGAAACTCAGAATAAAGGTTTTAGCAACCAAACACCAGGGTTGCAGAAGACACAAAAAAAACAAAGTCCTTGCCAAGGGGAAAAGTTTTGAGAGAGAGAGGTTTTGGGAAGGATTTAAATGACCTTCTTCAAATCAAGCAAGGTTTTTGTTAAAAATTAAATAAAACTTTTTTGGAGTGTCACAACACCTACCCCCTTAGGAAAAATCTCGTCCCCGAGATTTCAGCTGATCCTCAAATAAGTGTGGGTGCTCTGTCCAAGAAAATCCTCTCTTTCCCAAGTCGCTTCATTCTCGGTGTGATTGCTCCCATTGACTCTGAAAAACTTGATGGTTTTTCGTCGGGTCCTCCTCTCCAGACTCCTCTAATATTTTTATTGGGCGTTCCCGATAAGTCAGGTCTGGTTGCACGTCAATGTCTTCATGAGATACTTGCTTCTCTGGGTTGCTCACGCACTTCCTCAACTGCGAGACGTGGAACACGTCGTGGACATCGGATATTTCTTCGGGTAGGTCTAGCTGGTAGGCTACTGTGCCTCTTCGTGCCACTATATAGAAGGGTCCGATGAATCTTGGTGCTAGCTTTCCTTAACCTTGAATCGTTGCAAGCCCCTCATAGGAGATACTCGTAGGTACACAAACTCACCGGGTTCAAAACTGATCCCCGATGTTTTTGATCGTAATAACTCTTCTGTCGACTTTGGGCTGTCTTGAGTCGATCCCTAATTACCTTAACTTTATCTTCAGCCTCCTTGAGTATGTCTGGGCCGAAGATATGGCTGTCTCTGGTTTCTGACCAATTTAGCGGGGTACGACATCTTCGCCCGTACAGAGCTTCAAATGGTGACATTTGCAGGCTGGCTTGGTAACTGTTGTTGTATGCGAACTCGGTGTATGGCAAGCTTTCTTCCCAACTGGTTCCATAGGTGAGGATACATGCTCTCAGCATGTCTTCTAGAATTTGGTTTACGCGTTCAGTTTGTCCATCAGTCTGGGGGTGGTATGCGGTACTAAACGCCAGTTGAGTTCCCGAGCTTGTTGTAAGTGATCCCAAAATCAGAGACGAATTGAGTGCCTCATGCTCGATATTATTGTCTTTGGGACTCCATGTAAGAAGACGATACGGGAAAGATAAAGCCTGGCAAGCTTCTGAGTGGTGTGGGTTGTCTTCACGGGGATGAAGTGTGCTACCTTAGTCAGTCTATCAGTGATGACCCATATGGCATCATTCCCGTGCCGTGACCGAGGTAGTCCAACAATAAAATCCATTCCAATTTCGTCCCATTTCCACTCGGGTATCTTATTTGGCTGTAAAAGTCCGGCCGGTTTCTGGTGCTCGGCCTTAATGCGTTGACAAGAGTCACAACATGCGATGAATGTGGCTATGTCCCTTTTCATACCGTGCCACCAAAAATTTTCCTGAAGATCCCTGTACATCTTTGTTCCTCCAGGATGAATTGAATACGGAGCGGTGTGGCCTTCAGCTAAAATTTGCTGCTTAAGGTCCTCGATATTTGGTACGCAAAGCCTCTCTCCGTACCACAATATTCCTTGCTCGTCTATTATGAATTCTGAGGCCTTGCCCAAACTCACTTTCCGTTTTATGCCTTCAATGCTGGGGTGTCTATGCTGAGCCTCCTTAATCTTTTCTATCAGGGTAGGTTGTATTTCCAAATTCGACAAACTGCCTTCGGTGACCACCATCAAATTGAGTTTAGCAAACTCCTGTCGAAATTCAGGTCTCAGGTTTGGTAGGTTGTCGTTGTCCGTGCTAGGGTTCCGACTTAGAGCATCTGCCACTACATTTGCTTTTCTTGGATGGTAGTGGATTCCAACATCATAATCCTTTACTAATTCCAACCAGCGTCATTGCCGTAAATTTAGTTCCGGTTGTGTGAAAATATACTTGAGGCTCTTATGGTCTATGTATATTTCACAACGATTTCCAAGTAGGAAATGTCTCCACTCTTTGAGTGCATGGATGACTGCTGCCAACTCCAAGTCGTGAGTAGGATAATTTTCTTCATGCTTGCGAAGCTGTCTGGAAACATACGCCACTACCTTGCCTTCTTGCATCAACACGCATCCGATGCCCTTTCAGGATGCGTCACAATATACCTCAAAATTCTTGTGTATGTCTGGCACAATTAATACTGGTGTTGTCGTCAATTTCCTTTTTAGCTCTTGGAAACTTTTCTTGCAAGCTTCAGTCCATTCAAACTTCTTGTCCTTCTTGAGTAACTGCGTCATTGGCTTTGCTATGGTGGAGAATCCTTCAATAAATCTTCGGTAGTATCCTGCCATTCCCAAGAAACTTCGTATGTTCTTTACGCTGGCTGGTGGTTTCCAGCCAAGTACGGCCTTGACATTTACCGGGTCTACGGCAATACCTTCTTGGGTCAGTACGTGGCCCAGAAAGCCTATCTGTCTTAGCCAAAATTCACATTTGCTGAAATTGGCGTACAATTGATGTTTCCTGAGTTCTCCTAGTACAATTCGGAGGTGCTCAGTGTGCTATTCTGGTGTCTTGGAGTATATCAGAATATCGTCGATGAATACCACAACAAACTTGTCCATAAACTTCATAAATACTTTATTCATGAGGTGAACAAAATATGCGGGGGCGTTTGTTAGTCCAAACGGCATTACCATGTACTCGTACAGTCTGTATCTGGAGGTGAAGGCTGTCTTGGGGATATCCTCTGTCCGTACTTTTAATTGATGGTATCCCGACCTTAAGTCAATTTTTGAGAAGACCTTGGCCTGAGCGAGCTGATCAAACAGATCATTTATCCGTGGCATTGGGTATTTGTTCTTGATTGTGACCATGTTAAGTGCTCGATAGTCTATACACAATCTCAGTGTCCCATCCTTTTTCTTGGCAAATAAAATTGGTGAACCCCAGGGTGAGGAACTAACTCGTATATATCCTTTGTCCAATAATTCTTTTATTTGCTTCTTCAATTCTACCAACTCGGATGGTGCCATTCTGTATGGTTTCTTGTAAATGGGAGCAGTTCCGAGTGCTAGCTCAATGCTGAATTCTATCTCTCGGTCTGGTGGCATTCCTGGTAGTTCTTCGGGAAATACGTCTGGAAATTCACACACCACTGGAACTTTGCTTAACTCATAAACGTCCACCTTGTTCAACCTCGGTTGCCGAGATATTTGTCTTTCTTTGGCTGAAACCCTTATTTTCTTCCCGTGATGGTGGGTGAGAATTACGGTCCGGTTGAAGCAGTCAATAAAACCTTTGTTGGTGGTTAACCAATCCATCCCTAGGATGACATCCAGTCCTTTATTTTCCAATACAATAAGGTTGGCGTGAAACTTCAATCCTTGAAATTCAATAACCACACCTTGGCGGTAGCTCGAGTCACTTGCTTAATCCTGGGGACTTGATGATCATGGATTTTTCCAAGGAAGCATTGAAAATTATTTTGCAAAGCAAATCTCTTGAAATGAACGAGAGAAGCTCGAATCAAACAAAACCATGGCAGGTATTGTGTTGACAGGAAACGTACCGAGTACGATATCTGGGGCGTTTTGTGCTTCCTCTCTGGTCACGTGGTTCAGATGACCCTTCCTGTGATTGTTATTGGGGTTGAAATTGTTCCGCTTGGGCGCTGAATTATTGCCACCGTTGTTCGGTTTTGGGGTCGAGTTCCTTGGCTTGGGGCACTGTTTGGCATAGTGCCCTTCTCCTCCACAAGCGTAGCAAGTAACGCCTGGGCGATATGTGAACTCCTTGTCCCTCGCATGGAAATTCTTGATTGGGTGTGAAGCATTCGTCGTGTTTTTGTGTGTCCCACCTTTCTGAAAATCCGTCTTGCTCCGGTGGTTGCGAGGAAGGGTAGTCTGGTCCCTTTTTCGCTTGCGAAAATCCTCCAAGCTGCGTCGCTCATTTTCCAAGGTAATAGCCTTATCCACCAGTGTTTTGAAGTCTGTAAAGGTGTGCTCAACCAGCTGGCATTTAAGCGCGGGTGCCAGGCCTTCCAAGAATTTTTCCATCTTCTTGCTTTCAGTCATACGCTCTTCGTTGGCATAGCGAGACAACAGAGTAAACTGGCTGTTGTATTCTGACACCGTCATGGTCCTTTGATTGAGGTCATCAAATTCTCTCTTCTTGATCTTCATAACACTTTTAGGAATGTGCGCCCCACGAAAACCTTCTTTGAATTCCTCCCAGGTTATTTCATTTTCGTTGGGGTGCATGTGTAGGAAATTTTCCCACCATGATGCAGCTGCTCCAGTGAGATAGTACGGTGCATATAGTACTTTCTCACGGTCTGAACACTGTGCAATAATTAATTTTCTTTCCATGTCTCAAGCCACCGTCGGCCTCAAGAGGTTTTCAAGATGAGAAAATGTTGGGGACGCGTCTTCATGCTTCGAGACAAGTTGGATTGCTGCTGATATCTGTCCATGGTGATTTCCCATATTGATGACTTGGTTCATCATTTCCGATGTTGTTGCTGACTCTGTTCAGAAGGCGGCATACTTGGGTAAATGCTGTTTCACTACCTGTTGACTTGACTGCCCTGTGTGAAATTGTTGTTTGGTGGTGTGCCATGATTTTCCTCTGGCGGATTTGGCATGGACCGCCTCCAAGGACGAGACATTTTTCACTCTGGGGATATATTTTGTAAAACTCATAAGAAAAGAAATTGAGTCGCAAAAATCAATAAGTTCATAAATACAGAGAATTTTAAATGCTCCAAGATTTTTCAAGAGAAAAAACGATTGCGCACGGAGAAGGACTATTACATATCTTACACGCAAGCAGTAATTATACAATACATCACTCAGGATATGCGTACATATTCCTGACATGTTATTTAGGCTAGTGCACTTCTCCCAGTTCCTACATGATGCGCAAACAAGCTACTTCCCACAACCTATGTACATATAAACATATCGTACAAGTCGGCACATTGCATGGCGGCTAAGTGTGCTCAGTCGGAGATGGTAAGGATCTCCCTTGGCCTGCCGAGGGTGAGGCGCAGTTAGGCTGGGGACTCAACCTCCTCCTCGCTAATAGGCTTAAGACGTGATGCGCTGCGCTGAGCTAATGGAGCGGGCGCCATAGGCGGAGCAACACGAACAGGAGTTGGCGCAATAGGTGGTGCAGAACGGACTGGAGTGGGCGCAATGACTTGGTTGAACTCCTCGGTGGTAGGCAGGCGACGAGCAGTGGCGAGAATGGTAGGAGAATAAGATGACGAGGACGAGACGAAAGTCAGCGGTGGTGCGGTGTGCAGGAGCTCCCTCCTGTTGGCGGTACAGCCATGGACTGAGTCCATGCGGGCAGCCACAAGGTCATCCACCAGGTTGTCGAAGGCTGCCTCCAGAGCTTGGAGGTACTCGACAAGCATCTCAATAGCCTCGTCTCGCTCTCCTCTGGGGCAAGCGAATGAGTAGTGACAGGTGTATGGTACATGGCATGGAAGGTAGCGGTAGCGACGAGTCTTCATTGAAGGAAGAACATCCCGGAGATGAGCTATCGCCTCACGGGCAGCCATCTGCATAGCATGCCTCTCCGTAGGCATGGCTCTCCCCAAGAACCGGAAGCGGCGTAACTCAACACGCCCTCCCTTGAATTGCACCATGCTTTGGTGCATGGTCGACTGTCGTTGATCTTGTGCGGTAGAGTGAGAAGATGGGCGACCGATGGCCCCATCGCGACTGGACGATGAAGGAGAGGATCTTGACGAACCCCTCAGCATCGTTGGCGAACACTGTGACTCACGATCGTTGTTACCATCTACAAAAGTAGGCAAAAATTCTGAATGGTCGATCATAAATTTATGCCGGCCGTCAGAAAATGACTACATTTGCAAAAATATGAATAAACTCTATTATGCTAATAACCGATTAGCGATCGCACCTAGTGGCTTCCTACAGTCAGCCTGGCTCTGGTACCAAGTTTGTCACGACCGGATTTTCAATAAAATACTTATTGAGAAACCGATCTTTAAGTCCCAGTATGAGAGGAATTATCCTCACTGGTAGACAAATACGTGATACAAAAGGCCAGTAGCATTAAATATATTACAGGGTTGAGCCGAGACTGCTCAACAAATTATTACAAACACGCCGATATTGGATATAAGGGCGGTCATGACACAAGAGCGTGGTGGCATGCTACTGACTTGAGATAAAAGTGGTGGTGGATATATCACAGTGGAGAGGATAACATGACTCCTAAACTGGCAGCTCATCGAGCGTCGGGGTGAGGCTCGATGAATTTTATTCGGTAGCGGAAGCGGTTATATCTGATGACCAAATCCAAGATCGCACGAGACCGATAGGACTCCTCTAGGCGTCGGACTCGCTATCGAACTCTTCATCCATGAGATCGCCTTCATCAACATCTGGCCAAATCAACAAGCCAGGTGAGTACTTTGAAAGTACTCGCAAGACAGTTCGGACATAAGATATAATAAATGTATGCAGTAATGCGTCATGAACAATTAACAATGCACATTCAAATAATAATTACTTGCACAATATGATAAGTAAAAAGGAAGTCGGGCGGTAGTCTACCCGAAATTCCAACAAAATAGCTAAAAACCGATCGGGTGTCTGGAGCGACGCCTCGAAGTGTGAACAAAATAAATTAACATGCCGCAGTCGGGCGTCTAAGAGACACCACATAAAGGGCTTATACTGAAAATTAAACGACATACGTTCCACAGTCGGATGTCTGAGCGACATCGCAGAAAGGGCTTATATCGAAAATAAATGACAAGCGTGCCACAGTCGGACGTCTGAGCGACATCGCAGAAAGGGCTTATATCGAAAATAAACAAGAAGCGTGCCACAGTCGGACATCTGAGCGACATCACAGAAAGGGCTTATATCAAAAGTAAATAACAAGTGTGCCATAGTCGGACATCTGAGCGACATCGCAGAAAGGGCTTATATCAAAAGTAAATAACAAGTGTGCCACAGTCGTACGTCTGAGCGACATTGCAAAAAGGGCTTATTATTCATATCTGATGAATTCACAAAGATATAAAACTCATAGGAAATATTCAACACATAATAATAAACGGTTAGTCCATCCACAGGAATAAGCACTTAACACTCAAGTGTTTCACCGGAGTTTTTGTCACTGAGACTGACACCTGACAAGGTAAGTTGAACACAGTACCTGGACATGGATAAGATGATTCAAAGGATTGTGACTCTGCAGAGTTTGTACTAGTTATCCATAGCCAACAGATTTCCGTAGTCACGAGGACTAGTTCCGTTTATGGTATTTCGGTAGAAACACATCTAACCAGTACACACCCATCCAACCTCACGATGCCAGGAATCACCCTAGACAACATTTAAGAAAAACTTTGAGATGGGGAGATCACAATCTCGAATAGCATGGGATCAAATTTATATACGCGCACTCTAAGGGGTGCCCCCTTCTCGGTCCCAACCGGAAACACCCATGCCCCCTGACCGGATGACGGGCTTTAATCCAGGGCCATGGAACCCTCATCATGGCCTCTCTTTTTGTTGTGTACCAGGAAAGCGGTTTGCAACTTACTAAGCCATATTCCTTGCGGAAAACATGTGGTAGTACAGGAAGGGAAACGAATGGGAACGTGACTTGATTCACGTTGACATTGAAGTCAAATAGTCTGGCATAAGACTCACATGCTACAACACTTCCATCTTACCCATTCTCATGCCAAGACATGGCCATGCAACAACATATGGATTTTCGAACTCATTTGCCTCAACTTTACACGTATTATAATACTTATCAAAATGGTCATAAACATGCCATGTAACTACTTAATGCAAACATGCAACGGACACTCACAATATCAAAAGTTCAAACATGCTTGCCTGGTTCGGAGTAGTCGGAGTCTAGCTTGGCGAAGTTCGCGGTTCCGTCACCTCCTCCGGTATCTACGGTATAAGAAAATACGTACTTATCGTAAATACCGTGAGTGCACAGAAAAGTGTTCCAAATATTTTTAAAATAAATATGAAAAAAAACTATTCAGAAAAATAAAGATGACAGAAAAAGAATAAATCAAAAATCAGTTTCTGTTAAAAAGTTATAAAGATTTTAATCCAGGGACTCATCTGTAATGAAACAGAAAGTTTCCAGGGGCCAACTTATAAAAACAGAAAACGCTTGAGCTAAAAAGCCGTCAACTTCAAAGGAAAGCGTACTCTGCCTGCAGGCGTTTTCAGAAAACGATTCGAATAAAAAGAAAACACTGACGAGGGGTCCCACCTGTCAGGTTTGAAATTTCAAAGGGGGAGGAACAGAGCTCGTCGGCGCCCGAGAGCTGCGGTGGTCGCCGGCGGCGATCCATGGCGAGTTGGGAGGATCGGAGAGTACCTACGTGCTCAGTGTGTCCTTCCGCGTCGGTGGGTGGTGGTGGTGGTCGTCGGCGAGCACCACGTCGACGGTGGTCCTTGCTCCGGCGGACGGCGGCTCGGGTGGAGTTGGATCTCATCGGGGAGGGTTGTGGAGGTCAAATTGAAGCTAGGATTAGATCACTGGGTTCCCGAGGAGACTACTGACGAGGTTAGGGCGGCGAGGGTGGCCTCACCGGAGTGGATCAAGCTGGTGGCCGAGGCGGATCGAGGCGGCCGGAGTTGGGGGAGGAGACCTCCTCGAGGTCCTCCTAGTGGCTTGGCGGGGTACTGGTGGGGTGCAGTGGTGGTGCGTGCTCGAGAACGAGCTCGGGACTCCATTTTATAGGCGATCCGAGGCGGTGGCGTTAACGGGGATCTCCGGCGATGGTTACGGCAGCGCAGTGCTTGGTCGGGGTGCTTAGGGGGTTGGGCATCAACGTGGAGGTCCACGGGTTCCGTTTAGAGGCTAAACCAGGTTGGATTTGGCGCGCAAGGGAGGATTCGACAGAATGGGGCGGTGCAGGCCCGTCGGCGGCAGAGCGTGCACCCTGTGATTGCTGGGCCACGGCGACGGTGCTGCGGTGCGAGCTGGCATGCATGAGGCCACGCGGAGGGCTAGGGGGCGTTGGGCGGCGCAGAACGGCGTAGCGAGCCGCGCTGCTCCGTTAGCGCCACGGGTGGCTCGCCACGCAGAAGCTGTCGGCGTCGGCGATGCTCGCCGCCATCGACACCTGCGTCCGTCCAAGGGGGCGTGCGGTGCTCTGGTCAGGGAGAAGGGGCCGTGCTCATCGCGCCAGGCCGCACGGGTGATCGGTGACACGTCACTGACGAAAACGACACTGAAGATAACTCTGAAACTCTGAACTTTTACTGAAAGTGTACAGGAACAGTGCCGGCCAAGTGTTTGATGAAATGATTCCAGCATGAGAAAAATTTATCTGGGGCTGATCTTTGGTGTGGTGGTCTCACAAAGCACCTGGGGACTGCCTGAATTTTGGTAGAATTTTTGGAGAAAGGAAAAAATGAATTTCACCAAAAATGATGAATCTGGTCCAAACTTGTAGAGGTTGAAACTTGAAAATTTTGAAAAGAGGAAGAGTGGATCTTGATGGATCTAGGTTGGGGGTGCTAAGGACTATCCAGAGGAGTTGGTTTGAGAACAAAACTCAAAATAAAACAGGCACTTCCTTTGTAAATCATCTAGGCTTAGAATAAATGACAGAATTGTTTTGGGGAGTAAAAATAAATGAATTAAAATCCAAAAATGGATTGAACTTGGTGGGACAGATTGTTTGGGTTGCCCCAAAGTGGAGGGAGGGGTTTTGGGAGAATTTACCACATGAGGCATGGTAAAACCAAGGATGGTTCAAAACAAAAAAAGTGGCTCCAAAACCCTTAGGGTTTCTTTTTAAAAGAAAAATAAATTCCCAAAAAAAATAAATTTTTGAGATGGTAAACTCAGAATAAAGGTTTTAAGAACCAAACACCAGGGTTGCAGAAGAAACAAAAAAAAAACAAAGTCCTTGCCAAGGGGAAAAGTTTTGAGAGAGAGAGGTTTTGGGAAGGATTTAAATGACCTTCTTCAAATCAAGCAAGGTTTTTGTTAAAAATTAAATAAATTTTTTTGGAGTGTCACATATAGTCGTCCAATATATCAATCTTTACGTCTCGACCATTTCGAGACTCCTCGTCATGTCCCCGATTTCATCCGGGACTCCGAACTACCTTCGGTACATCAATACACATAAACTCATAATATAACCGTCATCAGACTTTAAGCGTGCGGACCCTACGGGTTCGAGAACTATGTAGACATCACCGAGACACGTCTCCGGTCAATAAGCAATAGCGGAACCTGGATGCTCATATTGGCTCCCACATATTCTATGAAGATCTTTATCGGTCAAAGTGCATAAAAACATATGTTGTTCCCTTTGTCATCGGTATGTTACTTGCCCGAGATTCGATCATCGGTATCTCAATACCTAGTTCAATCTCGTTACCGGCAAGTCTCTTTACTCGTTCCGTAATACATCATCTCGCAACTAACTCATTAGTCACAATGCTTGCAAGGCTTATAGTGATGTGCATTACAGAGAGGGCCCAGAGATACCTCTCCGACAATCGGAGTGCAAATCCTAATCTCGAAATACGCCAACCCAACAAGTACCTTCGGAGACACCTGTAGAGCACCTTTATAATCATCCAGTTACGTTGTGACGTTTGGTAGCACACAAAGTGTTCCTCCGGTAAACGGGAGTTGCATAATCTGATAGTCACAGGAACATGTATAAGTCATGAAGAAAGCAATAGCAACATACTAAACGATCAAGTGCTAAGCTAATGGAATGGGTCAAGTCAATCACATCATTCTCCTAATGATGTGATCCCGTTAATCAAATGACAACCCATGTCTATGGTTAGGAAACATAACCATCTTTGATTAACGAGCTAGTCAACTAGAGGCATACTAGTGACACTCTGTTTGTCTATGTATTCACACATGTATTATGTTTCTGGTTAATTAAATTCTAGCATGAATAATACACATTTATCATGAAATAAGGAAATAAATAATAACTTTATTATTGCCTCTAGGGCATATTTCCTTCAATTCCTTCGTAGGCTCGCTGGACGATGAGGAGCTGGATGAGATTCATCATGTAATCGAGTTAGTTTTGTTAGGGCTTGATCCCTAGTATCCACTATGTTCTTAGATTGATGTTGCTATGACTTTGCCATGCTTAATGCTTGTCACTTTGGGACCGGGTGCCATGAACTCAGATCTGTACCATTTCTGAATTCATCATTATATCCATGTTTTAGATCCGATCTTGCAAGTTATAGTCACCTACTACGGTTATGATCCGGCAACCCCGGAGTGACAACAACCGGGCCCACTCCCAGTGATGACCGTAGTTTGAGGAGTTCATGTAGTCACTATGTGTTAATGCTTTGTTCTAGTTCTCTATTAAAAGGAGGCCTTAATATCCCTTAGTTTCCAATATGGACCTCGCTGCCACGGGAGGGTAGGACAAAAGATTCCATGCAAGTTCTTTTGATAAAGCACGTATGACTATTTACGGAATACATGCCTACATTATATCGATGAACTGGAGCTAGTCCGTATCGCCCTATGTTATAACTGTCACATGATGAATATCATTGAACAAGTCACCGATCCAATGCCTACGAATTTATTTATATTCATCTTGCTGTGTTACTACTGCTATCATCACTATTATAGTTGCTACAAAATTACTGCTATCAGTGTTACTGTTACTATTGCTACTGTCACTATTATCAAAACTATCAAACTACTTTGCTACTGATTACTTGTTGCTGATAATTAATCTCCAGGTGTGGTTAAATTGACAACTCGGCTGCTAATACCTTCAAATATTCTTTGGCTCCCCTTGTGTCGAATCTATAAATTTGGGTTAAATACTTTACCCTGGAAAACTGTTGTGATCCCCTATACTTGTGGGTTATCATAAACTCATTCATATTTTATTGTTTCATAATACCTACTATATTCTAACTTCACCATGACCTCATGGACTCATTGTCCTACACCTATTGCTCCTCCATGAAACATTCATATTATATTTTCCCATCCCTATTATGGTGTTCTAATTGCTCTTTCCTTGGACATATGACTGCTCATTGCTCTGAACGATCTAGTGCCAAATTTTGGTGGAAACCAGTCCATCCTTCCATATATCATGATAATTTGGAAGCCCCTAATCGATGAGCACCTACTTTGGAAGCTACAAATCCCAGGGATGATCGCAGCAGAAATAAGGGGAATAGACACCAAAATAGTAAGAGCAAGAGGAAATATCATTCAAAAGGAAATAGGCATCGATGTACCAACTGGAAAAATTCGGTAGAACGAAACATCAGAAACAACCAACATGTTCTTCTGGTTTGAAAAAAAAGGTCCCTGCCGTTCCCACGCAGGTTTGGAAAGTAAAAGAATCGGCCCAGGACACGCCGCACCCCCATATTGGCGGGGACGCTCCACATCCCCCAAGCCCCCCTACTCCATCGACCGCCTCGCTCGCCAGTCAAAATGGAGTCGAACCTGAAAATAATATGAGGGACACTGGAATGGATACTTCGATTGAACATGTTTCTGAAGTTGAGAGGGAAGTGGATGACACTGTGATGGGCTCCTCCAACAGCAACTAGACCTTTGTTAGAGGTAATACTGAGCAGCGCAGTTTCAGAGCTCTTCCTTTCACCAAGCTGATGGATTTTCTCAAGAAGCACATCTACAAAAAACATGCCATCAATGCTCACCTATGAAGAGGCCACGCACCTGGAAATTATTAGGGTGGATAAAATGAGATGGAACGCGGCCTCTGCTGCTGTGATCGAGCAACATGACCAGCTCATGGCCCTTGATATAGAACAAGATGAAGCTCAGGCTATAGACGACCCCATGACTGAAGCAATGAGCATTGATGTGCAGCATGTAACTGAACTTAATGCTGAAACTGAAACTAGTGTTGTGACACAAGGCCCTACAGCCAAAGGCCGCAAAACCAGAGCAATTCCAGAGATAGATGTTACCCAGCTGTGCCGCAGCGAACGTGCCACTCGCTATAATTGGATTAAAGCTCCATCCATTATAGAGGCAAGGGTGGCGAAGAGAAAAGTCAAACCTAGAACTGTCCCGGCTGCCCCGACGGTGGAAATACCACCTCTGTTGCAAATATTGTCAAGCCTACTCCAGCTCCGACGCCCATCCCAGTCATCTAAAAAATTGGGGTGGAACAATGCGGTGTGCCTGCTGAAGAGCTCACCACCTCCAAGTTGCTGCTGCCACGCAAAGACAGATCTTCTTCCACCTCCTACACTTAAAATCCTCTTTGCTATGGTAGGTAAATAGCAGTGGAACATTTTGGTTTGGAATGTACGCGGAATAAATTCAGACGCTAAGACTCTGGCCCTTAGAAATGCAATATCTATAGTGGTTGTGATGTAGTTTGCTTGCAAGAAACTATGCGTGCAAATTTGATCTAAATTTTATCAAGACCTTTTGTCCTCGCAAGTTTGATAAATTTGAATTTGTGGCTTCTCGTGGGGCGTCTGGTGGAATTTTGACAATCTAGAATAGCTCTGTATTCGATGGAAGATCCATTTTCTCCGAAATCTTTGCCTTGGGGATTAAATTTACTTCCAAGCTCTGTGGCACTTCTTGGTCTTTATTTAACATATACGGCCCGTGTCAGGGTGACGATAGAGTGAAATTCACTGAATGGCTATATGACATGAATATCCAACATGCTAATAATTGCCTCTTACTAGGGGATTTCAACTTCATACGCTCACTGAGCAATAGGAACAAACCGGGAGGCAACGTCAGTCATATTCTTCTGTTTAATGACATTATAAGAAGCCAATGCTTGGTTGAAATCCCTCTCAAAGGACGTGCTTACACATGGAGCAATATGCGAAGGGTTTTCTCATCGAGTAATTGGACTATTACCTTCCCCAATACCACGGTGACTGCTTTAGGGAAGCCGGCCTCTGATCACTGTGTTGGGAAAAGTAGCATGCAATTTCAAAAAAAATCCTATGCTCACGCAAGATCTATCTAGGAGATGCATAGCAATGAGAGGGGGAGAGTATGTCCACGTACCCTCGTAGACCCAAAGCAAAAGTGTTTGACAACGCGGTTCATGTAGTCAAACTTCTTCTCGTTCCGACCAACCAAGCACCGAAAATATGACACCTCCGAGTTCTGCACAAGTTCAGCTCGATGACGTTCCTCGAACTCTTGATCCAGCAAAGTGTCGAGGGAGAGTGCCGTCAGCACGAGAGCGTGATGACGGTGATGGTGAAGTGATCCGTGCAGGGCTTCGCCTAAGCAGTACGAAGATATGACCGGAGGCGTAAACTGTGGAGGAGGGGGCTGCACACGGCTAACAATTGTTAGTTTGTGTTCTAGGCGCCCCCTCCCCACGTATATATAGGTGGGAGGGGGAGGGGAGCTGCCATGGGGTGCCACAAGGAGGAATCCTACTTGGGCCCCTAGTTCAATTCGGCCCCACTTTCCTTATTACCGGAAGGGGGAAAAGGGAAGAGAGGGGGGAGGAAGGAAAGGGGGGCCGAACCCCCTCCTCCTTCTCCTATTTGGCATCCTTCCTTAGGGAGGGCGCCACCCCTTGTGGGCTGGTGTGCTCCCCTCCTATGGCCCATAAGGCTCGTTAAACCCCCGGGGGTTCCGGTAACCCCCCGGTACTCCGATATGTACCCGGTACACCCCCGAAACACTTCCGGTGTACGAATATCATCGTACTATATATGAAACTTTACCTCTCGACCATTTAGAGACTCCTCGTCATGTCTGTGATCTCATCCGTAGCTCTGAACAACATTCGGTCACCAAATCATATAACTCATATAATACAAAATCGTCATTGAACGTTAAGCGTGCCGACCCTATGGGTTCGAGAACTATGTAGACATGAACGAGACACCTCTCTGGTCAATAACTAATAGCGGAACCTGGATGCTCATATTAGTTCCTACATATTCTATGAAGATCTTTATCGGTTGAACCGTAATAACAACATGCGTTATTCCCTTTGTCATCGGTATGTTACTTGCCCGAGATTCGATCATTGGTATCTACATACCTAGTTCAATCTCGTTACTGGCAAGTCTCTTTACTCGTTCCGTAATACATCATCCCGAAACTAACTCATTAGTCACATTGCTTGCAAGGCTTCTTATGATGTGCATTACCGAGAGGGCCCAGAGATACCTCTCTGATACTCGGAGTGACAAATCCTAATCTCGATCTATGCCAACCCAACAAACACCTTCGGATATACCTGTAGAGCATCTTTATAATCACCCAGTTACGTTGTGACGTTTGATAGCACACAAGGTATTCCTCCGGTATCCGGCAGTTGCATAATCTCATAGTCGAAGGAATATGTATTTGACATGAAGAAAGCAGTAGCAATAAAACTAAACGATCAATATGTTATCTAACGGATGGGTCTTGTCCATCACATCATTCTCCTAATGATGTGATCCCGTTCATCAAATGACAACACATGTCTATGGTTAGGAAACTTAACCATCTTTGATTAAGGAGCTAGTATAGTAGGGGCTTACTAGGGACACGGTCTTTTGTCTATGTATCGACACGTGTATAAAGTTTCCAGTTAATACAATTCTAGAATGAATAACAAACATTTATCATGATATAAGAATATATAAAATAACAACTTTATTATTGCATCTAGGGCATATTTCCTTCAGTCTCCGACTTACACTAGAGTCAATAATCTAGTTCACATCGCTGCTACCTCTTGAGCATGCATTGGTTTTCCCTTGAAGAGGAAAGGGTGATGCAGCAAAGTAGCGTAAGTATTTCCCTCAGTTTTTGAGAACCAAGGTGTCAATCCAGTAGGAGACTACACGCAAAAGTTGACAGGAAACTAATACTCCCTCCGTCCGGAAATACTTGTCATCAAAATGGATTTAAAGGGGTGTATCTAGAACTAAAATACATCTAGATACATCTCTTTTTATTCATCTTGATGACAAGTATTTCCAGACGGAGGGAGTATGATGTAAAATATACCCGGGGGCCATAGGTTTCACTAGTGGCTTCTCTCAAGATAGCATATATATTACGGTGGGTGAACAACTTACTGGCGATTAACTGATAGAAAAGTGCATAGTTATGAGAATATATAGGCATGATCATGAACATAGGCATCACGTCCGTGTAAAGTAGACCGAAACGATTCTGCATCTACTACTATTACTCCACACATCGACCACTATCCAGCATGCATCAAGAGTATTAAGTTCATAAGAACAGAGTAACGCATTAGGCAAGATGACATGATGTAGAGGGATAAACTCAAGCAATATGATATAAACCCCATCTTTTTATCCTCGATGGCAACAATACAATATGTGCCTTGATGCCCCTACTGTCACTGGGAAAGGACACCGCAAGATTCAACCCAAAGCTAAGCACTTCTCCCATTGCAAGAAAGATCAATCTAGTAGGCCAAACTAAACCGATAATTCAAAGATACTTGCAAAGATATCAAATCATGCATATAAGAATTCAGAGAAGAATCAAATATTGTTCATAGATAATCTTGATCATAAAGTTATTATTTATTTCCTTATATCATGATAAATGTTTATTATTCATGCTAGAATTGTATTAACCGGAAACATAATACATGTGTGAATACATAGACAAGCAGATAGTCACTAGTATGCCTCTACTAGACTAGCTCATTAATCAAAGATGGTTATGTTTCCTAACCATAGACATGTGTTGTCATTTGATTAATGAGATCACATCATTAGGAGAATGATGTGATTGACATGACCCATTCCGTTAGCTTAGCACTTGATCGCTTAGTATATTGCTATTGCTTTCTTCATGACCTATACATGTTCCTCGTAACTATGAGATTATGCAACTCCTGTTTACGGAGGAACACTTTGGTACTACCAAGCGTCACAACGAATCGGGTGATTATAAAGGAGTACTACAGGTGTCTCCAAAGGTACTTGTTGGGTTGGCGTATTTGAGATTAGGTTTTGTCACTCCGATTGTCGGAGAGGTATCTCTGGGCCTTCTCGGTGATACACATCACATAAGCCTTGCAAGCATTACAACTAATGAGTTAGTTGTAAGATGATGTATTACGAGCGAGTAAAGAGACTTACCGAGAACGAGATTGAACTAGGTATTGGATACCGACGATCGAATCTCGGGTAAGTAACATACCGATGACAAAAGGAACAACGATATCGTTATGCGGTTTGACCGATAAAGATCTTCGTAGAATATGTAGGAACCAATATGGGCATCCAGGTTCCGCTATTGGTTATTGACCGAGAATGGTTCTAGGTCATGTCTACATAGTTCTCGAACCCGCAGGGTCCGCACGCTTAACGCTTCGATGACAGTTCATTATGAGTTTATAAGTATTGATGTACGAAGGTTGTTCGAGTCCCGGATGTGATCACGGACATGACGAGGAGTCTCAAATGGTCGAGACATAAAGATTGATATATTGGAAGCCTATGTTTGGACTTGGAAGGTTCCGGATGAAAACAGGAAGTTATCGGAACACCGGGGTTACGGAACCCCGGGAGGTCTATGGGCCTTGATGGGCCATAAGAGAGAAGAGGAAGGGCCGGCCAGGAGGAGGCGCGCCCCTCCCCTCTAGTCCGAATAGGACAGGAGAGGGGGCGGCGCCTCTTCCCTTCCCCTCCTCCAATCCTAATCCAACTAGGGGGAGTCCTACTCGGTGGGAGTAGGACTCCTCCAGCGCCTCCCCTAGGGCTGGCCGCACCCCTTGGCTCCTTTATATACGGGGCGGGGGCACCCCATGACACACAAGTTGATCTACGGATCGTTCCTTAGCGTGTGCGGTGCCCCGTCCACCATATTCCACTTCGGTCATATTGTCGCGGAGCTTAAGCGAAGCCTCGCGCGGAGAAGTCATATCGTCGCGAGCTTAGGCGAAGCCCTGCGTCGATGGAGCATCATCATCGCCACCACGCCGTCGGTTGTGGAACTCATCCCCGACACTTTGCTGGATCGGAGTCCGGGATCGTCATCGAGCTGAGCGTGTGCGAACTCGGAGGTGCCGACGTTCGGTGCTTGGATCGGTCGGATCGTGAAGGCGCACGACTACATCAACAGCGTTGTTATAACGCTTCCGCTTTCGGTCTCACGAGTGCGTGGACGGATACTCTCCCTCTCGTTGCTATGCCATCACCATGGTCTTGCGTGTGCGTAGGAAATTTTTGAAATTACTACGTTCCCCAACAATGGCATCCGAGCCTGGTTTTATGCGTTGATGTCATATGCACGAGTAGAACACAAGTGAGTTGTGGGCGATATAAGTCATACTGCTTACCAGCATGTCATACTTTGGTTGGCGGTATTGTGAGATGAAGCGCCCGGACCGACATTACGCCAGACGCTTACGCGAGACTGGTTTCACCGCCTGCGAGCACTAGTTGCTTAAAGGTGACCGGCGGTGTCTGTCTCTCTCACTTTAGTTGAACCGAGTGTGGCTACGCCCGGTCCTTGCGAAGGTTAAAACAGCACCAACTTGACAAACTATCGTTGTGGTTTTGATGCGTAGGTAAGAACGGTTCTTGCTCAGCCCGTAGCAGCCACGTAAAACTTGCAACAACAAAGTAGAGGACGTCTAACTTGTTTTTGCAGGGCATGTTGTGATGTGATGTGGTCAAGGCGTGATGCTATATTGTATGAGATGATCATGTTTTGTAACCGAAGTTATCGGCAATGGCAGGAGCCATATGGTTGTCGCTTATTGTATGAAATGCAAAAGCCATGTAATTGCTTTACTTTATCACTAAGCAGTAGCGATAGTCGAGAAGCAATAGTTGGCGAGGCGACAACGATGCTACGATGGAGATCAAGGTGTCGTGCGGTGACGATGGTGATCATGACGGTGCTTGGCGATGGAGATCACAAGCACAAGATGATGATGACCATATCATATCACTTATATTGATTGCATGTGATGTTTATCCTTTATGCATCTTATCTTGCTTTGATTGACGGTAGCATTATAAGATGATCTCTCACTAAAATTATCAAGAAGTGTTCTCCCGAGTATGCACCGTTGCGAAAGTTCTTCGTCTTTGAGACACCACGTGATGATCGGGTGTGATAGGCTCTACGTTCAAATACAACGGGTGCAAAACAGTTGCGCACGCGAATACTCAAAGTTAAACTTGACGAGCCTAGCATATAACAGATATGGCCTCCGAACACGGAGACCGAAGGTCGGCGTGAATCATATAGTAGATATGATCAACATAGTGATGTTCACCATTGAAACTACTCCATCTCACGTGATGATCGGACATGGTTTAGTTAATTTGGATCACGTAATCACTTAGATGACTAGAGAGATGTCTGTCTAAGTGGGAGGTTTTTAATATGATTAATTAAACTTAAATTTATCATGAACTTAGTACCTGATAGTATTTTGCTTGTCTATGTTTACTGTAGATAGATGGCTTGTGCTGTTGTTCCGTTGAATTTTAATGCGTTCCTTGAGAAAGCAAAGTTGAAAGATGATGGTAGCAATTACACGGACTGGGTCCGTAACTTGAGGATTATCCTCATTGCTGCACAGAAGAATTACGTCCTGGAAGCACCGCTGGGTGCCAGGCCTGCTGCAGGAGCAACGCCAGAAGTTGTGAACGTCTGGCAAAGCAAAGCTGATGACTACTCGATAGTTCAGTGTGCCATGCTTTACGGCTTAGAACCGGGTCTTCAACGACGTTTTGAACGTCATGGAGCATATGAGATGTTCCAGGAGTTGAAGTTAATATTTCAAGCAAATGCCCGGATTGAGAGATATGAAGTCTCCAATAAGTTCTATAGCTGCAAGATGGAGGAGAATAGTTACATCGGTGAACATATACTCAAAATGTCCGGGTATAATAATCACTTGATTCAACTGGGAGTTACTCTTCCGGATGATAGTGTCATTGACAAAATTCTCCAATCACGCCACCAAGCTACAAGAGCTTCGTGATGAACTATAATATGCAAGGATGACTAAAACAATTCCCGAGCTCTTCGCAATGCTAAAAGCAGCGGAGGTAGAAATCAAGAAAGAGCATCAAGTGTTGATGGTCAACAAGACCACTAGTTTCAAGAAAAGGGCAAAGGAAAGAAGAAGGAAACTTCAAAAGAACAGCAAGAAAGTTGCTGATCAAGAGAAGAAACCCAAGTCTGGACCTAAGCCTGAAACCGAGTGTTTTACCGCAAGCGATCGACTTCGGAAGCGGAACTGCCCCAAGTATTTGGCGGATATCCAAGGATGGCAAGGTGATCAAAGGTATATGTGATATACATGTTATTGATGTGTACCTTACTAATACTCGCAGATAGTACTGGTATTTGATACTGGTTCTTGCTAATATTTGCAACTCAAACAGAACTATGGATTGCGAAGATTGGCTAAGGACGAGGTGACGATACGCGTGGGAAATGGTTCCAAAGTCGATGTGATCGCGGTCGGCACGCTACCTCTACATCTACCATCGGGATTAGTTTTAGACCTAAATAATTGTTATTTGGTGCCGCGTTAAGCATGAACATTATATCTGGATCTTGTTTGATGCGAGACGGTTATTCATTTAAGACAGAGAATAATGGTTGTTCTATTTATATGAATAATATCTTTTATGGTCATGCACCCTTGAAGAGTGGTCTATTTTATTGAATCTCGATAGTAGTACACATATTCATAGTGTTGAAACCAAAAGATGCAGAGTTGATAATGATAATGCAACTTATTTGTGGCATCGCCATTTGGGTCATATCGTGTAAAACGCATGAAGAAACTCCATCTTGATGGGCTTGGAATCACTTGATTATGAATCACTTGGTACTTGCGAACCGTGCCTCATGGGCAAGATGACTAAAACGCCGTTCTCCGGAACTATGGAGCGAGCAACTGATTTGTTGGAAATCATACATACCGATGTTTGTGGTCCAATGAATGTTGAGGCCGCGGCGGGTATCGTTATTTTCTCACCTTCACAGATGATTTGAGCAGATATGGGTATATCTACTTAATGAAACACAAATCTGAAACATTTGAAAAGTTCAAAGAATTTCAGAGTGAAGTGGAAAATCATCATAACAAGAAAATAAAATTTCTACGATCGGATCATGGAGGAGAATATTTGATTTACGAGTTTGGTTTACATTTGAAACAATGTGGAATAGCTTCACAACTCACGCCACCCGGAACACCACAGAGAAATGGTGTGTCCGAACGTCGTAATCGTACCTGATATGGTGCGATCTATGATGTCTCTTACTGATTTACCGCTATCGTTTTGGGGATATGCTTTAGAGACGGCCGCATTCACGTTAAATAGGGCACCATCTAAGTCCGTTGAGACGACACCGTATGAATTGTGGTTTGGCAAGAAACCAAAGTTGTCGTTTCTTAAAGTTTGGGGCTGCGATGCTTATGTGAAGAAACTTCAACCAGATAAGCTCGAACCCAAATCGGAGAAATGTATCTTCATAGGATACCCAAAAGAGACTGTTGGGTACACCTTCTATCACAGATCTGAAGGCAAAGTTTTCGTTGCTAAATTCGGATCCTTTCTAGAGAAGGAGTTTCTCTCGAAAGAAGTGAGTGGGAGGAAAGTAGAACTTGATGAGATAATCAGATCTGCTCCCTCATTGGAAGGTAGTTCATCACAAGAAACGGTTCATGTGACAACTACACCAATTAGTGAGGAAACTAATGATGATGATCATGAAGCTTGAGATCAAGTTACTCTGAACTCGTGAGGTCAACCAGAGTAAAATACGCACTGAGTGGTACGGTAATCCTATTCGGAAGTCATGTTACTTGACCATGGCGAACCTACAAACTATGAAGAAGCGATGGTGAGCCCAGATTCGTGAAATGGCTGGAAGCCATGAAATCTGAGATGGGATCCATGTATGAAAACAAAGTATGGACTTTGGTTGACTTGCCCGATGATCGGCAAGCCATTGAGAATAAATGGATCTTTAAGAAGAAGACCGCGCCGATGGTAATGTAAGTGTCTACAAAGCTCGACTTGTTGCAAAAGGTTTTCGACAAGTTCAAGGGGTTGACTACGATGAGACTTTCTCACCCGTAGCGATGCTTAAGTCTGTCCGAATCATGTTGGCAATTGCGCATTTTATGATTATGAAATTTGGCAAATGGATGTAAAAACTGCATTCTTGAATGGATTTCTAGAAGAAGAGTTGTATATGATGCAACCAGAAGGTTTTGTTGATCCAAAGGGTGCTAACAAAGTGTGCAAGCTCCAACGATCAATTTATGGTCAGTGCAAGCCTCTCGGAGTTGGAATAAACGCTTTGATAGTGTGATCAAAGCATATGGTTTTATCTGAGACTTTGGAGAAGCCTGTATTTACAAGAAAGTGAGTGGGAGCTCAGAGCATTTCGATATTGTATGTGGACGACATATTGTTGATTGGAAATGATACAGAATTTCTGGATAGCATAAAAGGATACTTGAATAAAAGTTTTTCAATGAAAGACCTCGGTGAAGCTGCTTACATATTGGGCATCAAGATCTATAGAGATAGATCAAAACGCTTAATTGGACTTTCACAAAGCACATACCTTGATAAAGTTTTGAAGAAGTTCAAAATGGATCAGGCAAAGAAAGGTTTTTACCAGATTATAAGGTGTAAGATTGAGTCAAACTCAATGCCCGACCACAGCAGAAGATAGAGAGAAAATGAAAGATGTTCCTATGCTTCAGCCATAGGCTCTATCATGTATGCAATGCTGTGTACCGAATCGACGATGCTTAGCTGTAAGCTTGGCAGGAAGGTACCAAAGTAATCCAGAGTGGATCATGGACAGCGGTCAAGAACATCCTGAAATACCGAAAAGGACTAAGGATATGTTTCTCGATATGGAGGTGACAAAGAGCTAGTCGTAAATGGTTACGTCGATGCAAGCTTTGACACCGATCCGGACGATTCTAAATCGCAAACCGGATATGTATTTTTATTAAACGGTGGAGCTGTCGGTTGGTGCAGTTCTAAACAAAGCGTCGTGGCGGGATCTACATGTGAAGCGGAGTACATAGCTGCTTCGAAGCAGCAAATGAAGGAGTGCGGATGAAAGAGTTCATTTCCGATCTAGGTGTCATACCTAGTGCATCGGGACCAATGAAGATCTTCGTGACAATGGTGCAATTGCCTTGGCAAAGGAATCCAGATTTCACAAGAGGACCAAGCATATCAAGAGACGCTTCAATTCCATTGGGACCAAGTCCAAGTGGGAGACATAGAGATTTGCAAAATACATACGAATCTGAATGTTGCAGACCCGTTGACTAAGCCTCTTCCACGAGCAAAACATGATCAGCACCAAGACTCCATGGGTGTTAGAATCATTACTGTGTAATCTAGATTATTGACTCTAGTGCAAGTGGGAGATCAAGGAAATATGCCCTAGAGGCAATAATAAAGTTATTATTTATTTCCTTATATCATGATAAATGTTTATTATTCATGCTAGAATTGTATTAACCGGAAACATAATACATGTGTGAATACATAGACAAGCAGATAGTCACTAGTATGCCTCTACTAGACTAGCTCATTAATCAAGATGGTTATGTTTCCTAACCATAGACATGTGTTGTCATTTGATTAATTAGATCACATCATTAGGAGAATGATGTGATTGACATGACCCATTCCGTTAGCTTAGCACTTGATCGCTTAGTATATTGCTATTGCTTTCTTCATGACCTATACATGTTCTCGTAACTATGAGATTATGCAACTCCGTTTACGGAGGAACACTTTGGTACTACCAAACGTCACAACGAATCGGGTGATTATAAAGGAGTACTACAGGTGTCTCCAAAGGTACTTGTTGGGTTGGCGATTTCGAGATTAGGTTTTGTCACTCCGATTGTCGGAGAGGTATCTCTGGGCCTTCTCGGTGATACACATCACATAAGCCTTGCAAGCATTAAAACTAATGAGTTAGTTGTAAGATGATGTATTACGGAACGAGTAAAGAGACTTACCAAGAACGAGATTGAACTAGGTATTGGATACGACGATCGAATCTCGGGTAAGTAACATACCGATGACAAAAGGAACAACGATATCGTTATGCGGTTTGACCGATAAAGATCTTCAGTAGAATATGTAGGAACCAATATGGGCATCCAGGTTCCGCTATTGGTTATTGACCGAGAATGGTTCTAGGTCATGTCTACATAGTTCTCGAACCCGTAGGGTCCGCACGCTTAACGCTTCGATGACAGTTCATTATGAGTTTATAAGTATTGATGTACCGAAGGTTGTTCGAGTCCGGATGTGATCACGGACATGATGAGGAGTCTCAAATGGTCGAGACATAAAGATTGATATATTGGAAGCCTATGTTTGGACTTGGAAGGTTCCGGATGAAAACAGAAGTTAGGAACACCGGGGTTACGGAACCCCGGAGGTCTATGGGCCTTGATGGGCCATAAGAGAGAAGAGGAAGGGCCGGCCAGGAGGAGGCGCCGCCCTCCCCTCTAGTCCGAATAGGACAGGAGAGGGGCGCGCGCCTCCCTCTTCCCTCCTCCAATCCTAATCCAACTAGAGGGGGAGTCCTACTCGGTGGGAGTAGGACTCCTCCAGCGCCTCCCCTAGGGCTGGCCGCACCCCTTGGCTCCTTTATATACGGGGCGGGGTCACCCCATGACACACAAGTTGATCTACGGATCGTTCCTTAGCTGCGTGCGGTGCCCCCTCCACCATATTCCACTTGGTCATATTGTCGCGGAGCTTAGGCGAAGCCCCGCGCCGGAGAAGTCATATCGTCGCGGAGCTTAGGCGAAGCCCTGCGTCGGTGGAGCATCATCATCGTCACCACACTCGTCGGTTGTGGAACTCATCCCGACACTTTGCTGGATCGAGTCCGGGATCGTCATCGAGCTGAACGTGTGCGAGAACTCGGAGGTGCCGACGTTCGGTGCTTGGATCGGTCGGATCGTGAAGACGCACGACTACATCAACCGCGTTGTTATAACGCTTCCGCTTTCGGTCTATGAGGGTACGTGGACGGATACTCTCCCCTCTCGTTGCTATGCCATCACCATGGTCTTGCGTGTGCGTAGGAAATTTTTTGAAATTACTACGTTCCCCAACAGTATATATATGCGAAATTAGTAGGTCGGTGGAGCTACGAGGGGCCCACGAGGGTGGGGCGCGCCTACCCCCCTAGGCGCGCCCTCCTGCCTCGTGGCCACCTCATTGCGTCTCTGACTTCCACTCCAAGTCTCCTGGATTGCGTTTGTTCCAACAAAGATCCTTGCGAAGGTTTCGTTCTGTTTGGATTCCGTTTGATATTCCTTTTCTACGAAACACTGAAATAGGCAAAAAAAACAGCAACTGGCACTGGGCCTCCGGTTAATAGGTTAGTCCCAAAAATAATATAGAAGAGCATATTAAAGCCCATTAAAGATCCAAAACAGATAATATAATAGCATGGAACAATAAAAAATTATAGATACGTTGGAGACGCATCAATGGCCATGTCATTTATTAACACCAATAGTTCACATCTTTATGTGATTAACACCTGTAGTTTACATTGCCATGTGACCAACACTCAAAGGGTTTACTCGAGTCAATAATCTAGTTCACATCGCTATGTGATTAACACCCAAAGAGTACAAGGTGTGATCATGTTTTGCTTCTGAGAGAAGTTTTAGTCAACGGGTATGCCACATTCAGGTCCGCATGTATTTTGCAAATTTTTATGTTTACAATGCTCTGCATGGAGCTACTCTAGCTTATTACTCCCACTTTCAATGTGTATCCAGATCGAGACTTAGAGTCATTTAGATCGGTGTCAAAGCTTGCATTGACGTAACTCTTTACGACGAACACTTTATCACCTCCATAATCGAGAAATATTTCCTTAGTCCTCTTAGGTAACTAAGGATAATTTTGACCGTTGTCCAGTGATCTACTCCTGGATCACTATTGTACCCCCTTGCCAAAATCATGGCAAGGTACATAATAGGTCTGGTACACAGCATGGCATACTTTATAGAACCTATGGCTGAGGCATAGGGAATGACTTCCATTCTCTCTCTATCTTATGCCGTGGTCGGGCTTTGAGTCTTACTCAACTTCACACCTTACAATACAGGCAAGAACTCCTTTGACTGATCCATTTTGAACTTCTTCAAAATCTTGTCAAGGTATGTGCTTTGTGAAAGTCCTATTAAGCGTCTCGACCTATCCCTATAGATCTTGATGCCCAATATATAAGTAGCTTCACCGAGGGCTTTCATTGAAAAATTCTTATTCAAATATCTTTTTATGCTATCCAGAATTTCTACATCATTTCCAATCAACAATATGTCATCCACATATAATACCATAAATGCTACATAGCTCCCACTCACTTTCTTGTAAATACAGGCTTCACCATAAGTCTGTATAAAACCATATGCTTTCATCACCTTATCAAAGCGTATATTCCAACTCCGAGATGCTTGCACCAGTCCATAGATGGATCGCTGGAGTTTTCACACTTTGTTAGCACCTTTAGGATCGACAAAACCTTTTGGTTGCATCATATACTACTCTTCTTTAAGAAATACATTAAGGAATGTAGTCTTGACTTCCATTTGCCAGATTTCATAAAATGCGGCAATTGCTAACATGATTCAAACAGACTTAAGCATCGCTACCAGTGAGAAAATCTCATCGTAGTCAACACCTTAAACTTGTCAAAAAACCTATTGCGACAAGTTGAGCTTTGTAGATAGTAACACTACCATCCGTGTCCGTCTTCCTCTTGAAGATCCATTTATTCTCAATGGCGTGCCGATCATTGGGCAAGTCCACCAAAGTCCATACTTTGTTCTCATACATGGATCCTATCTCAGATTTCGTGGCCTCAAGCCATTTATCGGAATCTGGGGTCATCATTGCTTTGTCATAGTTCGTAGGTTTTTCATGATCTAGTAACATGACTTCCAGAACAGGATTACCGTACCACTCTGATGAAGAACATGCTCTGGTTGACCTACGAAGTTCGGTAGTAACTTGATCTGAAGTATCATGATCATTATCATTAGATTCCTCTCTAGTTAGTATAGGCATCACAGGAACGGTTTTCTGTGATGAGCTACCTTCCAATTCGAGAGAAGGTACAATTACCTCATCAAGTTCTACTTCACTCCCACTCACTTCTTTCGAGAGAAACTCCTTCTCTAGAAAGTTTCCATTCTTGGCAACAAAGATCTTGCCTTCGGATCTGTGGTAGAAGGTCTACCCAATTGTTTCCTTAGGGTGTCCTATGAAGATGCACTTCTCCGATTTGGGTTCGAGCTTATCAGGCTGAAGCCTTTTGACGTAAGTGTCGCAACCCCAAATTTTAAGAAACGATAGCTTAGATTTCTTGACAAACCACAGTGCATACGGTGTCGTCTCAATGGATTTGGATGGTGCCCTATTTAACGTGAATGCAGTTGTCTCTAATGCATAACCCCAAAACGATAGTGGTAAATCGGTAAGAGACATCATATATCGCACCATATCTAATAAATTACGGTTACGATGTTCGGACACACCATTACGCTAGGGTGTTCCAGGTGGTGTGAGTTGTGAAACTATTCCACATTGTTTTAAATGAAGGTCAAACTCATAACTCAAATATTCGCCTCCGTGATCAGATCGTAGAAACTTTATTTCTTGTTATAATGATTCTCCACTTCACTCTAAAATTCTTTGAACTTTTCAAATGTTTTAGACTTGTGTTTCATTAAGTAGATATACCCATATGTGCTTAAATCATTTACGAAGGTTAGAAAATAACGATACCCTCCACAAGCCTCAACACTCATCGGACCACAGACATCGGTATGTATTATTTCCAATAAGTCATTAGCTCGCTCCATTGTTCCGGAGAACGTAGTTTTAGTCATCTTGTCCATGAGACATGGTTCGCATGTATCAAATGATTCATAATCAAGTGATTCCAAAAGCCCATCTGCATGAAGTTTCTTCATGCGCTTTACACCAATATGACCTAAACGGCAGTGCCACAAATATGTTGCACTATAATTATTAACTTTGCATCTTTTGGCATCAATATTATGAATATGTGTATCACTACGATCGAGATTCAATAAACCATTCACCTTGGGTGTATGATCACATAAGGTTTTATTCATGTAAACAGAATAACAATTATTCTCTAACTCAAATGAATAACCGTATTGCAATAAACATGATCTAATCATATTCATGCTCAACGCAAACACCAAATAACATTTATTTTAGGTTCAACACTAGTCCCGAAGGTAGAGGGAGTGTGCGATGGTGAACGTATAAACCTTGGAATCACTTCCAACACACATCGTCACTTCGCTCTTAACTAGTCTATGTTCATTATGAAACTCCTGTTTCGAGTTACTAATCTCAGCAACAGAACCAGTATTGAATACCCAGGTGTTGCTATGAACACTAGTAAATTACACATTAATAACATGTATATCATATATGCCTTTGTTCACTTTGCCATCCTTCTTATCCGCCAAGTATTTGGCGCAGTTCCACTTCCAGTGACCATTTCCTTTGCAGTAGAAGCACTCAGTTTCAGGCTTGGGTCTAGCTTTGGGCTTCTTCATGGGAGTGGCAACTTGCTTGCCATTCTTCTAGAAGTTCCCTTTCTTTCCCTTGCCCTTTTACTTGAAACTAGTGGTATTGTCTACCATCAACACGTGATGCTTTTTTTTTGTACCTTCGCCAATTTCAGCATCACGAAGAGCTTGGGAATCATTTTTGGCCATCCCTTGCATATTATAGTTCATCACGAAGTTCCAGTAACTTGGTGATAGTGACTAGAGAACTCTGTCAATCACTATCTTATCTGGCAGATTAACTCCCACTTGATTCAAGCGATTGTAGTACCCAGACATTCTGAGCGCATGCTCACTAGCTGAGTTATTCTCCTCCATCTTGTAGGCAAAGTACTTGTCAGAGGTCTCATACCTCTTAACACGAGCATCAGTCTGAAATATCATTTTCAGCTCTTGGAACATCTCATATTCTCCATGGCCTTCAAAACATTTTTGAAGTCCCGGTTCTAAGCCGTAAAGCATGGTGCACTAAACTATCAAGTATTCATCATACCGAGCTTGTCAAACGTTCATAACGTCTGCATCTGAACCTGCAATTGGTCTGTCACCTAGTGGTGCATCAAGGACATAATTCTTCTATGCAGCAATGAGGATAATCCTAAGGTCACGGACCCAGTCCGCATCATTCCTACTATCATCTTTCAACTTAGTTTTCTCTAGGAACATATCAAATATAAAACAGGGGAGCTATATGCGAGCTATTTATCTACAACATAGATATGCAAATACTATCAGGACTAAGTTCATGATAAATTAACTTCAATTAATAAAATTATTTAAGAAATCCCACTTAGATAGACATCCCTCAAGTCATCTAAATGATACGTGATCCAAATCAACTAAACCATGTCCAATCATCACGTCAGATGAAGTAGTCATCAATGGTGAACATCTCTATGTTGATCATATCTACTATATGATTCACGTTCGACCTTTCGGTCTCCAGTGTTTCCGAGGCCATGTATGTACATGCTAGGCTTGTAAAGTTTAACCCGAGTATTCCGCATGTGCAAAACTGTCTCGCACCTGTTGTATGTGAATGTAGAACCTGTCACACCCGATCATCACGCGGTGTCTCAGCATGATGAACTGTCGCAATGGTGCATACTCAGGGAGAACACTTATACCTTGAAATTTTAGCTAAGGGATCATCTTATAATGCTATCACCGTACTAAGCAAAATAAGATACATAAAAGATAAACATCACATGCAATAAAAATATGTGGCCATCATCATCTTATGCTTTTGATCTCCATCTCCAAAGCATCGTCATGATCTCCATCTTCACTGGCTTGAAACCTTGATCTCCATCATAGCGTCGTGGTCGTCTTGCCAACTATTGCTTCTACAACTATCGCTAATGCATAGTGATAAAGTAAAGCAATTACATGACATTTGCATTTCATACAATAAAGAGACAACCATAAGGCTCCTGCCGGTTGCCGGTAACTTTTACAAAACATGATCATCTCATACAATAACGTATATCACATCATGACTTGACCATATCACATCACAACATGCCGTGCAAAAACAAGTTCGACGTCCTCTTCTTTGTTGTTGGAAGTTCTAAGTGGCTGCTACGGGCTTCTAGCAAGAACCGTTCTTACCTACGCATCAAAACCACAACGGTGATTTATTAATTTTTTTGTTTTAACCTTCAACAAGGACCGGCCGCAGTCAAATTCGATTCAACTAAAGTTGGACAAACAGACACCCGCCAGCCACCTTTATGCAAAACTAGTTGCATGTCAGTCGGTGGAACCCTTCTCATGAACGTGGTCATGTAAGGTTGGTCCGGGCCGCTTCATCCAACAATACCGCCGAATCAAAATAAGGCATTCGTGGTAAGCGGTATGACGATCACCGCCCACAACTCTTTGTGTTCTACTCGTGCATATCATCTATGCATAGACCTGGCTCGGATGCCACTGTTGGGACACGTAGCATGCAATTTCAAAAAAAGTCCTACGCTCACGCAAGATCTATCTAGGAGATGCATAGCAATGAGAGGGGGAGAGTGTGTCCATGTACTCTCGTAGACCAAAAGCGGAAGCGTTTGACAACGTGGTTGATGTAGTCGAACTTCTTCTTGTTCCGACCGATCAAGCACCGAATGTACGGCACCTCCGAGTTATGCACACGTTCAGCTCGATGACGTGGTGACGTTGATGGTGAAGTGATCCGCGCAGGGTCTCGCCTAACCACTATGAAGATATGACCGAAGGCGTAAACTGTGGAGGGGGGTGTCGCACACGGCTAACAATTGCTGGTTTCTATTCTAGGGGACCCCCTACCCACGTATATATAGGTGGGAGGGGGAGGGGGTTGCCATGGGGCGCCCCAAGTAGGAGGAATCCTACTTGGGCCCCTAGTCCAATTCGCCCCCTTCCCTTATTGCCGGAAGGGGGAAAAGGGAAGAGAGGAGGGAGGAAGGAAAGGGGGGCCGAACCCCCTCCTTCTCCTATCTGGCCTCCTTCCTTAGGGGGGCACGCACCCCTTGTGGGCTGATGTGCTCCCCTCCTATGGCCCATAAGGCACATTAAACCCCCAGGGGGTTTCAACCCCCCCCCCCCCCACCGCCCCGGTACTTCGGTATGTACCCGGTACACCCCGAATATCATCATCCTATATATGAATCTTTACCTCTCGACCTTTTCGAGACTCCTCGTCATGTTCGTGATCTCATCTGGAACTCCTTACGAAAACCGATCACCAAATCACATAACTCATATAATACAAAATCATCATCGATCGTTAAGCGTGCGGACCCTAAGGGTTCGAGAACTACGTAGACATGACCGAGACACCTCTTCGGTCAATAACCAATAGAGGAACCTGGATGCTCATATTGGTTCCTACATATTCTACGAAGATCTTTATCGGTCGAACCGTAATGACAAAATACGTTATTCCCTTCGTCATCGGTATGTTACTTGCCTGAGATTCGATCGTCGGTATCTTCATACCTAGTTCAATATCGTTACCAGCAAGTCTCTTTACTCGTTCCGTAATACATCATCCCGCAACTAACTCATTAGTCACATTGCTTGCAAGGCTTCTTATGATGTGCATTACTGAGAGGGCCGAGAGATACCTCTCCGATACTCGGAGTGAAAAAT
Source organism: Aegilops longissima (assembly GCA_021605205.1). Taxonomy (NCBI): domain Eukaryota; kingdom Viridiplantae; phylum Streptophyta; class Magnoliopsida; order Poales; family Poaceae; genus Aegilops; species Aegilops longissima. The sequence continues at coordinate 597,221,655 of CM038677.1, read as the reverse complement.
CCTAATCTCGATATATGCCAACCCAACAAACACCTTCGGAGATACCTGTAGAGCATCTTTATAATCACTGAGTTACTTTGTGATGTTTGATAGCACACAAGGTATTCCTCCGGTATCCAAGAGTTGCATAGTCTCATAGTAAAAGGAATATGTATTTGACATGAAGAAAGTAGTAGCAATAAAAATGAACGATCAATATGCTAAGCTAAAGGATGGGTCGTGTCCATCGCATCATTCTCCTAATGATGTGATCCCGTTCATCAAATTACAACACATGTCTATGGTTAGGAAACTTAACCATCTTTGATTAACGAGCTAGTCTAGTAGAGGCTTACTAGGGACACGGTGTTTTGTCTATGTATCCACACATGTATCAAGTTTCCGGTTAATACAATTCTAGCATGAATAATAAACATTTATCATGATATAAGGAAATATAAAATAACAACTTTATTATTGCATCTAGGGCATATTTCCTTCGCACTGCCCATGTGTTGTTAACATCGAAACCAAAATCCCCAAAAGCAAGATATTTCGATTTGAGAGCTACTGGACTAAGCACTCTGACTTCCTTGATGTAATGGCAGGTTCATGGATTAAAACCTTCTCTCCCATAATAGTGTTTCTCTAATCTGCAAGAAATTTAATAACTTGCGATACAACCTGAAGGCTTGGAGCAAAAATATCTCCGCCTCACGATCACGATTCAGAATAGCAATCGGGCCCTAAGTGAGTGAAAGAAATATGCCCTAGAGGCAATAATAAAGTTTTTATTTATATTTCCTTATATCATGATAAATGTTTATTATTCATGCTAGAATTTTATTACCCGAAAACTTGATACATGTGTGAATACATAGACAAAACAAAGTGTCCCTAGTATGCCTCTACTTGACTAGCTCATTAATCGAAGATGGTTAAGTTTCCTAACCATAGACATGTGTTGTCATTTGATGAACGGGATCACATAATTAGGAGAATGATGTGATGGACAAGACCAATTCGTTAGCTTAGCATAATGATCGTTAAGTTTTATTGCTATTTCTTTCTTCATGACTTATATACATTCCTTTGACTATGAGATTATGCAACTCCCGAATACCGGAGGAACACCTTGTGTGCTATAAAAAGTCACAACGTAACTGGGTGATTATAAAGATGCTCTACAGGTGTCTCCGAAGGTGTTTGTTGGGTTGTCATGGGTCGATATTAGGATTTGTCACTCCGGGTATCGGAGAGGTATCTATGGGCCCTCTTGGTAATGCACGTCACGATAAGCCTTGCAAGCAATGTGACTAATGAGTTAGTTGTGGGATGATGCATTATGGAACGAGTAAAGAGACTTGCCAGTAACGAGATTGAACTAGGTATGAAGATATCGACGATCAAATCTCAGGCAAGTAACATACCAATGACAAAGGGAATGACGTATGTTGTCATTGCGGTTTGACCAATAAAGATCTTCGTAGAATATGTAGGAACCAATATGAGCATCCAGGTTCCGATGTTGGTTATTGATCGGAGATGTGTCTCGGTCATGTCTACATAGTTCTCGAAACCCGTAGGGTCCGCATGCTTAACGTTTGATGATGATTTGTATTATGAATTATGTGTTTTTTTGACCGAAGATTGTTCGGAGTCCCGGATGAGATCACGGATGATATATTGGGCGATAGTATTCAGACACCGGAATGGTTCCGAAGTGTTTCGGGTTTTTATCGGAGTACCGAGGGGTTACCAGAACCCCCCGGGGGAAGTAATGGGCCATAGGGGAGAGGCAGGGCAGCCCACAAGGAGGTAGCGCCCCCCCCATGGGGAGTCTGAATTGCACAAGGGGAGGGGGCGTGGGCCCCCTCTCCTTCTTCCTCTCCCTCTCCTTCCCCCTTTCCCCCTCCGGTAAAAGGAAGGGGGGTCCGAATTGGACATGGAGTCCTAGTAGGACTCCTCCCCCTTGGGGCACACCTAGGCCGGCCTCCTCCCTCTCCCTACTTTATATACGGGGGCAGGGGGCACCTCTAAGCACATCAATTGTTTCTTAGCCGTGTGTGGTGCCCCCCTCCACCGTTTACTCCTCCGGTCATATTGTTGTAGTGCTTAGGCGAAGCCCTGCATGGATCACATCACCATCATTGTCACCACACCGTCGTGCTTACGAAACTCTCCCTCGACACTTTGCTAGATCAGGAGTTCGAGGGACGTCACAGAACTCGGAGGTTTCGTACGTTCGGTACTTGATCAGTTGAATCGAGAAGATGCTCGACTACATCAACCGCGTTACGCTAACACTTCCGCTTTCGGTCTACGAGGGTACGTGGACGCACTCTCCCCTCTCGTTGCTATGCATCTCCTAGATAGATCTTGCATGATCGTAGGATTTTTTTTGAAATTGCATGCTACGTTCCCCAATAGTGGCATCCGAGCCAGGTCTATGCGTAGATGATATGCACGAGTAGAACACATAGAGTTGTGGACGATCATAGTCATACTGCTTACCACCAACGTCTTATTTTGATTCGGCGGTATTGTTGGGTGAAGCGGCCTGGACCAAACTTATATCACCACGTTCATGAGACCGGTTCCACCGATAGACATGCAACTTGTTTTGCACAAATGTGGATGGCGGGTGTCTGTTTCTCCAACTTTAGTTGAATCAAATTTGACTACGGCATGTCCTTGTTGAAGGTTAAAATAGCAAACTTGGCGAAACATCGTTGTGGTTTTAATGCGTAGGTAAGAACGGGTTTTACTAGAAGCACGTAGTAGCCACGTAAAACTTGCAACAATAAAGTAGAGGACGTCTAACTTGTTTTTGCAGGGCATGTTGTGATGTGATATGGTCAAGACATGATGTGATATACATTATTGTATGATATGATCATGTTTTGTAGAAGTCATCAGCAACTGGCAGGAGCCTTATGGTTGTCGCTTTATTTTATGAAATGCAATCGCCATGTAATTGCTTTACTTTATCACTATGCGTTAGCGATAGTTGTAGAAGCAATAGTTGGCGAGACGACAACGATGCTACGATGGAGATCAAGGTGTCAAGCCGGTGACAATGGAGATCATGACGGTGCTTTGGAGTTGGAGATCAAAGGCACAAGATGATGATGGCCATATCATGTCACATATTTTGATTGCATGTGATGTTTATCTTTTATGCATCTTATTTTGCTTAGTACGGCGGTTGCATTATAAGATGATCCCTCACTAAAATTTCAAGGTATAAGTGTTATCCCTGAGTATGCACCATTGCGACAGTTCGTCGTCTCGAGACACCACGTGATGATCGGGTGTGATAAGCTCTACGTTCACATACAACAGGTGCAAGACACTTTTGCACGTCCGGAATACTCGGGTTAAACTTGACGATCCTAGCATGTATAGACATGGCCTCGGAACCCTGAGACCGAAAGGTCGAACGTGAATTATATAGTACATATGATCAACATTGAGATGTTCACCATTGAAAACTACTCCATCTCACATGATGATCGGACATGGTTTAGTTGATATGGATCACGTGATCATTTAGATGACTTGAGGTATGTCTATCTAAGTGGGAGTTCTTAAGTAATATGATTAATTGAACTTAAATTTATCATGAACTTAGTCCTGATAGTTTTTGCATATCTATGTTGTAGATCAATGGCCCGTGCTACTATTCCCTTGAATTTTAATGTGTGCCTAGAGAAAGCTAAGTTGAAAGATGATGGTAGCAACTACACGGACTGGGTCCGTAACTTGAGGATTATCCACATTGCTGCGCAGAAGAATTACGTCCTTGATGCACCGATAGGTGATGTGTCTCCAATGTATGTATAATTTTTGATTGTTCCATGCTAGTATATTATCCATCTAGGATGTTTTATATGCATTTATATGCTATTTTATATGATTTTTGGGACTAACCTATTAACCTAGTGCCCGGTGCCAGTTTCTGTTTTTTCCTTGTTTTTGAGTATCGCGGAAAAGGAAAACCAAACGGAGTCCAATTGACCTGAAAATTGACGGAGATTATTTTTGGACCAGAAGAAGCCCACAGAGTATCGGAGATGGGCCAGAAGAGTCCCGAGGCACCCACGAGGGTGGGGGGGGCCCCGTCCCCCTACCTCGTGGCCGCCTCGGAGACTTCCCTGACTTGTTCCCGACCCCAAAACCTCTTATATATACCCAAACTTCCAGAACATAACCTAGATCGGGAGTTCCACCGCCGCAAGCCCCCGTAGCCACCAAAAACCAATCGGGACCCTGTTCCGGCACCCTGCCGGAGGCGGGATCCCTCACCGGTGGCCATCTTCATCATCCCGGCGCTCTCCATGACGAGGAGGGAGTAGTTCACCCTCGGGGCTGAGGGTATGTACCAGGAGCTATGTGTTTGATCTCTCTCTCTCTCTCTCTCTCTCTCTCTCTCTCTCTCTCTCTCTCTCTCTCTCTCTCGTGTTCTTGATTCGGCACGATCTTGATGTATCGCGACCTTTGCTATTATAGTTGGATCTTATGATGTTTCTCCCCCTTTACTCTCTTGTAATGGATTGAGTTTTCCCTTTGAAGTTATCTTATCGGATTGAGTCTTTAAGGATTTGAGAACACTTGACGTATGCACAAAAAAAAAGACACATCCGTGACATTTTGGCCGAACGAAATTTTTTTATGTCATACTTATGACACTTCTACGACGATAATTGTGACAAAACCTGGTATCATCATAAATGTGGTGGGCTCCTACTTCTATGATAAAAAATCATGACAGAAAATGGGCTTTTCGTCCTGGGCGGGCCGGAGACGCAGCTGCATGACATTCTTTGGACCGTCCATGATGGAAAAAACCATGGTAAAAGAGAGGGCGAGGAAAATATCGGGGTGTTCCCGGTTACGGTGGGTGGGCGGGGCCGAGCGATGCGTGTTTCTCTTGTACACGCACGCGGTGGGTGCGAGGTGTTGGGCTCTAACTGAACCCGAGCGAGGCGTTGGGCTCTAATTGAACCTGAGCGATTGCACTGCAGGCTACGCTTTATTGAACCTGAGCGATCGATCGATGGCTCTTAACTGAACCCGATCGAGCGATTCCTTCACTACTGCTGCTAACTGAAGTCGATCAATGCTGCCTCTGGATGAATAGTGGCGTTCTTTGGGGGAGTTGGATGAACAGTTCCCGGTGGGGGTGGATGAACAAGACCCCGTGGTGTTGCCTCTAGATGAACAGTGAGTGTTTCTGGGGGGGTTTGGATGAACAGTTCCTGGTGGGGGTGGATGAACAAGACCCCGTGATGTTGCCTCTGGATGAATGATACGTCTGCAACGTATCTATAATTTTTTATTGTTCCATGCTATATTATTGTGATAGCCTGGCTTATTAGGGATGATAGACTACTCATATCAATAAGGAATTCCTTCTTTTCCGGGAGCCCATTCGGACAGAACTCCAAAGTTAAGCGTGCTTAGCTTGGAGTAGTGTCGAGATGGGTGACCGACCGAAGTTGCTCCGGGGTGCGCACGAGTGAGGACAAAGTGCGCAGAAAAGACTAGTATTGATCTGTGGGGCCAGTCTAGATCCCGCCAGGAGTAACGACCACCGGCGGGTGTGTCCGGGGCGTTACAATTATATTCTGTTTTGGACATTATTGGGCTTTATTATACACTTTTATATTATTTTTCGGACTAACCTATTAACCGGAGGCCGAGTCCAGAATTGTTGTTTTTGCCTATTTTAGAGTTTCGTAGAAAAAGAATATCAAACGGAGTCCAAATGGAATGAAACCTTCGGGAACGTGATTTTCGAAACGAACGTGGTCCCGAGGACTTGGACCCTACGTCAAGACATCAACCAGGAGGGCACGAGGTAGGGGGGCGCGCCTACCCCCTGGGCGCGCCCTCCACCCTCGTGGGCCCCCTGTTGCTCCATCGACGTACTCCTTCCTCCTATATATACCTACATACTCCCAAACTACCAGATACGGAGCCAAAAACCTAATTCCACCGCCGCAACCTTCTGTACTTGTGAGATCCCATCTTGGGGCCTATTCCGGAGCTCCGCCGGAGGGGGCATCAATCACGGAGGGCTTCTACATCAACACCATAGCCTCTCCGATGATGTGTGAGTAGTTTACCTCAGACCTTCGGGTCCATAGTTATTAGCTAGATGGCTTCTTCTCACTTTTTGGATCTCAATACAATGTTCTCCCCCTCTCTCGTGGAGATCTATTCGATGTAAACTTCTTTTGTGGTGTGTTTGTTGAGATCGATGAATTCTGGGTTTATGATCAAGATTATCTATGAACAATATTTCAATCTTCTCTGAATTCTTTTATGTATGATTGGTTATTGCAAATCTCTTCGAATTATCAGTTTGGTTTGGCCTACTAGATTGATCTTTCTTGCAATAGGAGAAGTGCTTAGCTTTGGGTTCAATCTTGCGTTGTCCTTTCCCAGTGACAGTAGGGGCAGCAAGGCCCGTATTGTATTGTTGCCATCGAGGATAACAAGATGGGGTTTATATCATATTGCATGAGTTTATCCCTCTACATCATGTCATTTTGCTTAAAGCGTTACTCTGTTCTTATGAACTTAATACTCTAGATGCATGCTGGATAGCGGTCGATGTGTGGAGTAATAGTAGTAGATGCAGGCAGGAGTCGGTCTACTTGTCTCGGACATGATGCCTATATACAGGATCATACCTAGATATTCTCATAACTATGCTCAATTCTGTCAATTGCTCAACAGTAATTTGTTCACCCACCGTAAATACTTATGCTCTTGAGAGAAGCCACTAGTGAAACCTATGGCCCCGGTCTATTTTCCATCATATTAATCTTCCAACACTTAGTTATTTTTATTGCCTTTTATTTTACTTTGCATCTTTATCATAAAAATACCAAAAATATTATCTTATCATATCTATCGATCTCACTCTAAAGAATCGACCGTGTAGGGATTGACAACCCCTTATCGGGTTGGTTGCGAGGATTTATTTGTTTGTGTAGGTGCGAGGGACTCGTGCATGGCCTCCTACTGGATTGATACCTTGGTTCTCAAACACTGAGGGAAATACTTATGCTACTTTGCTGCATCACCCTTTCCTCTTCAAGGGAAAACCAACGCAGTGGTCAAGAGGTAGCAATGAACAGGACCCCGATCGATCGAGCCGGTTGGGGATGGATGAACAGGACCCTGTGGAGGGCTAGATGAACAGGACCACCCCGTGGATGGCTGGATGAACAGTAGACGATGGAGGGATGATGAACAGTAGCCCATGGAGGGGTGGTTGAACAGGAGCCCGTGGAGAGGGCTGGTTGAACAGTAGCCGGTGGAGTAGCGCGCGGTGGAGGCTGAATGAACAGGAGCCCGTGGAGGCTGGTGGGGGTCGACGGTGGAGATGAATAGTATCCCGTGGAATCCCGTTTTGCTGTACGCCACACCCCTCCCGATGAACAGGACCCCCATTTTGACCGTAGCGCTCCAACACAAGTCCGTTTCCTCCGTTTTGCGCGCCACACCCCACCCGATCAACATGACCCCATTTCAACCGTAGGAGGTCCGTTTCCTCCGTTTTGCGGTACGCCAGACCCCTCCCGATGAATAGGATCCTGTTTCGACCGTGGCCGGTCGAACACAAGGCCATTTCCTCCGTTCTACGGTACGCCAGGCCTCGTTTCCATCGGTTGTTCCGTCCAAGCCCTCCCGATGAACACGGCGACGCATTCCGTTCCGACCCAGCCGGTTGGCTCCCCATGAACACGACGACGACGCAGTTTCTCCGATCCAACCTAGCCATGTACACGAGCCCTGGCCGTACGTATGCGCAAGTAGGCATTCGAGACCGTGCCCGTATGTACGTACGTGGCTGTATTTTCTTTCTTGCACACTGGTCGATGTACGTACGTGTACATGCTACGTGCGCGCCTCTACTACGACACGTGCGCGCCTCTACATCGACCAGTATGTACGTACACGTTCATGACCAGAATGACAACCTTACATACGCTTCAACCAGGTGGGTCCCGACTGTGAGGCACTTCCTTGCCTGCGAAGATGTAGCTGGTGGGTCCCAGCAGTCAGGGGGGCGAATCGTTTTTTTGCCCGGACGCACTTTCTTGCATGCGAAGATGTAGCTGGTGGGTCCCACTAGTCAGGGGGAAACGTTTTTTTTTCACGAAATACGGTGGCCCGTCCGGTGGGTCGCTGCTGTCAGGTGGAGGAATAATTATTTTGCGCGTAATAAGGAGGCACTTCCTTGCGGCCGCCGTGGACTGAGCTGTTAGCCTCTCCACGTAGAATACTCTTCCGATGGAAGTCGTTCCTTGACCACGTTTACCACGCCGCGCCGAGAGCACCAGGGCGGTGGACGACGGCGAGGCCTAGGAAGGGGACGACGCGAAGTCGGGGAAGACGCGGTAGTGGAAGCCCGCGCGGAGAGGAGTACGAGGGTTCTCTGGTTCGGCTGTGGTGTGAGGCTGTCGTTGCCGCAGGGCCTGGCCAGTGGTGGGAATATTAGGGGGCGGTGAGGCCTCCACGGCAGCACAGCCGGCCACGGGAGGCAGGAGCATGCGGCACAACCGGCGCTACTTTGGGCGGCTTGAGCAAGAAGACCAGAGGTTGAAGAAGCACTAAGACCGTTGGATGGACATCGTATGGTCACTGGAGCTAGAATCGTTCATATTGACTAAGTTGACAAAGCACTCCGTCCCCGTCAACTTAGTAGGCCCACAAGCCAGACTCCCACCAAGGTGGGTCCCAACTAGCAGGGGGAGTATTCATTTTTTTGTGCATAATAAGGAGGCACTTCGGTGGAGTGCGAGTGACAAATGGGGAACATTTTTTCGCATGAATACGGTGGCCCGTCCGATGGGTCCCAGTAGTCAGGGGAAACATTTTTTTCGCCAAATACGGTGGCCCATCCGGTGGGTCCCTGCTGTCAGGTGGAGGAATAATTATTTTCCATGTAATAAGGAGGCACTTCCTTGCGGCTGCCGTGGACCCAGCTGTCAGCCTCTCCACGTACAGTACTCTTCTGATGGAAGTCGTTCCTTGACCATGTTGATCACGCCGCACCGAGAGCACCAGGGCGGTGGACGACGGCGAGCGGCGAGGCCTAGGAAGGGGACGACGCGGAGCCGGGGAAGACGCGGCAGTGGAAGCCCGCGCGGAGAGGAGTACGAGGGTTCACTTGTTCGGCTGCGGTGTCAGGCTGCCGTCGCTGCAGAATAATAGGGGGTGTGGGTGAGTGGAGGGATCGCCTGGCTAGCGGTGGGAGTAGTAGGGGGCGGTAAGGCCTCCGCGGCAGCACAGCCGGCCACTGGAGGCAGGAGCAGGCGGCAAGACCGGCGCCGCTTTGGGCGGCTGGAGCAAGAAGACAAGAGGTTGAAGAAGCACTACGGCCGTTGGATGGACATCGTACGGTCACTGTGATAACCCACAAGTATAGGGGATCAATTGTAGCCTCTTTCTATAAGTAAGAGTGTCGAACCCAACGAGGAGCTAAAGGTAGAACAAATATTCCGTCAAGTTCTATCAACCACCAAAACAACTCTACGCACGCTTAACGTTCGCTTTACATAGAACTAGAAATACTTTGTAGGTGTTTTTGGATAGGTTTGCAAGATAATAAAGAGAACGTAAATAAAAACTAGGGGCTGTTTAGATAAAGACACAATAAAGTAAATATAGCGAGTGTGGAAATGTGGTGGTAGGAGTTGTGAAATTGTCCCTAAGCAATTGACTACTTTACTAGACCGATAGCAAGTATCATGTGGGAGAGGCCACTGCTAGCATGTCATCCCTGACTTGGATTCTATGCACTTATGATTGGAACTATTAGCAAGTGTCCGCAACTACTAACGTTCATTAAGGTAAAATCCAACCATAGCATTAACATATATTGGTCCCCCTTCAATCCCGTATGCATCAATTTCTATGCTAGGCTGAAGCTTCTGTCACTCTTGCCCTCCAATACATAGTCCTATCAACATACAACTAACCCTATGGTGTGATCCACGCGCGCGCTCATATGATGGGCACCAAAGGACAGCAACATAACAACAAGCGAATTAAATCAATCATAGCAATTCATCAACCATCGATAAGACAACGAAAATCTACTCAGACATCATAGGATGGCAACACATCATTGGATAATAATATGAAGCATAAAGCACCATGTTCAAGTAGAGGGTACAGCGGGTTGCGGGAGAGTGGACTGCAGTAGATAGAGGGGGGAAGGTGATGGAGATGTTGATGAAGATGGCCCCCGACGGCGTTCCGGCGCCAGCGGAAGCGAGGGGGAGAGAGCACTCCTCCTTCTTCTTCTTCCTTGACCTTCTCCCTAGGTGGGAGAAGGGTTTCCCCTCTGGTCCATGGTCTCCATGGCGTAGAAGGGGTGAGAGCCCCTCCGAGATTGGATCCGTTTCTCTGTCTCTCTCTGTTTCTGCGTTCTCTTCTTCTGCCCTTTCACCGTTACGTATATATATATATGGAGATCCGTAACTCTGATTGGATTGAAACCTTCGCTGATATTTTTTTTCCAAAAATTAGCTTTCTTGCGGCCAAAGTAGAGAAGCAACCACCTTACGGGGGCCCACGAGGGGGGCAGGCACGCCCAGGGGGGCAGGCGCGCCCCCTTGCCTCGTGCCCCCTCGGGCACCGTCTCGCGTTGATTCTTCTTCCCATTCTCCAAATATTCCAAAAATATCCTCCATCTGTTTTTATCCCATTTGGATTCCGTTTGATATGGGTTTTCTGCAAAACATAAAACATGCAACAAACAAGAACTGGCACTGGGCACTGGATCAATATGTTAGTCCCAAAAATAGTATAAAAAGTTGCCAAAAATTATATGAAAGTCGTATAATATTGGCATGGAACAATCAGAAATTATAGATACGACAGAGAAGTATCAGCATCCCCAAGCTCAATTCCTGCTCGTCCTCGAGTAGGTAAATGATAAAAAAGATAATTTTTGATGTGGAATGCTACCTAGCATAATCTTGATCATGTATCTAATCATGGCATGAATATGAGGACACGAGTGATTGAAAGCAATAGTCTATCATTTGACATTAAGACAATAATACTTCAAGCATACTAATAAAGCAATCATGTCTTTTCAAAATAACATGGCCAAAGAAAGTTATCCCTACAAAATCATATAGTCTGGCTATGCTCCATCTTCACCACACAAAATATTCAAATCATGCACAACCCCGATGACAAGCCAAGCAATTGTTTCATACTTTTGATGTTCTCAAACCTTTTCAACTTTCACGCAATACATAAGCGTGAGCGATGGACATAGCACTATAGGTGGAATAGAATATGATGGTGGAGGTTGTATGGAGAAGACAAAAAGGAGAAAGTCTCACATCGACGCGGCTAATCAATGGGCTATGGAGATGCCCATCAATTGATGTCAATGTGAGGAGTAGGGATTGCCATGCAACAGATGCACTGGAGCTATAAGTGTATGAAAGCTCAAACTGAAAACTAAATGGGTGTGCATCCAACTTGATTTCTCATAAAGACCTCGGGCATTTGAGGAAGCCCATCATCGGAATATACAAGCCAAGTTCTATAATGAAAATTCCCACTAGTATATGAAAGTGATAACTCAAGAGACTCTCTATATGAAGGATCATGGTGCTACTCTGAAGCACAAGTGTGGTAAAAGGATACTAGCATTGCCCCTTCTCTCTTTTTCTCTCTTTATTTTTTTATTTTTTTGGTGGGCTTCTTTGGCCTCTTTTTTTTATTTGGGCTTCTTTGGCCTCTTTTATTTTTTGTATAGTCCGGAGTCTAATAATGATGATCATCACACTTTTATTTACTTACAACTTAATATTACAACGCGATATCTGGAACAAAGATATGACTCTATATGAATGCCTCCGGTGGTGTATCGGGATGTGCAATGATCTAGCGTAGTAATGACATCAAAGAACGGACAAGGCATGGGAATATCATGCTAGCTATCTTACGATCATGCAAAGCAATATTATAATGAATGCTTGAGTCATGTATATGATGATGATGGAAGTTGCATGGCAATATGTAACATCCCAAATTTTCAATTTGGAATGTTATACATTAGATCATCATGCATATCATATTTTCTTGCATTTTGTTGATCCTAGAAATTTCACGCAACTCAAGGACCCTCGGAGAGAGTTGTAGATTTCGAAATTTTCGTATTTGAGTTCTCTCAAAACTATGAAAAGAGGATCATTGGATTTATTTATTTTATCATCAAATATTTTTCCAATATCAAAAATAAGAGAGGGAATAATATGACTTTCCCAAAATTTAGGAAAAATGAAGATTTAATAAATAAATCAAATTTTGGATTTTCCTCGGAGTTTATTTGCCATAGGGAAAAATGCGTGTTTTCAAAAATTGCATTTTTAGGCCCCGAGTAAAATTTCATTTTGTTCGACTCATTTTTAGGAGTCGGGGAAAGTTTACTTTATTAATTTTGGATTTCGTTTAGATTTTTTCTCTGTATTTTTCTGCGCGCGAAACAGATTAAAAAAAAGCCACAGCGCCTTGGGCCAAAGGCCCAAGCCGCCAAGCCAACCGGTCGGCCAGGAGGCCAAGGCCATCGCTAGCGCGCCGCACCAGGGAGCCAGGGAGCCGCCCCCGGTTTCCTTTTCTTTTACAAATCCTAGTAGGATTTGGACCCGTTTCGTTATTCCGTTTTTTATTCCTAGGATTCCTAATCCAACTCTAATTCTTGTCCCCTACTCCAAGCAAAAACCCTCCTGTCCCCAATATAAATACCCAAGCACCCCCCCCCCTCTAACACATCAAACCAACACCTCTCCTCTCCTCTCCTCCAAGCCCAGCCACCAAAGACCGCCGCCCTACACCGCCGCGCCTTTCAACGCCCAGCAGCCACGGAGCCCTCGCTTCTTCGAGGTACTAGCCCCGCGCTGCGTCACCTTTCTTTTCCTCGGTTCGGTTTTTCGTAAATCGTTCCAGTTTCCGTTCCGGTTTCCATTCCGGTTTTCTAGATCGGTTTTTCGTTTCGGTTTTCTTTCCGAAACCCTAGATCGGTTTTTCTCGCCGGTTTTTCTTTCCGGTTTTGTTTAGCAATCATTCGCCGGACCGTTCGTCCTAACGAACGAGATCACCGGTTTGCTTCGGTTAATGAACGTCCGTTCGTTCAACCGTTCGTCGTTTTCTTTCTCATCGGATTTATTCCGCTATTTTTCTGATAGCGATTTCAGATCCGATTTTCTTTCTAGTCTATCTTCTCGCTCGTTTATCGGAATCAGGTGATTCAAGCACCTGGAGTTTCGTCTCGAAACCGCCGTTCGGACTAATCAACTTAAACAAAGTTTTGCTACTGTAAAATTTGACTTAGTTTCAACTTGCTAGAACCGAGTTGTTTTCTTTCGTCGTTTGACTTTCGTTGCTTTATTAGATTCGATTCTTTTTGCAACCAGGGTTCTTAAGTTGAACTTTCTGGTCAGATCTTTTATTCGAGATTTACCCGTGTATTATATGAGTACTTATTGTATGCTTGTTGTTTGTCTGCGATAGATCACCCGGAGTGCGCCGCTTGTTACTTCGAATCTCTAGGTTTCGCGGATCATCAGCAAGGCAAGTAACACTTTGATCATACTTTCTCATACCCAGTTTTTATGCATTAGATCAATCCTCGAACACTTGCATGATTAGGATCTAAATAAATTGTGGGATGGGAAGTAGATTGAGGTAGTACCTATTACCTGTTTTACTTATGAAACCTTTGGGAGTTACTTCTACGTTTGCTTATTATGCCATGCTATGCTAGTAGACGTGGATTGGGTGAGTGATATCCATGACAGATGTGAGATTGTTAAATTAATGGTTTATCTAAGGTGGCAACTTAAATACACATCTGGGTGGATTGAGGCACCTGTTTTCTAGCAGGACTTGCCTGTATTTCTTGGACCGCCACCCGTGCTCAAAGGGATCATAAGATAATTCATACTAGTAACTTACGTGTGCAGCCACAAGCCATTATGGGCTCGCATAGTTGACTAAGTCGTGCGAACTCTTATAGTGGTGGACTAGCAGATGTAGGGGATGTAGGTGTACGGTCCACCCATCGTAAGGTGCTAAGCGCTTCGAAAGACTATGTCTCGGTCATCCGTTTCTTAAACACCATGTAGTGCGAGAAACCAAGCGGAGGCGATCGAGTCTTGTGGGGAAAAGTGTGCAAACCTCTGCAGAGTGTATAAACTAATCATGATTAGCCGTGTCCCCGGTTATGGACATCTTGAGTATCTAGTACTTGAATATCATGTGAATCTCAACATGTTACCCTAATTAATATTGTTGGGTTTTTAATGAGTACTTTTAATTGGGATTGAGGATGCTATCAACCATTCTCAATGTTTAACAACCACCATGATAGTTAAACAAATTTATTCCTTTGCAGTAGGGAAAAACTGGCTTTATGCAAAACTGTAACCGTAGAGCTTTTCCACCAGCCACATATGCATGTAGTATAGGCTTATCATTCATTATTCTCTATGGGTTACCTTGCCAGCATATTCCATGTGCTGACCCATTTTCGGGCTGCAAATTTCATGTTGCGAGACTTTTCGATTTGACAGTAAGGTGCTTTAGGTCGTGGTTCTATACTCGATGATGCACTGGAGTTGATGGACTCACTTATCTTCCATGTCTTCCGCTGTTATCGTTATTAGATGGCCTTAAGCCATATTTATTGTAATAAGTCCTCTTTTGGCAGCGATGTAATAAGTGTGTGATTGCTACTCTGTTATAAATCCTTCAAATCTTGTGTGGTGTCGGCATTCTTGATCCAGGGATGACACCGAGCACGAGACTTGATCCATTCGGTCGGGTCGCTACAGAGATGGTATCAGAGCACACGCTGACTGTAGGACACGACCACTAAGTTAAAGCCATAGATCACTATTCTCTTCCCATTTTCTAACTCCTCATCTTTTCTACTCTTTTAGGATGAAGGACGCGAAGATCAAGTACGCCCATCCAGATGAAGGCACACCTTTTGGATTTTTCACTTGAAGGAAGTCACCAAGTACCTGAACATTGGATTACCAAGCTTCACCGGGACTTTCAACGCCACTCTGCCTGAAGAGGAGAGCTGGAAGATTCAAGCTCATGTTCCGGGAAGGACGTTCACGCCAATCACCAAGCCTATAGATAGTGTTTTCAGTGCACCAACCTGGAGTCTGGGAAAGAGCATGGCAGCTCATATTACCATGGGACGCATTGGAGAAGTTTACCAAAAAGACCTCAAGGACACCATCTATCAGATTTGCGGACGCCGAGATGAACAATGGGAGATAGTCAGCACCAAGAAGGACAGATCCGTTGCAGCTTTCATCCAGGAGTTAAACCAGCACATTCGGACTTGGAGAACCAGATGTGCAATGATATGATAGAGTTGAAGAATGCAAAGGGAAGGATCATCGAACTTGAAGAAGAACTAAAGTCTACACGTAAGGACTACATGGACGAGATCGTAGCTGTAGCAAGACACAATAACGATCTTAAGTATGAGATTGAAGAACTCAAGAAGAAATTGGCGCTCAAGAATGAAGACAAGTACGTCGGCTGTCCGAGCAACTACATCATCATCGACGACACCGATTCGGATCCAAGTGAACCCGACTTTGAAGACGAAGCTGGAGCAGACATCATGGAGTCTTCCACCGGTTCAAATTAGTAGATGACCCCCACACATTAGTAGTATTACCTCCATGTAACATCATAGTACACGCACTTTTGCGATAGTTAGATCGTTGTAAGCCCTTTGTTTGAATTGAATGAAGTGATTTTGTGTGCATTTGCTCATATACATTTGGGTAGTGTTTCTCCTTAGACCTCACTCTACTTCTTAATTTCTCATCTTTTCTAAACCCATCAGATGCCTCCGAGACGCGACCCCGGGTTTGTTTTCCCGCCAGAGATCACCCAGTTGATCCAGCAGCAGAACACTTTGATCCAAACATTGGTACAGAACAAAGGCAACAAAAACAACAACAACCCACCGCCACCACCACCTGCAGATCACTTGACACGTTTCTTAAGGCTGAACCCGCCGGTGTTTTCCAGTAGCACAGAGCCGATAGTAGCAGATGATTGGCTCCGTAAGATAGGGAGGGAGTTGACCACTGCAGGATGTACAGATGGAGAGAAGGTGAAGTTTGCTGCACACCAACTTGAAGGAACCACAGCAGCATGGTGGGAAAATTTTACAGCCACTTACCCTGTAGACACTGTCACATGGGATCGGTTTGACAAGCTTTCCGACTTGCCCATGTCTCGGCGAGGAGCTATGGCCATGAAGAAGCGTGAGTTTTGCAACTTACGCCAAGGAGGAAGGACTGTTGGCCAGTATGTGGATGATTTTAGTAAGTTAGCACGTTATGCCCCAGATGACGTTGCTACAGATGCAGCTAAGCAGGAGAAGTTTCTGGAAGGACTGAATGATGAGTTAAGCATGCAGTTGATGGTAGCAAGTTTCAATAACTACCAGGAGTTGGTAGACCGTGCCCTCATGATTGAAGGAAAGCAGCAGCAAATTGAGAACCGCAACAGGAAGTATGGGCAGGGGAAGTATAACTCGGAGCCCAATGAAGCCCGTTATACCCCTAAACAGGGAGTTCAGTTTCAGCATACCCATGGAGGAGGTAGTTCACACAACCATAATGGCCACAAAAATGGTAACGGGAATGGAGGAAGCAACGGCCAGAACCGGACCACACCATCAACCCCAACCAAGAAAGACTTGAGTCATGTCACCTGTTACAAGTGTTCCAAGAACGGACATTATGCAAATGAATGTCCCGAAGGCCAAGGTGGAAATGGAAGCGCTGGAAAGAAGCCAAACCCTTTCAACAGAGGACAGGTGAACCACATTAATGTGGAGGAGGTTGAAGATCAGCCCGATGTAGTAATCGGTAAGTTTTTGGTTAAGTCTTTTACTGCACTAGTTCTTTTTGATACCGGTGCAACGCATTCATACATATCAAGGGGATTTGTAGAAAAGTATAGCCTGCCTACTCAGATTCTTAAAACCCCTATGCTAGTAAGCTCACCAGGAGCGGAGTATATGGCCAGACAAGGATGTTTTCAAGTGCCATTAAGTATAGGAAGGCATGTGTTCCCGACGGATTTGATCATTTTGGAATCCCAAGGATTGGATGTGATTGTTGGTATGGATTGGCTATCGATGAATGGGGGAAACATCGATTGCGCAAGTAAGACGATTTTGCTCACGACACCAGAGGGAAGAAGGATTAGGTATGTATCGCGACACGGACCAAATAGGAATCAAGTAAATTCCTTATCAGGAGTGGTGCAGGAAGAGGTGCCAGTGGTGAAGGATTACCCTGATGTATTTCCTGAGGAATTGCCAGGAATGCCACCGGATAGAGACATTGAGTTTTTGATTGAGCTGTTGCCAGGAACAGGCCCGATATCGAAGCGACCATACAGGATGCCCGCACAGGATTTGGTGGAAATCAAGAAGCAGATTAAGGAGCTATTGGATAAAGGTTTTATACGCCCAAGTTCTTCGCCTTGGGGATCACCCGTACTTTTAGTAGAGAAGAAGGACGGATCGTTAAGGATGGTTGTTGACTATCGTGGGTTAAATGAAGTAACAATCAAGAACAAGTACCCACTACCTATGATAAATGATCTGTTTGATCGTTTGCAAGGAGCTAAAGTTTTTTCCAAGATCGATTTGCGATCAGGGTACCATCAGTTGAAGATTCGGGAGCAGGACATACCTAAGACAGCATTTACCACGAGATATGGACTGTATGAATATACCGTTATGTCATTTGGACTGACTAACGCGCCAGCCTATTTCATGAACCTGATGAACAAAGTGTTTATGGAGTTTTTGGATAAGTTCGTCGTGGTGTTCATAGATGATATTTTGGTTTTCTCAAAGAATGAAGAAGAACATAAGGAACATTTGCGATTGGTTTTGGAGAAGCTAAGAGAACATCAGTTATATGCCAAGTTCAGCAAATGTGAGTTTTGGCTAAAGGAAGTTGGATTTCTTGGACATGTTATATCCGGAGAAGGGATAGCAGTTGACCCCACAGAGGTTGTGACCGTAACCAAATGGGAAGCACCAACGACAGTTGAGAGATCCGAGTTTCCTTGGACTCGCAGGATACTACCAAGATTCATTGAGAATTTCTCAAGGATTGCAAAACCTATGACGGAATTGCTGAAAAAGGATACCAAGTTCATATGGACTGAGGATTGTGAGGCAAGTTTTCAGGAGTTGAAGAAAAGATTGGTTACCTCACCAGTGTTAATTTTGCCAGATGAGACCAAGGATTATGAGGTGTATTGCGACGCTTCATGTCAAGGACTTGGAGCAGTGCTTATGCAAGAAGGAAGAGTTGTTTCGTATGCTTCACGACAGCTTAAGCCTCATGAGTTGAATTATGCCACACATGATTTGGAGTTAGCAGCCGTTGTGCATGCATTGAAGACATGGAGACATTTTCTCATTGGAAATCATTGTGAGGTGTACACGGATCACAAGAGTTTGAATTACATCTTCACGCAGAAGGAATTAAATCTTAGACAGAGGAGATGGTTGGAGCTTATTAAGGATTATGATATGAGATTGCATTATCACCCCGGGAAGGCTAACGTTGTAGCAGACGCATTGAGCCGTAAGAGCCACGTCAATACACTAATGATGGGAGGAATACCCAAGGAGTTAGCCGAAGACCTTCGAGAGCTATGTTTGGAAATAGTTCCGACAGGCTACGTAGCAGCATTGGAGATTCAGTCTACCTTGATGGATAAAAACAGGGAAGCTCAGAAAAAGGACAAAGAGATTGCGGATATAAAGAAGAAAATGAGCGAAGGAAAAGCTAAGGGATTTCATGAGGATGAGCACGATACCCTATGGTTTGAGGACCATGTTTATGTGCCAAATGACCCGGAGATCAGGAAGTTGATTCTGCAAGAGGCACATGATTCACCCTACTCGATTCACCCAGGAAATACCAAGATGTATTTAGATTTGAAGAAAACATTCTGGTGGACCGGAATGAAGAAGGATATCGCGGAGTATGTAGCAGTTTGCGATGTATGTCAGAGAGTGAAGGCAGAACATCAGAAGCCAGCAGGATTGTTGCAGCCATTGCCAATACCCGAATGGAAGTGGGATAAACTAGGCATGGATTTCATCACAGGTTTGCCAAAGACTCGTTCAGGCTATGACTCGATTTGGGTTATAGTCGATCGCTTGACGAAGGTAGTTCATTTCATTCCGATCAAGACTACCTATAGCAGTGCTAAGTTGGCAAAGATATACATGACCAGAATTGTGTGTTTGCACGGAGTTCCGAGGAGTATCGATCGATAGAGGAACCCAATTTACCTCAAAGTTTTGGAATCGGTTGCACGAAACATTGGGAACCAGGCTGGAATTCAAGACAGCTTTCCACCCTGCACCGATGGACAGACCGAGAGAGTCAATCAGATTTTGGAGGATATCTTTGAGAGCTTGTGCACTAGATTATGGATCTAGTTGGGATGATAACTTGCCGTATGCAGAGTTTTCTTATAACAACAGTTACCAAACTAGCTTGAAGATGGCACCTTTCGAGGCTTTGTACGGAAGGAGGTGCAGGACACCGTTATCATGGGACGAAGTTGGAGACCGTCGATTGTTTGGACCAGATTTGATCAAGGAGTCGAGCAGAAGGTTAAGTTGATTCGCGATAGGCTCAAGCTAGCCCAGATCCGCACGAGAAAAGCTATGCGGATTCAAACGCAAGGCGATAGAATATGAAGTTGGAGACAGAGTTTATCTTAGAGTATCCCCACTTCGAGGAGTTAAGCGATTTGGAGTTAAAGGAAAGTTAGCACCACGTTTCGTTGGACCGTATAGGATCTTGCAACGCATGGGAGAAGTTGCTTATAAGCTGGAATTACCGAAGGACTGTCGGGAGTTCATGACGTGTTCCATGTTTCTCGGTGAAGAAATGTCACGTCGAGATGGCGGAAGTACCGCTAAGAGATACAAGTGCCACTTGAAGCAATTCAGTTGAAGGATGATTTAACATATGAGGAGAAACCATCAGATTCTCGAATATGCCAGCAGAGTTACTCGCAGCAAGGTTATCAAGTTTTGCAAGGTTCGATTGGAGCCACCACACCGAGGATGAAGCCACAGGAAAGATAAGAAGATTTGCTCAAAGACCACCTCACCTATTTTCTAGCCAACCCGAATCTCGAGGTGAGATTCATCTTAAGGGGGGTAGGTTTGTAACATCCCAAATTTTCAATTTGGAATGTTATACATTAGATCATCATGCATATCATATTTTCTTGCATTTTGTTGATCCTAGAAATTTCACGCAACTCAAGGACCCTCGGAGAGAGTTGTAGATTTCGAAATTTTCGTATTTGAGTTCTCTCAAAACTATGAAAAGAGGATCATTGGATTTATTTATTTTATCTTCAAATATTTTTCCAATATCAGAAATAAGAGAGGGAATAATATGAATTTCCCAAAATTTAGGAAAAATGAAGATTTAATAAATAAATCAAATTTTGGATTTTTCTCGGAGTTTATTTGCCTTAGGGAAAAATGCGTGTTTTCAAAAATTGCATTTTAGGCCCCGAGTAAAAGTTCATTTTGTTCGACTCATTTTTAGGAGTCGGGGAAAGTTTACTTTATTAATTTTGGAGTTCGTTTAGATTTTTTCTCTGTATTTTTCTGCGCGCGAAACAGATTTAAAAAAAAGCCACAGCGCCTTGGGCCAAAGGCCCAAGCCGCCAAGCCAGCCGGCCGGCCAGGAGGCCAAGGCCATCGCTAGGGCGCCGCACCAGGGAGCCAGGGAGCCGCCCCCGGTTTCCTTTTCTTTTACAAATCCTAGTAGGATTTGGACCCGTTTCGTTATTCTGTTTTTTATTCCTAGGATTCCTAATCCTACTCTAATTCTTGTCCCCTACTCCAAGCAAAAACCCTCCCCTCCCCAATATAAATACCCAAGCACCCCCCTCTAACACATCAAACCAACACCTCTCCTCTCCTCTCCTCCGCAGCAGCCACCAGCGCCGCCGCCCTACACCGCCGCCGCCCTTCAACGCCGCCCGCCAAGTGCCGCCGTCGCTTTAACGCCGCCGCCCTTGAGCCCTCGCTTCTTCGAGGTACTAGCCCCGCGCCGCGTCACCTTTCTTTTCCTCGGTTCGGTTTTTCGTAAATCGTTCCAGTTTCCGTTCCGGTTTCCGTTCCGGTTTTCTAGATCGGTTTTTCGTTTCGGTTTTCTTTCTGGAACCCTAGATCATTTTTTCTCGCCGGTTTTTCTTTCCGGTTTTGTTTAGCAAGCATTCGCCGGACCGTTCGTCCTAACGAACGTGATCACCGGTTTGCTTCGGTTAATGAACGTCCGTTCGTTCAACCGTTCGTCGTTTTCTTTCTCATCGGATTTATTCCGCCATTTTTCTGATAGCGATTTCAGATCCGATTTTCTTTCTAGTCTATCTTCTCGCTCGTTTATCGGAATCAGGTGATTCAAGCGCCTGGAGTTTCGTCTCGAAACCGCCGTTCCGACTAATCAACTTAAACAAAGTTTTGGTACTGTAAAGTTTGACTTAGTTTCAACTTGCTAGAACCGAGTTGTTTTCTTTCGTCGTTTGACTTTCATTGCTTTATTAGATTCGATTCTTTTTGCAACCAGGGTTCTTAAGTTGAACTTTCTGGTCAGATCTTTTATTCGAGATTTACCCGTGTATTAGATGAGTACTTATTGTATGCTTGTTGTTTGTCTGCGATAGATCACCCGAAGTGCGCCGCTTGTTACTTCGAATCTCTAGGTTTCGCGGATCATCAGCAAGGCAAGTAACACTTTGATCATACTTTCTCATACCCAGTTTTTATGCATTAGATCAATCCTCGAACACTTGCATGATTAGGATATAAATAAATTGTGGGATGGGAAGTAGATTGAGGTAGTACCTATTACCTGTTTTACTTATGAAACCTTTGGGAGTTACTTCTACGTTTGCTTATTATGCCATGCTATGCTAGTGGACGTGGATTGGGTGAGTGATATCCATGATAGATGTGAGATTGTTAAATTAATGGTTTATCTAAGGTGGCAACTTAAATACACATCTGGGTGGATTGAGGCACCTGTTTTCTAGCAGGACTTGCCTGTATTTCTTCGGACCGCCACCCAGGCTCAAAGGGATCATAAGATAATTCATACTAGTAACTTACGTGTGCAGCCACAAGCCATTATGGGCTCTGGCATAGTTGACTAAGTCGTGTGAACTCTTATAGCGGTGGACAAGCAGATGTAGGGGATGTAGGTGTACCGGTCCACCCATTGTAAGGTGCTAGCGCTTTTGAAAGACTATGTCTCGGTCATCCGTTTCTTAAACACCATATAGTGCGAGAAACCAAGCGGAGGCGATCGAGTCTTGTGGGGAAAAGTGCGCAAACCTCTGCAGAGTGTATAAACTAATCATGATTAGCCGTGTCCCCGGTTATGGACATCTTGAGTATCTAGTACTTGAATATCATGTGAATCTCAACATGTTACCCTAATTAATATTGTTGGGTTTTTAATGAGTACTTTTAATTGGGATTGAGGATGCTATCAACCATTCTCAATGTTTAACAACCACCATGATAGTTAAACAAATTTATTCCTTTGCAGTAGGGAAAAACTGGCTTTATGCAAAACTCAGAAACAGAGAGCTTTTCCACCAGCCACATATGCATGTAGTATAGGCTTATCATTCATTATTCTCTATGTGTTACCTTGCCAGCATATTCCATGTGTTGACCCGTTTTCGGGCTGCAACTTTCATGTTGCAGACTTTTCAGACGACGAGTAAGGTGCTTTAGGTCGTGGTTCTATACTCGATGATGCACTGGAGTTGATGGACTCACTTATCTTCCAAGTCTTCCGCTGTTATCGTTATTAGATGGCCTTAAGCCATATTTATTGTAATAAGTCCTCTTTTGGGCAACGATGTAATAAGTGTGTGATTGCTACTCTGTTATAAATCCTTTGAAGTACTGTGTGGTGTCAGCATTACTGATCCAGGGATGACACCTGAGCACAGAGACTTGATCCATTCGGGTCGGGTCGCTACACAATATATCTCGGAATTGCTATGGAAATGCCATGATAGGTAGGTATGGTGGCTGTTTTGAGGAAGTTAAAATGAGGCTTATGTGTGATAGAGCGTATCGTATCACGGGGTTTGGATGCACCAGCGAAGTTTTCACCAACTCTCGAGGTGAGAAAGGGCAATGCAAGGTACCGAAGAGGCTAGCAATGATAGAAGGGTGAGAGTGCGTATAATCCATGGACTCAACATTAGTCATGAAGAACTCACATACTTATTGCAAAAATCTATTAGTCATCAAAACAAAGTACTACGCGCATGCTCCTAGGTGGATAGATTGGTAGGAAAAGACCATCGCTCGTCCCCGACCGCCACTCATAAGGATGACAATCAATAAATAAATCATGCTCCGACTTCATCACATAACGGTTCACCATACGTGCATGCTACGAGAATCACAAACTTCAACACAAGTATTTCTACAATCCACAACTACCCACTAGCATGACTCTAATATCACCATCTTTATATCGCAAAACTATTGCAAGGAATCAAACATATCATATTCAGTGATCTACAAGTTTTATGTAGGGTTTTATGACTAACCATGTGAATGACTAGTTCCTGTCAACTCTCTAAATAGATATAAATGAAGCAAGAGAGTTTAATTATTTCTACAGAAGATATGCCCACGCTCTAACAAATATAAGTGAAGCAAAAGAGCATTCTACAAATGGCGTTTCTCTATGTAAAGAGAAACAGGCAATCCAAACTTCAAATGATATAAGTGAAGCACATGAAGCATTCTATAAAGCCATACTCAAAAGATATAAGTGAAGTGCATAGAGGATTCTATGAACAAACCAAGGACTATCTCATACCAGCATGGTGCATAAAAGAAAAGATAAAACTAAATGCAAAAGACGCTCTAAGATTTGCACATATCGTATGAACAAAACGAATCCGAAAACACACCGATATTTGTTGAAGAAAGAGGGGATGCCTTCTGGGGCATCCCCAAGCTTAGACGCTTGAGTCTCCTTGAATATTTACTTGGGGTGCCTTGGGCATCCCCAAGCTTGAGCTCTTGCCTCTCTTCCTTCTTCTCACATCGACCTCTTTTCGGTCATCGAACACTTCATCCACACAAAACTTCAACAGAAAACTCGGTAAGATCCGTTAGTATAACAAAGCAAATTACTACTCTAAGTACTGCTGTAAACCAATTAATATTTTGTTTTTGCATTGTGTCTACTGTAATATAGCTTTTTCATGGCTTAATCCACTGATATAAATTGATAGTTTCATCAAAACAAGCAAACTATGCATCAAAAACAGAATATGTCTAAAACAGAATAGTCTGTAATAATCTGAACATTAACCATACTTCTGGTACTTGAAAAATTCTTCCAACATTAGGAACAATAAAAATTTGTATATAAAGACAGTGCAAAAAGAATCAGAACCACTTGACGCTCCAGTAAAAAATTAAAAATCGCGCACTACAGCCAAAGTTTCTGTCCTACACCGCACAAACCAACAAGCATTGTAAACATCCTAAAGGCAAACCTTGGCACATTATTTTTATAATACTCCCTCCGTTCCTAAATAATTGCCTTTCTAGAGATTTCAACAAGTGATTACATACGGAGCAAAATGAGTGAATCTACACTTTAAAGCATGTCTACATACATCCGTATGTTGTAGTCCATTTGAGATGGCTAGAAAAATGAATATTTGGGAACGGAGGGAGTACAATGGAATGTTACAAGGGGATAATTATTTTTGTTGAAAAGTTTCTGTAATCAAGATCCACAAAGCTTCCATGGGCTTGAACAAAGTTCAAGGACGTCCCCCACTTTCACAATGCTCGTCTATCTCACTTTCACTTTTCTTTTTAAAAAAGTTTTGGGTTCCCCTCTTTATTTATTTTTTGTTTTTAAACTATATAAAAGCACTCAATAGAAATAAATGACTCTCTAGAACTTCTAGGTTGTCTCCCTAGCAGCGCTTTCTTTAAAGCCATTAAGCTAGGCATATAGTGCTTAAGTAATGGATCCACCCGGATCCCAAGGTATAAGCCAATTTTAATTAACAATGATTTGGTATTTAGTAGTGAGCACAAAGTAACATATATCATGCAACAACGAAGTATAACTCTCTTCCTATGCATCGGCATGTCATAAAAGAACAATTCATGCACACATAGTAAAGGCCAATGCATAGTATAAATAGTTTCTTGCAATTTACCATGTTGGAAACATAGAGAGGTGGAGATATAGTTCCTCTCTCATAATAATTGCAAGTAGGAGCAGCAAGCACATGCATATTATATCTATCAAAATCATCATGTGTAATAGCAGAACGCAACCCATCAATATAATCCTTAATAAGTGCAAACTTCTCTGATATAGTGTAGTTGGGAGAATTCAAAAAGATAATAGGACTATCATGTGTGGGTGCAATAGCAACAATTTCATGTTTAACATAAGGAACTATATCAGGTTCATCTCCATAAGCAAATTCATATTGGCATCTTGGCCACAAGCATAGGAAGCATCATTAAAAAGGGATATTTCAAGAGAATCAACGGGATCATAATAGTCGTCATAGCAATCATCCTTCGGTAAGAACGAAGGGAAATTAGACAATGTATGAGTTGAAGAGTTACTCTCATTAGAAGGTGGGCACAGGTAGCTAATCTACTCTTCCTCCTTTTGTTCTTCGCTCTCCTCATCATCTTTTTCCTCCAATGAGCTCACAGTTTCATCAATTTCTTCTTCCATAGGCTCCTGCAAAATATTAGTCTCTTATTGGATAGCGGAGTAGTCCTCAATATATGGTTCAACATAGGAATTAGAAGCATAATTATCATAACAATTTTCAAGTATGGCAAAAATTTCAGATTTGTAAAGAGTAGCATCATCTGTTTCAACTAAAGAAGTAATTTTATAAGCACCCTTAAAAGCAACAAATTCTTCAATTTGTTGAACATCATAGTAATTATAAACAACCTTAGCATACAAAGATATGATTCCATTATCAATAAACTCACATTGGTAGGGAAGGTGTTTCTTCGGGTTTTCAGAACAACAAGTAACATCATATATTTCACATAAATTCCAAGCATAGCATTGCAAACGATGAATTTGATCTAGTAAACGTTTCCGTTTTCCAGATATACGGTGTCACACATAACAAGCATGCTCATCTAAGGATTTGCCCTCAACTAAGCTGGTTGGGGTTTCAGCACGAGCACAAAGGGATCGAAGATGATCCAAGTAAAAAGCTTCAGGAGTGTGATAGATTTTGAGTGGTTCTTCAACAATTGGTTCAGTAGGTACAACTAATTTTTTTGGTATTTCGCGTTTCCTACCCATAACTAAAGATAGAAAACAACTAAGAACAACAAAATAAAAATTACTTAGTGATAAAGCAAACAAGCACACACGAGAATATTCACCCCACGCTATTGCTCCCCGGCAACGGCGCCAGAAAAAGGTCTTGATAACCCACAAGTATAGGGGATCAATTGTAGCCTCTTTCGATAAGTGAGAGTGTCGAACCCAACGAGGAGCTAAAGGTAGAACAAATATTCCCTCAAGTCCTATCGACCACCGATACAACTCTACGCACCCTTAACGTTCGCTTTACCTAGAACTAGAAATACTTTGTAGGTGTTTTTGGATAGGTTTGAAAAATAATAAAGAGAACGGAAATAAAAACTAGGGGCTGTTTAGATAAAGACACAATAAAGTAAATATAGCGAGTGTGGAAAAGTGGTGGTAGGAGTTGCGAAATTGTCCCTAAGCAATTGACTACTTTACTAGACCGATAGCAAGTATCACGTGGGAGAGGCCACTGCTAGCATGTCATCCCTGACTTGGAATTCTATGCACTTATGATTGGAACTATTAGCAAGCATCCACAACTACTAAAGTTCATTAAGGTAAAACCCAACCATATCATTAAGATATATTGGTCCCCCTTCAATCCCGTATGCATCAATTTCTATGCTAGGCTGAAGCTTCTGTCACTCTTGCCCTCCAATACATAGTCCTATCAACATACAACTAACCCTATGGTGTGATCCACGCAGCAGCTCATATGATGGGCACCAAAGGACAGCAACCTAACCACAAGCAAATTAAATCAATCATAGCAATTCATCAACCACCGATAGGACAATGAAAATCTACTCAGACATCATAGGATGGCAACACATCATTGGATAATAATATGAAGCATAAAGCACCATGTTCAAGTAGAGGGTACAGCGGGTTGCAGGAGAGTGGACCGCTGTAGATAGAGGTGGGAAGGTGATGGAGATGTTGATGAAGATGGCGGAGGTGTTCGTGAAGATCGCGGTGATGATGATGGCCCCTGGCGGCATTCCGGCACCACCGAAAGCGAGGGGGAGAGAGCCCCCTCCTTCTTCTTCTTCCTTGACCTTCTCCCTAGGTGGGAGAAGGGTTTCTCCTCTGGTCCATGGTCTCCATGGCATGGGAGGGGCGAGAGCCCCTCCGAGATTGGATCTGTTTCTCTGTCTCTCTCTGTTTCTGAGTTCTCTTCTTCTACCCTTTCACCGTTTCGTATATATATATGGAGATCCGTAACTCCGATTGGATTGAAACCTTGGCCAAGATTTTTTTCTCTCTGAAAATTAGCTTTCTTGCGGCCAAAGTAGAGCAGCAACCACCTTACGGGGGGCCCACGAGGGGGGCAGGCGCGCCCCCTTGCCTCGTGCCCCCCTCGGGCACCGTCTCGCGTTGATTCATCTTCTCATATTCTCCAAATATTCCAAAAATATTCTCCGTCCATTTTTATCCCGTTTGGATTCCGTTTGATATGGGGTTTCTGCGAAACATAAAACATGCGACAAACAGGAACTGGCACTAGGCACTGGATCAATATGTTAGTCCCAAAAATAGTATAAAAAGTTGCCAAAAAGAATATGAAAGTTGTATAATATTGGCATGGAACAATAAAAAATTATAGATACGACGGAGAAGTATCAGCATCCCCAAGCTCAATTCATGCTCGTCCTCGAGTAGGTAAATGATAAAAAAGATAATTTTTTATGTGGAATGCTACCTAGCATAATCTTGATCATGTATCTAATCATGGCATGAATATTAAGACACGAGTGATTCAAAGCAATAGTCTATCATTTGACATTAAGACAATAATACTTCAAGCATACTAATAAAGCAATCATGTCTTTTCAAAATAACATGGCCAAAGAAAGTTATCCCTACAAAATCATATAGTCTGGCTATGCTCCATCTTCACCACACAAAATATTCAAATCATGCACAACCCCGATGACAAGCCAAGCAATTGTTTCATACTTTTGATGTTCTCAAACCTTTTCAACTTTCACGCAATACATGAGCGTGAGCAATGGACATAACACTATAGGTGGAATAGAATATGATGGAGGTTGTATGGAGAAGACAAAAAGGAGAAAGTCTCACATTGACGTGGCTAATCAATGGGTTATGGAGATGGCCATCAATTGATGTCAATGTGAGGAGTAGGGATTGCCATGCAACGGATGCACTGGAGTTATATGTGTATGAAAGCTCAAACTTAAAACTAAGTGGGTGTGCGACCAACTTGCTTGCTCATGAAGACCTCTGGCATTCGAGGAAGCCCATCATCGGAATATACAAGCCAAGTTCTATAATGAAAATTTCCACTAGTATATGAAAGTGATAAATCAAGAGACTCTCTATATGAAGGATCATGGTGCTACTCTGAAGCACAAGTGTGGTAAAAGGAAGTAACATTGCTCCTTCTCTCTTTTTTCTCTCATTTTGTTATTTCTTTTTGGTGGGCTTCTTTGGCCTCTCTTTTTTATTTGGGCTTCTTTGGCCTCTTTTATTTTTTGTAAAGTCCGGAGTCTCATCCTGACTTGTGGGGGAATCATAGTCTCCATCATCCTTTCCTCACTAGGGCAATTGTGACGCCCCAAGACCGGAGCTTCAGTTGCCTTCCAGGGTTTCCGAGTTTTGTCGTGTGATTTGTTTTGTTTGTGCATTCATCATGTCATCTCTTGCATTGCATCATCTCATCATGCCATCATATCATTAATTTTTAAAACTCAACTAAATAAATCGTATGGATCTTCGGTCCATTTAAATCGAGGGATATTCACAATGGTGATTTCTCTTTATAACATATCCTCCCAATATTTAGGGAGCTATATTAAACCATTCCATAACACATTTGCGCGGTTCTTCAAATTTCCTTTTTATCCAACTCAACTTCTTTTCTTCCTTTGGTGCCTTTTTAGTAAAATTGAGTTGCAATTTTAGTTTATCCACAAATGTTCCAAATCAGCCCATAAATCACATCTACTGTGTAGGGCCATCTCTTATAATTTCAACCCATTTGGAGTTCATTCGAATGGGTTTCGAAATTCAAACATGTCGAGTTAAATTCAACATGTGTGGCTTTTACATTCTCTAAAAATCCTTGGGCCATTTTTGTTAAATTCCTCATATTTTTATGAGTCCGGGAAATTGTCCGCATGCGCAAATTCTTTCCCTAACCCTCTCTTTCTTTTTGTCTCTCTTTAATTGTTTTCTGCTAAGAAAATATAAAGAGTAGAGGGAGAGAAGCAGACCAGCCAGCCCAGCCGGCCTCTTGGGCCTGACCAACCAGACCGGCCCGTTCCAGCCATTGGCCTCCACCAGCCCACCTAACCCCCTCGTGAACCCTAGCCGATCGATCCCCTCTCCCCTGCTCGATCCCCATCTCCCTCCAGCGCCGCACGCATCTCTCTCCCTCGTCTCCTCCCTCGTGCCGACCTGCGCCCGATCCCCATCTCCTCCTTCGCGCCGCCATCTCCCTCGCTCGACCCCCTCGGCCTCCTCCACCCCGTCGCCGTTCGGAGCCTCGCCCGTCCCTGTGCGCTGGCACCATGGCCAGCACCGTCGCCTCCGCACCTCCAGCCGGACACCGGAGCCCGCTCGTTGCCGCTGGCCGCCTCGCCCAGGCTGCCCTGGGCGTCGCTCCTCGCCGTCTCGGTGCCGCAGCACCGAGCTTCTCCTTCCCCGCGACCCGAGCCCCAAACGCCGCCTCGTCTCCTCTGCTCGCCCGCACCTCGCCTGCAACTTCTCCGCCGGCGACCTCCATCGCGCCTCCTGCTTAGTCCGTCCGCCGTGCCACCATGCTCCATGTCTCCCTCGCCGCGCGGTTTCTTCTCCGACCAGATGCGCCGAGGAGCTCCCAGCGAAGCGGCGAGCCTGTGGCCCCTACGTTCCTCGCGCTCGGCGCCTTCCATGGCCTCCGCCACCGCATCTGCTTTCGCGGACGCCATCGCCAGTAGCGTTGGCGGTCACTAGCCCTTCGCGCCACTGCTCCACACTGCCTCCACAACCACCGAACCAGGAACGCCAAGGCCATATTCGAGATTTTCGCCAAGTACCAGGAGATCAATGAATGGTTCATCTACGTGCCTGTGTGACCATCTTCGGCAAGGACCCGTGTACGACTACACAACGAACCGTGAAGTTCCACAAGATTACGTGTACCACTACCGTCGCCGTGTACCACTACGCCCAAGTTCCACTACAAGATGTACCACCACCATCACCGAAGACCCGTGTACCACGACCAGCAAGTTTGGAGACCGCCAAGTACACCTTCGGTTCACCTAGTACCGCATCGGACGTCTACGAACCGTGTACCTCGACGACCCGCCAAGTACCCCTTCGGATTGCCGAGTACCTCTACCGACGACCCGTGAACGTGTACAACTTCGGTCGCGAGAACGACTACTTCCACGACGTCCGTGAACCACTACTTCCACTACCGTCGCGAGAACGTCTACTTCCCTCTACGAAACTCGACCCGCTTCGAGATGAAGGCACGCTTCAAAGGTATACCCGCCGGAACGACCGCCCGTGAACGAATGCTTGTATGTTGTATGAGATGCCCGTTTGCACCGTGTCCGAAATTTGTCGCTCGCTTGCTCCTCCTCGTTGCCATGCCATCGTCTCGTGGGAACCCGGTAACCGGGAACACCCCACCATCTTGCTCAACTCGCTTCCGTCACACTTTCTTTTGCACCGATATCTCCATGAGCTACCGGAACCGATATGTTGCCGTGGCATCATTTTCGGATTCGCCGCCGTGGCACCCTTTTTCGTTTCCGCCACGACGACAAATGCTTCATAACATGCTCATGTCAACATTTTCATAAAATGTCTTAAAACGTGCACATGTCATCCGCATCTTGTTAACAACATTTAAATGTTTATAATTGTTGTTTGCATTAATTTGCCTAAATGCCATGTTAAAATGATTTATTTCATAACTAAATAACCGTAGCTCGG
Organism: Aegilops longissima; assembly: GCA_021605205.1. Lineage (NCBI taxonomy): Eukaryota > Viridiplantae > Streptophyta > Magnoliopsida > Poales > Poaceae > Aegilops > Aegilops longissima. Next base: position 597,190,207 of record CM038677.1, on the reverse strand, counting down.
ATTTAAATAAATTATATATGTAAATGGGGTAGAAAAATGCCTAGTTTAACATGGTGCAGTTTATTTTCCTGTTTAACAACAATAAAATATGTTTTAGGTCAGAACAGTAGCAAATTCGAAATATGCACATGAGGATTTTCCGGAATTGTCGTTTCTTATTTTCGGCCTCATTTAAACTTGCCTAAATAGTCAGTTTACTTATGCTTCACCTATTGCCATGTTTAACAACATTTATATTGTTGAGTACCTAATCGGGAGAGAACTAAATAAGTGTTGTGGTGTTTTGTCAATATGCAACCCGTTGCATATTGAGCTCCACTTAACTTGTAGTGTTGTTTGTGCATATTGCCATGCCATGCCCCATTAAACCGGACATGCATCATACTTGTTTGCGCATCATGCCATGTTTATGTGATGGTTGTTTACTATGTTGTTTCTTTCTTTCCGGGTTGCTTCTCTCGTTAGCTTCGGTTTCGTTCTGGAGTTGTGAGGTTTCGTTCGTCTACGTCCGTTTGTCTTCTTCATGGACTCGTTCTTCTTCCTTGCGGGATTTCAGGCAAGATGACCATACCCTCGAAATCACTTCTATCTTTGCTTGCTAGATGCTCGCTCTTTTGCTATGCCTATGCTACGATGCCTATCACTTGCTTATCATGCCACCCACATTGCCATGTCAAACCTCTAACCGTCCTTTCCTAGCAAACCGTTGTTTTGGCTATGTTACCGCTTTGCTCAGTCCCTCTTATAGCGTTGTTAGTTGCAGGTGAAGATGAAGTTTGTTCCTTGTTGGAACATGGAGATGTTGTTCCTTGTTGGAACATGTTTACTTGTTGGGATATCACAATATATCTTATTTAATTAATGCACATATATACTTGGTAAAGGGTGGAAGGCTCGGCCTTATGCCTGGTGTTTTGTTCCACTCTTGCGCCTAGTTTCCGTCATACCGGTGTTATGTTCCCGGATTTTGCGTTCCTTACGGTTGGGTGATTTATGGGACCCCTTGACAGTTCGCTTTGAATAAGACTCCTCCAGAAGGCCCAACCATGGTTTTACCATTTGCCACCTAAGCCTTTTTCCCTTGGGTTCTGCAGACTCAAGGGTCATCTTTATTTTACCCCGGGCGGTGCTCCTTCGAGTGTTGGTCCAAACTAGAGCACCGTCGGGACCATTCCTTGGCAACTTGGATTACGTCGGTACCTGACGCTTAGCTTATCCGGTGTGCCCGAGAACGAGATATGTGCAGCTCCTATCGGGATTTGTCGGCTGTGGGTGGTCTTGCTGGTCTTGTTTTACCATTGTCGAGATGTCTTGTAGTCCGGGATTCCGAGCCAGATCGGGTCTTCCCGGTAGAAGGAATATCCTTCGTTGACCGTGAGAGCTTATCATGGGCTAAGTTGGGACACCCCTGCAGGGTATTATCTTTCGAAAGCCGTGCCCGCGGTTATGAGGCAGATGGGAATTTGTTAATGTCCGGTTGTAGAAAACCCGAAGTTGATCTTACCTAAAATACATCAACCGCGTGTGTAACCGTGATGGTCTCTTCTCGGCGGAGTCCGGGAAGTGAACACGGTGTTGGAGTTATGTTTGACGTAATTAGTTTCAGGATCACTTCTTGATCGCTACTAGCTTCACGACCGTGCTTTGCCTCCTCTTCTCGCTCTCTTTTGCGTATGGTAGCCACCATATATGCTAGTCGTGTTGGGGAACGTAGTAATTTCAAAAAAATTTCCTACGATCACGCAAGACCATGGTGATGCATAGCAACGAGATGAGAGTGTTGTCTACGTACCCTCGAGACCAGCAACGAAGCGTTGGCGCAAGCGTAGAGGAAGTAGTCGTACTTCTTCCCGATCCAACCGATCCAAGTACCGAGCGACGGCACCTCCGAGTTCTGCACACGTTCAGCTCGATGGCGTCCCTCGAACTCCGATCCAGCCGAGTGTTGAGGAGAGTTTAAATCGACGACGGCGTGGTGGCGATGATGATGTTCCACGGCGCAGGGCTTCGCCTAAGCTCCGCAGCGGTATATTCGAGGTGTAGTTTGGTGGAAGGGGCACCGACACGGCTAAGGAACGATCTCAATGATCAACTTGTGTGTCATGGGGTGCCCCTGCCCCTGTATATAAAGGAGGAAGGGAGGAGGAGGCCGGCCCTATGTTTGGCGGCGCCAGGGGAGTCCTACTCCCACCGGGAGTAGGATTCCCTTTCCTAGTCCAACTAGGAATCCTTCCATGTAGGGGAGGAAGGAGAAGGAAGTGGAGGAGTAGGAAGGTGGCGGCCCCTTTCCCTAGTCAATTCGGACTAGAGGGAGGGGGCGCAGCAGCCTTTTCCTCTTCCCACTAAAGCCCATCAAGGCCCATTACTTCTCCCGTAACTACCGGTACTCGAAAAATACCGAATCACTCGGAACCTTTCCGAACTCCGAATATAGTCGTCCAATATATCGATCTTTACGTCTCGACCATTTCGAGACTCCTCGTCATGTCCCCGATCTCATCCGGGACTCCGAACAACCTTGGTACATCAATATCATATAAACTCATAATAAGCATCATCGAAGCGTTAAGCGTGCGGACCCTACGGGTTCGAGAACTATGTAGACATGACCGAGACACCTCTCTTGGTCAATAACCAATAGCGGGACCTGGATGCCCATATTGGCTCCTACATATTCTACGAAGATCTTTATCGGTCAGACCGCATAACAACATCGTTGTTCCCTTTGTCATCGGTATGTTACTTGCCCGAGATTCGATCGTCGGTATCCAATACCTAGTTCAATCTCGTTCATTGGCAAGTCTCTTTTCTCGTTCCGTAATACATCATCTCACAACTAACACATTTAGTTGCAATGCTTGCAAGGCTTATGTGATGTGCATTACCGAGAGGGCCCAGAGATACCTCTCCGACAATCGGAGTGACAAATCCTAATCTCAAATATGCCAACCCAACATGTACCTTGGAGACACCTGTAATGTACCTTTATAATCACCCGATTACGTTGTGACGTTTGGTAGCACCCAAAGTGTTCCTCGGGCAAGCGGGAGTTGCATAATCTCATAGTCATAGGAACATGTATAAGTCATGAAGAAAAGCACTAGCAACAAACTATACGATCAGGTGCTATGCTAATGGAATGGGTCATGTCAATCAGATCATTCAACCAATGATGTGATCCCGTTAATCAAATAACAACTCCTTGTTCATGGTTAGGAAACATAACCATCTTTGATTAACGAGCTAGTCAAGTAGAGGCATACTAGTGACACTCTGTAGGTTTATGTATTCACACATGTATTATGTTTCCGGTTAATACAATTCTAGCATGAATAATAAACATTTATCATGATATAAGGAAATAAATAATAACTTTATTATTGCCTCTAGGGCATATTTCCTTGATCTCCCACTTGCACTAGAGTCAATAATCTAGTTCACATCGCCATGTGATTTAACATCAATAGTTCACATCTATATGTGGTTAACACCCATAGTTCACATCGACATGTGACCAACACCCAAAGGGTTTTACTAGAGTCAGTAATCTAGTTCACATCGCTATGTGATTAACACCCAAAGAGTACTAAGGTGTGATCATGTTTTGCTTGTGAGATAATTTTAGTCAGCGGTCTGCATCACATTCAGAGCCGTAAGTATTTTGCAAATTTCTATGTCTACAATGCTCTTGCGGAGCTACTCTAGCTAATTGCTCCCACTTTCAATATGTATCTAGATTGAGACTCGAGTCATCTAGATTAGTGTTAAAACTTGCATCGACGTAACCTTTTACGATTTAACCTTTTTCACTTCCATAATCGAGAAACATATCCTTATTCTACTAAGGATAATTTTGACCGCTGTCCATTGATCTACTCCTAGATCTCTATTGCACTCCTTGCCAATCTTAGTGGTAGGGTATGCAACAGATCTGGTATACAGACATGACATACTTTATAGAACCTATGGCTGATGCATAGGAATGACTTTCATTCTCTTTCTATCTTCTGCCGTGGTCGGGTTTTGAGTCTTACTCAATCTCACACCTTGTAACACAGGCAAGAACTCTTTCTTTGACTGTTCCATTTTGAACTACTTCAAAATCTTTTCAAGGTATGTATTCATTGAAAAACTTTATCAAGCGTCTTGATCTATCTCTATAGATCTTGATGCTCAATATGTAAGCAGCTTCACCGAGGTCTTTCTTTGAAAAACTCCTTTCAAACACTCCTTTATGCTTTGCAGAATAATTCTACATTATTTCGATCAACAATATGTCATTCACATATACTTATCGAAATCTTTGTAGTGCTCCCACTCACTTTCTTGTAAATACAGGCTTCTCCAAAAGTCTGTATAAAACCATATGCTTTGATCACACTATCAAAGCGTTTATTCCAACTCCGAGATGCTTGCACCAGTCCATAGATGGATCATTGGAGCTTGCACATTTTGTTAGCTCCTTTAGGATTGACAAAACCTTCGGTTGCATCATATACAACTTTTCTTTAATAAATCCATTAAAGAATGTAGTTTTGACATCCATTTGCCAGATTTCATAAAATGTGGCAATTGCTAACATGATTCAGACAGACTTAAGCATCGCTACAATTGAGAAAATCTCATTGTAGTCAACACCTTGAACTTGTCAAAAACCTTTTTGCGACAAGTCGAGCTTTGTAGATAGTAACACTACTATCAGTGTCCGTCTTCCTCTTGAAGATCCATTTATTCTCAATGGCTTGCCGATCATCGGGCAAGTCAACCAAAGTCCATACTTTGTTCTCATACATGGATCCCATCTCAGATTTCATGGTCTCAAACCATTTCGCGGAATCTGGGCTCATCATCGCTTCCTCATAGTTCGTAGGTTCATCATGGTCTAGTAACATGACTTTTAGAATAGGATTACCGTACCACTCAGTGCGGATCTTACTCTGGAAGACCTACGAGGTTTGGTAACAACTTGATCTGAAGTTTCATGATCATCATCATTAACTTCCTCACTAATTGGTGTAGGAATCACTTTGGAACTGATTTCGTGATGAACTACTTTCCAATAAGGGAGAAGGTACAATTACCTCATCAAGTTCTACTTTCCTCCCACTCACTTCTTTCGAGAGAAACTTCTTCTCTAGAAAGGATCCATTTTAGCAACGAATGTTTTGCCTTTAGATCTGTGATAGAAGGTATACCCAACAGTTTCTTTTGGGTATTCTATGAAGACGCACTTCTCGATTTGGGTTCGAGCTTATCGGTGAAAACTTTTTCACATAAGCATCACAACTCCAAACTTTAAGAAATGACAGCTTAGGTTTATCGCTAAACCATAGTTCATACGGTGTCATCTCAGCGGTTTAGATGGTGCCCTATTAAACGTGAATGCAGCTGTCTCTAATGCATAACCCCAAAACTATATATGTAAGAGACATCATAGATCGCACCATATCAAAATAAAGTACTGATTCTGACGTTCGGACACACCATAACGTTGTGGTGTTCCGGTGGCGTGAGCTGTGAAACTATTCCACATTGTTTTAATTGAAGACCAAACTCGTAACTCAAATATTCATCTCCACGATCAGATCGCGAAACTTTATTTTCTTGTTACGATGATTTTCCACTTCACTCTGAAATTCTTTGAACCTTTCAACTATTTCAGACTTATGTTTCATCAAGAAGATATATCCATATCTGCTCAAATCATCTTGTGAAGGTCGAAAATAACGATACTTGCCACAGTATCAACACTCATTGGATCGCATACATCGGTATGTATTATTTCCAATAAGTCAGTATCTCGTTCCATTGTTCCGAACAACGGAGTTTTAGTCATCTTGCCCAAAAGGCATGGTTCGCAAGTATCAAATGATTCATAATCAAGTGATTCCAAAAACCCATCAGCATGGAGTTTCTTCATGCGCTTTACACCGATATGACCTAAGCGGCGAGTGCCACAAATAAGTTGCACTATCATTATTAACTTTGCATTTTTGGCATCAATATTATGTGTATCACTATGATCGAGATCCAATGAACCATTTTCATTGAGTGTGTAACCATATAAGGTTTTATTCATGTAAATGAACAACAATTTATTCTCTTACTTAAATGAATAACCGTATTGCAATAAACATGATCAAATCATATTTATGCTCAACACCAAATAACACTTATTTAGGTTCCACACTAATCCCGAAAGTATAGGGAGTGTGCGATGATGATCATATCAATCTTGGAACTACTTCCAACACTCATCGTCACTTCCCTTCAACTAGTCTCTGTTTATTCTCAGTAACTCCTTTTTGAGTTACTAATCTTAGCAACCGAGCAGTATCAAATACTCGGGGCCACTATAAACACTAGTAAGGCACATATCAATAACCTGTATATCAAATATAACCTTGTTCACTTTGCCATCCTTCTTATCCACCAAATATTCAGGGGTAGTTTCGCTTCGGTGACCAATTCCATTGCAGCAAAAGTACTCAGTCTCGGGCTTAGGTCTAGACTTGGGCTTCTTCACTCGAGCAGCAACTTGCTTGCCGTTCCTTTTGAAGTTCCCTTCTTCCCTTTGCCATTTTCCTTGAGACTAGTGGTCTTGTCAACCATCAACACTTGATGTTTTTCTTGATTTCTACCTTCGCGATTTTAGCATCGCGAAGAGCTCGAGAATCTTTTCGTCATCCCTTGCATACTATAGTTCATCACGAAGTTCTACTAACTTAGTGATGGTGACTAGAGAATTCTGTCAATCACTATCTTATCCGGAAGATTAACTCCCACTTGATTCAAGTGATTGAAGTACTCGGACAATCTGAGCACATGCTCACTAGTTGAGCGATTCTCCTCCATCTTTTAGCTATAGAACTTGTTGGAGACTTCATATCTCTCAACTCGGGTATTTGCTTGAAATATTAACTTCAATTCCTGGAACATCTCATATGGTCCATGACGTTCAAAACGTCTTTGAAGTCCCGATTCTAAGCCGTTAAGCATGGTGCACTAAACTATCAAGTAGTCATCATATTGAGCTAGCCAAGCGTTCATAACGTCAGATCGCTCATATTGAGCTAGCCAAACGTTCATAACGCCGCATCTGCTCCTGCAATAGGTCTGTCACCTAGCGGTGCATTAAGGACATAATTCTTCTGCGCAGCAATGAGGATAAACCTCAGATCACGGATCCAATCCGCATCTTTGCTACTAACATTTTTCAATACAATTTTCTCTAGGAACACATATGAAAACATAGGGAAGCAACAACGCGAGCTATTGATCTACAACATAATTTGCAAAATACTACCAGGACTAAGTTCATGATAAATTAAAGTTCAATTAATCATATTACTTAAGAACTCCCACTTAGATGGACATCTCTCTAGTCATCCAAGTGATTACGTGATCCAAATCAACTAAACCATGTCCGATCATCACGTGAGATGGAGTAGTTTCAATGGTGAACATCAATATGTTGATCATATCTACTATATGATTCACGCTCGACCTTCGGTCTCCGTGTTCGAGGTCATATCTTATATGCATAGCTCGTCAAGTATAACCTGAGTATTTCGCGTGCGCAACTGTTTTGCACCGTTGTATTTGAGCGTAGAGCCTATCACACCCGATCATCACGTGGTGTCTCAAGACGAAGAACTTTCATAGCGGTGCATACTCGGGAGAACACTTCTTGATAATTTTAGTGAGAGATCATCTTATAATGCTACCGTCAATCAAAGCAAGATAAGATGCATAAAGGATAAACATCTCATGCAATCAATATAAGTGATATGATATGGTCATCATCATCTTGTGCTTGTGATCTCCATCGCGAAGCACCGTCATGATCACCATCGTCACCGGCGCGACACCTTGATCTCCATCGTAGCATCGTTGTCGTCTCGCCAACTATTGCTTCTCGACTATCGCTACTTCTTAGTGATAAAGTAAAGCAATTACATGGCGTTGCATTTCATACAATAAGCGACAACCATATGGCTCTCTGCCATTGCCGATAACTCGGTTACAAAACATGATCATCTCATACAATAAAATATAGCATCACGTCTTGACCATATCACATCACAACATGCCCTGCAAAAACAAGTTAGACGTCCTCTACTTTGTTGTTGCAAGTTTTACGTGGCTGCTACGGGCTGAGCAAGAACCGTTCTTACCTACGCATCAAAACCACAACGATACTTCGTCAAATAGACTCCGTTTTAACCTTCTCAAGGACCGGGCGTAGCCACACTCGATTCAACTAAAGTGAGAGAGACAGACACCCGCCGGTCACCTTTAAGCAACGAGTGCTCGGAGCGGTGAACCAGTCTCGCGTAAGCGTCGCGTAATGTCGGTCCGGGCCGCTTCATCTCACAATACCGCTGAACCAAAGTATGACATGCTGGTAGGCAGTATGACTTGTATCGTCCACAACTCACTTGTGTTCTACTCGTGCACATGACATCAACGCATAAAACCAGGCTCGGATGCCACTGTTGGGGAACGTAGTAATTTCAAAAAATTTCCTACGATCACGCAAGACCATGGTGATGCATAGCAACGAGATGAGAGTGTTGTCTACGTACCCTCGAGACCAACAGCGGAAGCGTTGACGCAGCGTAGAGGAAGTAGTCGTACTTCTTCCCGATCCAACCGATCCAAGTACCGAACGCACGGCACCTCCGAGTTCTGCACACGTTCAGCTCGATGACGTCCCTCGAACTCCGATCCAGCCGAGTGTTGAGGGAGAGTTTCGTCAGCACGACGGCGTGGTGACGATGATGATGTTCCACCGGCGCAGGGCTTCGCCTAAGCTCCGCAACGGTATATTCGAGGTGTAGTTTGGTGGAAGGGGGCACCGCACACGGCTAAGGAACGATCTCAATGATCAACTTGTGTGTCATGGGGTGCCCCTGCCCTGTATATAAAGGAGGAAGGGAGGAGGAGGCCGGCCCTATGTTTGGCGCGCCAAGGGGAGTCCTACTCCCACCGGGAGTAGGATTCCCCCTTTCCTAGTCCAACTAGGAATCCTTCCATGTAGGGGGAGGAAGGGAGAAGGAAGTGGAGGAGTAGGAAAGGTGGCCGGCCCCCTTTTCCCTAGTCCAATTCGGACTAGAGGGAGGGGCGCAGCAGCCTTTTCCTCTTCCCACTAAAGCCCATCAAGGCCCATTACTTCTCCCGTAACTACCCGGTACTCGAAAAATACCGAATCACTCGGAACCTTTCCGAACTCCGAATATAGTCGTCCAATATATCGATCTTTACGTCTCGACCATTTCGAGACTCCTCGTCATGTCCCCGATCTCATCCGGGACTCCGAACAACCTTCGGTACATCAATATCATATAAACTCATAATAAGCATCATCGAAGCGTTAAGCGTGCGGACCCTACGGGTTCGAGAACTATGTAGACATGACCGAGACACCTCTCTTGGTCAATAACCAATAGCGGGACCTGGATGCCCATATTGGCTCCTACATATTCTACGAAGATCTTTATCGGTCAGACCGCATAACAACATCGTTGTTCCCTTTGTCATCGGTATGTTACTTGCCCGAGATTCGATCGTCGGTATCCAATACCTAGTTCAATCTCGTTCATGGCAAGTCTCTTTTCTCGTTCCGTAATACATCATCTCACAACTAACACATTTAGTTGCAATGCTTGCAAGGCTTATGTGATGTGCATTACCGAGAGGGCCCAGAGATACCTCTCCGACAATCGGAGTGACAAATCCTAATCTCAAATATGCCAACCCAACATGTACCTTCGGAGACACCTGTAATGTACCTTTATAATCACCCGATTACGTTGTGACGTTTGGTAGCACCCAAAGTGTTCCTCGGGCAAACGGAGTTGCATAATCTCATAGTCATAGGAACATGTATAAGTCATGAAGAAAAGCACTAGCAACAAACTATACGATCAGGTGCTATGCTAATGGAATGGGTCATGTCAATCAGATCATTCAACCAATGATGTGATCCCGTTAATCAAATAACAACTCCTTGTTCATGGTTAGGAAACATAACCATCTTTGATTAACGAGCTAGTCAAGTAGAGGCATACTAGTGACACTCTGTAGGTTTATGTATTCACACATGTATTATGTTTCCGGTTAATACAATTCTAGCATGAATAATAAACATTTATCATGATATAAGGAAATAAATAATAACTTTATTATTGCCTCTAGGGCATATTTCCTTCAAGTCGCTTGCTGCAGCTCCACCTCACTACCCTGTCCTACCTTTAAGCTTAAATAGTCTTGATCTCGCGGGTGTGAGATTGCTGAGTCCCCGTGACTCACAGATACTTCCAAAACCAGTTTGCAGGTGCCAATGAAACCGTGCAGGTGGCCTTTTGAGCTCAAGGAGGAGCTCGATGAAGATCTTGTTCATTGTGTTGTTTTGTTTCAGTTGATCAGTAGTGGAGCCCAGTTGGGACGATCGGGGATCTGTGTAGCATTTGGGGTAGTCTTCTTTTATTTTGGTTCCGTAGTCGGACCTTGATTGTACCTGTATGATGTAATGTTTTACTCATGTATTGTGTAAAGTGGCGATTGTAAGCCAACTATGTATCTTTTTCCCTTATGTATTACATGGGTTGTGTGAAGATTACCTCACTTGCGACATTGCTTTCAATGCGGTTATGCCTCTAAGTCGTGCTTCGACACGTGGGAGATATAGCCGCATCGAGGGCGTTACAAGTTGGTATCAGAGCCGACCCTCGTGGTTACACGGATGGTTGCGGACAGGTGCGCGGTCATGTTGTTCATGACGTTTGTGACCCGTCATGGCACGCGGCATGGCACATGTACGGACTGGATGCACGACGGTTGTGCCAAGAGGAGCGTTTCGTGGCCGACGAGGACGCCGGTTCCTCCGAGTGGGGTGTATGTAATAGCTGGCTTATTAGGGATGATAGACTACTCATATCAATAAGGAATTCCTTCTTTTCCGGGATCCCATTCGGACAGAACTCCAAAGTTAAGCGTGCTCAGCTTGGAGTAGTTTCAGGATGGGTGACCGACCGGGAAGTTGCTCCCGGGTGCGGACGAGTGAGGACAAAGTGCGCAGAAAAGACTAGTATTGATCTGTGGGGCCAGTCTAGATCCCGCCAGGAGTAACGACCACCGGCGGGTGTGTCCGGGGCGTTACAGCAATGCTCTAATAATGATGATCATCACACTTTTATTTACTTACAACTCAATATTACAACTCGATATCTGGAACAAAGATATGACTCTATATGAATGCCTCCGGCGGTGTACCGGGATGTGCAATGATCTAGCGTAGCAATGACATCAAAAAATGGAGAAGCCATGAAAATATCATGCTAGCTATCTTATGATCAAGCAAAGCAATATGATAATGAATGCTCGAGTCATGTACAGGATGATGATGGAAGTTGCATGGCAATATATCTCGGAATGGCTATGGAAATGCCATGATAGGTAGGTATGGTGGCTGTTTTGAGGAAGATATAAAGAGGCTTATGTGTGATGGAGCGTATCGTATCATGGGGTTTGGATGCACCAGCGAAGTTTGCACCAACTCTCGAGGTGAGAAAGGGCAATGCACGGTACCAAAGAGGCTGGCAATGATGGAAGGGTGAGAGTGCGTATAATCCATGGACTCAACATTAGTCATGAAGAACTCCCATACTTATTGCAAAAATCTATTAGTCATCGAAACAAAGTACTACGCGCATGCTCCTAGGGGGATAGATTGGTAGGAAAAAATCATCGCTCGTCCCTGACCGCCACTCATAAGGAAGACAATCAATAAATAAATCATGCTCCGACTTCATCACATAACGGTTCACTATACGCGCATGCTACGGGAATCACAAACTTCAACACAAGTATTTCTACAATCCACAACTACCCACTTGCATGACTCTAATATCACCATCTTTATATCGCAAAACTATTGCAAGGAATCAAACATATCATACTCGGTGATCTACAAGTTTTATGTAGGGTTTTATGACTAACCATGTGAATGACCAGTTCATGTCAACTCTTTAAATAGATATAAGTGAAGCAAGAGAGTTTAATTCTTTCTATAAAAGATATGCCGACGCTCTAACAAATATAAGTGAAGTAAAAGAGCATTCTACAAATGGCGGTTCTCTATGTAAAGAGAAATAGGCAATCCAAACTTCAAATGATATAAGTGAAGTCCATAGAGCATTCTATAAATGAACCAAGGACTATCTCATACCAACATGGTGCATAAAAGTAAAGAGAAAACTAAATGCAAAAGACGCTCCAAGATTTCCACATATCGTATGAATGAAACGAATTCGAAAACATAACGATATTTGTTGAAGAAAGAGGGATGCCTTACGAGATTCGCCGAGATTTTTTTTCCGAAAATTAGCTTTCTTGCGGCCAAAGTAGAGCAGCAAGCGCCTACGGAGGGCCACGAGGGGGGCTGGCGCGCCCCCTGCCTCGTGCCCCCCTCGGGCACCGTCTTGCGTTGATTCTTCTTCCCATATTCTCCAAATATTCCAAAAAGATTCTCCGTCCGTTTTTATCCCGTTTGGATTCCGTTTGATATGGGGTTTCTGCGAAACATAAAACATGCAACAAACAGGAACTGACACTGGGCACTGGATCAATATGTAAGTCCCAAAAATAGTATAAAAAGTTGCCAAAAAGTATATGAAAGTTGTATAATATTGGCATGGAACAATCAAAAATTATAGATACGACTGAGACATATCACACTGCAGCTAGAATCATTCATATTGACTAAGTTGACAAAGCCCTTGGTACGCGTCAACTTAGTAGGCCCACAGGCCAGCTTCCGAAACGGTGCGCCCCATATGTCAGGGGGAGGAATCATCTTTTGGGTGGGTGAAGCTAGAATATCCGAGATTGAAGAAGAAGCACGGCATCCGTTGGATGGACATCCAACGGCCACTGCTTCTAGAACCGTGTGTTGACTATAATAAGTTGACAAAGCCTTGCATTCGCGTCAACTTCTTTTTTTAGGGGACGCATCAACTTAGTAGGCCCACAAGTGTGTGGCCCATTTGCGATTTGTAAGAATGTACAGCCCATTTTTGAATTCTAATGGAATTTACTGTAGCCCATTTACAGTTTGTTAAAAGTACAGCCCATTTTCTAGCTAGGATAACGATTAATAATTTCAACCAACCGTTCAAGACAGAATTCAATAAAATTTCCCACATTTTGATGGGATCCGAAATATCTTTATCCCGAAATTTCTAGTCAGATTAAATATAAATTTGTATTGCGTAAAAATCTAATGAAACATTCCGCGCCCAACAATTAAAAATTAAGATTTTCAAAATCCATAAATAATATTTTATAAATTAATTTCGTGCTTGGTGCATTTTTTTATAGTTACTGCCCAGTTTTTATAATTACATCCCATTTATTATTTTTTAAAGCCCATTTTCCAGTTAAGCCTAATGCATCCCTCCTAGGAAAGATTTGCAGCCCAGCGGGGCGGAGAATAACAAGTTGACCTTGCCTGGGTATTCCTCAAAAAAAACGTATAGGTGGGCTAGCCATTTTCATCTTGAAAAAAAATAATATCTGGGCTGGATATCTGTCTTGGGCTAGATGGGCCATAGCCCGCCCAGTTAATACCCTGCTCTCCTCTGAACAACAATGAAAACATTGCCAAGAAAAACTCTGCATTGCTCACGCCTCAAAAACACAAATACTGCTCGAGCTGCTTGCTCCCAGCTGTCGGCCGCACCTTGTGCAATTCTCTCGTTTAGATTGACTACATAGGTTGACAATGGTGTGGGACCGTGATGTCAGCAAACCAGGAGGAAGCAAAAAAAATTATAGTTGTACATAATAAGGAGGCACTTGCGTACGTACAGCTATGGCCCTAGTGGGTCCCTACTGTCATCCAGGCAAAATAAAGTCATCTCCTGAATCCTCATGTTCATTGACCATGTTAACAATGCTCGGCGCCACGGCGAGCGCAACAACTCGAAGGACGACGGTGAGGGCCTCGCGGGCCCTACGGATGGTCAGATATAGCGCCCACTGCTCATTCAGGAAGCCAGGATCATCGACACCTATGAGCACCTTCGAGAGACTGAGATGGCATGAAACGGTAAGGCCGCGCTTGGGAGCTCTGGTTTATTGCACACCTGTATTAAGACACAAGGGTAATTTACTCATCATCGGAAAATTCGCGTAAAATACAGGCGTAATGAAACCGAGGGCCCAAGGTCTGTAAGTAAAACCGGCGGGTTACGCGTGTAATTTGAGAGACCGGTGTATATTTTACTAGTTGAAATCGACCAACCAAGCGCTTCACCCGAGACCATCTGCTTTTATTTACAAGCGTCAGTTTTACAAGCGGTTTTGGTTGGAAAACGACGATCCAATCACGGCCTAAGATGATGAGTTGGTTGGAAGATCATATGGTTTCACGTATAACCTACCCGACTTGTCGTATAGGCTAAGAATGAAACATAAGACGATGAACTTCTTAAGCACGGAAACAACAGAAGAGGATTGTCGGTGTCAAAACCGGCGGATCTCGGGTAGGGGGTCCCGTACTGTGCGCCTAGGATTGATGGTAACAGGAGATAGGGGACACAATGTTTACCCACGTTCGGGCCCTCTCTATGGAGGTAATACCCTACTTCCTTCTTGATTGATCTTGATGAATATGAGTATTACAAGAGTTGATCTACCACGAGATCGTAATGGCTAAACCCTAAAAAGTCTAGCCTATATGACTATGGTAATGAGTATATCCTTTCCGGACTAACCCCTCCAGTTTATATAGACACCCGGAGGATCTAGGGTTTACATAGAGTCGGGTTACATAAGAAGGAATCTTCATAGTCGGTCGCCAAGCTTGCCTTCCACGCCAAGGAGAGGCCAATCTGGACACGGGTACAGTCTTCGGCCTTCAGGTCTTCGTAGCCCATTAGTCCGGCCCATGGATAACAGGCCGGACGCCCGAGGACCCCTTAGTCCAGGACTCCCTCAGTAGCACCTGAACCTGGCTTCAATGACGAGGAGTCCGACGTGCAGATTGAATTTGGCATTGCAAGGCGGGTTCCCCTTTCCGAACTCCAAGATTGTCTTCAGATGTAATGATTGTATCCGTACCTGTATACAAAATTGCAGAGGATATAATATTTCACGAGTTCAATCTGCTGGCAACCTTTTGGTAATACGACATCGTGCCTGCTCGGCCATTATTTTCGAACCGTTAGCTAGCCCGTCGCCCCACGTCTCGAGACGTGGTTTTATTGGAATGTCTTATCCAAGCGGAGATCGTGTCTCCTCATTTTTTAGGGGATTCTTGTCAACCCGGACATGGGTAAACCAACCATCGCTTGGGTACAACTCCTTAGGAATAGGCAAGCTTTGAGACCCAGGAGGAGACATTTGATATTCGCAGCCTTTACATAGGGGCATAGGCCCGTCTTTTTCTTTCACGCTTGCTTCTCCCTCAACCCTTGCTCCCCCGACTTCCAACACCCGGATTTCAGTTGCCACAAACCCCAATCATGTCCGGATCCAGCCGTCAAGGCATGTGGGTAGCTTCTTCTATCACGAAGGGAGATATTGCCAAGCTTCGGGCAGCGAGGTATCTGACCGCAAAAATCCTTCATCGGCTTCCTGCCGAGGGGCTCGTTATTCCCACCCCCAGATCCGGCGAGAGGGTCATGTTCGTGTCCCACTTCCTCCGCAGGTTAGGGTTTGCACTCAACCCCTTCATCTGAGGGCTCATGTTCTATTATGGGCTAGATTTCCACTATCTGGCCCCAGACTCTATTCTTCTTATCTCGGCGTTTATCATCGCGTGTGAAGCCTTCCCCCAAACTCCTCCACACTTTGGCTTCTGGCTCAACACCTTCGATGTGAAGCCGCAAGTGGTAGAGAGGGAGCAGTCAGAGTGCGGTGGTGCCATAGTGAGCAAGCTTGCTAGCGCTGTTTGGCTGAAAGGATCCTTCGCCAAATCTTCCGATTTATGGCAGGAGGGGTGGCTTTATATCACCGAGCCCCGTGGCTCCAAGTAGGCAACTGCGCCTGCATTTTGATCCAACCCACCAATTCATCTTGCATCGTGGATTAATAAAGGATTGGACTGGGGATCAACGAACGAGGTGCAAACTCTGCAAAGTCACATCTGAAGCCTCATTGAGAAGGACATCAATATAGCCAACGTCGTTCAAGTAATGCTAGTTTGTCGGACCCTGCTGTGCCAGCGACGGCCTCTCCGCATGTGGGAGTTCAATCCAGAAGGGCCGCAGACTCTTCAACATTTCTTCGGCACTATGGACGAAGGAATCTGGAGATTATTCTTCAGGAAACGAAGGCAATGGCCGGACACCATCGAAGATGTCGGCCTAGACTGTAACCATCCGGATACCCCGGTAAGTACCCGTTTGTCGAATACCTTATAATCAGATACCCAGTGGCAAGATACCGACAATATCATCCTTTTTCAGGGCTAGATAAAGAAGGTGGAACGGATTAGGTGTCCGGCTCCCCTTCTTGAAGACTCAGCTACTCCTGTGCTAATAAGGACGCTGGCCTCAGCACCATTCTAGGCGCCGGTAAGGGAGGGTAAAGTGGAGAGTGAGAAGGTGTCACGACCGGTTTTTCAATAAAAATATTTATTGAACAACCGACCTATGAAGTCCAATATGAGGAAAATCCTCCATACCGGTAGACAAATTTTTTGATACAAAAAGCCAATAGCATTAAAATATTACAGGGGCGGGCTGAAGATGCCCAAACAATTATTACAAACACGCCAATAATTATACATGATGGCAGATATGACACAATGGTGTGGGGTGGAAATACTACTGACTCGAGATATGAGTGGTTGGTGGAATAACACAGTGGGGTGGTTAATAAGACTACTGCACTGGCATCTCATCGAGCGTCGAGGTGAGGCTCGATGAATTTATTTGGGTAGCAGAAGCGGATATATCACAATGACTAATCCAGGGGTCGCACGAGACTGACTGGGACTCCTCTAGGCGTCGGACTCGCTATCGAACTCTTCATCCATGAGATCGCCTTCGTTAGCATCTGGCCAAATCAACAAGCCAGGTGAGTACTTTGAAAGTACTCGCAAGACAGTTCGGACAAAAGATATAACAAATGTATGCATGAATGCGACATGATCAATTTATAACAATGTGCTATCAAATCAGTAACACAAGTAAGTATAAAGGGAATCGGCGGTAGTCCGCTCGAAAACCCAAAGAAGATAAACTCAAAACCGATCGAATTATGCAGGCGGCGCCTCGAAGGGTGAACAAATAAGTAAAACATGCCACAGTCGGGCGTCTAAGCGACACCTCATAAAGGGCTTATATTGAAAGAAAAGATAATGCGTGCCACAGTTGGACGTCGGACGACATCACAGAAAGGGCTTATAACAAAAGTAAATAATGACAATGCCGCAGTCGGACGTCTGAGCGACATCGCAGAAAGGGCTTATAACAAAAATAAATAATAACAATGCCGCAGTCAGACGTCTGAGCGATATCGCAGATAGGGCTTATAACAAAAATAAATAATAACAATGCCGCAGTCGGACGTCTGAGCGACGTCGCAGAAAGGGCTTATAATTCATAATTCACAACTGACAAGAAATGGTGCTCACAGAAAATATTCCTCACAAGACAATAAGCGGGTTAGTCCATTCACAGGGAAATAAACATATAACACTCATATGGTTATCAGGAGTTCTGTCACCGAGACTGACATTTGGCAAGATAAGGTGAACACGGTACTCGGACACGAATAAGATGAATTCAAGAATTTTGACTCTGCAGAGTTTGTACCAAAATTGTCCACAGCCAACGGATTTCCGTAGTCACGAAGGACTAGTTCCGTTTACAGTATTTTGGAGGAAACACAGCTAACTCGTACACACCCATCATACCTCACGTTGTCAGGAATCACCCTAGACAGCGTTTAAGAAAAACTTTGAGACGGGGAGATCACAATCTCGAATAGCATGGGATCAAATTTATTTACGCTGGCGCTCTAAGGGTGCCCCTCTCGGTCCCAACCGAAACACCGTGCCCCTGACCGGATGAAAGGCTTTAATCCAGGGCCATGGAACCTTCATCCCGCCTCTCGATTTGGTGTGTACCAGAAGTGGTTTGCAACTTACTAAGCCGTATCCCTTGCGGGAAGCAGTGGTAGTAGGAAAGGGAGACGGACGGAATCGATCGATTTATGTTGACTTGGGTCAACGATCCGGCATAAGCCTGGCATGCTACAACACTGCCATTTTACCCATACTCATGCTAACTCATGGCCATGCGACATGTTTCCAACAACTCATGGATTTTCCGAACTCACTTGCCTCAACTCTTACGAGATAAACTATCATCGAAATGCTCATGAACGTGCCATGATACAAAAATAATGCAAACATTCCCAAACAGTCATCATATCAAAAGTTTAACCATTTCTTGCCTGCTTCGGAGTAGTCGGGGTCTAGCTCCGTGAAGTTCGCGGTTCCGTCACCTCCTTCGGTATCTACAGTACACAAAATACACGCGCTAACGTAAATACCGTGGGTTACATAAAAGTAATCCAAATATTTTTCAAATAAATATGATAAAAAACTGGACAAAATTTTGAAGAGGATAGAAAAAGAATCACTCAAAAATTCCTCTCTGATAAAAAGTTATAAGAGTTTTGGTCCAAGGACCTATCTGTAATGAAACAGAAAACTCTCAGGGGCTTAAACAGAAAAGCGCAGAAAAACGGTTCAGAGTAGAAAGCGTATTTGCCAAAGTACGCTTTCCGAAAACGATTCAAAAGAACAGCAGAGAGGCTGACGGGCGGGTCCCACCCATCAGGTTTGAATTTTCAAACGAGAGAGACGGGGCTCGTCGGCTCCCGAGAGCCGCGGTGGTCGCCGGCGGCGATCCACGGCGAGGCAGGAAGATCGGAGGGTACCTCTGTGTTCAGGGCGTCATTCCGCGCCGGTTGGTGGTGGTGGTGGTCGCCGGCGAGCACCACGTCGACGGCGGCTCCTGCTCCAGCGGACGGCGGTTCGGGTGGTCGTGGGTCTCGTCGGAGAGTGCTGCGGAGGAGAAATTGAGGAGGGGGTTAGACTTGTGGTAGCATGAGAGGGTAGCTGACGGGATTTGGGCGCGGGGCGACCTCACGGAGTGAATCGAGGTGGAGGCCGAGGCGGAACGGGGCGGCCGGAGTCGAGGAAGAAGAGCCCCTCGAGGCCCTTCCAGGGGCTTGGCGAGGACTAGTGAGGTGGTGGAGGTGTGCGGGGGCGAGGGCGCGCTCGGGGTGCTATATATAGCCGGCCCGAGGCGGTTGCCGAGAACGGGGTTCTCCGGCAAAGTTTACAGCGGTGTAGGGCATTGATCGGGGAGGTTCAGGGGTTGAGCACCGTCGTGGGGGTTCACTGGTTCTGTTTAGGTGCTAAACGAGCCAAGATTGGGTGCTTTGGGCGTGATCGACGGAACGGGGCGGCGCGGGCCCGTCGGCGGCAGGGAGCACGTTCTGTGCTTGCCGGGCCACGGCGACGGTGCCACGGGCGTAAGCTGGCATGGCAGGGACACGCAGAGAGCCATGGGGCGATGGGCGGCGCCGGGTGGCGTGGCGAGCGGGCTCGGGCCCTCTCTGGCCGCCACGGGTGGCGCGGCCACCGCAGAAACTTCCAACGCCGGCGAGGCTCGTCGCCACCGACGCCAGGAATCGGCCAAGCGTGCGTGCGGGGTGCTGGCCAGGGGGAAGAGGCCGTGTGCATCGTGCCAGAGCGCACTGTGGCCGCGTGACCGAAATCGACGAAGAAGCGACCGAACACCGAACTTCTCTGAATCTCTGAAAGTGCAATGAAACAGTGTAGGTCAGGTGTTCGACAGAATGATTTTGGTATGTGGGAGGCTCTGCTTGAGCTGATTTTTGGTGGAGGGGCCTCTCATTGCTTCTAGAGGCTGCCTGAATTTTTGTGGAATTTTTGGAGCAGAGAAGATATGAATTTCACCAAATTTGACAAATCTGGTCCAAACTTGCAGAGACTGAAATTTGAAATTTTTTAAAAGAAGAGGAGTGGATCTTGATTGGTCTAGGTTGTGGGTACCAAGGACTACCCAGGGGAGTTGGTTTGAGGTCAAAACTCAAATGCATTTAGGTACTTGCTTTGCAAATCACCTAGGCTCAAAATAATGGACAGAAAAGATTTGGGAGGAGAAATAAATGAAATAAAATTCAGAAAAGGGTTGAACTTGTTGAGACGGAATGTTTGGATTGCCCAAAGTGGAAGGAGAGACTTTAGGGAAGATTTTACCATGTGGTGCATGGTAAAAATCATGGGTGGTTTCAATATTGGAGAGGATGTAAAACTCCTAGGGTTTTCTTTTTAAAAGAAAAATTAGAATCCAAAAGTTTTGAAATTTTGAGAAGAGGGCAATCAGAGGAAAAGCTTAAAAACCAAACACCAGAGTTGAAGGAGATGCCAAAATAAAATCCTTGCTAGAGGAAAAAGTTTTTGAGAGAGATTTTTGGAAGGGTTTAGAAGACCTTCTTCAAATCCAACAAATTTTTTGAAGAAAACCAAAAGAATATTTTTGGAGTGTCACAACACCTACCCCCTTAGGAAAAATCTCATCCCCGAGATTCCAGCTGATCCTCAAATAAATGTGGGTGCTCTGTTCGAAGGAAATCCTCTCTTTCCCAAGTGGCTTCACTTTTGGTGTGGTTGCTCCACTGAACTTTGAAGAACTTGATGGTTTTCTGTCGGGTTCTCCTTTCAGACTCTTCCAAGATTTTTATTGGATGCTCCCGATATGTAAGGTCTGGCTGCACGTCAATGTTTTTATGGGGTACTTGTTTCTCTGGGTTGCTTTCGCACTTCCTCAATTGGGAGACGTGGAATACGTCGTGGATGTCGGATAATTCTTCGGGTAAGTCTAACTGGTAGGCTACCGTGCCTCTTCGTGCCGCTATGCAGAATGGTCCGATGAATCTTGGTGCTAGCTTCCCTTTAATCTTGAATCGATGCAGGCCTCTCATAGGGGATACTCGAGGTACACAAATTCACGGGTTCAAAATTGACTCCACGATGCTTCGATTGTAATAACTCTTACATCGACTTTGGGCCGTCTTGAGTCGGTCCTTAATCACCTTGACCTTATCTTCAGCCTCTTTGAGCAGGTTTGGGCCGAAGATGTGGCTGTCTCCGGTTTCCGACCAATTTAGCGGGGTACGACATCGTCGCCGTCTGAGCTTCAAATGGTGCCATTTGCAGGCTGGATGATAACTGTTGTTATATGCGAATTCTGCGTATGGTAAGCTCTCTTCCCAACTGGTCCCATAGGTGAGGACACATGCTCAAAGCATATCTTCTAGAATCTGGTTTACTCGCTCGGTCGCCCATCCGTCTGGGATGGTATGCGGTCTTGAATGCCGCCTGAGTTTCAGAGCTTGTTGTAAGTGATCCCAAAATCAGGAGACGAATTGAGTGCCTCTGTCCGAGATTATTTTCTTTGGGACTCCATGTAAGCAAAAGATAGGGGAAAGGTAGAGCCTAGCAAGCTTCTGAGTGGTGTGGGTTGTCTTCACGGGGATGAAGTGTGCTACTTTAGTCAGTCTATCAGTGATGACCCATATGGCATCATGTCCGTGTCGTGATCGAGGTAGTCCAACAATAAAATCCATTCCAATCTCGTCCCATTTCCATTCGGGTATCTTATTTGGTTGCAATAGCCCGGCCGGTTTCTGGTGCTCGGCCTTGATGCGTTGACAAGAGTCACAACATGCAATAAACGTGGCTATGTCTCTTTTTATACCATGCCACCAAAATGTTTCCTGAAGATCTTTGTACATTTTTGTTCCTCCAGGATGGATTGAGTACGGAGCCGTGTGGTCTTCAGCCAGGATTTGTTGTTTAAGGTCATGGATATTTGGTACGCAAAGCCTATTCCCATACCACAATATTCCTTGCTCATCGATAACGAATTCTGAGGCCTTGCCCAAACTCATCTTCCGTGTTATGCCTTCAATGCTGGGGTGTCCACGTTGAGCCTCTTTAACCTTCTCTATTAGGGTAGGCTGTAACTCTAAGTTCGACACACTGCCTTCGGTGATCACCATCAGATTGAGCTTTGCGAATTCCTGCTGGAATTCAGGTCTCAAGTTTGGCATGTTGTCGCTGTCCGGACTGGGGTTCCGACTCAAAGCATCTGCTACAACATTTGCTTTGCCTGGGTGGTAGTGGATTCCAACATCACAATCCTTTACTAATTCCAACCAGCGTCGCTGCCGTAAATTGAGTTCTGGTTGTGTGAAAATATACTTGAGGCTTTTGTGGTCCGTGTATATCTCACAACGATTTCCAAGTAAGAAGTGTCTCCATTCCTTGAGTGCATGAATAACTGCTGCTAATTCCAGGTCATGAGTAGGATAATTTTCCTCATGCTTGCGAAGTTTTCTGGAAACATATGCGACAACCTTGCCTTCTTGCATTAATCGCACCGAGGCCCTTTCGAGATCGTCACAAAATACCTCAAAATTTTTGTGTATATCTGGCACAATTAATACTGGTGTTGTCGTCAGTTTCCTCTTCAGTTCTTGGAAACTTTACTCACAGGCTTCCGTCCATTCAAACTTCCTGTCTTTCTTGAGTAGTTGCGTCATTGGCTTTGCTATGGTGGAGAATCCTTCAATAAATCTTCGGTAGTATCCTGCCATCCCCAAGAAACTTCGTACATCCGTCACGCTGGCTGGTGGCTTCCAGCCAAGTACGGCCTTGACCATTTCTGTGTCTACGGCGATACCTTCTTGGGTCAGTACGTGGCCCAGAAAACCTACTTGGCTTAGCCAAAATTCACACTTGCTGAATTTGGCGTACAATTGATGTTTCCTGAGTTCTCCTAGTATAATTCGGAGATGTTCAGCGTGCTCTTCTGGTGTTTTGGAGTATACCAGAATATCATCGATAAATACCACAACAAACTTGTCCATAAACTTCATGAATACTTTGTTCATGAGGTGAACAAAATATGCGGGGGTGTTTGTTAGTCCGAATGGCATTACGGTGAACTCATACAATCTGTATCTGGAGGTGAAAGCTGTCTTGGGAATATCTTCGGTTCGTACTTTCAGTTGATGATATCCCGACCTCAAGTCAATCTTTGAGAACACCTTGGCCTGAGCGAGTTGATCGAATAAATCATTTATTCGTGGCATCGGATATTTGTTCCTGATTGTGACCATGTTTAGCGCTCGATAGTCTATGCACAATCTCAGTGTTCCATCCTTCTTTTTGGCAAACAAAATTGGTGAACCCCAAGGTGAGGAACTGGCTCGTATATATCCTTTTTTCAACAATTCCTTTATTTGCTTCTTTAGTTCTACCAATTCGGATGGTGCCATTCTGTATGGTTTCTTGTATATGGGAGCGGTTCCGGTGCTAGCTCAATGCTGAATTCTATCTCTCGGTCCGTGGCATGCTGGTAGCTCTTGGGAAATACATCCGAAATTCACACCTCTGGAACCTTGCTCAATTCAGAAATATCCACCTTGTTCAATCTCGGTTGCCGGGATATTTTTCTTTCCTTGGCTGAAACCTTTATGGTCTTCCCGTGGTGGTGGGTGAGAATTACGGTCCTGTTGAAGCAGTCAATAAAACCTTTGTTGGTGGTTAACCAATCCATCCCTAAGATGACATCCAGTTCTTTATTTTCCAACACGATAAGATTTGCATGAAATTTCAACCCTTCAAACTCGATAACCACACCCTCGCAATAATTCTGGGTAACTTGATTAATCCCAGGGGACTTGACGATCATAGATTTTTCCAAGGGAAGCATCGAAAAATTATTTTTCAAGGCAAAACTTTTCGAAACGAATGAGTGAGAAGCTCCAGAATCAAATAAAACCATGGCAGGTATTGTGTTGACAGGAAACGTACCGAGTACGATATCTGGGGCATTTTGTGCTTCCTCTTTGGTCACGTGGTTCAGATGACCCTTCCTTTGGTTGTTATTTGGGTTGAAATTGTTGCGCTTTGGCGCCGAATTATTGCCTCCGTTGTTCGGCTTTGGGGTCGAGTTCCTTGGCTTGGGGCTTTGCTTGGCATAGTGCCCTTCTTCTCCACAAGCGTAACAGTAACTTTGGGCGGTATGTGAACTCCTTGTCCCTTGCATGGAAATTCTTGATTGGGCATGAGACGCTTGTCGTGGGTTTGGGTGTCCAGTTTTTCTGAACATCTGTCTTGATGCGGTGGTTGCGGGCATGATTAGTCTGGTCCCTCTTCCGCTTGCGGAAATCTTCTAAGCTGCGTCTCTCATTTTTTAAGGTAATGGCCTTATCCACCAGCGTCTTAAAATCTGGAAAGGTGTGTACGACCAATTGGCATTTAAGCACGGGTGTCAGACCATCTAGAAATTTCTCCATCTTTTTGTTTTCCGACATACGCTCCTCGTTGGCGTAGCGAGACAGCAGAGTAAACTGACTGTTGTATTCTGACACCGTCATTGTCCTTTTCCTGAGGTCATCAAATTCTCTCTTTTTCATCCTCATAATACTCTTAGGAATATGCGCCCCACGAAAACCTTCTTTAAATTCCTCCCATGTTATATTATTTTCGTTGGGGTGCATGTGTAGGAAATTTTCCCACCACGATGCGGCTGCTCCAGTGAGATAGTGCGGAGCATAAAGCACTTTCTCAAGATCTGAACACTGGGCAATAATTAACTTTCTTTCCATGTCTCGAAGCCAGTCTTCGGCTTCTAGAGGTTTGTCATGTGAGAAAAGTTTGGGGCGTGTCTTCTATAGCTCAGATAATTTTGATTGCTCTTGATCGTCCACGGTGATTCCCCATATTGATGACTTGGTTCATTATTTCCTGATGTTGCTGCTGACTTTGTTCATAAAGGCGGGACATTTGGGAGAGTGCCGTTTCAACGTCCTGTTGACTTGTGCGCCTGTGTGAAATTGTTGTGTGGGGTGTGCCATAATTTTCCTCTGTCGGAGTTGGCATGGAGCGCGCCCAAGGGCGAGACATAGTTCACTCTGGGGATATATTTTGAAACACTCATAAGAAAAGAAATTGAGCCGCAAAAATCAATAAATTCAAGAAGACAGAAAAAGTCGCAAATGCTCCAAGATTTTTCGAGAGAATAAACGTTTGCGCACGGAGAAGGACTGTTCATTACATATCTTACACGCAAGCAGTAAATATACAATACATCACTCATGATATGCGTACATAATCCTGACATGTTATTTAGGCTAGTGCACTCCTCCTAATCCTACATGATGCGCAAACAAGCTACTTATCACAGCCTATGTACATATAAACATATAGTACAAGTCGATACGTCGCATGGCGGCTAAGCGTACTTAGTCGGAGATGGTAAGGATTTCCCTTGGCCTGCCAAGGGTGAGGCGTAGTGAGGCTGGACACTCAACCTCCTCTTCGGTGATAGGCTCCAGACGTGAGGTACTGCGCTGAGTTGGTGGAGCAGGTTCCCTGTGCGGGGCAACTCGAACATGAGCGGGCACGAGGGGTGGTGCAGAACGAACCGGAGTAGGCGCAATGACATGGTTGAACTCCTCCGTGGTAGGCAGGTGACGGGTAGCGGTGAGAGCAGTAGGAGCAAACGAAGCTGATGACGAGGCGAAGTCGGTGGCGGTCGCGCGCAGGAGCTCCCTCCTGTTGGCGGCACAGCCATGGACTGAGTCCATGCGGAAGCTTCAAAGTCGTCCACCAGGTTGTCGAAGGATGCCTCCAAAGCCGGAGATACTCGATGAGCATCTCAAAGCTTCGTCCCGTTCTCCTCTGGGGCAAGAGAGCAGCGTAGTGGCAGGTATATGGCACGTGACATGGCAGGTAGCGGTAGCGACAGTCTTCATTGAAGGAAGGATGTCCACGAGACGAGCTATCGCCTCACGGGCTGCCATCTGCAGTGCATGCTTCTCCGTGGGCATGGCTCTCCCCAAGAACCGGAAGCGGCGTAACTCAATCGCCCTCCTTGAATTGCACCGCGGCTTGGTGCATGGTTAGACGGTCATTGACCTTGTCTTTGAGAGAGTGAGAAGACTGGGCGCACAGCTGGCCCCATCGCGACTTGGACGATGAAGGAGAGAAGCAGCGAACCCATCGGGCATGTTGGCGAACATCTGCGACTTCGCGATCATTGCCACCATCTACAAAAGTAGGCAAAAATCCTGAGTAGTCAAATCATAAAGTTATCTTGTTGTTAGAAATTGACTACATTTGTAAAAATAATAAACAGCTCTATTCTGCTAATAACCGATTAGCGATCGCACCTAGTGGCTTCCTACAGTCAGCCTGGCTCTGGTACCAAGCTTGTCACGACCGGTTTTTCAGTAAAAATATTTATTGAACAACCGACCTATGAAGTCCAATATGAGGAAAATCCTCCATACCGGTAGACAAAACTTTTGATACAAAAAGCCAATAGCATTAAAATATTACAGGGGCGGGCTGAAGATGCCCAACCAATTATCACAAACACGCCAATAATTATACATGATGGCGGATATGACACAATGGTGTGGGTGGAAATACTACTGACTCGAGATATGAGTGGTTGGTGGAATAACACAGTGGGGTGGTTAATAAGACTACTGCACTCGCGTCTCATCGAGCGTCGAGGTGAGGCTCGATGAATTTATTTGGGTAGCGGAAGCGGATATATCACAATGACTAATCCAGGGGTCGCACGAGACTGACTGGGACTCCTCTAGGCGTCGGACTCGCTATCGAACTCTTCATCCGTGAGATCGCCTTCGTCAGCATCTGGCCAAATCAACAAGCCAGGTGAGTACTTTGAAAGTACTCGCAAGACAGTTCGGACAAAAGATATAACAAATGTATGCATGAATGCGACATGATCAATTTATAACAATGTGCTATCAAATCAGTAACACAAGTAAGTAAAAAGGGAATCGGCGGTAGTCCGCTCGAAAACCCAAAGAAGATAAACACAAAACCGATCGGGTGTCTGAAGCAATGTCTCGAAGGGTGAACAAATAAGTAAAGCATGCCACAGTCAGGCGTCTAAGCGACACCTCATAAAGGGCTTATATTGAAAGAAAAGACAATGCGTGCCACAGTCGGACGTCGGAGCGACATCACAGAAAGGGCTTATAACAAAAGTTAATAATGACAATGCCGCAGTCGGACGTCTGAGCGACATCGCAGAAAGGGCTTATAACAAAAATAAATAATAACAATGCATGATCGGACGTCGAGCGATATCACGAAAGGGCTTATAACAAAAATAAATAATAACAATGCCGCAGTCGGACGTCTGAGCGACGTCACAGAAAGGGCTTATAATTCATAATTCATAACTGACAAGAAATGGTGCTCACGAAAAATATTCCTCACAAGACAATAAGCGGGTTAGTCCATTCACAGGGAAATAAACATATAACACTCATATGGTTATCAGGAGTTCTGTCACCGAGACTGACATTTGGAAAGATAAGGTGAACACGGTACTCGGACATGAATAAGATGAATTCAAGAATTTTGACTCTGCAGAGTTTGTACCAAAATTGTCCACAGCCAACGGATTTCCGTAGTCACGAAGGACTAGTTCCGTTTACGGTATTTCGGAGGAAACACAGCTAACTAGTACACACCCATCATACCTCACGTTGCCAGGAATCACCCTAGACAGCGTTTAAGAAAAACTTTGAGATGGGGAGATCACAATCTTGAATAGCATGGGATCAAATTTATTTACGCGCGCTCTAAGGGGTGCCCCCCTCTCGGTCCCAACCGGAAACACCCATGCCCCCTGACCGGATGAAAGGCTTTAATCCAGGGCCATGGAACCTTCATCCCGGCCTCTCGATTTGGTGTGTACCAGGAAGTGGTTTGCAACTTACTAAGCCGTATCCCTTTCGGGAAACAGGTGGTAGTACGAAAGGGGAGACGGACGGGAATCTGACTGATTTATGTTGACACTGGGTCAACGATCCGGCATAAGCCTGGCATGCTACAACACTGCCATCTTACCCATACTCATGCCAACTCATGGCCATGTAACATGTTTCCAACAACTCATGGATTTTCCGAACTCACTTGCCTCAACTCTTACGAGATAAACTATCATCGAAATGCTCATGAACGTGCCATGATACAAAAATAATGCAAACATGCCCAAATAGTCATCATATCAAAATTTTAAACATTGCTTGCCTGGTTCGGAGTAGTCGGGGTCTAGCTCGGTGAAGTTCGCGGTTCCGTCACCTCCTTCGGTATCTACGGTACACAAAACACACGCGCTAACGTAAATACCGTGGGTTACAGAAAAGTAATCCAAATTTTTTTCAAATAAATATGATAAAAAACTAGACAAAATTTTGAAGAGGACAGAAAAAGAATCACTCAAAAATTCCTCTCTGTTAAAACGTTATAAGAGTTTTGGTCCAAGGACCTATCTGTAATGAAACAGAAAACTCTCAGGGGCTTAAACAGAAAAGCGCAGAAAAACGGTTCAGTGTAGAAAGCGTATTTGCCAAAGTACGCTTTCAGAAAACGATTCAAAAGAACAGCAGAGAGGCTGACGGGCAGGTCCCACCCGTCAGGTTTGAATTTTCAAACGAGAGAGACGGAGCTCGTCGGCGCGCGAGAGCCGCGGTGGTCGCCGGCGGCGATCCACCGCGAGGCAGGAAGATCGGAGGGTACCTCCGTGTTCAGGGCGTCATTCCGCGCCGTTTGGTGGTGGTGGTGGTCGCCGGCGAGCACCACGTCGACGGCGGCTCCTGCTCCGGCGCACGGCGGTTCGGGTGGTCGTGGGTCTCGTCGGAGAGTGCTGTGGAGGAGAAATTGAGGAGGGGGTTAGACTTGTGGTAGCATGAGAGGGTAGCCGACGGGATTTGGGTGCGGGGCGACCTCACGGAGTGAATCGAGGTGGAGGCCGAGGCGGAACGGGCGGCGAGTCGAGGAAGAAGAGCCCCTCGAGGCCCTTCCAGGGGCTTGGCAAGGACTAGTGAGGTGGTGGAGGTGTGCGAGGGCGAGGGCGCGCTCGAGGTGCTATATATAGCCGCCTGAGGCGGTTGCCGAGAACGGGTTCTCCGTGAAGTTCTGGCGCGCAGGCATTGATCGGGAGGTTCAGGGGTTGGCGCCGTCGTGGGGTTCTTGGTTCCGTTTAGGAGCTAAACGAGCCAGATTGGGTGCTGGGCGTGATCGGCGGAACGGGTGGCGCGCGGGCCCGTCGGCGGCAGGGAGCATGTTCTGTGCTTGCAGACCACGGCGGCGGTGCCGCAGGCGCGGCGCTGGCATGGCAGGGACACGCGGAGAGCCAGGGGGCGATGGGCGGCGCCGGGTGGCGTGGCGAGCGGGCTCGGGCCCTCTCTGGCCGCCACGGGTGGCGCGACCACCGCAGAAACTTCCATCACCGGCGAGGCTCGTCGCCACCGACGCTAGGAATCGGCCAAGCGTGCGTGCGGGGTGCTGGCCAGGGGGAAGAGGCCGTGTGCATCGTGCCAGAGCGCACTGTGGCCGCGTGACCGAAATCTGACGAAGAGAAGCGACACTGAACACTGAACTTCTCTGAATCTCTGAAAGTGCAATGAAACAGTGTAGGTCAGGTGTTCGACAGAATGATTTTGGTATGTGGGAGTCTCTGCTTGAGCTGATTTTTGGTGGAGGGGCCTCTCATTGCAACTAGAGGCTTCCTAAATTTTTGTGGAATTTTTGGAGCAGAGAAGATATGAATTTCACCAAATTTGACAAATCTGGTCCAAACTTGCAGAGACTGAAATTTGAAATTTTTGAAAAGAAGAGGAGTGGATCTTGATTGTTCTAGGTTGTGGGTACCAAGGACTACCCAGGGGAGTTGGTTTGAGGTCAAAACTCAAATGCATTTAGGTACTTGCTTTGCAAATCACCTAGGCTCAAAATAATGGACAGAAAAGATTTGGGAGGAGAAATAAATGAAATAAAATTCAGAAAAGGGTTGAACTTGTTGAGACAGAATGTTTGGATTGCCCAAAGTGGATGGAGAGACTTTAGGGTAGATTTTACCATGTGGTGCATGGTAAGAATCATGAGTGGTTTCAATATTGGAGAGGATGTAAAACTCCTAGGGTTTTCTTTTTAAAAGAAAAATTAGAATCCAAAAGTTTTGAAATTTTGAGAAGAGGGCAATCAGAGGAAAAGCTTAAAAATCAAACACCAGAGTTGAAGGAGATGCCAAAATAAAATCCTTGCTAGAGGAAAAAGTTTTTGAGAGAGATTTTTGGAAGGGTTTAGAAGACCTTCTTCAAATCCAACAATTTTTTTGAAGAAAACCAAAAGAATATTTTTGGAGTGTCACAGAAGGCCCAAGAGGACCTTGGTCCCGGAGGTGAGTCAGACACTGAATCCGGAGAAATCGACCTTTCCTCTCCTGAAGACAGAGGCGGAAAAGGATCCGGTATCCCTTCTCCTAACAGGAGGAAAAGGGCCGCCTCCAAAGATTCGGAGGGACAGTCTTCCAAGAGGGGCAAGATGCCACCGTCAAGCGGCTTGGGTTTGGAAAGCGATGCTGTTAAAATGAACAACTCCGACAAGGGGACGAGCCCTCGGCCAAAGCGTAAGTGAATCCGGAGTACTTTGATAGCGTCCGCTCTGTTGCTGTTAACTGAAGATATATGTAACGCGTTCATGCATTTTTATAGGTCGGCACAGAGTTTTTCTGGGTGATACGTCTCCAACGTATCTATAATTTTTTATTGCTCCATGCTATATTATCTACTGTTTTAGGCAATATTGGGCTTTATTATCCACTTTTATATTACTTTTGGGACTAACCTATTAACCGGAGGCCCAGCCCAGATTTGTTGTTTTATGCCTATTTCAGTATTTCGAGGAAAAGGAATATCAAACGGAGACAAAACGGAACGAAATCAACTAGAGAAGTTATTTTTGGAAGGAAAGCCACCCGATGGACTTGGAGTGCACGTCGTCAAAGAAGGGAGGTGCTCATGAGGGTGGGGGCGCGCCCCCCTGCCTCGTGCCCCCCCCCCCTTCGCTCCACCGACGTACTCCTTTCACCCATATATACCTACGTACCCTAAAACTTCCAGAATAGAAGATAGATCGTGAGTTCCGCTGCTGCAAAACCTCCAGAGCCACGAAAAACCAATCGGGACCCTGCTCCGGCACCCTGCCGGAGGGGGGGAACCCTCACCGGTGGCCATCTTCATCCTCCCGGCGCTATCCATGACGAGGAGGGAGTAGTTCACCCTCAGGGCTGAGGGTATGTACCAGTAGCTATGTGTTTGATCTCTATCTCTCTCTCTCTCTCGTGTTCCTTCTATGGCATGATCTTGATGTATCCCGAGCTTTGCTATTGTAGTTGGATCTTATGTTTCTTCTCCCCCTCTACTCTCTTGTGATGAATTGAGTTTCCCCTTTGAAGTTATCTTATCGGATTGAGTCTTTTATGAGAACACTTGATGTATGTCTTGATGTGTTTATCTGTGGTGACAATGGGATATCATGTGCCACTTGATTTATGTTTTGGTGACCAACTTGCGGGTTCCGCCCATGAACCTATGCATAGGGGTTGGCACACGTTCTTGACTCTCCGGTAGAAATTTTGGGGCACTCTTTGAAGTACTTTTATGTTGGTTGGACAAATCTGAGATTGTGTGATGCATATCATATAATCATGCCCACGGATACTTGAGGTGACAATGGAGTATCTAGGTGACATCAGGGTTTTGGTTGATTTGTATCTTAAGGTGTTATTCTAGTACGAACTCTAGGGCTGTTTGTGACACTTATAGCAATAGCCCAACAGATTGATTGGAAAGAATAACTTTGAGGCGGTTTCGTACCCTACCATAATCTCTACGTTTGTTCTCCACTATTAGTGGCTTTGGAGTGACTCTTTGTTGCATGTTGAGGGATTGTTATATGATCTATCTATGTTATTATTGTTGAGAGAACTTGCACTAGTGAAAGTATGAACCGTAGGCCTTGTTTCCTATCATTGCAATATCGTTTACGCTCACTTTTACCATTAGTTACCTTGCTGTTTTTATATTTTCAGATTACAAATACCTATATCTACCATCCATATTGCACTTGTATCACCATCTCTTCGCCGAACTAGTGCACCTATACAATTTACCATTGTATTGGGTGTGTTGGGGACACAAGAGACTCTCTGTTATTTAGTTGCAGGGTTGTTTGAGAGAGACCATCTTCATCCTACGCCTCCCACGGATTGATAAACCTTAGGTCATCCACTTGAGGGAAATTTGCTACTATCCTACAAACCTGTGCACTTGCAGGCCCAACAACGTCTACAAGAAGAAGGTTGTGTAGTAGACATCAAGCTCTTTTCTGGCGCCGTTGCCGGGGAGGCTAGGTAAGTGAAGGTATATCTTTAGATCTCGCAATCGAATCTTTTTGTTTATTGTTTTATCACTAGTTTAGTCTATAAAATAAAACTACAAAAAAATGGAATTCAGTTTGTCTCATACGCTTCATCTTTTTAATATCATTCGTGAGAATGATGGAAAGGAAAATTGTGCTCAAGTGCTAGAAGAAGAATTACATAGAATGTTTGGCATGAAATATGTGAATTATGAGCATGATTGCAATGTTGTTAGTATGAATTCCTTGAATATCCATGATGCTAATGATATGCAAATCCACAAGCTTGGGGAAGCTATGTTTGATGAAGATGATATTTTTTGTCCCCCAAGCTTTGATGAGCAAATTTATTATGATGAAAGCATGCCTCCTATCTATGATGATTATTGTGATGACACGTATGCTTTAAAGAATAATGATAACCATGAAACTTGTCATCTTGATCTTAATTTTCAATCATATGATAGTTATTTTGGTGAGTTTGCTCCCACTACTATTGAAGAGAAGAATTTTGCTTATGTGGAGAGTAGTAAAATTTCTATGCTTGTAGATCATTAAAAGAATGCTTTAGGTGCTGGTTATATTGTGGAATTCATTCATGATGCTACTGAAAATTATTATGATGGAGGAACATATGCTTGTAGGAATTGCAATAATATCATGTTTCCTCTCTATGTGCTTAAAGTTTTGAAGTTATGCTTGTTTTGCCTTCCTATGCTAGCTGATTATTGTTCCCATAAGTTGTTTGCTCACAAAATTACTATGCATAGGAAGTGGGTTAGACTTAAATGTGCTATTCATATTCTTCATGATGCTCTCTTTATGTTTCAATTCTTATCTCTTATGTGAGCATCATTGAAATCATCATGCCTAGCTAGGGGCGTTAAACGATAGCGCTTGTTGGGAGGCAACCCAATTTTATTTTAGTTTCTTGATTTTTGGTTATGTTTAGGAATAAATAATCCATCTAGCTTCTGTTCATATGTGGTTTTACATTTTAATTAGTGTTTGTGCCAAGTAGAACCTTTGGGAAGACTTGGGTGAAGTCTTTATGATCATGCTGTAAAAAACAGAAACTTTAGCGCTCACGAGATTAGCTAGAACTTTTTACTGGAGAGTGCTATTTAGTTGATTCTTTTTTAAGATGATTACTATACAAATTCCTCAGATCCACCAATTTATTTTAGAATTTTTAGAGTTCCATAAGTTTTGGTTAGTTACAGATTACTACAGACTGTTCTGTTTTTGACAGATTCTTTTTTTCATGTGTTGCTTGCTTATTTTGATGAATCTATGGCTAGTGAAATTGTTTATAAACCATAGAGAAGTTGGAATACAGTAGTTTTAACACCAATATAAATAAAGAATGAGTTCACTACAGTACCTTGAAGTGGTGTTTTGTTTTCTTTCGCTAACGGAGCTTACAAGTTTTCTGTTAAGTTTTGTGTTGTGAAGTTTTCAAGTTTTGGGTAAAGATTCGATGGACTATGGAATAAGGAGTGGAAAGAGCCTAATATTGGGGATGCCCAAGGCACCCCAAGGTAATATTCAAGGATAACCAAGCGTCTAAGCTTGGGGATGCCCCGGATGGCATCCCCTCTTTCGTCTTCGTTCATCGGTAACTTTACTTGGAGCTATATTTTTATTCACCACATGATATGTGTTTTGCTTGGAGCGTCATTTTATTTTGTTATTATTTTCTTTGTGTTATTTATAATAGAGTTTTGCATCTTTAGTTTCAATAAAAAAGTCAAGGATAGCCTTTGCCATGCTTATTTTGCTACTATACATGTTGCTGTTTAAAAACAGAAAGTTTACCGCTGTTGCAAAAATTCCCTAGAAAAGTCAGTGAGTGGTATAATGTTGAACCTTTTTGCATAATGAGCTCCGATAAATTTACTACAGTGGGAATTTTAGTTCATAATTTTTGGAGTTCGGGAAGTATTGATACTCTTGCATTCTTTACAGACTGTACTGTTTTGGCAGATTGCTGTTATGTTTGCATTATTTGCATATGTTTGCTTGTTTAATGATTCTATTTAAGGATAGGAGTATTAAATATGCAGAGGCATTTAGTATGCAATGTTTAATAATAATTTTAATGATTTGTTACACTAGAAAATGATAAGGTTTTGCATTGGTTTATACTAACCTATCTCACGAGTTCTTGTTGAGTTGGTGTGGATGAAGCTTTTGATAAAAAGAGAAACCATGATATGAGAGGAATTAAGGAGACACAAAAGCTCAATCTTGGGTATGCCCAAGGCACCCCAAGATAATATTTCAAGAAGTCTCAAGCATCTAAGCTTGGGGATGCCCCGGTAGGCATCCCACGTTTCTTCTCCAACAATTATCGGTTAGTATCGGTTGAACCTAAGTTTTTGCTTCTTCACATGATGTGTGCTATCCTTGAAATGGCATTTTATTTTATTTTTCTCGTTGTTTGAATAAAATATCAAGATCTGAAATTCTTAATTGTTAGAGAGCCTTCACATAGTTGCGTAATTATCCGACTACTCATTGATCTTCACTTATATCTTTCGGAGTAGTTTGTCATTTGCTCTAGTGCTTCACTTATATATTTTAGAGCATGGTGGTAGTTTTATTTTAAGGAAATAGATGAACTCTCATGCTTCACTTAGATTATTTTGAGAGTCTTAAATAGCATGGTAATTTTCTTAAATAATCATAATATGCTAAGCATACAAGATTTGTAAGAATTCTTATGAGTGTGTTGAATACTAAGAGAAGTTGGATGCTTGATGATTGTTTTGAGATATGAAGATGGTGATATTAGGGTCATGCTAGTTGAGTAGTTGTGACTGAGAAATACTTGTGTTAAAGTTTGTGATTCCCGTAGCATGCACGTATGGTGAACCGTTATGTGATGAAGTCGGAACATGATTTATTTATTTATTGTCTTCCTTATGAGTGGCGGTCGGGGACGAGCGATGGTCTTTTCCTACCAATCTATCCCCCTAGGAGCATGCGCGTAATACTTTGCTTTGATTACTTGTAGATTTTTGCAATAAGTATATGAGTTCTTTATGACTAATGTTGAGTCCATGGATTATACGCACTCTCACCCTTCCACCATTGCTAGCCTCTCTAATACCGCGCACCTTTCGCCGGTATCATACACCCACCATATACCTTCCTCAAAACAGCCACCATACCTACCTATTATGGCATTTCCATAGCCATTCCGAGATATATTGCCATTCAACTTACCACCATTCCGTTTATTATGACACATCATTCATTGTCATATTGCTTAGCATGATCATGTAGTTGACATTGTATTTGTGGCAAAGCCACCGTTCATAATTCTTTCATACATGTCACTCGTGAGTCATTGCATATCCCGGTACACCGCCGGAGGCATTCATATAGAGTCATATCTTCTTCTAAGTATCGAGTTGTAATTGTTGAGTTGTTAGTAAATAAAAGTGTGATGATTATCATTATTAGAGCATTGTCCCAGAAAGGATGATGGAGACTGTGATTCCCCCACAAGTCGGGATGAGACTCTGGACGAAAAAAAAAAGAGAAAAAAAAGAGGCCATAAAAAAAGAGAAAAGGCCCAAATAAAAAAATAAAAAATAAAAATAATGAGAGAAAAAAGAGAGAAGGGGCAATGCTACTATCCTTTTACCACACTTGTGCTTCAAAGTAGCACCGTGATCTTCATGATAGAGAGTCTCCTATGTTGTCACTTTCATATACTAGTGGGAATTTTTCATTATAGAACTTGGCTTGTATATTCCAATGACGGGCTTCCTCAAAATGCCCTAGGTCTTCGTGAGCAAGCGAGTTGGATGCACAACCACTTCGTTTCTTTTGTTGAGCTTTCACATGCTTATAGCTCTAGTGCATCCGTTGCATGGCAATCCCTACTCACTCACATTGATATCTATTGATGGGCATCTCCATAGCCTGTTGATACGCCTAGTTGATGTGAGACTATCTTCTCCTTTTTGTCTTCACCATTCTATTCCACATATAGTGCTATATCCATGGCTCACGCTCATGTTTTGCGTGAAGATCGAAAATGTTTTGAAAATGTAGAAGTACGAAACAATTGCTTGGCTTGTCACCAGGGTTGTGCATGATTTGAATATTTTGTGTGGGGAAGATGGAGCATAGCCAGACTATATGATTTTGTAGGGATGAACTTTCTTTTGACATGCTATTTTGAGAAGACATGATTACTTTGATTAGTATGCTTGAAGTATTATTATTTTTTATATCAATATGAACTTTTGTCTTGAATCTTTCGGATTTGAATATTCATATCACAATTGAGAAGAATTACATTGAAATTATGCCAACTAGCACTCCGCATCAAAAATTATCTTTTTATCATTTACCTACTCGAGGACGAGCAGGAATTAAGCTTGGGGATGCCTGATACGTCTCCAACGTATCTATAATTTTTGATTGCTTCATGCTATAGTATCTACTGTTTTAGGCAATATTGGGATTTATTATCAACTTTTATATTATTTTTGGGACTAACCTATTAAGCGGAGGCCCAGCCCAGATTTGATGTTTTATGCCTATTTCAGTATTTCGAGGAAAAGGAATATCAAACGGAACGAAATTAACTGGAGAAGTTATTTTTGGAAGGAAAGCCACCCGATGGACTTGGAGTGCATGTCAGGAAAGAAGGGAGGTGCTCACGAGGGTGGGGGCGCGCCCACCCCCCTGGGGCGCGCCCCCCTGCCTCGTGGCCCCCCCATCGGTCCACCGACGTACTCCTTTCACCCATATATAACTACGTATGCTAAAACTTCCAGAACAGAAGATAGATCGGGATTTCCGCCGCCGCAAAACCTCTAGAGCCACGAAAAACCAATCGGGACCCTGCTCCGGCACCCTGCCGGAGGGGGGGAACCCTCACCGGTGGCCATCTTCATCATCCCGGCGCTATCCATGACGAGGAGGGAGTAGTTCACCCTCGGGGCTGAGGGTATGTACCAGTAGCTATGTGTTTGATCTCTCTCTCTCGTGTTCCCTCTATGGTACGATCGTGATGTATCCCGAGCTTTGCTATTGTAGTTGGATCTTATGTTTCTTCTCCCCCTCTACTCTCTTGTGATGAATTGAGTTTCCCCTTTGAAGTTATCTTATCGGATTGAGTCTTTTATGAGAACACTTGATGTATGTCTTGCCGTGTTTATCTGTGGTGACAATGCGATATCATGTGCCACTTGATGTATGTTTTGGTGACCAACTTGTGGGTTATGCCCATGAACCTATGCATAGGGGTTGGCACACGTTCTTGACTCTCCGGTAGAAACTTTGGGGCACTCTTTGAAGTACTTTTATGTTGGTTGGATAAATCTGAGATTGTGTGATGCATATCGTTTAATCATGCCCACGGATACTTGAGGTGACAATGGAGTATCTAGGTGACATTAGGGTTTTGGTTGATTTGTATCTTAAGGTGTTATTCTAGTACGAACTCTAGGGCTGTTTGTGACACTTATAGGAATAGCCCAACGGATTGATTGGAAAGAATAACTTTGAGGTGGTTTTGCACCTACCATAATCTCTCGTTTGTTCTCCACTATTAGTGGCTTTGGAGTGACTCTTTGTTGCATGTTGAGGGATTGTTATATGATCTATCTATGTTATTATTGTTGAGAGAACTTGCACTAGTGAAAGTATGAACCCTAGGCCTTGTTTCCTATCATTGCAATACCGTTTACGCTCACTTTTACCATTAGTTACCTTGCTGTTTTTATATTTTCAGATTACAAATACCTATATCTACCATCCATATTGCACTTGTATCACCGCCTCTTCGCCGAACTAGTGCACCTATACAATTTACCATTGTATTGGGTGTGTTGGGGACACAAGAGACTCTCTGTTATTTGGTTGCAGGGTTGTTTGAGAGAGACCATCTTCATCCTACGCCTCCCACGGATTGATAAACCTTAGGTCATCCACTTGAGGGAAATTTTCTACTGTCCTACAAACCTGTGCACTTGCAGGCCCAACAACGTGTACAAGAAGAAGGTTGTGTAGTAGACATCACTGGGTAATCCTCTTCTTCGGGAAGTCTCCTCCCAGAGATGATGGAGAGCGAGACGCCTCCTCGAACCTCCTAGCCTAATAGGGCAGATGACTCTGAAGTGTCGTCATGGAGGGTCCTTCTTAATCAACAAGTTACACAGGGGACAAAAGAGGCAGTGCCCGAAGGTGGATCTCCGACCGTCCGGGAATCCCGGGATGATGATAACAAAGGCCCCAGACTGTCTGGCTCGTAGCCGACGGTGATTCTGGAGACGGGTGAACAGATTCCTTTAAAGGATGGTCGTGCTCCTAGAGCGGCTTCCGGAGACCCGGAGACTACGGACATGTTGCGGAAACCATCTGTCTCGAGGGAGCAGCGTACCTTAATGGGTACAGTGATTGAGAAGATTTTGTCCATGAAGAGCGGATTAAATGAAGCCTTCATGAGCCTACTGAAGGGCTTCGAGGTTTGTGACATAATGTTTTCAGCTATGTTTCATTCGCAAAAAAGCGCCTGTGTATAGGTAGTAGCCCCTGATACTCGGGTTGGCTTCCACTGGGAAGCAAACAGAGGATCGAAAAGGATCGTTTGAGGACTAACCTAATGAACTTTGAACACATGCTGCTTCCCCCTTGGCCACATCTCGGACCATGGAAATTGCTGAGTTGCAGCGGAAGCTTGATGTGGCAGGGGATGATCTTGCTTTAATCAATATGCGTCTTGACGAGTCGCAAGGTATGTATTCGGAACAATCCTCATACATTTTTGTGGTATAAGCATGATGCTGAGATTTAGATGCTGGAATATGCATGGTTGCAGATGGTGCTGCCGCCATTGAAGTTCTTGGAGCGGAGCTGGCCCGGGCCAAGGAGCAGGCCCGGCGTAGCAATGCTGCTGCCAAAAAGGCATCGGCTGAATTAAAAGCCGAACAAGCTGCACGGCGCCAAGATGAGAAGATATCCACAATGACACTCAAACTGGAGAATGCTACCGGCCGCTGTGAATTTCTGGAGAAGGAGAGTAAAGCCTTAACGGTTGATCTGGACAAGGCCTTACAAGAGGCGAGAGAAGCGCGGTCGAAATCCAGAGCAGCCCATGAGGAGGTTCGGAAGGTGAGGGAGATTGCGGCTGGAAAGCCCTTTCTGCTACAAGCTAAGTTCGGTGACCCGAACTCTGCTCAGCTTAACCAAGTGTGGAGTTCTCCGGACGAGTTCTTGGACTTGCCGAAGAGTTCTTCCGATGGGCGCAGTATTACCAAGCACGAGATGGATATGCAACGGAGAAGCTTTTTTGGTCGCAGTTTGGCGCATCAAAGCACCCTATATTGCTCAATGAATAGATGTCCCAATGGGCCGAACTTCATAAGATATCCGGCGCTGCCATGAAGGATGTCATAGTCCGGTTGTGGCCAACCGAGCCTGTTCTGAATAGCTATTTCGGTTTGGTGCAGAGGCTTGTTGATGTTGTGTTGCGTATCGATGATGTGAAGCAGTCAACATGCATTGAGGGTGCACGGATGGCTTTTGCCCGAGTCAAAACATTTTGGGGGAAGATGAAGGCCATCGATGTTGCGACGAAGAGTCCACCCAAAGGCAAGGACCGCCCGGAACCGGAGCATTATTTTGAAGACGTCCTAGAGGACGCCCGCTTGATAGAGGGTCAGTGCTCGAAAGATTTAATATTCGAGTGAGATGTATGGAAATTGTAAAAGACAATTTTATAGTTAATCTATTTTTGTGTTTTGCTCGAAAGCTTGAATTCCTCCTGTGCGGCCGTTTTAATATAATCTGAAAGTTTTCTAGTCGTCGGCTTCAGCCCCCTCGTAGGAAGTACAGGGTTGTTCGGGAAAGCATTTAATCACTCTTTATCCAACGTCTTGGTCGATGAAGGAGGTGATAATGCGGCGAACCAGGCAATCGGACTATAAGGCGTTAACACTTCCACTTAGCCATAGGAGTTTTATGGTGGGGCTATGACATAGCCCCTGGTATGTATGCGGCGTAAGGTGCCTTACATATTTGATCTGAAAAAGATCCCTCGTGCGACACGAAGAATCGCTAAAGATTCCAGCAAGTCGTCAAGTGGTTGAACAGCTCTAGCCGCATCATGGCAGACAGTTCTCGGCTTTCTCTACTAAGGTACTTGACCAGATGAACTGGAAGCACAATCGCAGTAGTTCTCCCTTTACTACCCTAGCCGATAGAGCGGAACATAGGGTAGCAAGCACAGGAGCCGGGCAACCCAACTATTGACCCCAGACAATGATTCGGAGCTGATGCATATAAGGCTAAACTTGTAATGTCGAAGTACGCTGTAGAGTTGTTCGGGCTTTTGCTGGCAACTCATTTGTTCCCATATCGAGCCCCTGGCAGGTTATGCCAAGGTATATCTCTGAAACAGCCATGGGAGCCGTATTCAGTGGCAAGACAACACGGATGATTAGTTCGGATACTGTTTACTAGGAACTGAGCGATATGCCAATGATTACTTATAATATATATAAAAGCCATCCTCCCGGCTATTTGACATGCTCGGGGTCGGAGGTGGAGGAACAACATAGTATAGGCTCAAAAAATAGAGAGTGCGGTCTACAAAAAGTTATTTTGGACCTCCTGTCGCACGTCTCTGCCGCCAGTCCTCGGCGGGGGAATCCTTGATGGAAATAGCCCCTTAGGTGAGTGTACGGATCCGGACTCCGATAGAGCCAGTTTCAGATGTTTATCCTGTTCGTCACCTATTTTTAAAGGATAGTGAAGGAAGAAATAAAAAGAAAATAAATAAAAAATGTTAC
Organism: Aegilops longissima; assembly: GCA_021605205.1. Lineage (NCBI taxonomy): Eukaryota > Viridiplantae > Streptophyta > Magnoliopsida > Poales > Poaceae > Aegilops > Aegilops longissima. Next base: position 597,149,014 of record CM038677.1, on the reverse strand, counting down.
TGGAATGCTTGCAGGCTTGTCCGTATTGTGCTTCTGCCAATGCCCATGGTATCTTGAGTGCGTAATGACGTATGCGCAGTACAAATTTTGCAGGTGTGCAGAGTGGGCGGCGGAAGCCGGACTGCTATTTTCGCTCTAGGAGTGGTTGATCCTCGGACAGAAATTGCTTCTGACCCCCGGTACTTCGTTGGTGAACCTCTCTGTCATCCCTGTCCCCTGGCGGCTTTCTCCCCTTGTGTTCGGCGTTGAGCTTGCCGGCTTGTTTAAAGACCCAGCAGTTTCTGTTAGTATGATTAGCTGGTGTATTGGGGTGGCCGTGAATCTGGCAGGGTCGGTCCAATATCCTGTCTAGGTTGGATGGTTCGTCTCGTTTCGCCTTGAATGGCTTATTCCTTTGGCCAGGCTTGGGATTGCTGAATCCGGCGTTGACCGCTGTGTCGCGTGATCTTTCATTATCATTGCGACTGTTGTATTTGCTTCGTCGTGGTTTGCCGTTGCCGTCTCGGATTTCGGAAGTGCCTGGGTCATTGGTGTTGTTCCTTCTACGAGCAAGCCAGCTGTCTTCTCCCACGCAAAAGCGGGTCATTAGAGCAGTTAGAGCTGTCATGGATTTAGGTCCTTCTTGGCTATGGTGACGTGCAAGCCATTCGTCCCGGACACTATGCCTGAAAGCCGCAAGGGCTTCCGCGTCCGGACAGTCGACAATTTGGTTCTTTTTGACTAAGAACCGAGTCTAGAGCTTCCTGGCTGACTCTCCGGGCTGCTGGACAATGTGACTTAGGTCACCGGCATCCGGCGGCCGGATATATGTTCCTAGGAAGTTATCAAGGAAAGCCTCTTCCAAGTCCTCCCAGCTGCCTATGGAATTTTCAGTAAGGTTGTTTAACCAGTGTCGAGCTGGCCCTTTTAGCTTTAGTGGGAGGTATTTAATGGTGTGGAGGTCGTCCCCACGGGCCATATGGATGTGGAGGATAAAATCTTCTATCCATACCGTGGGATTGGTTGTTCCGTCGTATGATTCAATATTGACAGGTTTGAATCCTTCGGGGAATTCATGATCCATTACTTTATCAATGATCAAAGCGGGTGTGTGGCACCTCTATGTTGGGCCACACTGCGACATAAATCCGAAGGAGTCCCTTTGCGGTTTTCAGCTTGGGCGTGGCTAGGTTTGTCATGTCCGAATAGGTAGCCATCATCGCGTGTCGAGGCATGCTTACGCGATCCGTAGATCGGTCTTGCGTGTCCTGCTCTATTGTCCAAGTCCCGCTGCAGGTCGTCTGGGCGATCATGATCCGTGTTATTCTTGCCTTTACGGCGAGGTGGGGCGGTCTGGTGTTCGGCTTGAGCTGCCTCTTTATCCGGACAGAGTTGTCGGCGACCTATCGCATTGTGTGATGATGGTACAGGCTCCAACGCCCCGTCATCGGACTGGTATAGCAATCTGTGCTTTGGGTAGCTTTTGGCTAGGCCACTAAGGCTGTATTCTTCGGTGACCAGGACTTCGGTCAATCGGCCGTCGAGTAGGTCTTGGTCAGCTTGAAGCTTCTGCTGCTTCTTTTTCAGGCTCCTTGAAGTGGCTATTAGCCTGCACTTGAAGCGTTCCTACTCGAGGGGCGCTTCAGGTACGATCAAGTCTTTGTCGCTGAGGCTTACCTTATCTTCAGAGATCGGAAGGTAGTTGTCGTCCTCCGAACTGTCGCTGGGCAAGGCCTGTTCATCGGGGCTGGTTTGCCCGCTTTCCTGTTCCTCCTGTTCGGATCTTGCTCCAACAGGGTCTTCATTGTTTTTGGCGCCGTCCGGAGTACTATTTTCTCCGGTGCCATCCTTGCGGTGTGACTTGGAGCGGCGTTCAGGGTGCCGGTACTTAGACTGTGTCTCAGGAGGTTTATTCTCAACTGGATCTCCTTTGTCATTGCCGCGAGCTTTTTAAGTGTATTGATCGTGTATACGTCGTATGAACTGGTGGCCGTCCCACGCCTGGTGACTGGCGGGTCTTGGCCTTGCTCCTTGTCGGCATCATCGTCTATGTCGTCAATATCTTCGGAGCCATAAGCAGGCATGTCGGTTAAGTCCTCGATAGTATCTATTAAGTGGGTGGCAGGTGGGTAGCGAAATTCTCCATTATCAGCCTCTAGCTCGAACCGGACACAGTTTGGCCGTGAGTCCCCTGACAGGGACAAGTTTTTTTAATGAATTTACCACATCGCCGAAGGGCGAGTGTTGGAAGATATCTGCGGCGCTGAATTCAAAGATTGATAACCGATCCAACTCGGTGTCCGGGGGCTTGCGCGGTTCGGAATTTATAGCCGGAGACGAGTCCGGAATTCCGTTGACGCGAATATTGCAGGGTGTCGAGTCCGTGTGCGGCTCCAACGCCATAGACCCTGTGGCCTCAGATGGCACGATCTGCTCCGGTTCTAAGGCCGTTGCAGCAACAGGAACCATCTCCTGGATGTGATCTGATGACAGTTTTAAGTCATGTTCATTGGGGCGAGGGGGCGCGATCGCCGCGGTCTCGAATCCATTGAAGATCAAGTCTCCACGGATATCCGCGACGTAGTTCAAGCTTCCAAATCTGACCTGGTGGCCAGGGGCGTAGCTATCGATCTGCTCCAGATGGCCAAGCGAGTTGGCCCGCAGTACGAAGCCGCCCATTACGAAAATCTGTTTGGGGAGGAAGGTTTCTCCTTGGACAGTGTCACTATAGACGATCGAAGGGGCCATCGAACCTTTCATCGACGGCCCAGTGGAACTCTCAATGAAAGCACCAATGTCGGTGTCAAAACCGGCGGATCTCGGGTAGGGGGTCCCGAACTGTGCGTCTAGGATCAATGGTAACAGGAGACAGGGGACACGATGTTTATCCAGGTTCGGGCCCTCTCTATGGAGGTAATACCCTACTTCCTGCTTGATTGATCTTGATGAATATGAGTATTACAAGAGTTGATCTACCACGAGATCGTAATGGCTAAACTCTAAAAGTCTAGCATGTATGACTATGGTAATGAGTATATCCTTTCCGGACTAACCCCTCCGGTTTATATAAACACCGGGAGGATCTAGGGTTTACATAGAGTCGGTTACATAAGAAGGAATCTTCATAGTTGGTCGCCAAGCTTGCCTTACACGCCAAGGAGAGTCCAATCCGGACACGGATACAGTCTTCGGCCTTCATGTATTCGTAGCCCATCAGTCCGGCCCATGGATAACAGGCCGGACGCCTGAGGACCCCTTAGTCCAGGACTCCCTCAAGGATGATCTTCCTAACAAGAAAATCACTGGCGTTAGATCGACATGCAAAACAATACGAAGCATTATTCTCAGGAGGCACGGTGAACAGCTCGTGATGCCGCATGCCACAACATTCCAAGCTCAACTTTGAAATCAAACACAAGGCCTGTCATTACATAGACAATATTCAGAACAAACTCTTAAAATATCTTACATAAGTCAACATTCATGTGACTATGCATCTCAGTAGAGTAAATATTTACTTCTGAACTGAAGATAGGAATAGGAAAAAACGATCGACAATGCTCACAACAAAGGGTGTCCCACTCAAAAATATCAAATGCATGTCTTCTGGCTAACATTAATGAGCAAAATTTGACAAGGTTTTCCAATTCCAATATATTAAACTAATGTGAACTTTGACAAGCTTTTCCCATTCAAAATATGTAATGCCTATGATTGTGGAACGGGCAGGGTTTGTCATCAGTTTGTCATTTGGTAGTCCGGTGGCTCAAGGTGACGGCGAATGATTAGAGAACCATTCGACGTATTGTGCATGATGAAGTATTATGGAGGACACGAACCATCTGAACATTTTGTGCAGTTCCACTAAAATCAAGCTGAGCATCCCTATGGATTTTGTATTTATATGCTGCTAGAAAACAAAGACACATCAGCACACACATGAATATTGGCCCCAGTGTCAACCCACCAATCGGTGGACTAACAAACTACAAGTACGGTAAAAATATTACCATACCCAGTTGCCCCATCATTGTTGCTTAGAGTGACATTGACAGACTTGGAGTCCTGTCCTGGCTTCTTGGTACTTGTTTGGCCAGTTGTTTGCCAGTGTTCCTCCGAACCACAACTAAAGAAGCCATCTCTCTTTTTGTATTTCTTCTTACCCTTCTTAATGGCCGACGCTGGTAGCACCATTCAAACATATAGTCCGGTGTCTCAAGGTGACGATGAATGATTAGAGAACCATTTGATGTATTGTGCATGATGAAGTATTATGGAGAACACAATCTTCTCGATCATTCCTTGTGTAATGTAGCGCAAACAGTGACTGCTTCTTTCTGCAAAGTGGTAAGACCAACTGGACCCACTAATGCAACAGTTTGCCTTAGACACATTGGCTCCTTTTGTGCAGTTCAACTAAAATCAAAGTCGGAATAAAACCGAGCTTTAATTTGATATCCCTGTAAGCAACAAAAGGTATAAGGGAAACAATCACTGAGAAATAACAGTTGATGAATTGTACTCCCAGAAGAAAAACATCTACTGATCTACCTTATCTTAATGGGAAACAAAGCACGAGAGTAGCAATTCTCAATCAGTGTGATTCATTCATATTAACTGAGACATTATCTTAACAATGCCTTGTTTCAACATGTATAAAGAACGACAAAGAAGAAAAGTATCATTCCTAAAACAATGCGACTGATTCATTTTAACAAAGACATTATCTTAACAATACCTTGGTTAAACATGTAGAAAGAACTACAGAGCAGGATAGTATCATTTGTAAAACACTGTAACTGATATATAATAACAAAGACATTATCTGAACAATACATTTCTTAAACATGTACTCCGGCCGATCCCTAACAGAAATGGTACTCCCGCCGATCCCTAACAAGTGATGCAGTTTTGAACTAAAATTCAGTAGTTAATTTTGAGGAAAGTCGGTACTGACCTTTCAAGACCAAGATTTGAAACAACTCGTGAGGAAGACCTGAGAGAGATCTAAACACATATATGGAAATCCGGTCTCATTTTGTGCAGTTCCACCAAAATTAAGCGAAGCAAAATGTCGCAATAGCAACAAGTTGAATAGATATCCCTGTTTTAACAGAGGCAAAAAAGGAATCAATTACTGGCCAATAAAGGAGGATGAAACATGCGGCCACAAAAATGGTAATCCTGCCAATCCCTAACAAGTGTTGCAGTTTTGAAATAAGATTCAGTAGTTAATTCTGAGAGTGGCATTGCTTAATTTTACCAGCGGCATTAGATTAACAAAAAGCATAAACAGTTCCAGGGGAGAGTGGATGGAACAACAACATGTGCTTCCATCTACTTATAAAGGGGGTGATGCAGAGTTTGTTATAACAAAGCAACAAGCATAATGTCTGGGTTGGTCCCATTTTTGTTCACTACTTAATGGGAAAAGACAGCAATACAATAGCTTCAATTCAACATTTATTTAAAACAGTACCAATACAAGTAGCACAACATCTCAAACACACCTTTGCACGATCATGTGGATGAAGGCAAGTACCAACCTGTCATGGCGCTTTACAAGATCACGCATTGAATCTGCCAACACGAATAGGAAATCCAATCTCGTTTTGTGCAGTTACTCTGAAATCAAGTAAAGTCGCTGGTGTGACATTTAGTTTGCTATAGCAACAAGTTGAATAGATATCCTGATTTAACAGAGGCAAAAAAGGAGACAATTACTGCCAATAAAGGAGGATGAAACATGCGGCCTTAAAAAGAAGCATCTACCTTATCTTGATGGAAAACAAAGTATAGGACAGTAGCATTTCTAAAACGGTTGCATTGATTCATATTAACAGATACTCTTAAAATAGTTCAGTAGCTAATTCTGAGAGTGGCATCGCTTAATTTTACCATCAGCATTAGATTAAGAAAAAGCATAAACAGTTCCAGGGGCGAGTGGGCGCAACAACACCATGTGCTTCCATCTACTTATAAAGGGGGTGATGCAAAGTTTGTTGTAACAAAGCAACAACCATCATGTCTGGGTTGGTACCATTTTTGTTCCCTACTTAATGGGAAAAGAGAGCAATACAATAGCTTCAATTCAACATTTATTCAAAACAGTACCAATACAAGTAGCACAACATCTCAAAACACACTGCACGATCATGTGGATGGGACATGGGACATGCTAGCACCATGTGCGTCCACACGTATAAATGGGTGATCCAGAGTATGTAGCCAAGCAACATATCTGCCTTGGTCCCATATTTGTTCTCTTTGAAAATTTTCCGATGTGAGGGCACCAAATCTAGTCCTGCACCAACTACCCGACCCCCCAGTCTCTTTCCCTTTTCAACAAAGAGTTCGGTTCCTTATAGATGTTTGTACTGGGTTACCCCCTTTTCCCTTTTCGACCAACAAAGCGGCTGGATAGCTAGTCTATACTACATTCCCTCCCTCCTTTCCTCATTGAACCACGTCCTAGATTCATGCTCCACCCCACCGCACCCTTCTTTCCTCTTTGAACCAAGACCTAGATTCTACTACATAATCGAAAAAGATCAGCATGCAGCTAGACCAATGACGGTTTCAAAGAAACTTATACCTTAAGGTCGTTGGGATGTGGCAAGGCGTGCGGCGGGAGGTCGGATCTGCCCACACTATGTACGGCAGCAAGGAAGAAGGGGTCGGTGGCCCTCCCGCACAGGTGCTGGGTGAAAAAGAAAAGCGCTGCCGGCGGTGGATTGCCTCCCTCGCCGAAGGTGATAGAGGGAACGCTGCACCTCCTCCCCTTCCCGGTGTGACGGGATCCGGACGTCTCCTTTGCCAGATGTGAGGGGGGTGAGAGAGACGGGGCTGAGGGAGTCCTGGATTAGGGGGTCCTCGGACAGCCGGACTATATCCTTTGGCCGGACTGTTGGACTATGAAGATACAAGATTGAAGACTTCGTCCCGTGTCTGGATGGGACTCTCCTTGGTGTGGAAGGCAAGCTTGGCAATACAGATATGTAGATCTCCTCCCTTGTAACCGACTCCGTGTAACCCTAGCCCCCTCCGGTGTCTATATAAACCGGAGGGTTTAGTCCGTAGGACAAGAACAATCATACCATAGGCTAGCTTCTAGGATTTAGCCTCTACGATCTCGTGGTAGATCAATTCTTGTAATACTCATATCATCAAGATCAATCAAGCAGGAAGTAGGGTATTACCTCCATCGAGAGGGCCCGAACCTGGGTAAACATTGTGTCCCCCGCCTCCTGTTACCATCCGCCTTAGACGCACAGTTCGGGACCCCCTACCCGAGATCCGCCGGTTTTGACACCGACATTGGTGCTTTCAGTGAGAGTTCCACTGTGCCATAACCATAAGGCTTGATGGCTCCTTCAATCATCGGCAATGATGCGATCCAGGGTGAGGTTTTCCTCCCCGGACAGATCCGTATTCGGCGGCCGTCATTGGGCCAATTAAGCAGCCATCCGGAGCAGATCGAAAGCTACGCCCCTGGCCATCAGGTCAGATTTGGAAACTTGAAATACACTGCCGACATCCACGGAGACTTGATCTTCGGCAGATTCGAGCCCATGTCAGGTGCGCCGCACAATCACGACGAGCATGATTTAGCTCTGCCGTCGGACAGTGTTCGGGAGATCACACCTGCAACTACTCTGACCCTCAATCTGGAACAAATTGCACCATCTGTGGACGGGTGGATGGACCCCACCACGGAGGCCGCACACTGAGTGGCGATAGCGCTAAATACTGACTTCACCTCCTACGAGACCCGTGCTGCTGACCATTGGATTCGTCCCCGGCCATGGGCTCCGAGCCGCCCGCGTCCGCGCCTATCGAATCTGATTGGGCGCCGATCATGGAGTTTAACTCCACGGATATCTTTCAGCACTCGCCTTTTGGCGATGTGCTAGATTCATTAAGGTCTCTCTCCTTGTCAGGAGAACCTTGGCCGAACTATATCCTGCTAGAATGGGATGCGGACGACGAAGAAATCCGCTCCCCACCCACAACCCACGTAGTAGGCACTGTCGATGATTTAACCGACATGCTCGATTTCGACTTTGAAGACATCGACGGTGTAGGACCTTGAAGTATGTCTAGAGGGGGGGTGATTAGACTACTTGACCAATTAAAAACTTAACCTTTTCCCAATTTTTATAGTTTGGCAGATTTTAGCTATTTTAGGACAAGTCAAGCAATCATCACACAATTCAAGCAAGCATGCAAAGAGTATATTGGCAGTGGAAAATAAAGCATGCAACTTGCAAGAAAGTAAAGGGAAGGGTTTAGAGGATTCAAACGCAATTGGAGACACGGATGTTTTTCTCGTGGTTCCGATAGGTGGTGCTATCGTACTTCCACGTTGGTGGAGACTTCAACCCATGAAGGGTAACGGTTGCGCGAGTCCACGGAGGGCTCCACCCACGAAGGGTCCATGAAGTAGCAACCTTGTCTATCCCACCATGGTCGTCGCCCACGAAGGACTTGCCTCACTAGCGGTAGATCTTCACGAAGTAGGCGATCTCCTTGCCCTTACAAACTCCTTGGTTCAACTCCACAATCTTGTCGGAGGCTCCCAAGTGACACCTAGCCAATCTAGGAGACACCACTCTCCAAGAAGTAACAAATGGTGTGTTGATGATGAACTCCTTGCTCTTGTGCTTCAAATGATAGTCTCCCCAACACTCAACTCTCTCTCTCATAGGATTTGGATCTGGTGGAAAGAGGGTTTGAGTGGAAAGCAACTTGGGGAAGGCTAGAGATCAAGATTCATATGGTAGGAATGGAATATCTTGGCCTCAAGACATGAGTAGGTGGTTCTCTCTCAGAAATGGTAAGTTGGAAGTGTAGGTTCAGTCTGATGGCTCTCTCCACGAATGAAGAGGAGGTGGAGGGGTATATATAGCCTCCACACAAAATCCAACCGTTACGCACAATCTACCAAACTCGGTGGGACCGAATAGTTAAACTCGGTCAGACCGATTCAGTAAACCTAGTGACCGTTAGTGATTTTCGGTGGGACTGACATGCATCTCGGTGAGACCGATATGGTTAGGGTTAGGGCATAACATAATCTCGGTGAGACCGATTACACAAACTCGGAAAGACCGGTTTTGGTAATTAGCTAACCAGAGAGTTGGTCAGGTAAACTCGGTGGGACCGATTTGCTCTTTTTGGTGAGACCGAAATGTTACAAAAAGGAAACAGAGAGTTTACATTGCAATCTCGGTGGGACCATTCGCTCACTTCGGTTGGACCGAAACGTTACGAAGGGAAACAGAGAGATTGCAACGCCATCTCGGTGAGACCGAGATCCCTATCGGTAAGACCGATTTGCTTAGGGTTTGTGGCAGTGGCTATGACTTTTGGAATCGGTGGCGCCGGATAGAAAGAATCGGTGTGACCGATTTTGGCTTTAAGTTTAGGTCATTTGTGGATGTGGGAAAGTAGTTGAGGGTTTTGAAGCATATCACTAAGCACATGAAGCAAAAGGCTCATTAAGCAACACCTCATCCCTTCTTGATAGTATTGGCTTTTCCTATAGACTCAATGTGATCTTGGATCACTAAAATGTAAAATGAAGAGTCTTGAGCTTTTGAGCTTGAGCCAATCCTTTGTCCTTAGTATTTTGAGGGATCCACTTTCATCATCCATGCCATGCCATTCATTGAGCTTGCTTGAAATAATAGTCTTGGAATAGCATTAGCTCATTGAGCTATATGTTGTTATGAATTACCAAAACCACCTAGTGATAGTTGCACTTTCAATCTCCCTCTTTTTGGTAATTGATGACAACATATAGATCAAAGCTTCGACAAATGATAATAAGATTTAAATAACATCGTCGCTTTGAGAAGTATGTGATAAGCAAGAGCTCCCCCTAAATTTGTGCATAGTTTTAGATTTGCTTTGGACTGCAAATGCACAATGAATTAGGCTCATGGGTTACTCTTCCATGTCACATACATCTTGGTGGAGCGCTCAAAATAATAAACAATGAATACATGCACTCATCACCAAGCAAAGTGAGTGATCACATAAGATAGATAGGATAATATCAAGCATGCATAAGTGTAGCTTATGATCAAACACATAATCATCAATGTCTCACAAACATAGTATCTCAACCAAAAGCAAACAAAGTTTTGAAAAACCACCAAATAAAGCAAGAGAGAATAAAAGCAACACTCTCTCTCTCTCTCGAAGCCTATGATCTATACATTTTTCTTCCCCTTTGGCAACAAGTTACCAAAAAGTTCATAGAAAATGCATAGTGCTAGATCGACTCTCAAGCTTGATCTTCTGGTGGTGGTGTAGATATGGCTCCTTGGACGAAGACTTCAGTTGATGTAGATGGAGCTGGAGCTGATGAAGGTTTGGAGCTGGTGGCACCGAGGCTGCTGGTGGTGCAGAAGTTGCTCTTGTGTCAGAAACTGGCACAGCCGATGACCTATGGGCTCTAGGCACTCTGGCAAACACATTTGTTGTTGTCTTGCCCTTCCTCTCCTGCATGTCCTCTTGTAGCTCCTCCACTGCAGTCTGAATCTCAGTTACTTTCACATCTAAGTTATAGAACTTTTGTTCTATGATTCTCTCCAAGCTCTCCTGATTTTGAGTTAGGGTGGCCAATACCTTCTCAATCCTCAAGGTTGATGCTATTAAGTAACCAAGCTGCTCCTGCTTGTTCTTCAAGAGATACTCAGATGCCTCCTCTTGAGTTGGCATCTTGGCAGCCTTCTCCCTCTTTGCCTTCTCCTTCTTCTCCTGAGCTTGAACTGATTGTGGATCATCTTCATTCATGAAAACCTCATTGTCCTCAAAGTCTGGATAAAGTGGAAAGTGTTCCTTATCCAACTGATATTTTCCTGTGCCCATCTTTGAGTTTATCAATTCTTGAATCTGAGGTGCATATCCACAGCTCCTCTTCTGATCTGTTGTAGTCCTCTTGATAGTTTCAATGATCAGGCTCATGACTTTAAACTTTTGTGGCACATCAAACACATGCAACATGTTGATGGCATGCCCTCTGATCATGTTATGGTCACCTGACTTGGGCAACAAGGTGTGCCTCAGAACCCAATTGATGGTTGGCAACCCTGACAGCAGATAGTGAACTGATCCAAACTTGTGAGTTGCTAATGCCTTGTTTGGAATTTCCTTGTACATGTGAGCCATTGAATTGTGATCCTTTTTCTTCTTTGCATAGATGTCCAGATCATCCTCATTCTCCTCTGGGGCATTTATCAGCTTTGCCCACTCCTCAACAGTTGAGTGGTACCTTGTACCTTGAGACATCCAAACAATTCTCCCATCTGGGTAGAAATGTGTTGTGGAGTAAAACTGCATGATAAGCTCATCATTCCAATTTGTGAGCTTCTGCCCAACAAAATCTGCAACTCCACAGCTCACAAAGTTGTCCTGCACTCCAGGATAGTACTCTTCATTCTCCTTGATGAAGTTCCAGTCGACCCATCTCATGTCACAGACAATGGGCTTCTTGTCCAACATAATGGTCTCATAAAAGTCCTGTTGTTCCTTTGTGTGGAACCTGTAGTCAACAGCAGTTCTTCTCCTTGAAGCATATGGATCTTCCAATCTCCATTTCCTCATCCCTGAGTCTTTCCTGACTCTCATGTTCTCATTCACAGGATGGGCATCATTGTGGTCTGGTATCTTTGGCTTGAGCTTCCTCAGAACCTGTCCTTCTTCATCTTCCTCACCAACCTCAGGCACTGGGGCCTTGTTCTTCTCAGCAGCTGAAATACTCCTAGTATTCCTCTTTGGTGCAGACTTGGCCTTGGGGGCAGCTTTGGGTGCTTCCTTGGGCTTAGATGTGGCAGCCCGTGATCTGATGGCATCACCCATTAGCTTTGGTTCCTTTGGTGCTGGTGCAGCAGGCTCTTCCTCTTCCATCATGGAAGGCTTCCCAATAACTTTGGCCATGGTCATCTTGACCCTTTCCTTCCTCTTCTAGCTCTCAGCAACTGGCTCTTTGGGATCAGGATTTTCAGGTAGTTGAGTTGATGTTCTGGCCTTAGACATTGGTTGTCTTCCTGCAGTCCTTTTGGTCTTCATGACTCTTTCCTTCTTGACCACCTCTTTCTTTGAAGTTGCCTCATCTTCCTCAGCCCTGTAATCTTCATCCTCTGAATCTGAATTTCTTTTCCTCCTTTGCCTAGTAGCAGCCTTAGGCAAATTGCTAGGAGTACTTCTGCTCCCTTCATCTGAAGTTGAGGGACTAGTGCCCTCACTCAAGTTTATCTGCTCTTCTGACCTGTTCTGGCTGTCACTTTGATCAGACATACTGCAAAAGCTGACTGCTGACCCTGTGAAGAGTTTATAGATGAGATAGAAAAGATGAGCATCACAAAATGCAGAGGTTTTTGCAAAAGAATGACTCAAAAGTTCAGTTTTAGTTTTCCACAGAAAGCATTTTGGATCCACCGATTTTCAAACTCGGTGATGTCGAAGCAGTTTTGGAACCTAAACTGATGATCTCGGTTGGACCGAGTTTCAGTTTGGTGGCACCGAGACTGCTAGGGTTTCACAAAATTCTCAAATCGGTTGCGCCGATTAGTTAATCTCGGTCAGACCGAGAGTCACTTGTGCAATGGCATAAGCCAAATCAGAGAGACCGAGTTTTTCAACTCGATGGGTCCGAGATGGTTTCTGTGGAAACCTAAACCTAAAAATTCGAATCGCAACTAATCTATGAACTACTTTGGCTGGATAGATGAGTTGCAATCGTGGCAAGATTCAATATGAAAACAATGTGCTAGGAATCAGACATGGATAGCACAAAGATCAAGTCCATACCCTAACTTGGCGATGGACTTGCTACGGCGGCAACGGCGGGGATGAAATCCATTGACGGCGGCGAAGACCAGCGACAGGAGGCTGCTGGCGGCGAGGAGACGATCCGGAGACCACGACGGCAGAGCGAGCTGATGCGCGGGCGAAGGGTTTCAGAGAAATTTCCAAAATTTTGCCCGTGACTATATATAGCCCGACCCTGTCGGTGTGACCGAGTGGAACAACTCGGTGGCACCAAGATGCATAACTGCAAGCAGTTACATCAACTCGGTGTGACCGAAACGTTCAAATCGGTTGCACCGAGATTGAAAACTCAGATCAACTTGATGATCTCGGTAGGACCGAAATGGAAGGATCGGTCAGACCGAGAATCATTAATAGGTTTTGGAATTTTAAGTCTATGACAAATCGGGGACTCCGAGTGCTCCTCACACAGAGTGGTTCGAATCTGACTTGATCAAATTTTGTGATATAGCATGAATAGAGTTTGAGACGAGAAAAGCATAGATAGCTAAAGAAGGTTCTTAGGCATTCTTGTCCATCCACTTGGCACAAAGAAAAGAAACCAATCAAGCAAAACAACAAGTGGATGTCCTTGAATGAGTAAAATATGCACCAACATGCTCATACAATAAGATGGCAAATGAAATATGTGGCAAAGCATGCACAACCAATTCTAGCATCTATCAAACAATTGGCGATGACTAGGTCATCTATATATGAGTATATTGACTTAGGAGTCAAATGAGAACATTTGATCATAGGTCATACTCATCGTTTAAGCTCAAGTGGGGTTACCACTTTTACATAATGCATTAATGTGTTCACATCATTAGAGTTGCTTTGACTCAGTTCTTAGAGTTAAGCTCCCCCTAGATGTGAGATCCCCCCTTAGAGGGATGAACTAACCTTGGGTTTTGTCGATGATGACTTCATGTAGGTGTTGAAGATGTAGATGCTCAATGTTGATGTAGATCATATGGAGAAATCCTTTGGAGTGAGTTGCACTTTCAACTTGCCTACATGGGTTAGTCCCACAGGGAACAAACGAGAATATCCATAGACATAGAGTGATGCACACACAAGATGATGTCCATGAAAGCATTAGGTTACCTTGTCCCTTGCCTTACCAACATGAGGGTTTGTGACTCCTTGAACTAGTGCAAGATGTGAAAGTTGATTGCACTTGTTCTTGCCAAAATGATATGAGTGAAGAATGTTGGCGGAGTCACCCTCAAGAAATCTCTAGTTCTTCTTCTTCAGGATCCATATCATCTTGATGGGAATCCTTGGAGTTGTAGTTGTACTTGATGAAGTAGAACTTGACGTATTCTTGGGGACCCACTCGAACGAGGCTTTAGGTGCTTCTTCAAATGCATCAATCTCTTCTTGAAGCTTTCCCTTGCCTTTGTTCTTGTGGTCTTGTGGTGGAAGATCATCTTGAGCTTGTGTCCCCTTGGTGGAAGTAGGATCATACTTCTCTTGTCGAGGAACAAACTTTGTCTTGGGGTATTTATCTTCTTCCCACTCAACTCCATTGGCGTTGAACTTTCGTTCAAAACCAACACCTTGATTCTTCCGGTGTCTTCCTTGCTTGCGTACAATTTCCTCGAATTGCTTACTCCCGGCAAGGCTCTTGTAAACACCTTTCTCTATAATTCCCTTCAATAAACTATTTTCTTTCTCAAGTGTAACTTGGCTAAGAGAATCATTAGTGGAATCAAGAGATCTACTAGAAGCAACAACATTGGATTTGACATTATTATTGTTACTACTAGAGGAAGTATCTTTCGTGCACTTGTTACTAGACTTGACTTGAGGCATGTAAGTAGATAAGAGTAAACGCTTGGCAATGTAAGAAGAACTTTTCTTGCAGAAATCATCATTGATTGCCTTTAATAACTCATGCTCTTGCTCAAGATTGAGCTTTTCAAAGCGTAACTTCTCATGAGACCTTAAAAGTTCTCGATGATCTTAGAAGATAGTTTCATGAGCCAACTTAAGAGTGTTTAGTTCTTTAGTTAGAAGCTCAATTTTCTCCTTATCATTGTCATACGTTTGATTAGCATGATTAATTGACGTTTCATCATAGTATTCATCACTAGAGTTGTCAACAAGTAAATCATCATCACCTAGCAAGTCATCTTCATCACTATTGAAATCAACATACTCTGGATGTGTTACCTTAGGACCTTTGGCCATGAAGCATCTTCCAATTCCTTCATTTGGTGAATCAAATATGTCGTAGGAGTTGGTTGACACAAGTGCTAGACCGGCAACACCTTCATTTTGAGTATATTGAGTCGGAGTGATAGCTTCTCTCCGAGTGATGGTCGGAGTCGGGCGAAACCCATTCACCAACATGAGCTTGATGTCTTCGTTTTGTGTAGCTCCTTGATGACTTGTCCTTCCTTTCCGAATCCTTGCTTCTCCGTGAGGGTCTTCGTTCATAACGATCATCTCTACTCCTCCTCTCTCTCGGTGGTGATTCTTCTCTTTTTCTTCTTCTTTTTGGAGAATCTTCTCTTCTTTTGTAGGGTGCCGTACACTCATTGGAGTAGTGTCCGGGTCTCCCACAATTGTAGCAATTGCGCTCTCGACTAGAAGATCTTTTGTCATTGTAAGACCTTGACTTGGAGCTTCTTTCTTTGCTTCTACTTTTGTAGAATTTGTTGAAGTTCTTCACCATTAAGCTCAATTCTTCATTGAAGGTTGGTTTCTCACTTGATGATGTGGGGGCTTCACTTGAGGCATTGTAAGCACCACTTGACTTGTTGTGAAGTTCCTCCTTGTCCTTGAGTGACATCTCAGAAGCAACAATCCTTCCAATGACTTCCGTTGGCTTGAGATCTTTGTAGTTTGGCATCATTTGGATCAATGTGCACACGGTATCATACTTTCCGTCCAATGCTCTTAGGATCTTCTTGATGATGAATTTGTCGGTCATCTCTTCACTCCCTAAGCCGGCAATCTCATTTGTGATAAGAGCAAGCCTAGAGTACATTTCAGCGACACCTTCACCATCCTTCATTTTGAACTTGTCAAGCTGACTTTGGAGCACATCCAACTTGGATTCCTTGACGAACTCGGTACCTTCGTGCATATCAATCAAAGTATCCCAAATTTCCTTTGCATTATCAAGACGGCTGATTTTTTTGAATTCTTCGGGGCACAATCCGTTGAAGATGATGTCACATGCTTGAGCGTTGTATTGCAACATCTTCAATTCTTCCGCATTAGCTTCACGGTTCGGTTCTCTCCCATCAAAGAATTCACCTTGCAAACCAATACAAATAATTGCCCAACCGGCGGGGTTATGTCCAAGAATATGCATTTTCATCTTATGCTTCCAACTAGCAAAATTAGTACCATCAAAGTAAGGACCTCTACGGTGATAATTTCCCTCGCTAGACGGCATACTCTCCTAGGTTGTGAAACCAAGGCTATGACCACCAAAAGCTATGGAAATCAAAGCAAATGGAGACCAAAGCTCTGATACCACTTGTAGGACCTTGAAGTATGTCTAGAGGGGGGGTGATTAGACTACTTGAGCAATTAAAAACTTAACCTTTTCCCAATTTTATAGTTTGGCAGATTTTAGCTATTTTAGGACAAGTCAAGCAATCATCACACAATTCAAGCAAGCATGCAAAGAGTATATTGGCAGCGGAAAATAAAGCATGCAACTTGCAAGAAAGTAAAGGGAAGGGTTTAGAGGATTCAAACGCAATTGGAGACACGGATGTTTTTCTCGTGGTTCCGATAGGTGGTTCTATCGTACTTCCATGTTGGTGGAGACTTCAACCCACGAAGGGTAACGGTTGCGCGAGTCCACGGAGGGCTCCACCCATGAAGGGTCCACGAAGTAGCAACCTTTTCTATCCCACCATGGCCGTCGCCCACGAAGGACTTGCCTCACTAGCGGTAGATCTTCACGAAGTAGGCGATCTCCTTGCCCTTACAAACTCCTTGGTTCAACTCCACAATCTTGTCGGAGGCTCCCAAGTGACACCTAGCCAATCTAGGAGACACCACTCTCCAAGAAGTAACAAATGGTGTGTTGATGATGAACTCCTTGCTCTTGTGCTTCAAATGATAGTCTCCCCAACACTCAACTCTCTCTCATAGGATTTGGATCTGGTGGAAAGAGGGTTTGAGTGGAAAGCAACTTGGGGAAGGCTAGAGATCAAGATTCATATGGTAGGAATGGAATATCTTGGCCTCAACACATGAGTAGGTGGTTCTCTCTCAGAAATGGTAAGTTGGAAGTGTAGGTTCAGTCTGATGGATCTCTCCATGAATGAAGAGGAGGTGGAGGGGTATATATAGCCTCCACACAAAATCCAACCGTTACACACAATCTACCAAACTCGATGGGACCGAATAGTTAAACTCGGTCAGACCGATTCAGTAAACCTAGTGACCGTTAGTGATTTTCGGTGGGATTGACATGCATCTCGGTGAGACCGGTATGGTTAGGGTTAGGGCATAACGTAATCTCGGTGAGACCGATTTTGGTAATTAGCTAACGAGAGAGTTGGTCAGGTAAACTCGGTGGGACCGATTTGCTCTTTTCGGTGAGACCGAAATGTTACAAAAAGGAAACAGAGAGTTTACATTGCAATCTCGGTGGGACCGATCGCTCACCGGTTGGACCAAAGCGTTACGAAGGGAAGCAGAGAGATTGCAACCCCATCTCGGTGAGACCGAGATCCCTATCGGTAAGACCGATTTGCTTAGGGTTTGTGGCAGTGGCTATGACTTTTGGAATCGGTGGCGCCGGATAGAAAGAATCGGTGTGACCGATTTTGGCTTTAAGTTTAGGTCATTTGTGGATGTGGGAAAGTAGTTGAGGGTTTTGGAGCATATCACTAAGCACATGAAGCAAAAGGCTCATTAAGAAACACCTCATCCCTTCTTGATAGTATTGGCTTTTCCTATAGACTCAATGTGATCTTGGATCACTAAAATGTAAAATGAAGAGTCTTGAGCTTTTGAGCTTGAGCCAATCCTTTGTCCTTAGTATTTTGAGGGATCCACTTTCATCATCCATGCCATGCCATTCATTGAGCTTTCCTAAAATAATAGTCTTGGAATAGCATTAGCTCAATGAGCTATATGTTGTTATGAATTACCAAAACCACCTAGGGATAGCTGCACTTTCAGACGGCATGAACGACGATGCAGAAGAGGAACAGGAACCATCGCCCACAGGGCGCTGGACAGCCACTTCATCACATGACATATACATGGTGGATACACCCAAAGAAAACAATGACGAGGAACGGAAGGATGCAGCGAAGGATAGCTCCCTCGAGAAGCAACCAAAGCGATGGTGTAGGCGCCGCTCCAAATCCCGCCTCGACAAAAACAGCGATAACAGCGCAAGAGAAGATAACACCCCAGTCGACTCCAGAAAAAATGACGACCACATTGACCCAGCAAACAGTGAACATAGTATGAATTCGCTGTCCGAACCCGGCGAAGCCGAGGATAAAGCTCATCAACCTCCCTCCAGAGAGGAAAACAGTCTGGACGAGGATGCACACATCATCCCGGAAAGGCACTTGGAACAAGAGAACCTTCGCAGAAGGCTTATTGCCACCGCGAGGAGTCTAAAGAAGCAGAAGCAAAGGTTTAAGGCCGCGCAGAATATGCTCAACAGTAGATGGAACAAAGTTCTCGACACTGAAGAAAAGTATGGTGGTAGTTACCACACAAAGAGCTATCTAAAGTGCAAGTTGTTGCCTGAATTTGATGATGAGGCCTTAGAGCCCACACAGCCGAAAAACAAAACGGCCGGCCGGTCGGATCGACCACCTCGTGGCCGCGATAGAGCGGCTAACAAGGTCGCACATAAGTCAGCACACGATTCACGTGAGGACTTGCGTGAGAAGGCCGGCGTGACCAGATCCATCTACGGATCTAGGAAACGCGCTCCAGCGCACACCAAAACCGAACACTACAACCGTCAGAATGCCATGACACATCCAAATATAGGGGTGCCGCACACCCCCTATGTTTCACCGATGAGGTGCTGGACCACGAATTTCCAGAAGGATTCAAACCCATGAACATAGAGGCGTACGACGGAATGACAGCCCCTGGGGTCTGGATTTAGGACTTTATCCTCCATATCCATAAGGCTCGCGGAGATGATCTCCACGCCATCAAGTACTTGCCCCTCAAGCTGAAAGGACCAGCTCGGTACTGGCTGAAGAGCCTCCCTGAAAACTCAATTGGAACTTGGGAGGAGCTTGAGGATGCTTTTAGGGCTAATTTTCAAGGGACCTATGTCCGACCTCCGGATGCAGACGATTTAAGTCATATAATTCAACAGCCCGGAGAGTCAGCCCGAAAGCTTTGGAACAGATTTCTCACTAAGAACCAAATCGTCGACTGCTCGGACGACGAAGCCTTAGCAGCTTTCAAACACAGTGTCCGAGACGAATGGCTCGCCAGACACCGCGGCCAAGAAAAACCGAGAACAATGGCAGCCCTGACAAGCCTCATGACCCGCTTTTGCGCGGGCGAAGATAGCTGGCTAGCCCGCAGTAGCACCAGCGACCCAGGCACATCCGAAGTCAGGGATGGCAATGGAAAACCATGATGCAGTAAAAGCAAGCGTCGAAATAACAAAATAGCCCAGACAACACGGCAGTAAACGCCGGATTCAAGGGCTCTCGACCGGGTCAGCGGAAAAAGCCTTTCAAAGGTAGTAGAGAGGGACCGTCCAGCCTAAACAAGATTCTAGACAAATTATGCCAGATTCATGGCACCCCCGATAAACCTGCAAATAACACCGACAGAGAATGATGGGTCTTCAAGCAGGCCGATAAGCTAAATGCCGAACACAAGGGGAGTGAGACACCAAGTGAAGACGAGGATGAGCCTCACCAGCAAAGCACTGGGGGGCAGAAAAAATTCCCACCAGAGGTCAAAACAGTGAACATGATTCACGTGACGAAAAGCAAACATGCACTCCGAGACACACACGCCATAGAGCCCGTCACTCCTAAGTTCAATCCCTGGTCGGCCTACCCGATCACTTTTGATTGCAGGGATCACCTGACTAGTATCCAGCACGGAGGATTGGTTGCCTTGATGTCAGACCCAATAATCAACGGATACCATCTCACACGAGTCCTTGTGGATGGCGGCAGTAGTCTTAATCTGATATATCAAGACACATTCCGCAAAATGGGGATAGACCCGACAAGAATCAGAAACATTTATACTACCTTTAAGGGAGTAATACCAGGCCCAGAGGCCTGCTGCACGGGCTCTCTAGTACTAGAGGTTGTATTCAGTTCTCCCGACAACTTCTGAGGCGAAAAGTTAACCTTCGACATCGCTCCATTCCGAAGTGGCTATCAAGCACTACTCGGAAGAGCAGCTTTTGCTCGTTTTAATGTAGTACCACATTACGCTTCTCTCAAGCTTAAGGTGCCCGGTCCACGTGGCATCATCACAATTAGCGAAAATATCGAGCGTTCCTTATGCGCGGAAGAACGTGTGGCGGCTTTAGCAGCCGAACACTAAACGGCCTCTCCAACCAGAATAAATGATCGGTCGTCAAGACCGCGGACATGGCTAGACGAGTCCGGCGCATCACTAGCTGTAACAGCTTAGATATACCTAAGATTGGTTCGATGGATTTACCCTCATAGGCGGTACCAGGGGCTTCCCGCATGTAAAAGGACTACAGTTCGGCTCGACCTTACTTATCTTGATTTCTAATGGTTTATTGAGAATAACCAATTTTTTTGCACTACAACTTTCACCTAAGTTCTTCTCTTTTATAGATGGTAATCGTGCTACACCCTTCCAGGATACGGCACAACGGAGACATAGGCACAGACGTGCAGCAGGGCCCCGCTCAAAGGTTTCTTTTTAGATTAAGACCCTGCGTAAACCTTTTTTACTGTCTCTTGTTGCTTCACATCCTCTGGATACTCAGCATAACCGAGAGTGATGCTGACGTTATTGGCATTTCGCCACGTCAGAACGATGCACGTACCTGGACACTCAGGGATCATTATCAAGGGCGTTATTCAGCTCGGTATATGTTGTAAAGACTGAATACCTTAGAGAGTGTTCGGCGTCGCGAGTTTGGCCTTATATGCTTCAGCTCCGAATCATGTCTTGGGTCAAATGTTGGGTTTGCCCGGCTCCCGCATTTTGCTACCTTACGTTCCGCTCTATCGGCTAAGGTGGCACCAGGAGAACTACTGCGATTGTGCCATGGTTCATCCGGACGAGCACCTCAGTAGAGAAAGCCGAAAACTGACTGTCATGATAAAGCACGAGACTAGTCAACCACTCGATGACTTAGCGGAATCTTCGGGATTCCTCCGCATTAACGAAGGGCCATTTCCCTGTCATGTATGTACGCGCCCCGTATTCGGATGAGCGCGGAGGTACCAGGGGCTATATAGTAGTCCCACCGTCAAACTCCTATGGCTAAGTGAAAGTGTTAAAGCAATATAGTCCGATTGCCTCGTTCGCTGCGCTATCACCTCCTTAATGGACCAAGACGTTGGATCAAGTGTGAAAACCCGTTTTTGCGAACACCCCCGCAATATATGCGTGGGGGCTGAAGCCGACGACTGCAAACTTTTAGGTTATATACATATATACATAAATGGCCGCACAGGAGGCATCATAATACTTTCAGGCAAAAGTATAAACACAGCCTTTATAATTTAATAAGCATTGTTCTTACAATTGAGATACATGTCACTAGAACATGATATGCTTCGAGCACTGAGCCTCTATTACACGAGTGCCTTCTAAGACTTCTTCAAAATAGTGCTCGGCTGATACCCGGCCTACCGCCGAACTCTGGGATGCAATAGTGGTGGCCTCCATCTCTGCCCAGTATGTCTTGACACGGGCAAGAGCCATCCGCGCACCCTCTATGCACGCAGACCTCTTCACAGCGTTGATATGCGGCACAGCACCAAGGAATTGTTGCACTAGACCAAAATAACTATTCGGCCTCGATCCCTCTAGCTAAAGGTGATCCACGATGGACCTCATAGCAAGTCCAGACAACCTATGGATCTCGGCCCACTCGGCCATTTGTTCATTTAACAGCAGTGGACGCGTTAGAGTGCGGAACTGTGACCAGAACAACCTTTCCACTACATGATCCTTCTGATCTTCGAAAAACTTGGTCGCATCAGCGGCACTCGCTGCTAAATCCAAGTACGCGTCTGCAGAACTCCATAATTTATCCAGAGGGGCATACTTCGGGTCTCCAAACCTCTTCCGCAACAAAAAGGGCTTCCCAGCCGCAATATCTCCGGCTTGACGGAGTTCCTCCTTCACCGCTCTGATTTGCGAGCGGGTTTCCTTGGCCGCTTCCATGGCCTCCTTCAGTTCCGCCGCCTTCACTTGGCTTTCCTTTTCAAGAAGCTCATACAGGTCGGCGGCATCTTTCAGCTCAACAGCCATCTTGGCTATTTTCTCTTTGCTCTGGCAATGGGCAGCCTGTTCGGCTCTTAGCTCTTCGACCGCCTTTAGGGCGGCCGCATCACTCTTCCTGGCTTGTTCCTTGGCTCGGGCAAGTTCTACCTGAAGGGTCTCCACGACGACAGCTCCATCTGCAGTCACAGCATATTACAGATACTAGCATCATGCTCCTCTTAATATGTATTGATCCTAGGAGAATACATACCCGTGCCTCGCTGTCGCTGTTTACAAGAACGATGTCAAGCATCGCCGCATCAAGTTGCCGCTTGATTCGGCAAACTCACCGATCCGCTAGCCACTGCACCCGCAGCCACCGCACATGAAAGCAGCACGGTTATTACACGGGACTATGATCCTCTATTTGCCATCTTTTTCGACAACAACGAGTCTCGGGGCTACTATTCGCATAGGCCACACCTAGCGCAGCGGTATCGTCCAAAAAATATATATTACTTTGCGTACCTCAAAGCCTTTCAGCAGACTCATAAAAGCTTCATGCAACCCGCTTTTGGCGGATGAAATCCTCTCAACCACCGTGCCTATTAGCGCATGATGCGTTTATGAGATAGCCGCTTGCTCCAGAAGATTCATCAGTGCGTCTGATCGCACATCGGACGGTTCCGGACTCTTTCTGTTGCTCTCCTTAGGAGCCGAATTCCCCGAACTTCGGTTGGCCGAAGGTTTACCTTCTGGCCTTGGCGGATCAGGAGAAATCCTCCGTGACGACACCTCAGGGTCGCCCGCTTCATGAGGCGGGGAGGCACGGGGAGGTGTTTCGCTCTGCATCATCTCCGGAAGAAGATCCCCCGAAGACGAACTCTGTCGAGAAGGGCTACGATCCGAACTACAAGACACACGCCTCGGTTATCGTTCTCGGAAATGAAGCAGGATATATTTACTATAAAGTACTTTCGTTTACTTACAGCTCGGTAGAGGGCTGGTCCCTTCTAATGGTCTTGGCGGTAAGGATGCCCTCCGGATAGGACCCTCGACAAAGGATTCTTCCCTCGCTTGGAGACCATTACTTCCGAGTCATCAGAGGCGGTCCTCTTCCTTCCCTGGGGAGAGGGAATTTTAGATTCTTCCCCCCGGTTATCCTCCTTCACGAAGGCACTAATTCCCCCGGTTTGGATGAATAGTGAGTGAGGCTCGCTCTCGGCTTCTTTGTTCCTCCCTTTATCTTCCCCTGATGGCGCTTGATAAGGCGCAAGCTCAAGCATCCTAGCTAGTACAGGATCCGGTGAGCCCTCGGGAAGGGGGCCGGACACCTGATCATCTTCGCCTTTTTTATCCAGTCCTGGTCAAAAGGCGACTTTTCAGAATGATGTTGTGATAAATTAAAAGGCAACGTGTTCGGCCGCGGAATTACTTACTTGAGTGTCTGGACGATTGCAGTTCAGACCCACATCCTCGAAGGTGTCCGGACACTCTATTTGTGACCCGAAGAACGATCTGTACATCTCTTCGAGCGTCACGCCGAAGAAGTGCTGAATAGTTCATGGTCCTTCCAGGTTGAACTCCCACATACGGAGAGGTCGACGTTTGCAAGGCAGGGCTCGATGAACTAGCATGACTTGCATTACCTTAACAAGGCTGACATCTCTCTCGAGGAGATCTCGGATGCGACTCTACAATGTCGGCACATCATTTACTGGCCCCCAGTCCAGCCCCTTGTTGACCCATGACACCAGTTGTGGCGGGGGGGCCGAGTGGAAGGCAGGGGCGGCTACCCACTTAGTACCCCGGGGAGCTGTGATATAAAACCAATCCCGTTGCCATAAACTGGACACCTCCGGGAAGGAACCCTTTGGCCATGGAACATCAGCGCCTTTTCTTATTACGGCACCTCCGCACTCTGCGTGTCGCCCTTCAATCATCTTCGGCTTCACATCGAAGGTCTTGAGCCATAAGCCGAAGTGTGGGGTAATGCGGAGGAAGGCTTCACACACGACGATGAACGACGAGATGTGAAGGATGGAATCCGGAGCCAGATCATGGAAATCGAGCCCTTGAGAGAACATGAGCCCTCGACAAAGGGATCTAGACTGAAACCTAGCCCTCGGAGGAAGTGGGAGACGAATACGACACTCTCGCCAGGTTCGGGAGCGGGAATGACCTGCCCTCGAGCAGGCAGCCTGTGCGAGATTTCGCCAGTCAAATACCTACCTTCTCTTAGCTTCTTGATGTCCTCCTCTATGATAGAGGAGGGCATCCACCGACCTTGAAGTTGGATCCGGATATGCTTGTAGGTCCGAAGCACCAAGCCTGAGCCTTGGGTGTTGGAACTCGAGGTGGGGGAAGGATTTGATTGAGCGCGAGAAGAAGGGGACAGGCCTAGGCCCCTTTATAAAGAGGATGAATATCCAGCGTCCTCCGCGTGGCCGTTTGGGACTTGCCTAAAATCGAGGAGTCATACCAACAGGCACGATTGGGTTACCCATACCCGTATTGATGAGAATCCCGTGATAAGGGGATACGATCTCTGCTTCGACAAGACGTGCCAAGGAGACCGCCTTGCAATATGTGCAGTGACTGGTTGTGAAAAACGGTTCGAATAATGACCGGGTCGTGGTGTGATGTCATGCTGCAAAATGCGTCAGGAGATTAGATTTGTGGAAATGTTATTCTCTCTATGGTGGTATGTGGAAATTCTTTTGCAGAGCCGGACACTATCCTTGTGTTCAAAATCTTCTATGGAGTATTCGGAGGAGGAACCCGCCTTGCAATGCCGAAGAAAATCTGCGCACCGGACTCATCGTCATTAAAGCCTGGTTCAGGGGCTAATGAGGGTGTCCTGGATTAGGGGGTCCTTGGACAGCCGGACTATATCCTTTGGCCGGACTATTGGACTATGAAGATACAAGATTGAAGACTTCGTCCCGTGTCCGGAAGGGACTCTCCTTGGCGTGGAAGGCAAGCTTGTCAATACGGATATGTAGATCTCCTCCCTTGTAACCGTCTCCGTGTAACCCTAGCCCCCTCTGGTGTCTATATAAACTAGAGGGTTTAGTCTGTAGGACGAGAATAATCATACCATAGGCTAGCTTCTAGGTTTTAGCCTCTACGATCTCGTGGTAGATTAACTCTTGTAATACTCATATCATCAAGATCAATCAAGCAGGAAGTAGGGTATTACCTCCATCGAGAGGGCCCGAACCTGGGTAAACATTGTGTCCCCCGCCTCCTGTTACCATCCGCCTTAGACGCACAGTTCGGGACCCCCTACCCGAGATCCGCCGGTTTTGACATCGACAGAGGCCACAACACAGTCTTGTTTAGATCTGGTGAAGAGGGTGAGAGATAGTGAATATAGCAAACCCTAGCAAAGGAAAGCTGAGCCTCCAGCGTGTATATATATATATATATATGTGTGTGTGTGTGTGTGTGTAGTGCGGCGAGAGTGTGGAGAGTGCAAACCCTAGCGAACAAACGCTATATATATATATATATATATATATATATATATATATATATATATATATATATATATATATATATATATATATATATATATATATATATATATATATATATATACTGTAGTACTGAATCGAGCTCGGTGCCTTAGCAGACTGCCTTTGGCTGTATGACAGGTGGGCCAGCCACATTTTGGGCCCACCTGTCATAAACCCAAAGGCAGGTGCACTAAAGTCAATGAAGTTGCGTCCATATAGTACTCGTGCATACGACTAATATATAGTGGAGTGGTTTTCTTATTCTCTCCATAACAATCGTTTAAATTGTGTAAGTACGAAACAAAACTCTATATTTAACGTACCAGTGAAGAAAACTACTACTCCCTCTGTTCCTAAATATTTGTCTTTCTATAGATTTCAACAAATGACTACATACGGAGCAAAATGAGTGAATCTACACTGTAAAAATGTCTATATACATCTGTATGTGGTAGTCCATTGCAAACCACTTGAAAGACAAATATTTAGGAATGGAGGGAGTACTTCCAACGAACTAATGATCCACGCGTCCTGGTCGCACTTCCTATCCTGCACGTGCGGTACACTACCCTCCCTTAAGTGAACAACCACACATGCGCCAAATTATCGGAAACATGTGAGAGTGTGTACAAATAAAGAATTTTAATTTCAATTATCGGTTGAGAGTATGTACAGTTTGCCCTCTCTAATAATTATGGTTTGTTGTGTTCGGCCTAAACTTGGTCAAACTTTAAAAAGTTTGACTTCAGTCAAATCTAATATGCGGAGTAAATAAAAATGGAGGGCTACTACGTCCATCCCATTTTTTAGTCCACACCAATTTTTAGTAGCTGGACAAATAAAATTACAGGGGAGCTGGAGACAAAGTTGTGAGAAGGCTTAGAAATCAATACGAAACTTATGCTCTTAGTACCAACGTCGATCCTTCTTCGAGGAAACATTTGGTTCATAGCAAATTGTGTGATAAAATTGCACCAACGTGAAAGACGACTGCGTCTCCAACGCAACCAAGGTGAACTGACAAAGGATATCATCTTTGTGGTTAACAAGCAAAGAGCACTGATGGAAGACAGCTTGTTTTTCATTGAAAATCGACCAGCTTCACCAGCCAACGCAACCATGAGGCGCAACCATGAGCATCGATAGGTCATCGTGGTGAAGCATCATCCATTTGGCATCAAGTTTGGGTGAGGCACCTATGAAGTTCGACAAATCCTCACTGTAGTCTGTTTCTTCTCAGTAGTCAAGCTCGAGGAAGGAAGAACCACATGGCAGAGGACAATGAGGCGGAACAACAATGGCCATCCAATTTTGTGCAGTTCCACTGAAGTTGAGGAAGACATGCCCGGGTATGGAGATACGCATCGCTGTTTCCAAAAATATAAAAAAGGGATATAGTGTTGTTACTTTGTTTTACAAGATTAACAACGACATCTCAATTGTCAATAAGAATTATGAAAAGTACACCAACAAACAGAAGCATCATGATTATCTTGATGGGAACTAAACCAGGATACCCGAGAAAAAAAGAATTTATTCATTTAACCAGTGATAGTATTAGATTAGCAGCAGCAATAGGAGCATATGGACAATGACCGCACAACCACCATGTACTTTTTGTCGAAACAACATGTATACCTCCACCGAGGCATAAATCAGGACAACTTTTCGAGTGGCATTTCCTCTATAATAGTAGGTGATGTTGGACCAGCCGACGAACCCTAGCTACTATACAAGGGGAGCTGGGGAGTAGTCGCATAGAAGAAAACCCGCATGTAGCGACCTGGGGAGCTGGACCAGTACAAGAAGTTATACCTCAGGTGGGCGAGATGTCGCTTAGGCGGGCGGGCGGGGTCTGCCCACACGACGGCAACGAACAAGCGCGCAGAGGACCTTCGTCCGCGCCAGCGCCGGCTCTGAGAGGATGGCGCGCATCGGCTTCCTCCATCACCGACGGCGACAACGTCAATTATGCACCTCCTCACCTCCCACAGCGGACGGGATTCGGCCAGATCTGTGACCACCGGTGAGGAGAGAGAGAGTGTGGACACTGTCATCTTGTTTTGATATGGAGAGGGTGAGAAAGCGAGACGTGAGAAACTTTATCAAACAAGAGGCTCTAATGGAGTAAAACAACCTCTCCATTGCAGTGGTTTTAAATAGAATACGCGCGTTCCCGGAAAAAAAGAAACGAAAACCGGCGGACAATTCTTTAACGTACCAAGAAAGAAAACTCGATCAAAAACACGCCCCCACTTCCAAGTCGCGAGAGTCGTCGCGCACACACACATAGACATAGACATGCATATCCGTGTTTACGTAAAATTCCATTTCCATCTCCATCTCCAATCATATTTGTCCAACTAGCACATTATTTACGTTGTTAACTATATACGCGGAATAATTAGCGTACAACATCTCTTGTTTGCGGACGTCCGGACCGCTGCCACGGCCGCTCCTGACCAACCCGAACCCTCTTCATCACCCGCGCGTGCTTCCCGCCCGGAATGGTCAGTGTCGCATTCATGCCCGGCCAGAGCGGACGTGACCTCTCACTTGCGCTGGCATTGAAGCGGCGCGCCGGCCGAGAGAGCGTCACCCGCGCCGCTTCCTGGTGCACGCGACTGCTCCGTGTTTAAAGGTCGCAATAGCCGGCCACAACATGCATGTAAAAAGTTCTTGGGAGTCCGTGCTACAGCTAGTTGTCCTCCCCCAACTCGTCAATCTCTTCCAGTAGTACTAGTACTCCATGGCGCGATCCATCGACAAGCAGGCGGGAAAGTTATCGTATACTCGGTTTGCGGTGAGTGGCATGCCGAGCGACCGTGTGGGGTCAAGCCGTGGAGGAGGGTGAGACACGAACGCAACAGACGTGATTTAAACATTGGATTTGCTCGATGGCGCGATCCAACGAAACGAAACGTTGGTTTCTCTCTGTTTCCATTTTTTCTTCGGAAAAACGGAAACATTCCACTCCATTTTCATTCCTACTCCAAGGTTGGCCCGTTACAACATTCCATCAAATACAAAGGAAAACTAACACGCATGCTGATGCATCTCAATGATTCACAGATCATAGCCAATATTTACTTCACAACTAAAGACAAAAGTTGTGAGGCGTGTCTGAAAAGAAAAACTATTGATGGGGTCGAGACGACTTAAACCCTAAACCCTAAACAGGATTTAATTTCCTGGCCAGGTAGAACCTGTCGAAGGAAAGACGGCTGGTACCCTCGGATCATATGAAGCTTTTGTGAAGTTCCACTAAAATCGAGTTGAGCATCCCTGATGGCAAAGATATTGAAGAAGTGTGATTAGAATAATAGTGCTGGCACTAGTTCATGAGACATAAACTCATCACAAGTAGAATCCGGTAAAAGTAGAGAAAGATCGGGGCATGGAGATGGAGCTACGTGGGGAGCTACGGCAGTGGAGCAAGCCGGCTCCAAAAGGAAGATGGACTACCTGGGACGTCGGGCTGTAGCTAGAAGGGCGGTTGGGACGCGACATCGGCCCATACCGCGGTGACCCCCGATTGGGACGCACCGACTGTGCAATTTCTCCCTCGCCGATGTCGACCGCGTCTAGGCCGAACATTGTTCCCTTCCCCCAGCTGCGGGATCAGGACGGATATGTGACCAACGGTGTGGCCACCGTCGTTCTTTGCTTGTGAAGAGAGCAACCCAAGCAAGCAGGCTTGTAGCTTAGGCTCTTGCTAGTGTATATATAGTGGTTTTTTTCTCTCCATATCAACCATTTTATATTGCGTACGAGTCATTGAAGAGTGAAATGATGGTTGCTTCTTCCGACTAACTTACTGTGTGATTTGACTGCTCCTTTAGTGGCCCCTACACGTACTCCCCCTACGTGTATGCAACAGTCACACGTACACATGGACGCAAAAATGCGCGCGACGCCCTAATGCATGCATGTCCGAGCACACGACGGAACACACACGGTCATGCTCAAGTGATCAACATACACGTGCATGCACACGCATACTCAGCCAGGGTGAGCTAGTGACCGTATAAACACCGGAAAATGTATATATTGAGCGCAATGAGCGTATTATGAAGTCCACTGACCGTATTTTTACAAATATACAGTGACAGATAGTGTATTTATCTCGTATGAAATTAAGCCATATTAACCGAGAGGAGGCAGTATGGACTAGCATTACTTTGATGTGTCCCGTCAACTTGTCGAACGAGGAGAAGCTTGTAGGACGGGAGAAGCTTGCGCGCGGTGGCTCGCAGGACAAGGAGAAACTTTTGACTAATGCAAGCTCTCCTTCGCTCAGGCGGTGGACATGCAACAGTTAATTCGGTGTCAGATTGCCAGAAGCATACACTATACTAGTACTATTATTGTTCCACTTCCCGAAGAGGCGAATAGCCAAGCGCAAAGTATACTAGTACTAGTACTACTACTATAGTCTATAGAGGTATGTACTATACTAGTACTAGGAACCAGATGGAGGAGCGTCTGCACTCTTATTATATTTTTAAAATGTGATAAAGCAATCTTCAACACATTTGGTTCTCTTCGAGGGTTCTCGCATGTGATAATGGAAGTTGATTGCATGGAACACTCGCCACAATTCTCGCTTAATTCTGGCTCATATCCTGTTACAAATAGGAGCGCTCGGTAATATTTCCTCTTTTTTTGTTATTCAGCATGTAAACAGGTCAGCAAAACTTGCGGCGCATCTTTGTGCGAACTGTGCTTGCTGCACTTTGAATGTGGCCGAGAGCTGGCTTGATGAAACACCTCGCTTCCTACTTCTTTTTTTGTGGGGTACCTCGCTTCCTAGTGACCAGTGTCTTGGCTGATCGTCCTAAGAATGCTTATATATGAATAAAGCTCATTCATTTACCCGTAAAAAAGATTAAGCCATATTAACCAGAAAGGAGGGAGTATGGACTAGCACTACTTGTTGGTGTGTCCGTCAACTTCATGAACGAGGAGAAGCTTGCAGGACAAGGTGAAGCTCGCACGCTTTTGACTAATGCAACGTGCCCTCGCCCGAGCGATGGACATGCATCGATTCATTCGTGTCGATTG
Source organism: Aegilops longissima (assembly GCA_021605205.1). Classification (NCBI taxonomy): domain Eukaryota; kingdom Viridiplantae; phylum Streptophyta; class Magnoliopsida; order Poales; family Poaceae; genus Aegilops; species Aegilops longissima. The sequence continues at coordinate 597,118,223 of CM038677.1, read as the reverse complement.
CGAGGCATACATCTGTAATACCGAACATGCGGAGTACCATCATTGTTCGACTTCACGAAGAGGCGAAGAGCCAAGCGCAAGGTTTAGTAGTACGAGTAGTACTACTACTAGAACCGCATGGTGGAGCCTTTGTACTCTTATTTTTTTTAATCTCTGATAAAGTACACATTTATTCCGGAGAAGGGAGGAAAACGACAGCCCAACATGTAATGATGATATCGATCAACCATGCTGGAATATATCTTGGCCTCCGTGCGAGCCTGTATGTGTGTTCTTGCTCCTCGTCTCTCTCAAGGAATGGCGGGTTGGCCATTTTGCCGTCAATTGAGATCGGTTTGCTCACACTCCGGTCCCACATGTCAGTGACATGCCAAGAGGAGGTATGTTGACCGGCTGGCCATACGCGTACTTGGTTTTGCACCTTCATACTACTCCTCCCTCCATCACAGTTTACAGGGCGCGCTTCATTATGATGCATTTCTCTCAATGTATTTCCACCACCAGAGAGCCTTTAGACGCGTTTGGTTTAATGCTCAATTAATTAGGGCGTGGTAACCGCAATCAAGTCCACAATTTTCTCTCGATGTAGTACTACGGAGTGGAGTAAGTGCATGCATGTGTGTACCCGGGGTGGAAGCACTGCATGCATGTGTGTACGCATTATTTCCTCTAGTAATAGACGCCGTGCTATAACTACCAATGCTATTTTTCAGGCCGATCGCTAGTCGCCTTGGTCCCGAAGATTTTCTTTTTTTAAGAAGGCGCTCTATAAACAGTGATGGATGGAGTAGTATGAGAGGATTCAAAGAAGAGTGTATTGATGGTTGCTTCTTTCGAGCAACTTACAGTGGGAAAGGTGGGGCTTATGATTTGATTGCTCATTACTCACTATTAATGTGGCGCAACGACCGGTCTGAGTCTCCCATGCGGTTGTGCACTACCCCCTCGGTTCTTAAATATACTCCGGAGTATTTATCTTTCTAGAGATTTCAACGAGTGACTACTCAAATATTTGTCTTTTTAGAGATTCAAATGGACTACTACATACGGATGTATATGGACATATTTTAGAGTGTAGATTAACTCATTTTGCTTCGTATGTAGTCACTTGTTGAAATCTCTAGAAAGACAAATATTTAGGAACAGAGGGAGTACACATACGAAGCAAAATGAGTGAATCTACACTCTAAAATATGCCCATTTGAAATTTGTAAAAAGACAAATATTTAGGAACGAAGGAGTATAATTTTGTGCATGGCACATGGACCCGGATGCCGAAGAGGCTTCTGGCATTGCTATCAAGCTTCCAGCATTTGTTTACATAATTGACGTACTATACAAATAATTTTCCAGCGACATGAAATTGTACAATGGTGTGAGCTTTCAGCTTTTGTTTCGTTTGTCTTGCCATCGATGCTCTTTCGGAAACAACAAAAAACTAACTTCCTTGCTAATCAGAGCTAATATTTACATCACAACTGAAGACAAAGTGGTGAGAAGGTGTTAAATTAAAATTTATCCATGCTTTCATTGGCAGCAACGTCCCCCCAGCTCTTGTCTAAATCAACAAGGCATGTTGGAAAAAAAGTAGTTGTCTGGAGCATGCAACATTCCGATCATTTTGTGCAGTTCCACTAAAATAGAGCTGAGCGTCCCTGTTCCAAAGATATTAAGTGTGATTACAATAATAGAGGACTGCTGATGAAACAATAAACACACAAATAGAAGCCGGTCAACTTTGCAGTCTCTCTTAAGACTAACTAGTTGGAGAAGATTAGGCTCGGAGTTGGATGAGAAGGATAGAGCAAAACCAATCTCCCTTTGTGCAGTCGCACTGAAATGTAGAGACGTTGCCCGTGTGACATTTTGGTAGAACTGCACAAACTCTCTTAAGAAAAAAGTGATTTGTGCAGTTCACCAAAAGGTCGCAATAGCAACGAGGTGAAATGGATAGCCCTGTTTGCAAAAAAGAGGTAGAAAGGAAACAATTACTGGCCAATAACAGTTGATGACACATGCAACGACAAAAAAGAAGCATATTCCTTGTCCTAAGGGACGATAACGACACGGTTGTGTTTGTCTAAGACGGTGTGAGGACGAGATTGCAATATGGAAAGTACGTCGGACAAGCTACGTTTTGGGCAAAGAACTATAGAAGATCCACATGCAGCGACGTGGGAAGACGGGCAGTGGAGCAAGGCCGGAGGGGATACCTGGAGGTCGTCGGGATGTAACTACGTGAGCGGCAGCGGGCGGAATCTGCCCATACTGCGGCAGTGAGCAGGTGGCGCAGGCCCTACCATGCCGGAGCTTGGTCAGAGAGTACAGCGTGTACCGTAGATCGGGACATGCTGCCTCGGCACCGTCGAACGGAGAAACGATGCACGTCCTCCCTTTTCGCCGGCGGATGGGATGCGGCCGGATCAGTGACCAACGATGAGAGAGAGAGAGAGAGAGGCCACCGCAGCCTTGTGTGAGATACTCTGAAGAGAGACAAACCAGGCAGGCAGGCTCCATTGTATATAGTGGAGCGAACTACCTTTTTCTCCATAAAAATCGTTTTATATTCTGTGTACGTGGCATTGAGCGATATAACTTTATTTAAAAATAACGTGCCAACGCATCAAGTCGAACTTTGTTTCGTGCATGCGTGGTACACGACCTCCGTAGGTAAACAACTGCTACACGCGTTCAAATTACCACGTGGGTTGTCATTTAAATGCAGAAATGAGCTCCACCGTGTACTGCTTGGTGTGGCTGGGCACAAGCGTGAGTGCGTGCACGGTGCACCTATTCTCTTCTTGTATCGTACACCACCCACGTGGGGTTGTGTGAGAGAGATACAAACATAGAGAGATAGTGTGTGGGTTCGTGAAAGTTTTTGGGGGGGTGGGGTCAATCAAAAATGTAACATATGCAATGTGTGTGAAATAGAGTCCTGGATATATCATATATATATAGAGGGGGCGGTCCACGAGAAGAGAGTGGAGGTATCATCTGCTTGAGGTGTCCATAGAATCGAAGAGAGGGATGATGATGTGTGTGTGTGTCCGCGCGCGATCGATAAAGAGTGCCATCGAATTTGTGTGTGCCCACGTCAAAGATATAGAGTGGCTGACCTACTGGAACGTGAGAGGGGACAGGTGCAGTTTGTCTATGTGGCATGGATACCTACCTACAACGCTCGACTGTCGGTGTGTGGTTGGGGGGGGGGGGAGGGAGGCCTAATTAACTATAGAGGTACAATGGCTGGTATATGTGTGGAGGAGGAGAGAGGCCTACCTCATGTATTAAGGGAGATCGATCTACCTCATGTATTAAAGGAGATCGATCGGCATCCATGCATGTGTGTAGGAGAGGAATAAGGTTGGGAGAGAGACAGAGCTAGAGTATTGGAGGGGGTGGTAGTGGAGTTGCTTCTAACAAATGGTGGGATAGGCTTGCTAAACAACAGGAGGGCACGCCTGCAATATCAATAAGAGAGGGGATGGCTGCCTGTCTGTGCACGTGCGTGTGAGAGACAGGTCAGGAGGCATGCACAAAATGATGAGGGGGGCGATATGGCTGTGGTAAGCAGACATAACTACATAGGAAGATCAATCGTCCTTTCTCAGAGAAAGGAGATACATAACTTGTGAGGTACTGATAACCCACAAGTATAGGGGATCGCAACAGTTTTCGAGGATAGAGTATTCAACCCAAATTTATTGATTCGACACAAGGGGATCCAAAGAATATTCTCAAGTATTAGAAGCTGAGTTGTCAATTCAACCACACCTGGAAACTTCGTATCTGCAGCAAAGTGTTTAGTAGCAAAGTAATATGATAGTGGTGGTAACGGTAACAAAGTAAAGACAGCAAAAGTAATGTTTTTGGTATTTTTGTAGTGATTGTAACAGTAGCAACGGAAAAGTTAAGCGTAAACCAGTATATGGAAAGCTCGTAGGCACCGGACCAGTGATGGATAATTATGCCGGATGTGGTTCGTCATATAACGGTCGTAACATAGGGTGACACAGAACTAGCTCCAATTCATCAATGTAATGTAGGCATGTATTCTGTATATAGTCATGCGTGCTTATGGAAAAGAACTTGCATGACATCTTTTGTCCTACCCTCCCGTGGCAGCGGGGTCCTATTGGAAACTAAGGGATATTAAGGCCTCCTTTTAATAGAGAACCGGAACAAAGCATTAGCACATAGTGAATACATGAACTCCTCAAACTATGGTCATCACCGGGAGTGGTCCTGATTATTGTCACTTCGGGGTTGTCGGATCATAATACATAGTAGGAGACTATAGACTTGCAAGATAGGATCAAGAACACACATATATTCATGAAAACATAATAGGTTCATATCTGAAATCATGGCACTCGGGCCCTAGTGACAAGCATTAAGCATAGCAAAGTCATAGCAACATCAATCTCATAACATAGTGGATACTAGGGATCAAACCCTAACAAAACTAACTCGATTACATGATAAATCTCATCCAACCCATCACCGTCCAGCAAGCCTCACGATGGAATTACTCACGCACGCGGCGGTGAGCATCATGAAATTGGTGATGGAGGATGGTTGATGATGACGACGGCGACGAATCCCCTCTCGGAGCCCCGAGCGGACTCAGATCAGCCTCCCGAGAGAGATTAGGGCTTGGCGGCTCCGTATCATAAAACGCGATGAAACTTTTCTCTGGTTTTTCTCTCGAAAGCCAATATATGGAGTTGGAGTTGGCGCGGGAGGGGCTTCGAGGCCCACGAGGTAGGGGCGTGCCCTGGGGGCGCCCCCACCCTCGTGGACAGGTGTGGGCCCCTGGTCTTCATTTTTGGCGATGATTTTTATTATTTTTATAAGACATCCGTGGAGTTTCAGGTCATTCGAGAACTTTTTTTTTACGCATAAAACAACATCATGGCAATTTTCTTTGAAAAGCAGTGTCGATCGGGTTAGTTCCATTCAAATCATACAAGTTAGAGTCCAAAACAAGGGCAAAAGTGTTTGGAAAAGTAGATACAACGAGACGTATCAACTCCCCCAAGCTTAAACCCTTGCTTGTCCTCAAGCAATTCAGTTGACAAACTGAAAGAGACAAAGAAAAACTTTTACAAACTCTGTTTGCTCTTGTTGTTGTACTTATGTCAAGCCAGCATTCAAGTTTTCAGTAAATATTATAACTAACCACATTTGCAATAATTCTCAGGTCCCATGTTTACTCATATCAATCTCGGATGACAACACTTTCTCAAAACAATCATAATATGATATAACAAGATGGTATCTCGCTAGCCCATTCTGAGACCGCAAAACATAAATGCAGAGCACCTTCAAAGATCAAGGACTGACTAGACATTGTAATTCATGGTAAAAGAGATCCAATCATAGTCATACCCGATATAAATTAACAGTAATGAATGCAAATGACAGCTATGCTCTCCAGCTAGTGCTTTTAATAAGAGGGTGATGACTCAACATGAAAGTAAATAGATAGGCCCTTCGCAGAGGGAAGCGGGGATTTGTAGAGGTGCCAGAGCTCGATTTTGAAATAGAGACTAATTATATTTTGAGCAGCATACTTTCATTGTCAACATAACAACGAAGAGATGACGATATCTTCCATGCTAAACAAATTATAGGCGGTTCCCAAACAGAATGGTAAATTTTATACTCCCCCTCCTCCACAAGCATCAATCCATGGCTTGCTCGAAACAACGAGTGCCTCCAACATTCAACGGGTCCCAGGGGGAGTTTTGTTTGCAATTATTTTGATTTAGTTTGCATAAAGCATGGGACTGGGCATCCCGGTGACCAGCCATTTTCTCGTGAGTGAGGAGCGGAGTCCACTCCTCTTGAGAATAACCCGCCTAACACGGAAGATAAGGGCAGCACTAGTTGATATATGAGCTATTAGAGCATGCAAAACAGAATGTTCATTTGAAGGTTTAGAGTTTGGCACATACAAATTTACTTGGAACGGTAGGTAGATACCGCATATAGGAAGGTATAGTGGACTCATATGGAATAACTTTGGGGTTTAAAGGATTGGATGCACAAGCAGTATTCCCGCTTAGTACAAGTGAAGGCTAGCAAAAGACTGGGAAGCGACCAACTAGAGAGCGACAACAGTCATGAACATGCATTAAAATTAATAAACATTGAATACAAGCATGAGTAGGATATAATCCACCATGAACATAAATACCGTGAAGGCTATGTTGATTTGTTTCAACGACATGCGTGAACATGTGCCAAGTCAAGTCACTTAAATCATTCAAAGGAGGATACCACCCCATCATACCACATCACAACCATTTTAATAGCATGTTGGCACGCAAGGTAAACCGTTATAACTCGTAGCTAATCAAGCATGGCACAAGCAACTATGATCTCTAATTGTCATTAGATACATGTTTATTCATAATAAGCTGAATCAGGAACGATAGACTCATCATATTTACAAAAACAAAAGAGGTCGAGTTCATACCAGCTTTTCCCATCTCAGTCAGTTCATCATATATCATCATAATTGCCTTTCACTTGCACGACCAAACGATGTGAATAATAATAAGAGTGAACGTGCATTGGACTAAGCTGGAATCTGCGAGCATTCAATAAACAGGAGAAGACAAGGCAATATGGGCTCTTGGTTAAATCAACAATTATGCATATAAGAGCCATCTCAACAATTTAATCATGGTCTTCTCCTACTGATCCCCAAAGAAAAGAAAGGAAATAAAAACTATATAGACGGGAAAGCTCCCAACAAGCAAAAGAAGAACGGGAAATATTTTTGGGTTTTATTTTTAATTATTACTACTACAGCAGGAAAAGTAAACTACTACTATTTTTTTGGTTTTTCTTATGGTTTATTAAACACACAAGAAGAAAGCAGGAAAAAGGAAAATAAACTAGCATGGATATTACAGTGAAAGAGTATGAGCACCGACATCTAGCAATGAGTGTGTGTGAACATAAATGTAATGTCGGTGGGAAATACGTACTCCCCCAAGCTTAGGCTTTTGGCCTAAGTTGGTCTATTGCCAGGGATAGCCTGGCGGATACCCCTAGGTGTAGCTGGGGTCGTACTGCGAAGAAGAATAGTTGGGATCATAATGTGAGGAAGAGGACTCTGACTGCCACTGGCTGGCAACCGCCTCAGGATCCCAAGAATAAACAGACTGTCGTGGAGGCTCATCTTGTGGCTCCGGTTCCGGAGCTGGTGCAGGATTCCGATAGGCTTGAACAGCCGCCCATGGAACAATGTAAGGACATGTAGACAAGTTAAACAAAGAGGGAGCAGGCAAAGTAATTGTCTCAGGGTGATGTTTATCAAAGTACAATTTATATTTAAGCTCCTCTTCGCGACTCTTAACAAGAAAATCATGTGCTAGCATACTCTTATAATCTAAATAACCACGGGGCAGCGCTGATTCTTCTTTCTCCTCATGCCTAATAGGTATCTCAAAATATTCAGCTAGGCGTGAAGCATAAATGCCTCCAAAGACGGGGCCCTTAGTACGGTTCAGACTTAACCGTCTAGCAACAATTCCACCCATACTAACAGAGTTATTGCGGTATAAACCATGGAACAAAATGATAATATCAGGAATGCTAAGGTTTCCACAGTTCCCGCGACCAATCAAGCAATGACTAGCAAATAAGGCAAAGTAGCGTAAAACAGGGAAATGTATGCTAGTAATTCTTGCATCAGAAACCTTCCTGGTTTCTCCCACAGTGATAGTGTTAATAAAAGCTTCCACTTCATTATGGTGTGGTTCATCTAAGGTGCCCTCAAAAGGTATTTTGCAAACCTCGCAAAATTCAGCTAATGTCATCTCCTTAACAACGTCATATAAATGGAACTCTACGATTGGAGGTGATTTCTTAGGGAAAAAGTAGAAGTTCTGCACAAAAGTATTTGTGAGTAAGAGATACGTATGATGTTGGTCGCGGAGGAAGTCGGTGAGGTCGGCGTTCTCAATTAATAGATGGAAATCTTCATAAATCCCGGCTCTCCTCAAGAAGTCATCGGAAGGCCATTCACACGGCCGGACCTCCGCGGTGCGAGGCAAATTAAATTTGGGCTTCTACTCTTCTTCCTTTTGTTTTTCCCTCGAGCTTCGGCTCGACGAGCCCCTCAAAAGTCTCTTCATTATTTCTGAAATAATCTGAAATTTTTAGTAACTTCAAACAAAAGTGAACCAACTTCAATAAAACTGATAGCAACTACTCATACAAGTGCCTAGAGCCTATATCAAGCATTAGAACTACTTGGAACCATATAAATTTGACATGCAAGCTCAAGAACATAGTCGCCTATGTAGCACAAATTTGCAAAGAATAAAGCACTAGAACAAAAACTAATTGGACCAATGGAGGAGTCATATACCAAGGAACAATCTCCCCAAGCAGTTTTGCGAGAGGTGCTTTGAGCAAGGAGATCGAAAATCATAGCAAAAGTGGCTGGAACACGAGCTTGAGTTGGTTTTTCGGGTTTGTGTGAGGCAGAATAAGAAGATGGGTGCAGGGATAACTGGAGGAGGGCCACCGTGAGCCCACGAGGTAGGGGCGCGCCCGAGGTAGGGCGCGCCCTCCACCCTCGTGGCAGTGGCAGCTCCCCATGTAATTTTGCACAATAAATCCTCAAATATTCGAAAAAATCATATTAAATTGGCATGGCATTCTGTGGACTTTTATTTTCGGGATATTTTTATATTGCACGGATAAATCAGAAGCATGAGAAAAATACTATTTTACTTTATTTCTACTAAGTAACAGAAAATATAAAGAGGGTACAGAAGGTTGTGCTTCTAGTTTCATCCATCTCATGCTCATCAAAAGAATCCACTAACAAGGTTGATCAAGTCTTGTTAACAAACTCATTCCGATAATCATGGAGCAGGAGAAATTTGAATAACACTATGTTACCTCAACGGGATATGGACATCCCCAATAATAAGTATATCATATTTCTTCTTGACAGAGGGAGAGGAAATTCAAAACCTCCAAATATAATCGATGGAATTTTTCCAATAGAGTTGATACTATGAACTTGAGGTTGTTTCCTCGGAAAGTGTACCGTATGCTCATTACTATTAACATGAAAAGTGACATTGCCTTTGTTGCAATCATTAACAGCCCCTGCAGTATTAAGGAAAGGTCTTCCAAGAATAATAGACATACTATCATCCTCGGGAATATCAAGAATAACAAAGTCCGTTAAAATAGTAACGTTTGCAATCACAACCGGCACATCCTCACAAATACCGACAGGTATAGCAGTTGATTTATCAGCCATTTGCAAAGATATTTCAGTAGGTGTCAACTTATTCAAGTCAAGTCTACGATATAAAGAGAGAGGCATAACGCTAACACCGGCTCCAAGATCACATAAAGCAGTTTTAACATAATTTCTTTTAATGGAGCATGGTATAGTAGGTACTCCTGGATCTCCAAGTTTCTTTGGTATTCCACCCTTAAAAGTATAATTAGCAAGCATGGTGGAAATTTCAGCTTTCGATATCTTTCTTTTATTTGTAACAATATCTTTCATATATTTAGCATAAGGATTCATTTTGAGCATATCAGTCAATCGCATACGCAAAAAGATGGGTCTAATCATTTCAGCAAAGCGCTCAAAATCCTCATCATCCTTTTTCTTGGATGGTTTGGGAGGAAAAGGCATGGGTTTCTGAACCCATGGTTCCCTTTCTTTACCATGTTTCCTAGCAACAAAGTCTCTTTTATCATAACGTTGATTCTTTGATTGTGGTTATCAAGATCAACAGTAGGTTCAACTTCTACATCATTATCATTACTAGGTTGAGCATTATCAGGAACATCATCATTAACATTTTCACTAGGTTCATGTTCATTACCATATTGTGTTTCAGCATCAGAAATAGAGATATCATTTGGATTATCAGGTGGTTTAGCAATAGGTTCATTAGAAGTTTGCACTGTTCTATCATTTTTCTTTTTCTTCCTTTTAGAAGAACTAGGCGCATCAATATTATTTCTCTGAGAATCTTGCTCGATTCTCTTAGGGTGGCCTTCAGGATACAAAGGTTCCTGAGTCATTCTACCAGTTCTAGTAGCCACTCTAACAGCATAATCATTTTTCTTACTATTCATTTCATCAAGCACTTCTTTCTGAGCTTTAAGTACTTGCTCTACTTGAGTGGTAACCATAGAAGCATGTTTGCTAACAAGTTTAAGTTCACCTCTAATATTAGCCATATAATCACTCAAGCGTTTAATCATAAAGGTATTATGTTTCAATTGTCTACCAAAATAAGCATTAAATTTTTCTTGTTTGACAATAAAATTATCAAACTCATCGAAGCATTGCCTAGCAGACTTGTAATGAGGAATATCACCTTCATCAAATCTATAGAGAGAATTTACCTTTACTACCTGTGTCGGGATATCGGGATCAGGAGGTTCTTCAGTGAATAAAGAATTGAGATTATATACTTCTTCAACAGGCGGTAAATTAAGACCATGTATTTCTTCAATAGGAGGTAAATTCTTATCATCTTCAGCTTTAATACCCTTTTCTTTCATAGATTTCATTGCCTCTTGCATATCGTCGGGACTGAGAAATAGAACACCTCTCTTCTTCGGAGTTGGTTTAGGAATAGGCTCAGTAATTGGCTCAGGAGCTGGCTCGGGAGTTGGCTCAGGAGGTGCCCAATTATTTTCATTTGTCAACATATTATTCAATAAAATTTCAGCTTCATCCGTGTTCTTTCCTGAAAAGAGAACCAGCACAACTATCCGTAATCTCTGGAAGCATCGGTTAGTCCATTATAAAAGATATCAAGTATTTCAGGTTTCTTAAGAGGATGATCAGCAAAGCATTATATCTAACTTGAAGCCTCCCCAAGCTTGTGGGAGACTCTCTTCTTCAATTTTCACAAAATTATATATATCCCTCAAAGCAGCTTGTTTCTTATGAGCAGGGAAATATTTAGTAGAGAAGTAATAAATCATATCCTGAGGACTATGCACACAACCAGGATCAACAGAATTAAACCATATCTTAGCATCACCCTTTAATGAGAATGGAAATATTTTAAGTATATAAAAGTAGTGCGATCTCTCATCATTAGTAAATAGGGCAGCTATATCGTTTAACTTAGTAAGATGTGCCACAACAGTTTCAGATTCATAGCCATAAAAAGGATCAGATTCAACCAAATTAATTATATCAGGATCAACAGAGAATTCATAATCCTTATCAGGAACACAGATAGGTGAAGTAGCAAAAGCAGGGTCAGGTCACATCCTATCTCTAAGAGATTCTTTACTCCATTTAACTAGAAGCCTCTTAAGTTCATATCAATCCTTACAAGCAAAAATAGCTGCAGAAGATTCAGCATCAAAAAGATAACCCTCAGGAATAGCAGGCATATTTTCATCATCACTTTCATCATTGTATTCAGTTTCAATAATTTCTCTTTCTCTAGACCTAGAAATTTGTTCATCTAAAATTCACCAAGGAGCACAGTAGTATCAAGCATAGAGGTAGTTTCATCATAAGTATCATGCATAGCAGAAGTGGTATCATCAATAACATGCGACATATCGGAATGAATAGCAGAAGCAGGTTTAGGTGTCGCTAGCTTACTCATAACAGAAGGTGAATCAAGTGCAGAGCTAGATGGCAGTTCCTTACCTCCCCTCGTAGTTGAGGGATAAATTGTTGTCTTAGCGTCTTTCAAGTACTTCATAGTGTCCAGCAGATATAAATCCCAAGTGACTCAAAGAACAGAGCTATGCTCCCCGGCAACGGCGCCAGAAAAAGGTCTTGATAACCCACAAGTATAAGGGATCGCAACAGTTTTCGAGGATAGAGTATGCAACCCAAATTTATTGATTCGACACAAGGTGTCACAGCCCCAGATCAACCCTAGAGCTTGCTTGTAACTAGTAGCATTGCATCCATGCATCATGTTTAATTTCCATGAAATTTGAAATGGGGATGACCAAGCCCTAGCACCAAAAACAATTCAAATAGGTTCAACTAAGAAATATTTTCAAAGAACCAAATGGACTTCAAAAATGTTCCTCATATCTCGGAAAAATGCTTTAAAACATAACCAGAGATGTTGCACATTTTTCCATGACATTTGGACCTTTGAATTAATTCATATGGTATTTGCATTTGGGCATTTAAATACTATAAAATATTTTAAATGCTCAAATAATCATAAACTTAAATGTATGCTGTTGGATATTTTCCAAACAGTAGGCCTGAGCAAGTTTCATGATTTTTGGGGTAGCATTAGTATTTTTAATAAAGCCAAACATCTGCAGAAAAATAGAAAACAGAAATAAAGAAAGAGAGAGAGAAGGATTACCTGGCTCACCTGGCAGCCCACCCACCCGGGCGCCCAACCGCCCAACCTCCTCCCCTCTGGCCGCCCGGTTGGCCAGCCCAGCCACCTCCTCGCTGGCTGCCTTCCCC